>HG738140.1:9117167-10317167 GCA_000499405.2 Onchocerca volvulus | reverse complement strand
TCGAATAACCAAAATATAACAAGGTCAAGCAAAGTTTCTTTCATAAGAGGACTTTTTCATTGCTAAACAATGAAAAAAAAAGTTATATGAGAAGTGGAATATGAGAAAGTTGGCTAATGATGTGATTGAAGGATCAAATATATTATGTTAAACATACTCAATTCATTAAATTAATACATTGAAGACTAACATTGTTGCTTTTCCAGCATCGACAGAATACTTTTTGTTCGCCAATGTCTTCCAAATCAATCGTTTCGACCACCTTGAAACAGGTATTTTTTTAAGATGAATTTTTCTGTTACCTTATTATGCAACTTAGAATTATTAAAAACATTACATGCCAACACACTACATCACTCATTTTTTACGCTTTTTTTTAACGCTGATAACAGATAATCTTCCTTTAAATAACAGAAGCGGCTAATATCGTTTCAAACCATTCAATTTAATACATCTACCAGTGGTACTAATTATATTTCTATGGACCTGATTAAAAAATTCGAAATATAAAAATCACTTTATCGGTGGAGAGTTTAATTTTATTGTTGATGCGGGCTTTTTTTTTTGACAGATATACACCAATATAAAATCCAAACAACCCTGATCCAATCAACGCACCAATTCCAATCAGCCAAGCCTTCATAGTGAAGCATTCTGTTAATAACTTTTAATCAAACATTTTCGGGATATGAATATATAATTGAAGTTGTATGTTTGTTTAGTTTAGTTTTGTTTTTTTTTCTTTTTTTTTTTTTTTTTTTTGAAGACCGATACCAAAAGATTTTTTTAAATCTTTAGCAAAAAATGCGAAATATAAACATACGAGCTTCACGAAGTGAACTATAATCCGCAGATTCGCAAGTTCCGCTCATTACTTCTGTAAAAAATTCTATAAAATAAATCAGTTACATATAAAATAAATTAATTACATTCAGAAGCAAAGAGTCAAGGATATAAATCGGAATGCAGCTATCACCGATTACTGAAAATAAAATTCATCTCGTAAAATTTACTTTTATTTCAAGAACTTCAAGATATGTATATCATTTTAATGACAAAGTAATCAAAAAGAATAGTAACAACAACAATGAGACAAGCAATAGAACATGAAATTAAAGTGTTTTCTAATGATCCATTCCATACTATACAACTTCTTGTTAACTTGTCTAAAAAGTACCAAGAAAATAAAAGGGCAATTATTTTCAAAAAACAGCAGCATGCAAAAATATATCATCAATACTACAGTCATAAATACTCATACCAAACTTCCCTCCAAATTCCAAGAAAAAGCAATAATATATCGATAAGTAATGAAATATATTGCAAAACCTACCTCGTAAGCATAATAATTATTTTCATAATGATAAATCAGGATCAGGTAAGCGTCTAAATACAGCAGGCCATTTCGATCCTTCATTACGAGTTACTTTTTGTCCTTCTTCTGTGCAATCATAAAGCATTTCCACAATCGAATCTGTTTTCATTGCAAAATCGGTTAAACGTTCAAATAAAGGATGAGCACTGAGATGTTTTATCATCCAAATGTGCAATTCTTCAACATCCGTTATCGTATAAATCAGTCCTCAAAAGTATAACTTGATCCTTTCTTAATAATAGTTCAAAGGCTCGCATTTTATATCACTGGCGAAAAATCAGATTACCAACCCATAGTTTTGATAAATGAAACCGAAATCTATTATTTAAAATGACTAAATCAGCAACTTATGATCATTACAGATCTCAAAACTTAAAAGCTTTATTAATTATAATTTTTGCATTAATTATAATTTTCCGCTATTAGAATTGATGTGATAATTCGTCATTTAAGTTTTATACAAGTTATAATATATGAACAGATTTGAGCAAACCAAAAAAAACACTACGCCAAGTTAATGATATACTACGTTAATCTTTATTTAGTAATGTAAAATAAATTTGGATGCCTTATCGGTTATAATCTTGTGGAGTCCGATGCAGCCACAAATTTGTTAATACTAGAAATGAAATAGTGACAAAGAAGGATCCATTCAATCAAAATAATCACTTGCATTTCAATTCAGAAATTATTTACCTCCTGGTTTCAAAACATAAGCATATTCAGCTATTAGAGTTGGTGTGATAATTCGCCATTTATGTTTCGCTTTCTTAAAATGAGGATCTGGATAAAGGAAAAACATCTTTGTAAGCTGGTGTCGACGGAAGTAATTCGGTAAATATTTCATTGCATTTGTGCGAAGACATGCCACATTTTGGTAATTACCTGGTTCTCGTAGGCGCAGCGCATGAATTTTATCTTGCACATAGTCGCTAACCTATGAATCAGTTTTAACAAGACGATTTCCGCGATTGCTCGAAAAAGTGAGATTACCATAAAATCCATAAATATAAAATTAATTCATCTCGAAATATTTAACTTCTTGACTAAAACATTTATTTTTTTGTTTTCTTTGGAATCAATAAAAAAGTAAAACTACCTCAAAAAAACTAATAAAATCATTATTCTTTCGTTTCCACCTATTTTCATATTCTCATCTAGAAATTTTAATTAACTCCTTAGTTATAAAAACTAATTGAATTACAAAAGTTGTGTCTAAGCATTTGCCTAGCTGATTCGAAATAGAATAGTTTAGTTATCTACCACATATGGATAACTTCCATACTTTGACTCGAATTTCCAATCCAACCATCAGAGTTTCTGGATATAAAGTAGAAAGTTTGATCAGCAAACCTCCATAGCCACAACCGACATCAACAAACTCTACCTGACGTCCTTCGCTGAAATCGCCGAAATATATCTTCCAATCCATTCTAAAAACCAATTTCTAGTATTATTAATAAAATTCATCTTATTGAAAATACCACAGACATACCGAAAGTTTCGCCAATATGATGTAATTCAATTCATCCATATGAAATAGTTCCATCTTAGTGAAATTAATTTTAAAGTCGTAAAACACCCTAAGAATGGAAAGGGCAGTAACAAGCTCAAAATATAATTGACCAATTTTTCTGAATAATATTAAATAAATTTCTTTTTCTCATTACCTCATTCAAAATAATCTATTTGAACATAATTTAATCAATCAGAAAAAAATAAGCTGATCGCTAAATAGTAATGAAACTATACATGCATTATCAATCTATAAAAATAAAAATGTAAATGCTGCCTGTACTCCCTCAAAGTTCTCCGGAAGTTCTCCACCGACTATTTTCAAGTTTTGAAACAACCTTGCATTCGCATAGGCGGACGTTTCTATAGAAACATATTTACATTTTTCACTTTCGTCACATTCACATTCGTAACAACTAAAAGTGAGGGAGCGGGGTTTGTTGACTCCGCCTTCCTTTTTTTCTCTCATTTTCCTTCTTCCTCCAATCTCTCTCTCCGTCTTTTCTCGTGAAACATACGGTTAGAACAAGGTGTATACGACTAATATAATGACGTGGGTAAAAAAGGTTAGAAAAAAAAAAGGAAGAACTGTCAACAATTATTGTTATTATTTATTATTATTCATCATTATTTATTAATTTATTCCCAAGTCATTCCTTTGTAACCCTTAACTACTGGAATCAATGTCGATCACCTTCGCGCGCTAACAAAGGTACATATCATCATCATGCGCTAATAAAAGCGTCCATTTCTATCATTTAATATAGAGATGTCAACAGGAGCGATTTAATGCTCCGACTCGGGTTTTTTTTTTTTTTTTTTTCCTTATATCGTTTTCTCCTTCTTTAAATTAATAAATTTACCATTAGATTTGTTTTATTGATATTACTGATTTATAATTATTGCGTAATAAATAATAATGAATAATGATAAGTAATAATAAATAATAATAAATAATAGCAACGCGTGTACATGCGTGTATTCGAATGCAACGTTGTATCAAAATTCCAAAGCATCCAAAGCAATAAATAAGGACTTTCCGATATTTAAGATTTTGAATTAATATAGATAAGCGAGTTTAAGAACTTTCGGATTTTTAAACGAACGAACCTTTATTTTTTTTTATATAGAGCCGGATACGCGAAGCGTGGCCGGGTCCAGCTAGTACGGCATAGAAACATGCTACACAGCAGGTTTAATCGGTGAGTTAAAAAGAAATCGTTTACTTACTGTTCAGGAAAAACCGGATAATCGAATTCATGATCACTAATAGGATTTGCATGAGCCCTTTGCCGATAGAACTTCTTCTGTGGCAATTCTTGCATTTTTTCACCATCTACATCGTCATTTTTCCTTGCAATCCATTTGGTCGTATTTTCTGTGCTAACCATGTTTTGAAAGTAATTCTATCCAGTCTTTCTAAATTACTGAATAGATTAGATCCATGTTATAAGACCATTGCACAAAAATGCTGCTACTTTTTCCTCACTAATCTTCACAGTTCATCATTTTTATATACTACATTTGCACCAAAGAAATAAAAGTTAGCAATAAACAGTAAGAACTTCCTTCTAAGTAACCACTACACAAAATCAATAAACATTCAACAACACTGAAGGAAACAAAGCTTCGATTTGAACCAAAATATATTGAGATACAATAAGAATTAGCTCGTCATCAATAGTACTAAGCGGTGCAGATGTACTGCCACAATTGGAGCATTTCTTCAGATACACCTAGACTGATTTCATTTTCAGTAAATTATCATTTAATTATTCTAATCATCCTTTGATAAGATGAATGCAGCAAAATAATCTGAAGCATTCCAGATATTTATTAAAAATAAGAAAAATATCAAACTTATGTATATTTGATCGTCAATACTTAAGATTTATAGTTTATTCCATAAAATTAAAACGACACCAATAATCAACAAACGCTTGTAAAACTGATATTACAGACAAGCACTGTTAAGAAAAATAAATATAAAATGAGCTGCACAACTGTTTGAATCTTTGATCACTTGACATTATAAAGTAAAATTCTTAAAATTGAAACAAAAAAAATTCTAGTTTAAAAAAAAAAAAAAAAAAAAAGGAAAATCAAAAGATTCTTAAAATGAAAAAAAAAAAATTCGTATTAAATCTTATTTATTTCCAAAATGGTTTTTAAAAATTACGCAGCATTAACGCCAGATTTTCACACAAGCTTGATTTTTGTTTGGCTTTTTATGAAATAGATTGCTGCATCAGCAGCTCTGGAAAGAATCTCCACGCCCTACAAAAAAAAAAAAAAAAATCGAAAAGAAAAATTTGACGAAGCAAATTGTCCAAAAGGAATTATAACCTTAAATAAGCAATACAAATTAATTTATAACACAAACAATTAATGAAACCTAAATCTATGTTTATACCAAATCATCTGAATACTATCAAACTATAAAAAAAAAAGAAAAAAATCTTGCAAGCAAATCGAAAACCGCATATGAAGGAAAGTAGTCTTATTCTACTGATAAAATTGTAAAATTGATTATGAAAATATTGTTATATACGGAATCAAAAGATAGACAAAGAATATAAAACCGAAAAAAAGGAATGATACAGTACCAGCAACAACAAAAAAAAGAAACAAATTATTGCCCATAGCTTGCCTAATGCTCTACGGCTGATTATTGCTATCATCTACTAAATTATAAAATCTTGCCACATAAAATTTAAATCAAACCACTATATTATATTCCTTTTACATAAAACTTGATCGAATTACTAAATAACATACAATTTCTCGTAAAATAAGCATTAAAATTTTACAACAGCAATATTCTAACGTGAACAACGATTATACACTACAAAGTGCAAAAGATCGTAGATTCACTTGAAGCTAAGAATAAAAATTGTTTTATTCGCCTAATTTTTATAAAGTCAGAAAAACTGCAAGCTGAGCGAGTAATGCATTTCATTTCGAGCAGTGTATTTTCAGGAATGCACTCCCAATATCATGATTTCTCATCTTGAGAATGCTTAGCAGTTTGATTCGATTTCTTCTGTCCTGTGAAAATGTGATGCTTCCTGCGTTTTGCCGGTAATTCTATAGCAGATACCTAAATGTTAAAATTTTCATGGGTGCTCATAAAAAACTGGGTAGTTTTAAGAAAAATACCAATTTCGATTATTTCTTGCAAATAGTAATACAATTTGGACTGCTAGATGGCAGTTCGCTTTTTATGTGTTAGGGAGCAAACTAACGGTCTTTTTGCGAAACAAGTGAAAAATGAATCCATAAAATCAAGCAAAAAGTTTACTATTTGGTCAGTCCGAAATATATCGCTAGTTTAAAACAAACCTGAAGAGGCCAACCGCCACTAATAACACCAGCTTGTACGGAAGCACCAGTCACAACAGCTAGTTCGGGATCAACACCATGATTTGGTGCTTTGCTAAAAATAATCAAATGCAAAGCCAAAGTTTCAAATTTTGAGCGATTTATTCAAAATGAAGAAAAAGAGTAGAGCAAAACTCCAAAACTCAACTCGACTTATATAGGCCTCAATCAAACCTTCCAATGCGCAGTCTTTCATTTTTTTAATTGTTATAAAGACGATAATTCATGTTTAAGTCTTTCTTTCTCTTGCTCTAATCTCATTCATTCAATATCTTGCAACAATATGCAAATTTCACGAATTGAAGAATTTACCTAAAGTAACGGCCAACAACGGAACGCACACGTGGAATGCGAGTTGAACCACCAACCAATACAATTTCATCAATATCGGACGCCGTTATTTCAGCATCATTTAAAGCTGCTTCTATCGGTTCTGTGATACTTTCAAACAAATCTTCGTTCAAAAATTCGAAATTATCACGCGTAAGCTGAAAATGAAGATTTTACTCCTTAACTTCTTTTCCTGCAAGAAATCTTCCGAAATAGGATTTTTAAATAATTTCAAAGTTTTATAATAATTACTCTGTAATGCATTTCTCCAAGTGATTGTAAATTTAAATCAATGTTCGTGACAGGAAGTGTAGTGAGCTGAATTTTGGCAATTTCAATGGCAAGACGCAACTGTTGGATATCTT
Source organism: Onchocerca volvulus (assembly GCA_000499405.2). Classification (NCBI taxonomy): domain Eukaryota; kingdom Metazoa; phylum Nematoda; class Chromadorea; order Rhabditida; family Onchocercidae; genus Onchocerca; species Onchocerca volvulus. Next base: position 10,310,201 of record HG738140.1, on the reverse strand, counting down.
CCTTATTATCGAGTACCTTGCCATAGTTCCTTTCTATATGCTGTAAATAAACACGGCAAATGTAAGAAGTCCAAGATACAATTATAATATGTCATTATTAGCTTAAACTTTTGTAAAATTAAAAAACCATTATTAGCTTAAACTTCATTAAACACGCGACAAATGAAACGCTCTAGACGCTTTATTGCATATAAATGTCTATATGTTTCAATTTTGAAAATTACCAGAAGTAGCGATCACAAAGGTACGGAATTGCATATAAAACAATATATTAACCTGCATCAAATGATTTAGAACACGATCATTAAAATCTTGGCCGCCAAGCCTATTATTACCAGCCATCGCTATAGTCATAAATATGCCTCCTTGAAACCACAAGATCGAGACGTCTAATGTACCGCCACCTTAATGAACTGGGTATTTAAATTCAAAGGCATGGCAAAATAAAATAATGGATCAAAAATATCCAGAGAAAAACAGGTATAAAGTATGCATCTTAAAACAATTTAACAAAAATAAATGCCTAAAACTGTATAATAATCGATTTTACGTCAAAAAGAATCTCGAATATAATAGAAATACATAAACAAAAACTCACCCAGATCAACTACAATAATGTATTCAACGTCTTTTTTCTTATGTAAGCCGTAAGCAAGGGCAGCTGCGGTCGGCTCACTAATTACACGCTGACTTTTCATTCCTAAAAATTCCAAATAAAATATTACGTAATGATATTTTTCCTATAACTGATAACAGACCGGCTTTTTCAACAGCTAATGAAGTAGCATTCCGTTGCTCATCATTGAATTCAGCTGGAACAGAAATAACTGCCCGAATGATTTTTGTCTTATATTTCTTCTCGGCTGCTTTCCGAAGATAACTTATTATTATGGTACCAACTTCTTCTGGCCTAATTTTCCTGAAAAAATGAGATATCTGATGGAAGTACTGTTATTTTGATACATAAAATTTTCATAAAAATAAAAGCAATGTCTTCCACTTCACATAACATGTAGTTTTGCAGAAATTTCTGTTCTGTGTAAACTTACTTGATAATATTACTTTCCAATGGTATAACAAACAGTGCTCGCCCTTCTGCGTCTAATTCAATCTTAAACGGATATCGCTTCCTATCAACCTATAAAAACCTTGAAAATAGAATGCCAACATCTCTGGTTTGAGAATTCTCATATTTTAAGAATAATTTTCAACACAATTTTCAAAGTTCTACATGTTTTCCTAACATATTTCTTGATTATAATTCAAACTAATTCTTATAGCTTGTACTTCTTTTTGTGTTCCTTCCCGAACTATCTTGGAAAATACCTCATGATATAATGAAAGTTAAATGTGCTTGTAAAACTGAATTGTTCCAGAATATTCATATTATCTTATAAGCAGCGACATAAAATATTGCCTGAAATTGTGGGTCGTCTTCAGACAACTTTCTGCCGATAAAACGTTTAGCATCATATATTGTTCGTAAAGGATTATGTTCCTGTTGTTCAACAGCTTTTGAACCCACTAGTATAGTACCATTTGGCCTGTGATATTTAAATGATATTAATATTAAAAAATGGGAGAAGACAAAATTTTATTAGCCATTCGGAAAATGGTAAAAAGTTTAAATACTAACAATACTTACAAAAATGCAACAACACTTGGAACACTTTGTCGCCCTGTTTCGTCAGCAATTATATCTGTCGTCCCAGTGACAGCCTGATATATACCAATTGATGAAAATGTTGTACCCAAATCGATAGCAGCAATTTTGGGTGGAGGAGGAGGTAATCCGTACTTTCGAGCCAAATAACCGGCCAGAAGTACCGATAATAAAGCTGTCCCTGAATTCACGAAAATCTATGTTTTTTAAATGCAATTAAACTCTCAGAAATAAAATGTAGAATCATTATTAATAGAAGAAAATTCTACAGATAATATGACATAATTCTGTTTCTATCAATTTATCCCTCTTGAAGTATCATACCCGAAAGATAGGTAAATGAACAAATATCCGAGAAGTACGCATAGTACAGAGTACTGGAAAATGCTATCACTGGATCATTTATAACATAAACAGTAGAAAGTAAGTAATTTACCCAAAAATGATAATGAAAACGACATATGACCGTTGCGATGAGAGTTCCAAACAAGACGTTTCAACGATAACTCTGTTACTGTTCACAAGATATCATCGTGCTGTAATGGTTACACAATCACGTGTTATTTTCATTCAGCTGCGTATGCTATTGCTGAGTTTATATGTTAGTAGATCAAATTGATCAGTTTGGGACAGAAAAAAAAAAAAGGAATAGGAAGTTACCATAACAAACGCTGAAAGACAACTTCAGTTACAATCAGGAAATGATATTATTGTCTACGCCTGACCGCGAAATACCAGTCGTATTAAAATGAACACAGAATGAACCTGGATGGACAGAAAGTTTACTAATTTGAGCAAGAAATATTGCTAAACCTGTTTGTCTGATTATCCCGCATTTCTTCTTTCACCAAGTCAAAATTAAGTTGAAACTTTTTTTAGGACTGAAATATTGCAGAACATTCGGGGCAGTAAAGCAATCTGTAAAATTAGTAAAACAGAAAGAATTAAGTAGGAAGTACCTCCTTTCATAAATTTCACTGTTTCAAGAATATTCGAATATTTAAGGTCGATTTCAGATTTATAAAGAAAGATAATTCAATGAAATGAATTATTTTAGTAGTTGTTGTTCGTCATACTGAGCGGTTAAATTCTAACATTCATTTAAAAAGTTATATTTTTAATGCAGTCGTTAGTGATAGATTACTTAACAAACAAAGTTGTAACTATCCAAGACTTACATGTCTTGAATAGACATGTAAGTCCCTGCTATATTTTAATGTCAGTCTTAATTCTTGGATTGTTCAAACCGGAGAAATAGATCATAAATTAAATTTCGGAACTATATTATGGAATTTTATGTAAGTGTTGAATAAATTATGAATCAAAGATAGCATTAGAAATCGTGAAACCAAAAAACTAATGAAATTAGAAAATAAACAAAAAAAGTCTAAACTTGGAATTACTGTAGATTTCTGTAGTTATAAATGCAAAAGATAAGTGTTACAGAATTGCAGTACTAAAATAAAATGCCCCGAAATTCGATAATTCAGCATACTTTGCCTTGTCCACCACTACAACAAGAGGAAATTGATCAGCTCATTCATGGAATGTTGAATACTTCCGGTGTTCCAGAACACCACCTTAGTGAATTGATCACTTTGGAAAAGCTATTTTTTGTAAGAGTGATTATTGAAGTTGAGAACGAAAGAAAGAGAAATCATAAAATAGCTTTCTGAAGAATTTTGCTTAAATTGACAGTTTAAAAAGTTTGGAATTAGAGACTTTGCAGTTGCTGTTGCTGACCTCTTGAAACTCTCAAAAATAGATCACTCAAAATATAGCTTGTGGACTTCGTTGACCTTATCGTACATGATGAATCCACATCACCCTCTTTCCAATATTATATATTCTAGAATAACAGTCTATTCTAGAAGAAAGGCATAGTTGCATGCAGGAATCTTTCCGTTGCAGATCTGTCATAAAACCGTTGATCTCTTAAGAGAATGTGGCACATTGGAATACATTCATGATCCGAATGGCGTCGCTATATTCGGTGATCTACATGGCAGTTTATATGATTTATTTAGAGGAATAAAAGATGCTGGTTGGCCCACTGAAAGAACCTTAATTTTCCTCGGTTAGCAGCTGTTAAAGCATAGTTTCAAAATTCAAATTCTTCAAACAATCAAAAAATCATTTTCGAATATGCAATTACATTATAGACTTCTTCAATGAAATCGAAAAAATCAATTTTGCGTTACACCCTTCAAACATTATCTTTCTAACTTAAACATCGAATCTCAAACAAAGTTCCTAATAGGAGATTATATCGATCGCGGGAAATATTCCCTCATAACACTGCTATTCCTTTTCCTACTGAAATTACGCTATCCGAAAAGAATATACATGCTGCGCGGTAATCATGAAACGATGAGTCAATGCTATGCAAATGAAGAAGATGAACGAGGATTGATCCGAAATGTGTGTGTTTATTTTTACAATATAAACATGATGGCTCAAATTTATACTTGTTTCTTGTCCGGCAACATATTTAACGTTGGATATTCACTGTATCCTGAATTCTGAAATGTAAGATAAGTCTAACATTTCAAGTTATGTCATTTTCTTTGTGGGATGCTATTGATATTTTTCAAATTCCTATTCACATGAATAGTTTAGATTAACCGGATAAAAGACTTGTCTTTATAGATTGAATATTGTTATCCGAATGCTGATAAGAACTTAATACTGTTTAATATCAATTTTGTTTTCGACCACTTACCACTTGCCGCCATATTATCAGGTTAATGCGAATAGTGCAAATTATGATATGCATGTTCGTTGTCAAAATTTCTGTACTTGACCAGAGATCTATAGTTTGTGATAATGTCGAAGATTTTTAAGCCAGAAGAGACAAATTTGAGAGTTAGAAAAGCGAACAAACTCTGAAAGATCTCAAAACTCAAAATTTCATCAAAAATTTGAATGACTGAACTACATTAACAAAGAAAGCATGAAGGAACAAATGCTGAACAAAGCGATTAGTATAATTGATATATAATTCATATTATTAATAATTAATTACTGTAATTACACTCATAAATAACCAAAAGAAGATAATGCTAATTCAGGAGTGCATAAAAAGAAATAAACTGATAGAAGCAAAGCGAGCTATAGCAGCAACTATTCCAGATCAAGTATTACTCTGTCATGGTGGCATCTCACAATTTGCAAGATCGAGAAATGACATTGCTCAAATACCGCGTCCATTAACATGGATTGCGCCAGAAACAAACGTATTTCATATAAGCATTATGACAGACATTTTATGGTCTGATCCATCCAAGGAAATAACGTATGTTTTTGTTTAAATCTCAATGGCATCCAATATTTTTGCTATTCAAAAATTCCGAATCTTGAGATTTCCAAATAAGATGGCATCTGATGTGAAATAGCCATTATTCGAAGAGTTAAAATGTACAGTATGAGCTTGAAAAACTTGAAATTGTGATAGAAGACCGATCATGACTCTCTTCATATAAATCAATTTATTTATTGACGATTTTGTGATAACTTCTAATTAAAGGATCTCACATTAGTCTGATATTTTCAGTGCCTCTCATAGTAATGCTAAACAATTTTCAATCTTCAGATCGAAGTATTCACCTTCCGGACGTGGTGCATCATACTTTTTCAACCGGAGGGCATTAAAAGAGAAACTACGAGAATTAAATTGTCGAGCTCTCATACGTGGTCATGAAGCTAATACAGTAAGTTTAATGAAACTATGCCGTAAGTTACTGCAAACTACACAGAATAATAATTTGAAGGAAAATACTTTTCAGTAATGGTTATTTCTGCTTTTCTCATCAGCATATAGTTTTTTCAGCTCATATTTTTTGTAAATGATAAATTCATACCATTGGTACTAGATAAGTAAGATCAGCGATATCGATTCTATCAAATGAAGAATCATATACTTTAATTTAAGATGCTAACTTTACTTCCTACTGATAATGCCGGACAAATGTGGTATTTAACAGAGAAGCTCTAAAATTCGCGTAAGTTAGTAAATAAATCACGCCATCCCATTAATATTCATTTTTCATCTATTTATGGGACATGGAATAAGGCATTTGTCCCACAATTCCTCTCTCTTCTAGGTTGAAGACATTTCATCTTACAATTCCTCTCTTTTCTAGTTGAAGACGTTTCATAATTCCTCTAATCATTCATTTTATGGAATATAATTGCTTTATTACGTATTCCAGCATTTTTTTGCTTTTTATAGAGTGGTTTTGTGAGGGTATTCAATGGTCTCTGCTATACGGTACATTCATCACCAGCAGCTGGAGACGAGTATTATGTAGCAGCCATTTTGTTGCTTGATTTCAATGACAGCACAAAACTTCTGGAGGGTCGTGCAGTATATCATGCTACAAAAGGAAATTTGGAGCATTTGAGAGGAGATTTGGTTACAAACTTTGAGGAAGTGAGGTGTGTTACATTCTCTCCTTTTCGCTATCATTCACTTATTCAAATTAACGCATCACGAAATTCGTCTTACGCAATTCATTGTGCTGTGTTTCCATGTTGAATGTAACTGTAAGCAATGAAAACATATTCTCGAAAGCTATTCAGTCACGCAGATCAATTCATCAATTTTCATACTTTGTATTTTTAGGCACCTTTATCCACTTGAACCAGCTGATCCAAATGCGTCACAATGCTGGTCATGTATGAGATTTATGGAAGGTGTGTCAGAAGCGATTTTCAAGTGGCAGCGGTGTCTTTCGCATTTCGATTACTTCATGATCATGCAAGTTTGTGATTTATTGATCACTTCAAAATCTTTGGTAAAATTATCAAAATTACTAACAATTCAACTTAAAGGAGTAGTTTGGATTTTCTAATTGAGATGGTGAGATGAGGAAGTACAATGGACAGAAATTCTTGAATTATTGAAAGATGTTAATTATTTCTTCCTCCTTTGATACAAATTTTAAAGATATATTATTTGATTTTTTGTTACATATCGCTTGTTAATTAAAATTACATATCAAATAAATGTAATTTTCAGGAATATCGAACTGGTGAACACTACTTGCCATTTGAGGAAGGTTTCTTTGATGAAATGGATTCCGTAATTTCTGAAGAAAATTTGCATAAACTATATAGAGCTGCTGCTCTTCGATATCCCATATTTCTCAATTTATTGATAAGTGAAAATTGTACGTTTGCAAAAAAATTAATTTGCCACATTATGATTTTGATGATCGATCAACTAATAATTAGATAAGAAAGATACATTTAAATTAACGTGATGAATTAATGGCTATGAAAAGATGATTTGCATTACTTCAGTAGTTTGGTCAAAACAGCTTAATGAGGTGCGAATAAAACATATTCGTCAGTACTGTTTACTGCTTAACCAATTTTTTTTGTTGTTCTCAAAAAAATTGTTTTAGTTTTTTAAAGAACTTTGACCTCATTGAATATTATAAGAGGCTTTCTTAAAGATTTGATTGAAATAAATGAAACAGAACAGCCTGAGGAAGCACCAGAATATGATTTCAAATTCGTATTACCTCCATCCGATGAAAGATGGCCATTCCTAGAAATCCATGATTGATTATACGTGTCTGCAAAAATGGTACTTATTTCAACTTTTCGACTAGTAATTTTGGTGACTCAAAAATCTTTTCTTACTATTGTCATGCTATAAAAATATTTCATGTTCAGTTCAACTCGCATTTTACTTTAATTCTTCATTTCTCTGTCATGAATAAAATTGAAATGAATTTGATTTTGAGTAATAATGCAATTTTAAAAATTTTGTCTGTTCTAGAAGTAGTTATATTATGCAAATTCTGGTTCACAATGAAATGGACGAAAGATATGTTATCAGAAATCTATAAAAATAATTAGCGATGGCGGAATCGCTATTTTTGATTTAATTTTGTATTCATTAAGATTTTAGTGAAGCGAAAAGCAAGTGATAATTAAACGCCCGTGATCATTCAAAATATTACCTCTTATAAATTAATTAGATAATCAAAATAAATTATGTAAATTGAAAATTACCAACTTCGGAGATATGCTATTCTTCAGTGTTAATACAATGTAGATAGCATTAGTCGTAATACATGCTATTTTTATCTGCGCTAAATTGTTTTTAAGAAAGGTTTTTTCATCATCTGTATCTTTTCCATTGTATTTCATTTTCAATAAATCACTTTAAGGTTTTAAAATAAAAGATGAAAAATGGATTGATCTCAAAAATCATACTTAAGTTATTGCAAACGTGATACAGAAGTTTAATTTCTTCAAACAAAGGAAAACAAAAACTGTCTGAAGTACAAGTAAAGAAAAAAAGAAACTCCAAAATGAGCATGGCAAATTTATATTCTCTTATAAAGATAGACTTTATCTCAATGGGAGTTTATCAGTACTGAATATATAACAGTATCATACTGACTTTTTCATCTAAACTGCCATTCCACCATCGAATCGCTGCTCAAACTATAACTGGAAATTAAATCAAATATTTTTACAACGAGACAGATGAGCAAAAAAAGTTATTCAACAAAATTTTCCAAAAATAGTGAAGATAGACTATCGCATTCAGTTGTTAAAGACATCGCATTTTTTTTTTTCTTAAATTATTTTTTTGGAAAAATGAATGCGATGCTAATTTAGAAATGAATGATTTTTTTTTTTTAAATATTTCATTGCAATTCCTATTTTTGTTTCGATTAGTAGCAATAACTTTGCTTGCACTAATCGAAAAAAAAAAGTGAGAAATGTGTCACATCTTCAAAAAAGTCGAAGAATATATCACTGCGTTGCATTTAATCAACGTGTTGCTATCAATCGAAATTAATATTCAAATGTGCAAATTAATTGTATAATTAGAAAAGCAAAATTTTTCTTATGAAAAGGAAAGTGCAATTAAACTTTTTAACACAGAAATAGAAAGTAAATCTCTCGAATATCCTATTTGATACTATTACTTCTAACTAAGAATGTTCGATGCAGATGGAATGTAATTTTACGACCTACTACTGTTCCCTGTTCCTCATTGAGTAACCTGCAAGATGCATTTTAAAAAGCATTTTTGAATTCTTTCTTCAAATTTTAGCGGATTTATTTAAATTGTGACCAATTTCGCTCTTGATTAATTGCTAACCGTATATGATTGAAATCAGTTTAATCTATTATATGATTGCAAAACTTCCCTTTTCCAGTGTTTTATTGATTGATGGAGCAGTGATTCTTTGTTAATGCTACAAGCAATTATTACAGAATATCCAAGCATTTTTGTGAGATGAATCAGAAAAATTTTGCTGTCAATTTTCCTTAACAGTTTACATACATTCACTGCTAGTGGTCAAATATGCGATGTGAATGCGAGGATCTCGTTTTGTTGCATTCAAAAGATTTTTCCAATTAGTTTCATAAATCATTTATGATATATTTCTTTTATTAATGACTGTGTGTAATAATTTATTATTATATGTAAACATACATATATTATTAATCTACATCATATAAATAATATATTCCTTTCGAATACTATACACTACTAAAGCAAATAATTCATAAACTTATAAGAAAGCAACTGTCTTTTGATATTATCACAAATGATAATAAGGCAGTTGGCCTGAAAATAGCAAAGCAAGTAATAATCTCAGCATTTTGTTGTTGAAAATAATCCACTTGATACTGATAAATTCACGAAATATCTGAGCAACATAAAATCCATTCGATTTGTCTCGAAGGATTTATAAGGATTCTAAAATATTTTTTACGGAGTGCAGATTGCCACACGTACAGAATTATTACTTTGATGAAGATTGATCTTATATTTATTAATACATTAGCTGGACCCGGCATGTTCGTTAGTTCAAAATCTTAAACTTCCAAAAGTTCTTAAACTTGCGCCTTATCTATGTTAATTCAAAATCTTGGATATCGGAAAGCCCTTTCCTATTGCTTTGAAATTTTGACACAACGTTGTATTCGAATACGCGCATATTTTTATATACGCGTTGCTGTAGCTCAGTCTCGTTAAGGTTCTAGTGTTGGGGAAAAAAAACTGATACTTTGTAATTCGATTTGTAGTTTGGATGAATTGGAGATTGATTCCTGCTATTATGGTTCGGTTAAGTCAGCAATATGTATGGAGGTATTTTGCATTTTTTTCACTTAACCAAAATGAGGTACAGCAACGAGTGTATATAAAAACATGCGTGTATTCGAATGCAACATTGTGTCAAAAGTTCAAAATAATAGGTAAGAACTTTCCGATATCTAAGATTTTTAAATTAAATAGATAAGGCGCGAGTTTAAGAACTTTCGAAGATTTAGATTTTGAACAAACGTTTACATTTTTATTTATATAGACTAGCTGGAGCCACCATGCTTCGCGTGACCGACCCTTACAGATTAGTTGGGAGTGTGACCGATCCAGCTAATTAATTGAATAAAAACAGTCGTGTTTCGTCAAGTTAATAAAAAGTTTTTAACCCAAAACATAGTATGTTCATTTTCTATTAATTAATCTTCACTTTATAATCCGCAATGCCAAGATTACTAGAAACACAGCACAATATTTGTGAGCCAAAAATACCGTTCACTTGTTCAGCAAACTATTCCAAACGTGGGATGTGACATTTCATAATGGTAGTGTGGCATCAGTGCCAACGCTAAGGCCTACATTTCCGCGGTATTACGGTAGAGGTTGTACTTGCTGGTGCGTGGTATTGCTCGACTGGAAGTAAGTGTTTGGAATGTTTTGTGGATTCCCTTGCTATGTTGTGTTTAAATGAGCCAAAGTTGTTTTTGGTGGGTATTGCTATAGAGAAGTGTTTGCATTGATTACCTCTTTTTATAGCAGTTTCAAATTTTAACTTTTTACATCGTTAAAAATTTATCTAAATTTACTTTCATAAAATGTCTGTTGAGAATGACTTCTTGGTTATTTAGGCGTAGAAAAACTTGCGATCATGTGAAAACATATGTCAGTTTAATGTGGTTAGTATTTTCAGGTTAACAAGAAAGGAAACTGAACAAATGAGCAGTGACGGAAATGTAAGTTACTCCTGATGTTTCACTTCCTGCTACTACTCAATCTTTTCTTTTTTTTTTTCTTTTCTTTTTTATAGAAAAGAAGCAATTATAGAAATCAGCGAAATCTGCTTTGTGATCACTAACACTTGCTCTTTCAGCGTAGTGAATCAGCACCTGCACGTAGCGCATCACGGAGTCGAAGCGGCACACCGATCGCTTCAGGTAAGAGTAATGGCCATGCTCGATCTCCCTCGGGTTCTCGACTCCGTTCATCGTCTCACCATTCACTATCTCAATCACCAGTTCGTGAACGTTCAGCTGCATCGCGATCATCTGGTGGACACGAAGCTTCCAGATCTCCATCACGTGCTCGTTCAAGATCACGTGATGATCGACGTATTCGCCGTTCACGCTCACCTGAAGAACGAAAACGATACCGTTCGCGTAGTCGTGATTCACGATACCGTCGGCGAAGGTACTGTCTTAGTTAAAGGAGCTTAAGCTTTTTTTTGGATCGATTTGACAGCTGTTGTTATGGTTGCCTTTCTTGATAATCAACTTTTATTATCAATTTTACTGATATTAATTAGATGCCGAAGGGAGTGGAAAGTAACCTTAAATGTTTTATTGTTAATTGATGCTTTTGGCAGTGAGAAAATCAGAACAGCTGAAACGCTGTGAGCGAACAGAATTCAAAAATCAGTCTCAATGAAAACAGAATCAATGAATCAGTGAGGCAGGCAGTTCAATATTGTCAGCGCTCAGAGTGGAACATCACAGTTTCAAGCTCAGAGTTGGCTGTCAAATTCAAATCAGTACAGTTCAGCATCCATCCTCAGATACCCAATGTGCAATGCACCACCACCACCACCACCACACCGCCACCACTACAGACAGTCAGTTGTGGTATTTATAATGCCGCTAGTAGTTTAGATTCCTATTTCTCCACTCCTTTTTCCTTGTGCAATTATTTGAAATTGATATTGTACAGGCAACTTTGGGCTATAATTTTCTAGGATAGATTCTTATGAAGAGTAATTGACATTCTGACATTCGGAGATATTCGCATATTTCTCTTCCATAACTTTTTTGGAAAATGGCATTCTGGTTACAGAATAACTGATGAGGGTATCGAAAATCCTGTTTTCGTATTATTTCAAAAATTCGGTTAAAATTTTTTTTTTATGCTTTCAGTAACATTTATTCGACTCTTTGCTTTTTACTCAGACGTTCCTATGGTTACATTGATATCAGTAGTTTCATTAGTCCAAAAAATCTCCATCAGTACCAATTGTGAACCAAACATCTTTGGAATTACTGTAAAGTTAGGGGAAAGGCTGTTGAAAGAGATGCGAGAAATGCATTGATTCGACTTGCAACAATCTGTCAACTTTTTGTTCTGAATCATATAGAATTTTATCTTGCTCTTCCTCGTTATTGTAAGGAAGATTCTGACTTTATTATGTCATTGGTGAAGAAGGAGAGGGGAGGCTGAACTGCGCGAACATTGGGATTAGCCACATTTCATCATTTTATGTTCAGAAATTTTATTAGCTTGCTATAAAAGCTGTTAGAATAAATATAGAATTTTAGATATATGAAACTGCCTCAAACATTATAGTTTCATTTTAGGATGTGCTTTTATCTGACAAGTGTGAAGGGTTGTGCTCTATTGTATATTTTGTAAATTCGAGGATTTCTTTTTCTACTGCATAACTTATTTTCGGTAATTTCAGCTACATGATAATAGAGTAACTTCAGGATTCATAAAAGTTACCAAAAGCTGCACAGTATCTAACATGGTATCGTATCACAAATCTGGGATATTTTATACTATGACCCATATTATTCGAATTCGAGATAATAAGTTTCTGATAATAAAATATCAAAAAAATATTCAGCCGATCGCCATCTTCGCCAGCTCGTCGCCGCTCTCGTTCCCGTCGACGCAGTCGCTCACGTTCACCACGACGAATCAGCCGTTATTCACCAATAAGACGAAGCCGATATAACGATGGCCGTGACAATCCAGAACCATGTTCATGTCTTGGCGTTTTTGGTATGTCACTCAATACGACTGAGCGTGATTTAAAACGAATTTTTGGCGAATATGGAGAAATTGAATCGGTTCAACTTGTGTACGATCGTTACAGTGGTCGTTCGCGTGGTTTTGGCTTCGTTTATTTTGAAACCACAAAAGAGGCAATACGAGTAAGTTTTTTTTTTGCTGATGTTTCTTGTTCAAAGTTAGATTGAGTTTTAACAATCCAAATTTTTTGTCGAAGCAGTGAATTTGAATAATAAATTTGCAAAGTTGAATTTATATTTACAGGCAAAAGATCATCTGCGTGATGCTGTCATTGATGGAATGCGCGTTCGTGTTGATTTTTCCGTAACTAAGGGAGCTCCGAGATAGTAAGTTCATACTTTTAAACTTAAAAAATTCCCATAGATTTATCATTGAAGAGATGTCTTCATCATTCCCATAGATTCATTTGTTCATTTGCTTGTTTCTTTTCTAATGTAATTTTCTCCACAGTCAACTTTTTGTATACATTTTTTGAAACAGTCCCGACAATAATAATGTGTTTGCTATAAATAGTCCAACAACTATAACCGTTATTTTGATAAGCAGATCTGCGGAAGATTTCACTGAAAGTGAAATTTCCCATAGAAAATTCCCATAGATTCATCACTGAAAAGATGAAGAGATAACATTTTGGGAATTGCATGAGTTTTTTAAATTCCAAATTTGAACACTTTATTTTTGAAACAAATGATATCGAATGCTTTTATAGTTACAGGGGACGTTCACCTCGTCGTTCTCGAAGCCGCAGTGTGGACAGCTATCGCAGACGTCGTTCGCGTTCTTAAAAAGAATGCGATGTTGAAATAAATCCTTCCTTTTTAGCATTAATTGTTCTTGTTTATGCCAATGTTACACTATTTTGCATTATTTAGTATATAATATTTGTTTGCTCTGTGACATCATGAAAGCCATACGCAGCTATCCGTTAGAGAAATTTTATTGGTTTTGCTGGCTTTGTTGAAGATTCCTTTATGTTTTTTTCATTAAGGTGTTCAATCATTGATTGTATTGGTACACTCAATTATTGAATATGTTCAAATTATGTATCGGTTGCCCAAAAAAAGGATCGAGCCAGCGAAAATTAATCTGTTGATGTTTTGGACTTTTAATCAATTTCTTTGCTTTCTTTTTTTTTTTTAATTGAAATTCTAACAAGAGTTAGAATCTCAAACTTCGAATTCAATTTGTGGTATCTAAATGGAATCAGAATATTGCTAGCCAATGCTTACTTGTCAATAAATTTCATCTTTTTATTAACTGGAACAGTTTTATACGACTTTTATTAATCATGCTTTATCAACTTCAGATTATATTTCTCTTGTGAAGTGTTTTTGTTCTGCTTTCATTAAATTATCTAATAACGATAGGTTATTCTCATGAATGCAGGGTATGTTACTTCTTTGTCATTAATACATTAATCATTCTGAATTGAGGGATCATTAAACTATTTGTTACGTGACACACGGGGCAACATTATTTCTTCGGAACAAGAATTTCGATAAAATTGATTCGCATAAAAGTACATTATAGAAATACAGATTAGCTCATTTATGAAGTAGTTGATTAATCTGGGAACAGAATTGATGCACTGGTTATTCTGAGGTAATTGGTTGAGCTAAAAGTAAGCACGATGCGGTAGTGAAACTCGCCTTTTCGAACAGTTTCGGTATTGATATTCTGGAATGATATGTTCTTGATTTGGTCTGGGAAGTATGGGATATTATGTCCGGCGTATAATTCTTCAAAGTTTGGGGCCATATGGTTTGAGCGGTAGTGTTAATTTCTAATCTGAAATAATATGAATCGAGGGGATATATTCGGCAGTCCAAATAGGCAATGTTAGAACTGATATGGGGATGGTAATATTGCACATTGAAGGTAGTCATCATATCTGACTGCGTGCATCTGACATTCTTTAGCGATACATGAGACACTGATGAAGTTTGCATAGTTGGATGAATTGATAGAGCTTTTATAAAAAGACGAGTATAGGACAAGTGATGTCTAGATTTCGAGAAATACAGCAAAGTGTTCGAAATATTCCTCGAAATCCCTTCATCGATTATAATTCTGTTGTATTATGCGGAACCATTCGGTTCTTTCAGTTCATTTCATTTAAGGCGGTTTCATTCCTTTCTTATACGGCTCCGCATTTATTTTAATCTATTCATTTTAAGCACAACAGATTGACTAGGTAACATAGATGAATTGCTGAATGATTGCCATGGTTTATAATAAAAAGAGTGAATTTTGTTAGATAAGTTCTAGGTCAGAATTTGTGTACGTATTGAGAATAGTTGTTTTAGTATTTGAAAGTATCTAGACAATATTTTCGTAAAATGTAGCATTCCATGGGGAAGGAAATAATGCTGAAAAATATGCTATAAGGTGGAGGATGATATCAATAAGTCTGCATGTTTCATAGCAAAACCGTTGGAACGCTTACTCTTGCTTTCCAACACATCAATTTGTATATCTCCGAATTTGATTTAGAATTATTTGACATGATTTGAAAAGTAGAAAGAGTACGTATCATGGGTGAAAGATCTCTTTTAATCTTCCTTAATTTGTTTATTATCTCATTTTACCTATAATTTAAGGAAATACAACAAAAAATTTCATAATTTACTGAGATATCATATAGTCATATGATAGATTGCTGATGTATAACACTCGAGGACAAGACAATTCGTGGTAAATGTGTTAAATGTTTGAAGTAAATCCGGCAAAGTTTGTGCTCCGAAGTTTTGAGAAGTAAAAACAGAATAATTCATAAGTAACAATGCATTTTAGTGCTATGTTATTACTCGATTGTCAGATTCATAAATTAACAAGTAATGATGACATCAAACGTATTTTCTGAGACGACGACAAAAGCAACAATAGCACAAGCATCTTCTACAAGTGATCTAACACTGGTGGACTACTTCGTGCTCGTCGGGCATGATGATAATGCTTTACCCCAGGCAGTTATTTCAGTATTTTTAAAATTGTAGCATGGAATTTGATTAAATTATCTGTACTCAAACATAGTTGATTTAAACAAGAATTCATGTAATTGCGCCTTACTTTCAAACATTTTGCTACCACTGCATTGTACTTTCAAATTTATTCTGTGCCGTAATGAATTTATATTCTAAATTTATTGTTCAAAAATGATGCATTTTAATAAAGCTAAACTATTTCATTCCAAATACTCTGCATTGCTTCAGATTGAATCAGGTGGAGCGAATAACTCAGATGCTATGGAACTGTTATACATCCCACCTTTGGAGCGATCTTATGTTGCTTCAGTTTTACATCATTTTCCGGAAAGACGTAATGCATACTCTTTTCCTTCCGAAATTGTTTCGGTATATATTTTATTACTTAAAAAAAAAAAACCCTAGTTTCTTATAGTTTAATTTTACTGTTTAGGATAATGATTCATAATTAAATAAGCAATGTATGAAATACTACGGCAAATTTTAGACACTAAAAATATCACAAAATACCATTAATATAACTTATGTTTTATTATTCACAAATTCATAAGTAACTAGATGAGATCTTTTAAGTTTTAGGTATCAGGTCTTCAAATTAATTCTTTTTTTCTAGCATGTAACTTTTTGATAAGAATTATTTGATCAATACCTCATCTTCCTTTGCCTTCATTTTTTCTCTTCATCTCTCTCAAAGGTAATAATCATATGCAGGTTTCTAATCGAAAGATATAGACTGATATTAAATTTTTGATACTTATATCTCTGAAACAATGGCACTCTAGTCATGGTTTATTATAAGCACTTAGAGGATGAAATCGGTATAAAAATGAGAATATCTTCTCTTTCTGAGAAATTTTCGGTGAAATCAGACTGGATTTTTTTTGTACAAACCAATTTTCTTGAAAATTTATTTTTTAAGCTCTGTATGCCGAAAGGCCTAAAATTTCATACGCAGAACGATGTTCCATCTCCAGCTGTTCATACATTTGCAAATATTCGTGAGGACGGTTCTCGTGTTAATGGTTGCGCTCTTATTTATCATGAAGTAAGTTTTTACTTAGAACGAACGTCTCATCTTTTTTGTTACGGAAAAATTGAGATAATATTCGCATAGCAATCAAAACAGGTATCATGGATACTTTATATTTTTCTTAGACGTGGATCTTTAATAATGAATGGGAACAATCTGTCCAAAGGTGCTGTATCAATTGATAAAAACATTAATAAAATAACTGATTTCCTTGTCAAATCCAAAATACACTTGTATTAAACGATAGGACTGGTGATCAGTTACATTGTTTCATGTATAACGAATAAATAATCGCATTCATTATTAAAGATTAACTTCGCACAACAAAACTGCATAAAATTTCTGAAAAAAAAAAAAAAAAAAAAACTTTTTTCTTATTTTTTGGAAGAGTTTAGGAAGTCAAAGATGCTAGATTATGTGAGTACATGTCACAGCTGCATACCGAACACGTGCGGGTCTTAACAGCTCGTGATAAAGCAAGTGGACGTGCACACGTTCCTCCCGGAACTATTTCTGGTGGTACACATACCCTTCCCAGAGGAAATCGTAAGGTTCGTTAAATTGGCTATTAATTCTTTGGTAACAGGAAATTAAAATTGCCAGGTAAGTAATTCTAATGATGCGAGTCCTGTCATACTCTGGAATTCATTTACTTGCAGAATCGAGCAAAACGGACTTCATACTACGATTCGAGTAATTGTCGACTGTATATGACTAAATGTATTTGTCTTATTAGTCGTATTCCATTTGTTTCTGCTGGTGAACATCTATTGACTGCACTTCATTCTCTTTTCACTTCGGAAGCACAGCCTCCTCCACTTCCTCTAGAAAGTTATATCTACTGGATTTTGAATGAGGTTCAGAAGTTATATTCAGCACATTTTAAAGACGCTTTTAAATTGGTTCTTCAAATCTAGATAGGAACAGTCATGTTTTAACTTTGACTGTAAAGTGCATATGCAAACTTAGACTTATAGTTCAAATCATACTGTTAATATAAACCTCATTATTTACTGAAAAAGCCTCATTTCAGGTTCCATTGCCAGCTCCAGGTAGCACGCTAAAAATATGCTTAGATCATATTGACATTGTTTTGCAAAGGCCAGGTCCTAATGAGTTGCCTTTTTTCGATCATTCTATCAGTTCGTTGTTCAGTTTGCTCACTATTGATAAATTTCTCCGACTTTTCACGTGTTTTCTTCTTGAACATCAAATATTATTGTGCTCAAGAAGTTAGTGTTTCTTTTTTGCTGCATAGCAGATTTTTTATGGTTCCAGTAGCTTATTCATTATTGCATTACCCTTTTCAGAAATAGTATGCTGAATTTATTTTGATGACTGTGGTGTTTTAGGTTTCCAGCGTTTAATGCTGGTAGCTGAGAGCTTGTGTTCGTTGGCATTTCCATTTCGTTGGCAACTTGCGTACGTTCCAATTTTACCCTACTCGCAGTTAAAATTTATGGAAGCACCGGTACCTTTTGTAATGGGTTTATGTTATGAAGACACCATATCAGAGCAGATTTTTCAGGTTTGCAGCAGTTAAACTTAGAGCTTTTTTTATTTTTGAGGTGATTGCTACAGATCTTTCGGTAGATATGCATCTTTGTGATTCCTTGCTGAGTGAAAATCTTTGAAATTTAGGGCAACATGTGCGTCCTAGATATCGATTCTGGTGTGTTAAATATGCCGGAAGATGTACCATTATTACCGGATAGAGCTGAATTTGCGAGAGAAGTTGCAAGCGTTCTTATGAGGTAATATTCTATATTTCTAATAATCAGTACATTAATTTTAGCAGTTGGGTAAACAAATTCAGTTGTAGGCATCACTTTAATTAGAGGAAAGAGATTTAAAAACAAATTAAAAGAGAAAAAGAAAAAAAACAACTAACTTTGAACTTTCGAATTTGATGGAACTAGAATAAAAACTTGTCGCATATTTTGATTTTAATCTTTCTCAGTTGCTTGATAAAAATGGAAAACAAATATTTACTATGAGACAGTTGTGACATTAAATTGGGAAAAATTCGAAAGCAAAAAAGTAAAATTCTATAATAATTTAATTCGTTGCAGATATGAAGAGCAGAGTGCAGTTCTGGATGGTAAAGTGGTGAGAAGACAGATCGGTACCGCAGAAAAAGATGAATGGTATAAAAAACGAATGTCCCGTTCATTTGACGACGAAACATTGCCAAATATGCTAGAGGAGGATAATTCTTCCAGACGAATGGTATCAAGAAATGATCTTGCTCCGTTACCTTTCGATGATCTTCTGAAACAGAGTGAAGTTTTAGCTAGGTAATTATATTCATCATTTATTTTCAAGATTTTAACTTATTATTATGTCGATATAAATATTTTCACTTTCAAGAGCCATCATTTTTCCTTGATCATTAAAAGATCTTTTATTTAACTTTTTTAAGGGTTGCTGCAATTGCTCATCGTGCGGGCGTTAGTGTACCATTTGAAAATATTCAAAAGGAATTACAATCTAATGATTTTTATACAAATTCACCAGTGTGTAGAGAATATTTTAAAGTAAGTCTTTATAGATTTCTCTCAAAATCTCCTAATGATGCTATTCAAAATCCCAGAAAAAAAGTGTTCGAATGCTATAAATAGTATATTTTTACTGCAGTTTAAAGATTATTTTATTTGTTGGAAAAGATTATTTTATTTGCCGTTTGTTATTTAATTTCAATATTTATATTAGTATAAATTTAAGGGTTGAATCTTAAATATTTATTAATGAATCGTAAAAAATCTTTAGGATATGAAAATAAATAATGCTGTTCGTGAAGTGTTTATCAATCGATTTGCATGGCTTCTTTATTCGTATGAACATTTCGTTATCAATGTTGCTTGTCCAGATCTCGAGACATATTTTGCTAGTCGAGAATCGGTTACCAATTTTGATAAAGCAGCTTTCCTTTCCGATCAGCCGAATAAAAATTTACCTTTTTTGGCTGCATTTTTGGAAACGCAAGTATGAGATTTTATTTCATCTTCTTTGTTTTGCATAATTGTTTGCTTTCATTTGATCTGATTTCTGTTTTACTGTTTTTAATTTTTTTTTTGATCTGTCGAAAAATTCTTCAGTTGCATGTTATTGAAATGTAATTGTTTGATTTAATAAGTTGAATATCTTTTTCAGATGTTCACTTCATTTATTGATGCGAAAATTATTTCGCAGTGGGAAACTGCAGACGAAAATCTCCAAATCTTTGATTCTCGAATACAGATTTTACGTACGAAATATGGCCTTCAAATGGTACGTACTCCTACTTATGAGAAGGCTCCACCATGTTTCGATTCAGGTAAGCTTAAATTAAACTCTTTCTTTCATATTTAATACATCGAGTATGAATTTTCCTACCTATTATTAATATTTTTGTGTTTTTTCCGTTTATGTTTGTTTAAATCTGGATCCATATTGTCAATTTTTTCAGTAAATTGTTATTTAATGCTTCAGTCATTTAAATGGCGAAAAGGAATAATTGATTTCTTTTTCCCAAATAATTGATTTCTTTTTGATCTCTTGAGATGTTTGATGGCTCCGTAATCTTCTTAATTGTGATCACCATGGGATAAATTAAGAAAAAATGTTTAAAATAATATCCAAATAATGAATAGAAAATCAAGTTTAAATAATAGAAATAGAGAATGAAAGTCAATAGTTACAAGTAAATTAAAATGATAAGCAGCCATGATAACTTCGACTAATATTTGCTTTATCGTTTCGAAACTTTTCTGCAGAAGAAATGATAGCAAAACGTGAAGAAGCCCTTGATTATATTGTTCCCTTACCACATGATCTTCCTGGTACATCAGCAAAAGTTTATGATGGTACATTTCCGGAACTTAATGAAGCTGTTTTGAAAGGTTCTTTTGTACAAAGTCCAATGCCATCACCATGGAAGCAACGACATCGAAGGTTACGGCCAAAGTTGCTGGAGGTCAGCCTTACAAGTTATCTTTATGTAGTTTAATATATCTCCGGAATCGCCGTCAATTTCTGAAATAATTTTTAGATATTTTCAATAAGTGTACTGATTAAATTATTTTGAAATTCATTTTGCTGCAGAGTATTATTGTGGATGGTACCATGACAACAAATAAACAGAGCTCATATAAATCGGATACACCAAAGCAAATAGCGCATCAGAACTGGAAATTTGTTGAACAGCTGTTAAAAGAGACTAAAAGTGAGCATTCGGTTGCACCGGTTTGATATGCCCCATGTTCTAAAGATTAAACATATCAATAAATATATAATAAATATGTATATAATAAACAAGAAATTTGGTTTCGCGTAAATCTAGAAAATTGATTTATTGTTTCAGGTAAAACAAAGCGAATGCTTGTGGAAAAAATGGGCAGAGAAGCACTGCAGCTTGGACACAGCGATGCTATTGTGAATGGTCTTGAAGAGAATACTTTAGTTGCTTCATTTTGTGATTTATTGGAACGAATTTGGGCCCACGGTTCAGTGAATAAACAGGTACTTCGTTTAATCAGGAATGGATTAAAACATTTGTTAGCAGTTATTATGAGGTTTTAAATGCAATTTAATTATTACTTAAATTTAGCTACCAAATAATTTAAAATTGTGAACTTCGGAGGTTTCTAATCCTTTATTTTTTCTGATGAATTATTCATTATGAATAAAAAAATATTTATAACTTAAATAAGCAAAATTTCAGGAAAAATATTGAAAAAAACCAAAAAAAAAATTTTTTAATAAATGGGCTCTATTACCCATTTTTGCATCACTGATAGAATGGAAATTTAATAAATTTTTCATTAAAGAAATATTTTATTTTTCACAACTTCCCGTTCATATAAAGAATGCAAAATTCTCATTTTTGAAATTCTTTAAACCAAAAATAAAATCAGGAAAAATTACAATATTCAGCTGTAATCAATATTGTCTTTTTGCAAAAATTTTACCATCCAAAACATACTGAGAAAATTAGTAACGGGGAGTCCAGTTATTCATCATTTGTGAAAATATTGTTTAGGGTAAATCGTCTTTGTGG
This sequence comes from Onchocerca volvulus, assembly GCA_000499405.2. Lineage (NCBI taxonomy): Eukaryota > Metazoa > Nematoda > Chromadorea > Rhabditida > Onchocercidae > Onchocerca > Onchocerca volvulus. Next base: position 10,288,385 of record HG738140.1, on the reverse strand, counting down.
GCTCATATTTTGCATCATCAAGAAATTGAGAAATTGGGAATACTGTCACATGGTTCTACACGAAAAAATTTGGCACTGACTCCAGGTATTTTTATTAGAAAGATAAAAATATAATAAGTTTCCTTGAATGAGCTGTTTGAGTTGAAGAGGATTTATTCGTAATTTATTTTATTATTGACAGTTAAAAAAATGTTAATAAGCTTCTGTTTTTAAAGCACATCACTATCGATTCATTGTTGAAAAAGTTCTTGAGAGAATATTTCTGATTCACAATGTATCATAATTTTTTGAAATAGACAAGTCTTAAACAATTGTCGATTCTTTTGGAATTTGATGGTTAGATATATGCGGAAAATAGTTATAATAATATGACATTAAAAATTTGAATGGATTGAAAACAGTTTATAGCATTTGCGTGGCTGTTATTTCGTCGTCGCTTTGAGCGTAAGCGACATTTTATATTCTCTATTTTGTGACTGAAGCTTTTGTAATATTTTCACGTTCTCATCATAGTGGTCAGATATGCAGTAGCAAATGTGCATGTCGTGAAATGATGCTTTAAATGATATGCATAATGATAATGCATATGTTATGTCAAGTCGTTTAAAACTGCCGTATTTTTATTTTACTGAAGTTCATCATTAAATGTCTGTCAATTTTGCAAATGCTTTGCTCGTTTTGTTTGATTTGTACATCTTGTAATTTAATTTATATTTGGATAAGTGAAATATCAGTTTAACTGGCGGCAGAGTTTTAAGAAATTTAGTAAAGATATAAATGCTGAAATTATTTCTTAATATCTACTTCTGTGTAGTTTGAAGTAGAATTGTTTCATCATATCCTTATCGCCTATCACGGATATCGGCATATGAATCCTTACTAAATTCATCATTACTAAACACTTCTGTATATCTTTTCTCTAGTTAGATTTTAGCAGTATTCTTCTAATGGAGCCATTGTCGAAATTTATGTTTCGGCAGAGATAGTAGAGAATTGTGTGAAACAGTTACGGAAACAGGATTCCAAGATTCATTTTTGAAAATTTCATTTTCATCTCATCTATTCAGTCAATTCTAGGTGTAGTTGAGATAAAGCATGAATTAAACAACGAGCAAGAGTACATAAAACAAGAAAAGAAGACATTCGTAAGTACTATGGATGAGGATTCAATTAGCGAATTTACACGAAGTATTCGTCAACAATGCGTTGATGATCCTCACACACCTGGTTGGTCTCTTCCAATTCTTCGTGCAGCTAATTTCATCTGTGATAAATTGAGTTCGAGCATGAACAACAGCATGGAATATTCGAACTGGAAATCACCAGCTCAAACAGCAGATGTATCATCAAATCTGATTGTTTTTGGACGTTCCAGATCACCGCAGAAGATGTCGAGGAAGGGGGCTATTTTACATAGAGCAAGTTCCTTTGGTGGTAAGATTTTGAATGATATCAAGTTTGTCGTAGTCAGTTTGCTTGCAGTTAATTAGCGGTAATCTAATGTTATAGAGCTCCTTACTAGCAATTGTTTCGCATGACATTTTGCAGCATTGACAAATATTCATGTTTTGATTTGCCAGTATACATTAACCTTTAAATCAAGAACTCGGGTTGATTATTTCTTCGATTTATTATCGATTTTCCAGATGATATTGGTTTTTGATATCAGAACAGACCCATACGTTGAATCTATCCGCAGACAACTAAACTTTGCTCATAACTGCTGTTATATTCTTTTTTATGATGTAATTGAATAATTCATTAATTGTTAAAAAGACTACATTACTTTAGAGCACAAACAAAAACCAACTGTAACATTTTTGCTTATAACTTCTACTAACTTTTATTTTTAACTGAGCTTGATTTATAAAATTAATGTTTCGTTTAGGCATAGATCACATATTTAATTATAATAGTCGGTTGCAAATTCTGAAATCTTTTATTTCCTCTTTAATTTAAATATTTCAGTCGGATTGTTCTATCACTCCTTTGAAATGATTCATCAGATTTAGAGATCATATAGCATTTGTGTAAAGCAAAAATTCTTCTAACATATGCTTAATGCATTTGATACATTGCTGTAGAAAAAAGTAGAAACAAAAGAAATATTCTATTTGCCTTCATTGATTGCATGTTTCACTTCCTTATCTTTATATTATATTTGGCAAAAATTTACTTAAAATCATCCATACGTTCTCTTTACATTCTAGATTACATCCATAAAATTGCTTAGTAAACACTAAGACTAGAGGGCAATTCTTCTGCTAGATGTACTTATTTCAATTACTCTAATGCTTAAGTTATTTCCCCAAATCTTGGAATTTATTTAACTAATTTAAACTGAAACTCGCTCACTTCATGATTCCTTTTACTTTAGCGGTCGTGGTTCCTTCTACTCTTCTCTAACAGTATAATTGTTTGCTAGGAGGGAAAAATGATTGAAATTTCACTCTTAAATTATATTTTCATTTTTTACAAGTATGCATTCATTGTTAATTTGGCACAGATAAGAAACAAAGGCAAATAGACTTATTAGATTCAAGATTTGTGTCGTACCTGCATTCCAAGTTTTTTTTTTTTTTTTTTTTTTAATTTATGCTTTGAGAAATGAAGTTCTGTTTGCTCATTAATATTTTATTTTTTTAAATTACGTTAGACTTTGATCAAATGATGTATTTTCTAGATTTTGCTCCATACTGGACCAGTAATATGAATGAAAACATAGCTGATTCATCGCGTAAGAAGAGTAATTCGAGAACTGGCAGCCCTGATATTCGACAGTTCCTTACACCATTATCTGTGCATATTGCTTATGATTTGAAGTTAGAATCTTCAAAATTTGAAATGAACAACTTCAAATCAAAGAAAAAATATTGTTAAACGCAGTAATACGGTTTCTGTCCAGATATCTTTTTTTATGCTAAAGAAACGTCGAATTGCTGAATGATATTTCAGGAATGTTTTACGTATGACAGATATCAAAACCGATATTGGTTACGCTAGGGCCTTTGTTCGCCTCGCCTTGGAAAGGAAACTTCTTCATAAGCACCTCAAAACCATTCTTGGAAACACACATCTTTTACAGTCAGTTTAGTTCACTAGTAATTTATTTTTAATTTTGGCGATTCACATTTATATTTGGAGAAATAGTACTGTTATGTACAAGAATGATTGTACATGATACTCACTGCAATATTCTTGTTTATCGACGAGAAGTGATTGTGTGTGAAGTTTAAATGATATTTGTCATTTTTTGATTGTTTGCTGCAGTTGTTTTATAATAAAACTCAATTCACTTTAACCTTAAGAATTAATATGCTATTTTGCCATTAGAGTAAATTGGATAATTAAGAAAAAATTAATTAAGTAAACACTCAAATAAAGTAGATGTCGGCAAGTGCGGACTAATCAAAATATTTTTGCTTAAGCTATTATCTTATTAAATAACTCTTAAATTTGATTTAGCTATGAAAAGTTTATTTTTAGGCAACTGTATAAACGATATGCCTTTTTACGGTGCGATGATGAAAAGGAGCAATTCTTATATCATGTATTATCACTAAATGCGGCTGAATTTAACTGTTTTACCAACTCTTTCAAGAAAACAAGTCATTTGCTCATACTACTTTCACTGTTTTTTTAGGAATCGTATGCATTTACACATACTCTGATATAAATGTTAAGATTTTGGATTAGTTTTGTTACTAGAAAGTCGCGTGCTTGCCAAATTTAATCATTTTGTTGAAAAATAATGATAGGAAACTTCTCCAACTAACTATTTTAATATAGCTTTTTTATGCGGAAATATTGATTTCCAAAATCCTCAATAGTCATAGAGCGCTTTTAATTCGAATTTTATAGATATTCCCAGGCGAAAATTAATGCTCAAAAATAGAAATATAATAATGTATTCGCATAATACTATGATATCATCATCAGTTTTGAAGTGTTATTTATTCCATATTTTCATGTTCCATTTTATTTATTTCAGAAATGCAGTACCACGTTTTACTGGTTAATCACAATTCTCGTTCGGTTATTTCGTGGCCTGTGTGGATCATTATCACAGGATCGTTGTGCTCGACGACTCAAATCGAATTGAAGCAGGGTATACTCGATTTCACATTTGATGTAAGCAGACATAGTCGTTCTATTGTGGATTTTTTCTTTTTTTTTTTTTTTGCTTTTATTAAATAGAAGAAGTTGAATTTTGAACAGTGTCTAGGTTTTGATTTCTAAAAATAAAAAAAATTTGAAGATAATTCTATATTGATTCAAGTCTCATCCAATAGTAGTCATTTTAATCAAAAAATTTTTTTTAAATTATTTTCATTATTTATCTAGCAATGGAAGAAGTTTATTTCAAAATTTTTTTCAGTATAGAAATCTTGGTATATTATCAACATTGAGAATTGGACATGGTAATTTAAATGTTTCTAATTCGAATGGAGCGTCTCCGAAATGGTTCCTTGATTATGTTCGTTATATTTTTATTTTTTAAACAGTTGAAAGATTATGGCATAACAACAGTTTTATAGTTGTTTTTTGCACCCAACACTATTAAGGGTTTCCAGAAAGTATATTAATTATGAAATTTATTCATGTGCTTAAATTTTACTATAGATCTTAGTGCGAAATGAAATAACAGGACAAAGTTATCGCTTTAATTGTGGGCGTTGGTTCGGTAAAGGAATTGATGATGATTCTTTAGAAAGATTGCTTGTTGCCGAGAAAGAACCTCAGGTATTGTTTAAAAAGTGTTCTATCAGGAAATGTAGCCATTAAAAGTTCTGTTTTATTTTTAATCGGAAAGATTATTTTAGGATGTAAAATTCAGAATAGCCGAATCGGAATTTTAAGATTTAGAAATTATCTTTGCTTACTGTTATAAATATTTGTATTAGAATAGTGAGAATTTAACAGGCAAAAACATGAAGATAAATTGAATTTGTTGGTATAGACTGGTCTTAACGAGGTAATCGAAGAATGTTCTTCGGAACGTATTATCAAAACTAACTCGAAGAGTCGAACTCCTCCGCGTTCCCGATCACCAAGTATTAATCGATCTGATACATCGAGTCGTAAGTCATCAAGTAACATTTTAAAGAATATACTTGAGCATGTATATATACAGTGATTTAAAGATTATGGAAACTCTAATTCAACTGTAATTGGATTACAGTGTGGATATCAAAGATTGTAAATGTCAAGTTTTTTTTTGATGGAATACAAGAAAGTCCAGGATTCATGAAGTCTTAACTGCAGTTTAAGAAACATTAAGTTTGTTTTATTTTTACTTGCGAAAATAAAGTTTTTCAGGTGTACATTTGACAGAAATTCAACAGCAATTGGGAGAAGCGGCGAATGCGTTAGTAAAATACTTTTATACAAATGCGGAAGCTCGTAGTCGGGGCGAATTGACGCAGCTACTTTGTGCACCAGGAAAAGGTTTCGTTAGCGTGATGGTTGCTGTTTTCTTGTGTGGTCGTCAAGATTCCATTTGGTCTTCTCGTCTTTTTCGTTCACACTATCCGTGGGATTATATCGGTATATATCACGAATTTGTAGTGAAACTTCAGAAAATTTCAAATTTAGAAATTTCATATTTTAGTTTGATTTTCAGAATATTTTTTGTGAGAATTTTTATCATCCTATATGCAGACTGGATTATGTTTTCATATATCCATTTCTCCGTTCATCTGTTACTAGTGGTAGCCCTATTAATATTGAACCAGCTTTATTTTCTTTGAATACTCTGTTTAGATAACCCAAACCTTATATTTTTGTTTCCGTTATATGCATTGTGAGACGTGATTATATGAGTTTTAGGTTAATTAAATTTCCCACTACATTTTTTAGGCTATTTATTGCATTTTGCTAAATAAATCCGCTTTGCTTTGAGTGACGAATAGTCTTGGCGATACAATACTGTGCGATAATTTCTAATTTATTTTTTAGAGAAGGTATACGTGTGGTTTTGGGATCTAATGCATATGGAAGACGCAAAAAGACTAACTCGGGAACAACGTTCTCTTATTACTCAAGCATGCCGCCTTGTTCGCCGCATTTCTTCTAATACTTTTCTGGGGAAAGATGGGAAATTCCAACTGTTCATTTTAATTACTGTTCGGTAATTAGTTCTATAAATTGTTTCGTTCTTCCATAAATTTTTATTAAGCAGTTAAACATATATCTTTCTATTTTATTCAAAAGACTATTTGAAAATGGAATTTAAAAGCAACTTACAAGTTTTTCCAGAGATCATATATTGTCGGGATTGCTACCGTTGATGGCTTGGACTCCGATAACGTCGCAGATGTATGATGAGCCATCTTTTTTACGAACACCGCATTATCTAAACTACCTATCGAAATTGATTAGTTCACTCAATGAATTTCAATTTATTTTGGAAAAATCACTCACATATGGCATAGAATAATTTCAGATTCTAAAATTAAAATTTTTGCGGAAATATCCATTCAGAATATTGAATTTTTTTTCTCCGTTTCTTCCTCTCCTTCTTTATTTCAAGGGTTATTTTGAAGCTTTTAATTATCCTATGGAATTTCAGTTTATTAAAAAAAAAAAAAAAATTGTTAAATTTCCTGGATCCTTCTATCAGCTATCAGCAGTTATAATTTTCAAATGTTCTACATTTAGAAAAGCCATAATTGAGATCCCTTAAGAAGACCTATAATTTTTGTAAGAATATTCGAAATTATCGAATACTTTTCCGCTAAATCTCGTACTCATGTTATCTTTTATCTTGTGCTGCAATCCGTTTACTACTTTGAGGACAGTAATTTTAAATATTCTTTTACCGATACGCGTCTATACTATATTATTATTGTGAAGTTATTGTTACGTTGAAACTACATAGATTGGAACTATATAGATCGTTGAAACTACATAGATTCACACAATATCTTTTTTTTTTTTATTGATATATTAATTTAGCCAATTTTTAATTCTTTCGAACTTCATAAAGATTTTATTCACAAGCAGCAAATTTTATCTCCTAAAAGATATAATCCAAGCTGGAATTTATTGACCATTATACTTTTAAAGTTGCTGCATACTCTATATCGATCCATTATTACATATGTTTAGTTATTAAGATGGAATTTACTTCTACCTGACATCTTTTAATTCATTTCTTGTACAGTCTTATTTTTAATGAAATTATGAATCTCGCTACTGAGTTTCTATGAAAGCATCTTCTTAAATCGATGGAACTGTGAATTTTAAATTGTTGAGCTTTTTTTTTTTTTTTTCTCTGAATGTCGAAAGTTTTAATAACTTCTCGCATTTCTTTTTTTCAGTGAAATCATAAATCTTTCTGTTAAATTTCTAAAGTGCTGTTTAGAATAAAACAAGTGATATTCTCAATACTTAAATTGCCCCAAAAGAATCTTAACTAGCTATGGTATACTAAGAGTCTAGGACCCAAAATATGTTTGAATCTTGAATTATTTATTTTGGATTATTTGTTTATTTTGAAGAACTTATTTCATTTTTTCTCTCATTATATAACATTTGTATTCTCGGAGTCTTTCAGTATTAACAAATGCTATTATTTCGCACTGTTTTTTGGATTATTTGACTGTGTGATAAAAGTAATATTACTTTTTGTATTTTCCTGTGTTTCATTTATTTTTCTACTATTTGTATGCGGGGAAACCTTGAAGTTAGTCAATTGTATTTTAAAAATGCCGTGTCGTCTTATTTGTCTCTGTTTCTGTATGTTAAATTATGCATTTGTCTAGCATGATTGCAAAGTTAGTATTGTCTTCGAAAAATTAAAAATATGATTGGGGCTTTTTCTTTACAAAACTTAAGTTCCTGGGATATTCCTGACAAAGTTTTTCTCTAAAAGATTTACTTCTTTACAGTTCCATATAATTTTAATGATTGAAATTTCGTTCTGTTTTAAATGAAATTCAAGGAGGATGCAGTATAAATGATTCCAGAAAATCATAAAGTTGAGTCATAATTTGAATTGCTTCCAGAAGATGGGAAGTTTGATATTTCGATTAATATATGACTTCTCATTTTGTAAAGGTGATTCAGCATTTGGATTGTTTGTTAATCGATTGATTTTCAATGGTTAATTCAATTAATTCAACATTGTTTTTAGTGACAAAGGCAAAATTATAAAAGTAACCAATTTTTTTTGAGGAAAAAATTTTGCATCAAATATGTCCCTACGGAGGATTGAACGCGAAATATGTGGATGAGAAGTTCGTTCAATACTTACAAATTATATGAGTTTGAAATCTTCGCGAGATTCATGAAAAAGCATCACGGGTTGCGTTAAAGCTCAGCAAATAATATGGAAGATTCATCGCTTTTAATTCGTGTCGGAACAGCAGTGATTTATGCTGCGTGTTCGATACTAGTTGTTTTTATCAATAAAATACTGCTCACCAATTTTGGGTTTGTTTCCATTTCATTAAGCTTGAAATAAATGTTTATAATAATGATAGGCAGCTGCAAGCTATTTATTGTATTTCTGCCTTTTTTTTTTCTTGAATTCGATTTCTTTTTGCTATAAGTCAGTTGATTCTGTTTTGTATATTTCTTGAGTTCCAGATTTCCATCATTTTTAATTGTTGGATTAGGACAGATGGCAGCAACTATTATAGTTCTATGGTTTGCTTCTCTTTTTGATATCGTTTCAATTCCTCCATTCGATTCATCCGTTCCATTCAAGGTAAGTTTTATAACAGAATGAATATTCAAAAAGAAGGAATAAAGAAATACGTATTTAAATGTTTATATAAAATACTAAAAAATTTTATTGTTTTACGGACTAAATTTGATTCCTGAAAACTTATGTTATTTATGGCAATTTTTTGAATTCCTGTTATTTGGGTCGATTCATTTTCCAGATCTTTCCACTCCCAATCTTCTATCTTCTGAATTTAATATCCGGATTGGGTGGCACACAGAGAATAAAGTATGTTTTTATCGTTTTCTAGATAATAATATTTCTTTTGTTCATTTGCAAATTTCATTGTTGGCGAATTGCATGTAAAACTATATTAATATTTCCAGTCTTCCGATGTTCACTGTGTTACGTAGATTTTCAATCTTAATGACAATGGTGCTGGAATATGTCATACTTGGGTTAGCATTTATTTATTTTTTCATATCCCTTTACACCATATCCTTTACATTTCGCACGTCTGAAACTTTTAAAGTATTACAGTCCTATAATTCAGTTATTTCAATTTTCCAATGACTTAATTATCAAAGTTGTTTGATATTCTTAGACCTATCATAGATGTGTATGTGCATTAGGTAACAGGATGTATCACTTCATTTTCAGTTTATTCAGTTTTAATATTGTTTTCATTCGAAAACCAGTGTCAGATCGCTGTTTACTTTTTTACCAAATTTAAAATAGAGTTGTGAATAAAATTTTTCTGACCAAATTTTCCATATCAGAATTTTATTTTTTTCTGCTTCTAAAATTTGGGCAATTTTAAAATTAAAGCTGAAAATCAAACTTGAAACTTTTCCGTATTGGTAGATTATTTTTAGCTTTGCAGAGTGAATGCATCTTATGCAGTGAAAATCTCGGTTGCGCTAATGATCTTAGGTTCTGTGATTGCAGCTGTGTAAGTTTATTTGAATTCTATAATATTTTATCATGGAGTTGTAGATTAACAACTAGATTGTGTGTTAATTCATTTGATATATGGAAGATATCGAATCTTGAGGAATATTATTTTTTTGAACTTATTAGAGTTTTGTTATCAAGAAATATTTTGACTGAGATGATTAGCACAAATTATACGGTGCGGAATATAAAATGAACATTGATGTAAACGTTTCTATGGTCTTGTCATCTTTGGATACAGAAAGCTATTCTTTATCTTCTAGAAAAAATTTTTGATTTTTATGTGAATAAGTATAATTATAAGCTTGTTTTAAAAAAATGAAGAGCAGAAAGATTCTGCTTCTCAACTTTTTCTTGAGAAGTTGCTAATTAAGCAAGATTTTGATAAAGTGCACATGAATAGTGTTATTTGTTAGTGTTTCAGTGATTTATTGGAGCCGACTTTTAGTATGAAAGTATTTAAGATGGAAAAATTGCGTGGTAGTGCAGTTTAAACAGTGAAATCCATTGCTCCTATGTTTTTAATTTATAGGTTTGATTTGACATTTGATGTTTGGGGATATTCAATGATTTTGACTAACGACATTTGTACAGCTGCTAACAGCGTTTATATGAAACAAAAGCTTAATGCTAAGGTATAAGCCATAGATCTTAATATTTATTATCAGTATTTCCGATATTATCTTCTTTTATTCTTGCACATTTTATTAAAAATGAACAATTTCAGAAGCTTGGTAAATATGGTCTTTTATATTACAATGCAGTATTTATGATTTTTCCTCTGATTATTTTGGTTTGGATAAATGAAGAATTTGAAAAGGTATTGAAATTGAAGCTTAAAGTGATTCATTTTGCGATGAGATTTATTGCAACATAATTGCAACTTTTTGTCATCTTATTGTTTCTTTCTTGTTATTGCTGGTGTTATTACCAGTTGATCAGTATACTACTATTATTATCATTTGTTATTATTGTTAATGATTTGTTCATTTTAATTAACTTTCTTAATTATTTGAGATTTTGGTTTGAAGATGTTCTGCTGGCTAACAAATTAACATCTTTACAGCTTGCAGTTGCTGCGATGTTTTTAAAGCAAGCAGCAACAAATATTTCTAAAATATTCGAAATTAGTGATATTAGATGCGCCTTTCTCTTTCTACTGTAATATTTCATACATAAAAACAATAATTTAAGCAGAAAGTTTCCAAATTAGAGTGGTTCGGAATGAAATAAATATGCTAAAATTGAAATAAATAGACTGCTATTTAGGTACTTCAATATATAAATGCTGGAAATATGACTATATGGGTAGTTGCTTGTTTGTTGTTTTCATTTGTCTGTGGCTTCTTGCTCAATTGTTCGATCGTTTTATGTACACATCACAACAGCGCCCTCACCACTTCATGTGTCGGTCCAGTTAAAGTGAGTTTTTATTTTCTTTAAAAAACTTTCCAAATACTTTGAGCTGTCCATTCTTTATTGTTAAGCAAAAAAGCTTGGAATCTTTCGCGTTAAACAGCTTGAAAACTTCCTAGAGTTAAACAGCTTGGAATCTTTCGCGGTTTACATGTTTTTGGTGAATTTTTATGATAGAGATCTACAGTATCCCTTCAGCGAAATGAAAAAATCTGATAACCTGCTCTGTCGTTTAATATAATAAAAAGTACGAGTCGACCAAAACAGCTAATTATTTTACATAGTAAATATTTCTCCATTAAACTACACTCTAAGAAACATAAAAAATGAATAGTTTACGAGCAGCAAAAACTAAGATAAATCTGTTTCGATTTTGTAAAAATTAAGTTTGCATAGTATGAAGTATAATGCAAAAAGTATGCTTTGCATTGAGAACAATTCAGATGAATAGACTGCATAAGGCAATGTGAAATTTAACAATGGTTATGATAAAACATTACTGATAGAAATCATCAATGTATATGCATGTAGTTTAATATCAATTTCCAAATTTGCTGCTGTGCTATTTCTCCCCTTCAAAGTAACTATTAAGGGGTAGTTCTTCTACAGTTAGCACTGTGAACACCATCCGCTAGAATTTAATACCAGTTTCTTTCTATTCAAACAAAACGTGATATTTTAGAACTTACTTGTAACTTATGTTGGAATGTTCTCCTCGAGCGATTACTTCTTTGGATGGAACAACTTTATCGGTATCAATATCAGCATTGTGGGAAGCCTTCTTTATACTTATGTTACATTTAGAACTAGGAGAAAAAGTGCACAACAGAAGATTACTGGAACGCTACCTAAAGAAATTGACGAGCAACAACCTCTATTGTGATACCACTAAATATTCTTATATAATTTTGATGTGCTGAAATCATTTTCTTTGCATGAAGATATGAATTTGGGACTTTTTGAAACTTTTAACTTGTATTTCCTTTATTCCATGTTTTATGGATGATCTGGATTTTCTACTGGACTTCATTTAAAAAACAGAAAAAACTATTCCATTCCCATAAATTGCTTCTCTTATCCAAATAGTTTACTGTTGCTTTTTATTTTCTTTATTTCCAAGCTGTGGCGCTGTATAGACTGAATGATTGTGCGATATCTTTTGTGGGCCAAATCGAAATGCATAAAGTGTAGGAAGGTACAGTCCAAACAAATCCGTGATTAAAACGGGGATCAACAACAACCACAATTACAAAAGTATACAGAAAGCGGCGACTTATGGGAAATGCCAATTAAAGTCCAAAGGAAATGGTTTCTAAAGGTATGAAAATAGCAAATACACAGTTCATAATCAGAAGTTATCTATGCTCAAAAAATAAGAAGGAATGAGGAACACAAAAATTCCTAAAGCGTTTTTTGGTCATTGGAGTCAAATGCTCTATCCAAACACCAGTTCATCCTGCTTGTCAAAATTATTAAAAAATCTGGATGTATGTACAATAAACATTTGCTCAAAGTGTAATGAAAGTTAGAATAGCATCAATCTCATTTTAAGGCGCTGTTTAATAGAATGTGAACTTTCAATATCTGATGAGGCTATATTGCATTTACCATTAAAATCACAACAATTCTGCTAATCTGCAAGAGAAATATTATAATTCGAATGAAAATTCGTCAACGAAAAACATACAAAAAAGAACTACACAGTAAACACCGAACGGCTTACTATAAGAAAGACAATATAAATACGGCAATACAAATGAAAGCAAATCTTATTTTTTAGCACAGAAAAGTAACATATATTATTTGGAAACTTTCAAACTTGATTAAAAAGCGCTTTAATGAAAAAAATCGTCTCAGGAAATGTTAGATTCATAGGTGGGCCGAAACATGTTGAATAAAAGAACTGTTAACTGGTATACAAATCTCACCAACCAGTTTTCCCTTACCATTCACCTCACAGAGCAATACTGTACTCGAGAAAAGGAACATATAAAAATGAAAGGCATTAAATAAGCGAGCACAAATCGAAAAACTGATACATAGTTGATACAACATTAGTTTTCTGAAAGTAAATGAATATCAATGAAAATAACGGAATAATCGGGAAAAAATGCAGACAGTAAGAGATTTGTTGTTGCTTTTCGAATGAAACTATCAAAAATATGTACTTGTAGTCTGTCTCTGTACCAAGTTTTGTATTCCTCAATAACATAATTTTTGCTGCAAAACCAATTTGGCCTACAAAGCGACTAACTATTTACCGTATGCAAATATTATGAAAACATAATAAATCAATTATAAAACCGGTAAGTAAAAAGCAGTAAATGTCCAAAAATTGTAAATACAATGAGCAACAAAAAATGCTCGCAATTTCACTTATCTAAAGTCCATCAATTAACAAATCTTAGAAACATTAATTTCCTGACTTATTTTAAGAAGATTAGCATCACTTGATGCATTAAAAAAGCAAAACAATTATAAATCAGCTTATTACTAATTATTACACATTTTCTATATTTGAGCATAAGCGTATAGCATAAGTAAAATAAATCCATATAGCACAATGATCCTCCTAAATCGTTATTGATTTCCCGAATTCCTTATATAAAATTACAAAACTCTTCTAAATTTCATAATTTTTATTTTCCAAAAAGCATAAAGTTTTCAAAAAAAAGAGCGATGATCTGTGGAGGAGTTGAAATCCGAGGTTTATTATGGAGGAAGTATGTTGATCAATTATTACATGCGTTTTCAATGATGCTATTTTTTCCTTGAATTACAGTGCGTACTAAGATATTTAAATCATCTATGCATCTGACTTCGAGATTATTACTTACTGCTTGTCTCAACAGAAAAAGATCATATCCAGAATTTCCTGCTTTGATGTTCAGTTTTGGTGCCGGCATACTTGATGGTGTCTTTTGTTCCGCTGCATCCAAAATTTTCTAAAAATGCTGGTTAAGAACCTCTCATAACTGTATGCTATAGTGAAAACAACAAATCGAAAAGAAGGGTTTGCATATCAGCTGCTAATTATGTGCGTTCTGAATGATTATTATTTGATATTGATCAGAATAAGAAATGCGACTAAATATCTGATTTTTCTAGAAAAGGAGCATCTTCTCTGTCAAATAATTATATATATTTTATAATTATATTTTCAACGTCTATTTTCCAACTAACCCTATAGAATAAGAAAAAAACTGGCAGCATGCTTCACTATTTCAGCAGTTATAAGAAAACGTGAAATCCAGATGAAATAAAAATATTTTCGCGTTGGCTTCTTTTATATAATGTTAACAGTTATTCAAAACAGAAAAGATACTTGATAAACCCAAGGCACTTTCTGCAAACCATTCGAATTTGATAACAGTTGATTCCACATGGAAACGACATATTGGATAGTCTGCAAGCTCGATGGATATTCAAATTAGAAATTTCTCCTAATCAATTTTTTCTTTTTTTTTGAATGACTAAAAAAAAAAAGTATTCAGTCTCTTCCATTTTTTTTTGATTTTCTATTTCGCTTTATTAGTATTCATTTAAACTGTAACTTTCTACTTGTTGAAAGCCATAAAAATAAAGAAGTAAATAAATTCAACAAGTCTAACTGACCCTTTCGGAGGCTTCGTTACCCATCCTGTGCAATCGAACAATCATTGCTTTATATTCCTTATCCAAGAAATTTTCATAGTCTGACAAAATACTATCATCTGATTCAACACTGATATTGTCAATGAGGCGCTGACTTATCCTCTGCAGTATTTTAATTGAACATATTGAACGGATTCAATATAAATACAATCGGAAACAAATTTTTAAAATTTAGCTTTTCGCTGAAATATATTGATAATTAAAAATGAAAATAAGAATTTAAAGACTCAACTTACAATAACATAAATGATAAGAAGAGCGTTGTGTACCAAACAGAAAAAAAGCTTTTGCTCTATATCGGACGACTTCACTGTCGCATACATATTAATTCTCTCCATCATTCGAATCGAAACACAAAGGAAACGCGATTGCTGTATGTCCATAGAAAGCATAGTCTTGTTCTGCTGGCTGAAAGAAGAAAAAAAAAAAACATTGTTTCGCGTGCACTTACACATGACATCATCTCTAAGCATTTGTCAAAAAAGTAAAACTGAACTGTCGACATAATATAAGTGTTGCTGTAGCAGAATCTGTAATATTTCTCAGCTATATAAATCACTCATCTACATAACGGCACAACAGCCTTTATTCTCTTATCTTCCAATCTGCTAATAAAACTCATGTGCTTTGTTTGAAGGTTGCATATGGTTATAAATTTTATGTTAATTGCCGGAATGTTATAAGGACTAAAACTTTGTGCTTTGTTTAAAATATTTTAAGCATTATCTATCTCTTATTCTTTAGTTCTTGTCCTGACACCAGTCTTTCATATGACTAATGTGTGAATCTCTGCCACTATCAACTCAAGGATAATCCAAATAAAAAGGGAGCTTTCGGGTAGCAGAATCAGTGTCATCAGCAACATTGAGGCTTCATCGCGACGGGCTTTCCTATATCAGCGTCTACAAATCGAGCAGTTTGTCAACATCAGTCCCTGCTACATCGACGTATTCAGCGAGATCGGTCCCTTTCGACATCATTATCAGTGGCAAATCAGTTCCCAGCCAATATCAAAAAGATTTCAACGACAGCACAAGCGACAATTGAGACAAAAGATCATTGTTAGTATCCTTTATATTTATGGTGTATTGTTCATTCTCTGTTTATTGTTTATAATCTTGCATAAATCCAATAAAGCTATTGTTGACCTGGTGGAGTCGTGACAAAAAGATTTCCAATCCAACCAATCTTTTTCTCAACAGCATTTGAGATTCAAGGATCCAAAATAATTTACAACTCAAATAAGTCTGTCGAAAATAATCGAATCAAAAGTGATTTCAATACTATACTTGATACAACGAATACAATCCTAGCTTCAGTTTATGATTTTATTGTTTGGACCAAACAAAAATTCAAATACCTGGACGCAAGATCAATTTTTTTGACGATATCGCTCAGCACAGCTATCATTTGACAAAACACTTCATAAAGGACATGCACATTCTGAAATGGAAGCACGAACAGCAAGTTTCTGCACAGTTTGTCGGTAAAACCGAAATATTTTTTAATATAATAAAATAATCAATGTGTATGTGTAATAGAAATTTGTAATATTCCTCAGTCAAACAAATCATTTATCCACATTTTATCCTTGTTCCCTCATTTTTCGATCTACTAAAGTTTTTGTGCCTTACCTAAAATACTATAAATCATGTAAATTGTCTGAGATGTTGTAAGGAGTAAAGCTTGTATGCATTGTTTAAAATTGTAAGCATTGTCTATCTCTTATCCTTTGTCCTGATAACTAAATCTTTGTATAACATATTGTAAATCATGGTCTATTACAAAACCAATGACTATCAACATCATCAACTTGCAGAACTAGCATATAAAAAGGAGCTTCTAGTGGTCACGACATCACTAATCAGTATTACGCCGTAGTTATTCAATAATCACGCAGTTATTCAGTGGTTCCGCAGCTAATCAACTCAATAGTCACTCAGCTCACTCGACAATCAATATTCTCCAATTCAATTCAACTCACTTATATTCATCCATCTGTACTACACCAAACGATTAACTGTAATCGTGATATAATTTGATTTTGTTCTATTTTATAATGTAGACGAAGGAATCACTCTTCTGTCAAACAAAGAAATTTTTCACGCCAAGATTCGTCTTTGTCAGGATACAAAATAAATTTCCTGACACGCTTACGAAAAAAATATATATATATTCACTTTAATCCCTTCAAAAACATTTAAAAAATGATCCAACTAAATTTATAGAAGCTTGAAAGAATTCAATGTATTAAATATAATTACGTTTAAGGAGAGTAGTGACGATGGATCATCTCCAATAAATTTCTCTACAACTTTCTCGCAAGTTGATACCACTTTAGAATACTTCCTGAATTCCGATCTATCAAATGCAATCGAAAACTTCAAAAACTGAACAAGATGAAAAAACTATGAAGTAAGAACCAAGACAGTGCAAAAAAAGATATCTATACCTCCCATATAAGATAAGTAAAAGCTAAACTGAAATCAATTAATTAAATCTAAAATAAACACTTGACTAGAGCATCAATCGAAGCATATACTTACGTTACATCTATATTCATTAGCATTCGTAAAATGAAAATCGATCTTGCTGGATTGCTCAACGGTATGCCGAATATCGATGCCCAATCGATCATATACATTAATCTGTCGATATAAAGCACATTCGACGTTTTCTGTGCTTTTTCATAATGGCCCATGTGGTTTGCAAGCAACTAAAATGAAACTGAAATCAATTTTTTTTGTTTTATCAAAACAATCTAATACTGAAAATGAAGTATGACATACCAAAACAGCTTTTGAGGAATGAATTTTAAAAAAGAAATAAGAAGTGAAAAATCATCGCCTTAACAAATGTGAAAAAAATTTTCAATTGAAGTCTTGCCTCCTGGATTAGACTGAATGCACTTTCATCTCGCTCCAAAAACAATTCGTCCAATATATTCAAAGCATTTAATGCACTGCAATCAAACTTTTTTGAGAAAACCTAATAGATGCTGACAAAAGCTGACATAAAATCGATATCTGATTCAATTCTAGTAAATCGTAAGTCAGTTTAAGATAAGGCAATCATATATTGCAAGAAAATATACTGACAGAAATAACCCAATTAATGAACTGAATTATACAAAGAGCAAAAAAGAAAACAGAATTCATGTGCAACAGAAAAAGCATACAACTAAAAATACGATTCTCTTGGACAATTTCACTTTATTTCGAATTTTGAATCAATGAAGGATTCATCATTTCACTGTAAACAATTTATGCGCTCCAAGTCTGATTATCGGAAATAATGCCAAAAATCTCTAACCTTTTTAACATGAATAATCCGAAAAATCGTGCTGCATGTTCATAGTGTCGCTTGCACAAAGCACCAAAATCAACTGGACCTTTATAAGATACCATGTCCAGTAAATCCTGAAATTAAAAGCACTTTTACAAAATTTTACCATGCATTTCAAGAATAAAAAAAAGTTTTAGTGAGAAAAGTACCATATCTTTGCAAGGAATGATAAGGGCTTTGTTTTTAGATTCACACATCATGGCCGGATGATCGGCATCCCATTTGATCATTTCCGCATCAAACAAAGCATTATCCGTGGAAACTTCAAGTTTCAGATCACATGGTAAACTATCAATTAATTCGATGATCGATTGAGCTGGCTGCTTTTGCTCTATAAATACAAACAATGTGTATTAAACCATCTGCTTTAAAGAATCAAAGGTCAGACAAAGAATGAGAAATATTTTTTGATTAAAGAATCAATATTAATTAGTACAGTAACAATCAATGATCTGACTAAATCATATCCGGTACGCTTTACTGTAACATGCCAACTTCAAACTGAATTCATCTGTGATCAGTAATTTTACATGAAGATCTTACTGAACTCAAAGACTTCTGAACAGTGGAATAACTTTCGAAAATTGATTTATCTTTTATTTAGTGTAACTAGACTGCTGGAAATCAACAATTTCTGAAAACTGAAAAATCAATCTTATCGATTTCTTGATTCTATACTGCTCACCAAACCGATCATAATGCAGTTCTTTCTATGAAATGTACGAAACAATCGAAACAATTAAACAGTGATCAAACAAGCAAAGATAAAAGAGAAATGCATGAGCTCTAAACAGTAGTTATGCAAAAGTTCTTACCTTGTCCATAAAGCACGTTTTCACATTTCTTTCTCGTATAAATTAAGCAATATGCAGAGCAAGCCCTTCTCGAACCAAATGAATCTTCTTCAATTTGTTGCCAAGTTGCAGGTTCAACACTTTTATCATTAAATTTACGCCATGATACTTCTTTGTCCTCGGTATTGCATAACGGGAAGCTAGCTATATAGGCCCAGTAATGTCCAACATTTGCTTCACCTTCATGGACAATAACGCTGTGCAAATGATATGGTTCCTGCAGCAGTGCGAAGCATGAGTTATGCACTCTAATGCACATGCAAAAAGAAGTATAAACTTTATTGCTTAAAAGTAATGAAGCTATAAAAATGAAATTAATCAAAAGTTTCTGAATGGAAACAACTGCACCTCTCTCATGCCATCGACATTAAAGATCGAGTCAATACTTTCTTGCAATGTATTTGCCTCTTTTTGTAGTTCTAAAATAACTTTAGCTCTAAATGAAAACAACTCTAACAAAAAAATCTAAAAAGATAATTTGACAATGTAAATAACCTACTTAAAAAAATAAGACAGAATAATAAAATATTATCGAAATATTGCTCAATATTTCTTTTCCAGTACTTCATTATATACTGGTTTAGTGAAGATTTCAGAATTTTTGTAAAGAAAAAATATATATATCTATTTGTACCATCAATTCGCTTTTGGGCATTCGCTGAAAGCGTTTGCAGAAAATTTGTCACTGAATTGATGTCAACATCTGGTGGGATTATCGTTTTATCAAGACAAGGACACGCTAACATTACATTCTCTTCTTTTGAATCGCTCGATCCTGATATAAAAACACTTTCGAAATTTTTAAGTTAGAATAGGAAAGAACATTTTTAAAATATATTCTTCGATCCAATAATTTTGAAAAAAGAAACTAGATTTCCAGATATCTCGGAATATAGAGACAAAAAAATATGCCATTTGGTTTCATATCATGTCCAATCGAGGTAAAATTCCTCATTTTAATTAAAACTAATGAGAAAAGGAAACCATACCTACATGAGGATTCGACAAATCAGATACCACCACTGAAAGTGGCAGAGTTTCATTGCAAACTTCCATCGGTTGCTGTTTGCAAGTGTCACAGTTGACAGCGATGTTTCTAAAATTATCATTTAGCACAGCATTATTAAGGATATGATGAAAATTGAAATGGACCATCTCATAATGAAACAGTATATTCGGATTTATCAATCTTGAGCTCAATGTTCAACAAACAGACCATTCCTCGTTAGGAAAAATTAAACAGGGACCAATTTAAATAATATAGCTGATCCAGCAAAGAACTCTGAGATTGAAAATATTTCAATGAAGAATTATATCTGATAGAATTTAAGACAAATTATCGCCGTGATCATATATTCAAATTCACTAAAAGTCAGCAGACGTGCATTTAACAACCAGAAAAATTTTTACGACAAAAAATTTATTCAAATTTTTTGCAAATCAATTTGAGAAATTCTAGCGTGAAGATAATTTAATTTTAAACCAAAAAACCCAACCCATTCATCGCCGACGATGCATATTTGACAACAGCATCTATGAGAGATGGAAGTGGTGCTTTTGTGTCCCCAGCTGGAAATTTTTCCCATCTGCAAATCTTTGTACTTATAACCTGTTCATTTAAGCTTAATTATAACATGTCTCATGACCTTAAAATTTATAAAAACGATAAATTCTAAAAATTAAAACAGACAGTTTAAGAGAAATTGGAATAAAGTAGCTACGCTCAGCTTAAAGTGACATCTAAGTAACTTCAGAAGCAATGCAATAATAACCTAAAACAATCTCATCGGAAATGGAGAAAATCATTCAAAAAGCAGAATGAATGTTAATAAAGCTAACAAACCCTTCTAATTCACACTTAACATGTGCAAGCCGTTTTTTCAAAGATTTACGCTCAATCCGTTTCTCACTCACAAATGCACGATTTCGATATAAATAACGATCCATGTATATAACACGAGGAAATTGAAACTGACTGTGAACTTTTTCCGTCTGACCATTTTTATAACTAAACCGAACCAGCGAAAAGATGATTACAGGTGGTAACGATTCAAACCATAACTACAAATGAAACGATTATTCTACTTTTTCGATTATTTTCAAAATTATGAGAAATGTTAGACCTAAAAAGAAATCACAAAACCTCTTTCGCTGGTGCATCAGACAGATGATAAGCTTCTAAGGAGTCATATAAGTTGTCGTAAGTGACATCCAAATTGATCATTTGTAGTGAATTCGCTAACTTCAGAGGTGATGAAACTCCGACTGTGATTTCTTAAATATACAGGACTAAGCAAAACAGATTTTTTTTAAAAACATAAAGAATAAACATAATTTAACTATATAGACAGAAGTTAATAAATGATGAACAGCTATATTACTCCAATTATAGATGGCAATATCTATTCAGCTGCTCAATAATTCCTTCACGAATAATTTTAAAACGATACCAGTGTTGGGTCGAATTTCAACATGTGAGCCATGAAAAAGTGCATTAAACGGATGTTCCGAAGCGGGATTCGAATTGAGATCATCACTGGCTAATTTATTAAAATGCGCTTCATCACCTGGCGTTAATGTTTGCTCCGAATTAGAACCACTCGGCATCATATTTTCGTCCTGCACTGGTAATAAATGGTGAGTGAAAATATTTAATTTCAACTCAGTTGTAATATTTTACTTGCGATCAAATATAAAAGATGGAAGCATAAGTGTGCTTACATTAATATCCATAATTTCTCCACACGAAATACCGGAAGACGATGGATGGAGAGATTCCATTTCTGGTACTGACTCAATTCTGAAGGCTACTTCAAGCCATTCGATCAGTCGTAAAAGCATTTCGGTAGCATCCTGAATTTTTTCTTATTATTATAAAAAAATTTATCGCTTCAACACTATCGATAGTGACAGTTAAAGCATACGTAAATTACAACTTCGAATCGAATATACTTTAAAAACCTGTTGAATTCCTATGCAGGGAGCAGCTTTATTCAAACTCGTATTCAATTCGCTAATTATCTTTAACACATTTGTTGGATCAACATATGCACGTGATGACGCTTTAAGACAGGCAGCAAGCTGACGGAGAGATATTAAAAGTGAGGTTGTCAATACATCCACGTTGATCTAAAGCAATGTGGAAAATTTAAAACTATCAAAAAAAAAAAAAAAAAAAAACAGCTCTAAATCCAGTATTTGCATGCACTGTGTTTCATTACTTTCCAGTTTTTTTTTTCTTTTTTTTGTTCTATAAATTAGTTAAGGCAATAAAAAGTTCGTATAAAATATTCTGATAAATTGGAAAATCATATATAATTCGAAAAACAGGAAGACTTTGCCATAGCCCACTTAGCTTTTACAGTCAGGAAATAAAAGAAAAAAAAGTGAATCAGGATTTTAATATCTAAGGGAGAATAGAGCGATGAATACTTAGCCAGAAAATTTTTGGAATATTTTATCAAATTAAAGCAAAAAAAAAAAGAAAAAAAGAAGACCTCATTGAGTTGGCCTGACTCATTTCCCCAAAAATTTGATTTACCGGTGATATCTTTCGTCCCAGTTTTGATTGGTATATCGAATAACATTTGACGGAAACGTGGTATGTGGAATAATGTCTGAAAAAATCATTAGGGAGGAGGCATAAGTAAACGAAGCTAGAAATATGAATAAATTAGTTGTCACTATCAAAGCTCTAGAGTATTTTAATTTTAGTGTAATGCTTCTCAAAAGAACACACAGAAGAGCTTATTTTTGAAAAATTTGACTTTTTATTTTATTTCATTTAGATATAGAGATATTTGAAATCCAACTTCACATATCACTATAATCAAAAACATACTTGCACAATAACGTTGAACCAACAACTGTTGCCTATATTTTTCAGTCCTACGGGTGCTAAACCGCATCGACGTCTTTCATACGGATTTTCTGGATCCTTCTGAGCAAAAGGAGAGAAACCAGAAATACTCTGATTGTCTTTTAAAGATTCTTCAATAGCTCTGAAATTATAAAATTGGCATAAGATCAAGACAGCGAAATTCCTATTTTTTTTGCTAAGATCCTTCAATTAGCAACATGTACAGAGTACAGAATCGTTAGTGGGATCGACAATGTTCTCTCCTACACGCTTTATATCGAAGCATTACAATAATTTATATAATAAGCAACATAAATTGTTCAGTGCGATCATAGAGAACGATTTATGTCAAAAATATATAAGCCATAAAATAGAAAGGATGTTTTCTCAGAACGAAAATCCAGAAATATTAAAGCATTACAGAGAATGTCTGTAAACAGAAAGAAATGTACTAAGGATAATTCCCAGTAAATATGATGAAACATACTTAATGACATCCTGCTCTTCCCGATTTCCCAATACACTTCGTGGTACATTTCCCCATTTCTGAACACTTTTATCTTCATCTGATGCTAGATCGATTACTTCTTTCGATCCCTCCATCGTTGTACCACGTGTATTGAAAGAATATGGACGGCTAATTGATGGAGCTGGAGAAGGGACATCCAAATGCTAAAAAAAAGAAAGAAAAAAAAAATACAAACTGAAATGTTCTGGGAAAATTCAAAGATTAGAATATGCAGTATGTAATTGTATATTACAATAGATTTATTAAGATAAAATTTGAAACCTGCATTTAAAATATCATAAAAAACAAGAGACACTAAAATCTTCACAAAAAGCACTTTGAAATACAATTTAGATCACAAAAGGAGCAAAATAAAAAGCAAAGTTGCAGTCTTTGAAAAGATCAAATGAAATTTGTTAAACAAAGTTAAATAATGGTACAACCTCATCAAATCGGACTTGCTTATTTGGCTTATCGACCGATTCCATCTTATCGAAATAAAGACTAATAACATCGTTTAAAACGTTATTACCACTTAAATGCGGTTGCATATGAGATCCATGACTCTGAAGTACACATACTGAACTATCAACATGCAATAAGTTTATTGAAAGATGAGAAACTGGTTTGAAAGCGATCACAGCAATTTGTTCAAAAATAATTCATCACTAACAACTGATTTACCAGGACCACTTTGTTAATAATTGCATTTTTTTTTCCTAATACTAGAATCGATATAGTAGTTTTAAAAATAAAAAGTTATGCTATAAGCTGTACATTTACTTTGTCCATTAATTGAAAGAATAATAGTTCACCCTTAACATCTTAGTTACATTTAAGTAATTTCAATTCGCAACTAACTTTGATCGCCTGTACAAGCAATTGTTCATTCACAGTGCTGCCTAAGAAATTTTTCACTTCATTGAAGAAGCCCAATTCTTCCGTTGTTAACGCACTCTGCTGAAAATTTTTTACTCCTGAAGCAGAACAATAAAAATCTTACTGCTCGTCTTTTAATTGATATCGTCTATCAATAAGTTACTTACAATTCCATTTTTCATCTCCATTTCTGCTTTTAAACAGGATAATCATCCTTCACATCTTAGTTACATTCAAGTAATTTCAATTCGAAACTAACTTTGATCGCCTGAACAAAATACATCGTCATTTATATAATAGTAAACTAACGTAAAGGGATCTCGACGCTCGTTCTGGTTCCTCCCCCTCGATCGGACTAGGGCCTTTGCCTCCTACTACTGAGAGTATCGTCATGAGTTGTCGAGATCTGCAAAATTACTGATCAGAAACATTCCTGTTATCCTTTTTATGTGTAACGTTATTCAGCACCGACTTTCAATTCCCTCTTCACCAATCAATCTTTCAGCGTTCGTCTTAACTGTCGTTTAAATAATTCAAACAAACAATTATCATCTATAGAATGAGAAATAGTTTGGAATCATGCCAAAATACTTGTCATTCTGCCATAAAAAGAAGCATTTGCAAAACTTAGAAAAGAAACTATAAAATGCAAAGCAAACTCGTGGAAATAGCCTTAGAAGACAAAAAACACAATATGAGTTCTGTAAATTCTGGCTAGATATATTTAAATATGAATTCTAACCAACGAAGGAGCATGACCAAAAAAAGATGGATGTCCTCGACATGTCCCTATTACCAAAAAATACTACTGTAAAGGGAATCTCCATCTACTGTACATACGCATATACAACCAGTTTATCGTGATCCGAATACCGCGCATTCATTCCCTCATCATCTCTTCTCATTCCATCAACGCAAAAATTTACAACATAAAAATTTTCGTTGTAAAACCGCCTATAGAAATACAGCTGTCACTAATTAGAATTTTAATTCCAGCAGAAATAAGAAACGAAATGGTAAAGCACAGTAGAGCAACATTTGAAAAATATAGTGCTGCCTGCTACAAATTTAACAGATTCATGATGCTTTATACCATCTTTAACATAATTTATGCCCAAGCGTTGTTCAAATCCCAAAATATTCCAAACTCTATGCAGAAATCATTTTTGCCCGATAAGAGCGCATCTTATCGCTGTTTATTGCAAGAGTCACAAAGGCCAGCCCAATAATTTGCACCCAACTGCTGCTGAGCGATTCAATCAATGACCTTTTATTTTAGTCATCTATTTAATAGCTTCGATGATTTTTGCATTAAGTGCTCGTTGCAGTTTTAGTTTCTATTAATAATCACCAAAAATTTACATGAGAGTTTGGGCTAAGTCATCCAAGTATAAACGGTTACTGTTCACTGATATACTATTTACTGGCCATCTATATCTTGATCTGCCTCATAATAAGTACCAGATCATCTAAAACCAGTCGAAAAGATTCTCCATTTGCTTATAACTTCATCTGAGAGCCTGAAAGAGGTTGAACCAATGCCTCACTCACCGCATTCTCCCAAAGAACCACCCCCCTCCCACCTCCGCCTCACCCCATCAGATCAAAAGGCGTCAACAACATTGATTACACTCACCGCACAGTGCGCATCGACCGAAGTTTATGTCGGAGTCGCAACACAATCATTGCCAAGCGAAGTGATGGTTTGGGGGCACGGTCTCCCGTGATCACTGTGGGCGGGGTCAATTTGCAGGTGAATAGAGAGTGTGGGAGGTAGGGGCAGAGTTAGGTTTCTTGATGTTTGCGAATGGTTTCATCCTGATTTTCTATGCGTGACTGCACTTCTTCCAATTTTTTCCTGTTCCCCCCGCTGTTCCGGGGTGCTCTACATCGGTACTCAAACACCCCGCACTCCGTTTATATCCTCACTTCACCTATGCCAATCTAAACATACCTGCTGCAACAGAAGTGCGGGCAGATTCGCATATGAAGCCGAACGGCGCGTAATTTAAACATGGGTAATTGTTATGCTCCGAATATTATTCATCGTTACAGTATACCTGAAGCTTTACTAGATATAGACAGCGATATCATTGCATGTTTGCTGTTGTTTTTGACGTAATTGTCACTTATGCTTTTTCAAGCTTTGCTCATTTTTATATTATTCTTTCATTTTCTTTTCCTCTGTTTGTCGCTAAAAAATGTTTCAGTTTTCACAAAGTTTTCTGATTCATTTTTTCATCTCCAACAATTTTTGTGATTGAAATTTGACAAATATTTGAAATATCATTTGGAAAATTTCAATCATGAATTCGTAATGTAAAATGGATTAATCACAAGAAAAAAGCACTTTTAGAAATCGCATTTTAATATTGCACGATTGACTACAACTACTAACATTAAAATGCACTTTATGAAATATTCGAATTCCTTAAATTCTATCCGCCTCATAATCAGATAAACATCTACTTATTGATAATTTAATCTTTGATAATTTAAGCAACAGTTTAAGAGATTTTATAATTGATCGATTGTAGAATTCTTATTTCAAACCAAAAAGTAATCTTTGGAGGAACTGCAAATATCTCACAAGAGCAACACCTGATAAAAGTGAATATGTTCCTGTTATTATTTCTGCTTTTTTTAAAGTTCACAACTTTTATTGGCTGATCCAAAAAAGCATGTCATTTAATAAATTCAAATTTTAATTCAGTTTGGTAATATAAATTTCTCTGTCTTGATTTAGATTATTTTTATTTTTTTATTTTTTTATTTTTTTTTTTGCTTTTTTACTTTTTTTACTGTAAAAACAAGAAAATTTTTTCCCTATTTTTTAAATTCAAGGATAAAAATTAAAAATTAATTCAATATTTAGATACGATATTACAATGATTAATTAATATGGAGTGCTTTACTATTCAACTTTCTATGTATTTTCATTAAAGCATTTCTGCAATTTTTCCGAGATTTATTTAAAAAGTCATATAAAATTATAGGGCTAAATGTTAACATTTCATTTTATACTGTTATGTATTTTTCCGACTTCTGTATATTATGCTGTTTTGTATACAATTCTAGAATTGAAAAATTCCTGTAGTTTTTATTAATTATTATCATTCAGCACAAGCCATTCTTATTATTTAATATTGACATTACTTAAATTCACTGAATTTACATCGTAGCATTTTCTTCACGTTTTTTAGAGATCTATTTTTATTCGTTAAACTTAAATATGGTGTATATTTTCTAATGTATTTTTTCTACGAACAATTTTAAGCGCGATTCTGAAATGGTTCATTATCTATGTTTTGGATCGAAAAAATGTGACATTTCTGTAGCAGTAAACAAGAAAGTCTAGCGTTAAACTTTGTTATCATAATCCGTAAACAAGAAATATAGCTTGCAATTATTTTCTAAAAGAATTCACACAAAATAAAAAAACTTGTATACCAAACGATTTTATTTGTATGTCTATTTTATTGTCAAAAACACTGGTAAATAATAGTTGCTTCATTTCACATTGATGGAAATCTGATAGTTGATTAGAATTCTGACTTATTGTGTCTTCAATTTAAACTTTTTTTCAGTTGGCTAAGCTCTTCTTTTTATGCATTGTTTTTCGTATCACTTTTGTCCATCGTTTCTATTACTCACTGATCATTTCTCACTAAAAATTATGGATATCTGCTTTTCAGAAGGTAGTTATTTGTAATACATGGGGGAATCTAATGGTGAATCGAGATCGGATATATTAAAATTGAATCAGCCAGTTAGCATAGACGCTGAAGTGCAAACCGAAAATGGAATGCATCGTGAGGGGAAATCTTACCGTGGACGCGGACGAGGACATTGGAGATGTAGCGGTCGCGGCGGTCGAGGATTCAAACGTCGAGCACGTGGAGGTTTTTTTTTTTTTTTCTTTTTTTTTTTTTTGATTGCGAAACAGAAGATAAAATGCGAATAAATTTGGATCATTAACGTAATTTTTTCGCATTTCTGTGATCCGATGATCTAAGAACATAAAAATATTATCATTTGCTTATGACGTTGTTCAATTCTATATGTTAATCACAATTATTTAGATAAAACAATTACTTTGACATACTTTACTAACAAGCATCTCTGATATAACTTAATGTCCAAAAATCAGTATTGAATAATTCGCTGTTGTTACATAGTCTCTCTTTTTATTGTAACTGGGATGAATCATTCTTATTGTTCGTATGGAATTCAAGTTAATGGGAAAGATTTAAACGGTTTTTTTCGAAGAAAGTGGACTATGGAATAAGCGACGGCGATTTGGTCATACGGGTACCGTCGATGATTTTCCATTTCTTCATGGTGGCAACAGTAAGGATCCGTTAAATTTGAAGTCAGTGAAGCCAGTCGATGAAGCAGAAAATATGAAACCAATCGACATCATTATACCGAAGAATATTCATGATCCTCTGAATCTACGGAATGTCAACAAAAATCGTGCTAGGAGGTTTTTTTTTTTTGTTGTATTCTAAATCGGAATTTTTCCATTTATATGGAGTTCTGAAAACATTTGAATCAAAAAACATTCAAATTTGAGACAAAAAGCGAGGATCGTTCATACGGCATCCAAAATCATGTTAATGAAATGCAAATATTATTAGCTAATATAGTGTAACATTCGAGAGATATTTGATATTGAAATGTTTTCGTCAAATGCAGATAAATATTACTGTTGTTATTCCAGTATTTGCAAAAAAAAAAAAAAAAATGCTTGAATTCCAAACCGGGAAACATCTTCTCAAGATCTAGTCTTCGGTAAAACTTTATTTCAGAAAAAGACGCAGCAGCAAACTGGCAGAGAAAGAGGAAATTGAGGGCAATAGTGAAAGCTCAGCCAAACGACGTGGAAGCATTGCTAGTAGCATAAACGAAAAAAGGCAGGAAGATCCGATTGTGTCACCTGTACCTCTTTCAGTCGTGGTATTGCTTAGTTTTTTTTGCTAACAAATTATAGTATTTAAAAAACTATTTAGCACAACAAAAAAACTTCCATCGCTTCAGTTTATGTTTTAAAATAAATATATTATTTTTATCCCAGTTCTTCCTTCCATTTGTCCTCATTTAATCCTATTCTCGAGGATTTCACTTACCTACAAATATTTATTAAAGAGGAAATTTTGCGGGAATCCATCCAGAAGACTACCGCACCAAAAGATTGAAAAAAGAGGACGAAAAATGCAGAACAGCACTGAAAAACCGCAGCCGTCATCTGGAGTAGTGGCGGGAGCGAGTAACTCGCAAGCAATTGAAAATTTATCCAAAACAGAGGATGAGAAAAATGTGGCCGACAAAGAGAAAAAATCAGGGGAAAAAAAGAAAGATAATCAAAGGTTCGTTCTTTGTATTAATGTCCGAGTTTCGAGATGTTGAAAAAAAAAAATTAGATTCGGTAATTTTTTTTTTAAAATGACCATTATCTTTTTTAAAAAAATTGCTGATAATATTAAAATGGCTTTTCATACCCCAGTATTTTGAATACTTATCATTGATGGAACTTTCTTCTTAGCCTGCTTTTTTCTTTTCTCGCTCTAAAAATGAACAATTATGGTTTCATTTTCTAAAACTTTCTGAAAATTATTTTCAATAACAGGGAAAAGTTACTTAAAGTTTATGTTTAAAAATACCAAATATTTCGCTGATCAAGAATTTTTCTTAGCATGCTACTTACATAGACATGTACCAAAATATAAGTCTGCCAAAAAATGCAGGTCATAAGATTAAATGGTTTTCCAATTTAGCAGAATTATTTTGAATTTGTTTATTTCATTCCTTTTTTTTTTGATGTGATTAAATGAGAATTTTCTTTGCAGATTTCGGTATGGTAATTATACTCGATATTACGGGAATCGTATTGAAAAAGGCAGCGGTCACGATCCGCGGATGAAAGTATTGAAGAAAGAATGGTTTGAAAAGAAATCAGTTTTAGATATTGGTTGCAATGTTGGCTATTTGACTCTTTCAATTGCCAAAGAATATCAGCCACGAAACATCGTCGGTATTGATATTGATGCTCACTTAGTTGGTGTGGCTCGAAAGAATATACGTCACTATTGTGACAAAGATGTACCTGTATGCCTTTGAATTTTCAATATTTCTTTGAATTTCTTATGAAATCTCGACTTTAAATTCTAACCAGAATTAAGGAATATTATACTCATAGTACTTCTCGTTTTATTCTTGTTTCTAAAATCTTCCTACTTTTCGAACCAAAATCAGTTGCAACGAAAATAAGGGATTTAAAAACTGAAATATATTTGATCAGTTTTTGACGATTATTCATTTGTATAGTGTTCAAGAGCCTTACTCTCTTATTCTAGCAATAGTCGAACTTAATTTTTGGCTAGGATTAGCTGATATTTTAGCGCTTATTTCGGGTGTTCGAAAGATCTGGGAGGAGATGAGAGTTTTTACTTTTTTTTTTTTTTGAATTATATTACTTCATTTGGAATTGAAATTGATGGTTATAAAATCCTATTCTAGATTGTTGGTGGTTTCCCAGCATCATTTGCCCAACGCTATGGGCCAGTTTCTGCACCGTCTACAACTTTTTCAATTAAATTTCCTGATAATATATGGTTTCGCTGCGAAAATTATGTACTAGAAAAAGATGAACTGCTTGATGCGGTATGTTATTTTGATTACTGTTTCGGTAAAAATCTGACCAGAACATTTCATCAATATGCAGAAGTGGCTACCCAGTATTTAGTTTCAAAAATTTCAAAATTTTGAATCAAGTCTTGTATAATGTCATGGTGTTATCATTAGATGCACTTTATTAAATTATTTTACGTATTGTTTTTCTTTTATATCTTCGTGCGATTGTTTGAACAGTTATGAAATCATAAATATTTTGAGGTGAAAGAAGAATATGATGTTATCATGGCGTTAAGTATCACTAAGTGGATCCATTTGAACTGGGGAGATGTTGGAATTAAACGTTTCTTCAAGCGTGTTTATCGACATCTTCGTCCTGGTGGTCTGTTTATCTTGGAACCACAAAATTTTGAAACTTATAAGAAACGAGCAAAATTGACGGTAAGTTGTAAGTTTATATGATATAATTTGAAATTTAATAGTTGATAAATTATGCCTGTTCTATTAGACAAGACATTTATATTGCACATATTGATATAAGTTGAAGTAAGCTTTTTTAAGGAAAAATCTTTAAAAGACACAAATGCATATGATATATCCAATTCAGCAATTTAGAGTTTCATATGTGCTTCGGCCTAACTCTAAAGCTCCTGAATTTTAGAAAGACATAAATGAGATATATAAAACAATTGAATTTATGCCAAATGCATTCCAAGAATATTTAATCGTCGATATTGGTTTTGATTTTTGTCAACATATCGATCCTCCCAAAGCACATACAAAAGGTATGTTTTTGATTTTTCGATTTATGGAGTTTGACAGTTTATTTACTTACTATTTTCTAAATGTTGAATGTAATTTATTTCATTCATTTACTTTTAAGAATGATATAATTTGAGATAAGTACCATTTCATATTTTAATGTGCTGTTTAAAAGCACTGGACCTTTTTTTTCTGATTTCTCTTCCAGTTATTCTTTTTTTCTTTTAGTTATTCTTCGAACTTTTTTTTTTTTAAATATGCAATTGGATCTCAGGTTTCGAACGACCAATACAAGTGTACTACAAACGGGTGTCTCATTCTTTTACCAAAACGAGTTATTATGATCATGACGGGATTCCAGAAACCTGTGTAGCAGATTCATTTTCATTGAATGATGGTATTTCTGAAGGTGTAGTTAAAACCTCGATGATGACAGAATCTCACCCAGGTAAGAATAGTGTTATCATGTTACATCTTGTTGATCGTTAGTCTTCTTAAGTTTCACTGCTTAATACTTTGTTTCCTTAAAAATAATCGGAGGTGAACTCTGGTTATTTAAAGTTAAGCAAATTTTTACTTTTTTAGAAACATATGTGGGGAAAATTTTCAAAGGGATTCTCGAAGTTATTTTCAGGATAAAAAGAGCGTTTGTGGTAAGGCAAGCTGATCACAGAGTTCACGTAGAAGAAAACTGGAGCAAAAAGTTTTGATGTGTAGGTTTCGGTTGTGTTTCAAGTCTAAATTCATTTTTACGGTACTATTTCTTGTTAATCTTTTCTTTTTTTAAAGTTTTTCGAAATTTTTTATAGAATTTTCTTAAATGTTTGAAATTCTCCAATATTTTCTACATTTCTTAACGTTTCAATAAACTGTAAATATATATGTGTTTATAACCTGACAAAAAAAGATTCCAGAACAGATGTAGTGAATAATTCTGTTCTTATTCCATTTTTCATAGAAAACGTGCTCTGTACCATCGCTTTTTTTGGAAGAAAACATTAGATATTTGATTAATATTAATTTTGCATGAATGACACTCAAAATTAAGGCAATTGCTTTCAATCAACTTACTGGTGTTCCGTAATTTGATAAATCTCTTTGCATTGTTTTTCATATTTTAAATTTCATTCTCTCATTTATTTAAAACGGAATATTTTTTTTTTTTGTTCACTTTATTGGTTTTATTTCCTTTATTTTGAAAATTTAAATTTCGAATAAATGAGAATTTGTTCAACTGATGTATTAATCGTACCAATGATATTGAGCAATTTGGTTAACTATTCTGTGTAAATACTGTTAGCAATCCATCGCAAATATGGTACACTTATATTTGATAATCTGCGCATTTTTGCCGGGTATGTTCTCCAAGAAGTATCATTCTGTAACAACTATATTGTCTTTGGCTGTGACATCTGTCATGGTTTCTAATCATAGCATCTTCAATTTTATCTGAAAACAGATTATTTGAAGACGCTTTTTACGTCAGGATTCTTGTTTTTAAAATTTGAACTCCATTTTCGTAAAATTTTTTAATCTTTAATGGTCATCTCCAAATAATATGCAGTAAACAGTTCAGAAGCTTTGGGACGACTGTGAGATGTTTAAGTTTGACTGAATTTGCTTTTCAAAATATCGTTGTTTGATATGGATATTCAGGAATAGAATAAAGATATTTTTTTGGTTACTGTCAGGAAGTAGCAATTTGTAGTGTGTACTCATAGCTGAGAAAGGTCAGTACTAATTGAATAATTTTAGTTTATTTAATGGTGTCGAAGTGATCTTCCTTTAATTTTGGCTAGATCAGATAATTGCTAGCATGAAGTCCATCATATTTTGATGTTTATTAAAAGAAAAACCAACAAACGTTTGATTAAATTTTTCTCTATTTCATTACAAAAACTTTTGCTTTAAGATTGTTAATATGTGGCTGTTCGAAATTTTCTAGATAGAATATTTATTTATTGTTGACATTTTCAGAAATGGAATGGCCAAAATTCGATTTTCCTAAATGTTCACATAGTCAGCGACATCGACTGTCAAATGCTGGGAAATCGAATTGTGGTTTGAAAAAGAATCGCTCCAAAGTCTGTCGTTCTTTGACAGTCGATTTTGAAAATATCAAATCTAGGAAGAAAGAAAATTCAGCAGAAGGAAACACTATGCAAAACGAAAGCGTTATAACCCTTCATCAACCAGTGTCACCGAATAGCAATCCTTTAATTTGCGCACAAGGAAATTCTTTCCGGATGAATAGAAAAGAAAATGCAGAGAAAGTACCACCATTGTCGCCGGTCCTTGTCAATGGATTTCTGAAAGAATCAATAGCACATTCGCCTATAGCTCTGGAAAATTCAGATTTAAACGCAACAGAAATTTTAACGTCAAGGTGTGTAGATTCAATAAATCCAGTTTTATACTGCAAAGATCCAATTATTCTTGAATCTCCAGAGCTTATATTCACTCCGCCACATTCGAAACAACTGCTTTTATCAGGTGAAAGTTTAACTTTTTCGTTGCAAAGATCAAAAGTAATACCACGAAGTCAGGATTTTAGCCAATCTGGAAACAGTACTTTTTTTGTTACTGCTGCAAAAGAATCCGATAATTTGAATTCGAAATATAAAAAAAGTGGTAAAAAAGCAGGTCATAGGCGAAAATTGCATGCATCTTCGTCGATAGCAACTCCTACAAGTACCCACTCTTTGAATAACTCCCTGGCATCTCTGGAAACTCTTCCCCCGTCTCAAATTGAATATAAAAGCTTGAATAGGATCGAAACTTCTCCAAACCTAGATTTTATGAATTCTCAACTATTAAACTTTGAGTCTGACAAATCCATCACGATGCAACATAGCGATAGTGATGTTTCCCAAAATCATGCCGTATGTGTTGATGATTCCGAAAGTGTTGCCGCTACAGACGAACAATCGCGTGATTGCTTTTTCGATATAACAATTAATGAAATAGAATCAAATGATTTAACTTTTGAAACGAAACTTTTTGTACAAAGCATATCCTCACCAGCAGGAAATCAATCAAAAATATATAATTTCCATGATGAGATTGATGAGGTTTCACATCAAAAGCAATACCATCGGTTAAGTAAGCTCGCGGAAATTCTCAAAAAGCGGTTGTTTATTAGCTCATCAGACTTAGTTATGTGGAAATGTGAGAAGCCGAAGCAACATCAGGCTAGGCGAGTTGCAGTAATTTCGAGTGCAGAGCAATGGGGATTCTGCTGGACGTTAGTGAAGAATGTCAAAGATTCCAGAACTGCCCACATTGTGGATTCCGAGCCGATGAAAAAGGCTATGGATGTGGTTTCTAAAAACACAAGTCAGAAAGAAAAAAATACTGGTGATGATGAAGAAGGTCAAGACTGCCCCGATTCACTGCAACAAATTTCAGAAGAAACTTTCATTCTTTATCAGCCTCTCTCGAAGCTAAATACTGCCTTAGGTGAGTTTATTTTATCACCTCGCTATTATCGTTGAATTTATTTTTCCAAAACATTATTAAGTACGATGTCTGTATTGACTAAAAAATTGATAAAAAGCAGGGGATATTTTTAGCATTGCAATATTTCTCGAGGTATTGAAATTTTTTTGAATGGAATTCACTTTCGATAACTGAGAATGTAAGCTTGTTTAATAGAATTTTTCTAAATTTTGATGTACGATAATGTTGGTGTTTGAGATCTCTCATTTTGTATAATTAACATGTAGATTATTTTTGTGTTCTTGAATCTATTTCGAATGAATACCAAGAAATGAAAGAATTATGAAATCAATTTCTTGATGCTTTGTTCAAATCGTTTGGTGACAAAAATCAATTCCTCTTGCAGGAATTGATAATACTATAATGCTAAGAATTAAATTGATTGATTCGATCATTAAAAATTCCATCTCCTCTTGACACTGCAATTTTTTCAAAGAATTCAGAAAGTAATATATGAAAGTACCTGTAGTTAAAAAAAAAAAAAAAAAAACTATATGCTCCATTTATTTTAGGGATTGATTTATTGTTCTTGTATTAATTGTTCTGATTTATTTTACATGATAGTTCAACTTATTCTATCATATCTTATGATATTAATGGACCAAATATTTTATACAAGACTTTTCAATTTATGAATCAAAATAGGACGTATTCTTTTACATTTAATCTGAAACAAGTTGAATATTTGAATAAGTTTCAGTATGAAATCACCAAGCTAAAGGTAGCAAGGAAAAAGAAAAAAATCAATTTAAATGCATAGAAGTATATTTGAAGAGTCGTGTATTGAGCTGTGATTAATTTGAGCAATGTTCTTCGGTTGGTTATGCGCTTATATAATGCTGTTCATTTATAGATAAAAGACTATTTAGATCATATTGTTCCCTTTTGAATCATTGTGTTGAATATATGGATGTAAGAATAACTGAAATTCTGAAAATTTGTCCGAAGTTCTGAATTCAGTAGATCCGGTCCTTAGATTGATTGAAAATAATGGAATGAAAGTATATGACCTTTTTAATTCCTATCGAATGACTACTATAACTGCTATTTTCAAATTTCTCAGAAGGGAATTAGAAAGCGGGCAGGTGACGAAATTGAAATATGATGTTCTGTGATTTATGTTAGATCACAACCACTGAGTATTGTTATTGCTAATAAGGGAAGAAATGATAGTTTCGTTAATTAAGGGTAATCGAGGATCAGAGTAGACCATTTCGGAAGG
The DNA here is from genome assembly GCA_000499405.2 of Onchocerca volvulus. Classification (NCBI taxonomy): domain Eukaryota; kingdom Metazoa; phylum Nematoda; class Chromadorea; order Rhabditida; family Onchocercidae; genus Onchocerca; species Onchocerca volvulus. Next base: position 10,252,130 of record HG738140.1, on the reverse strand, counting down.
TTTGATTTGGAAAATTTAATTTTTACTGAATTTCATCTTCGATCTGATGGCACTAAAGAAATCTAATTTGTAAATAAAATTCATATGAGTTGGTGATAAAGAATGTATAAATATCTCCAATTGCAAAATTTATCCATTTTGCAATAATTTTGCTTTTAAGAAGGTTGATTCATTGATTGGAAAAGCTTCAAATGCTTTTATGAGTTGCAAAAATAGTTTATGAAAAGATTTGCTATTTGATACTCCACTTTCACTGTATTAACTGACCTTAATTTCGATAACGTATCTTAAAATTTCACTGGAATTTAAAATGAACATCTTTGAATCATCAGTTTAGGAAAGAAAATATTATTTAATCCAAATTATTTTATATCTAATAGACAGTACGTAAAAGGTTCCGAAATTAAAGAATGCTATGGTAGAATCATATTCGGGTTTGGGTATCGATTGCGCTTATTCGGTGGTAGTTCGTACAAGTAGCAAAGAAAACGCTGGAACCACAGCAAATATATTTGTACAAGTGTGTTTGTTCTTTGTTTTCATTTTTTCAAATTATAAGTATAATTCAAAGAATTTGAATTTTTATGATATCAACCCAAAGTATTTTTATGGGAACATATTGTTACATTAGTTGGAAATAAATACTTTGCAGTTAACAGATATGAATGGCAAACAAACAGACAAAGTGCGTCTTAAGTGTTCAATTAGCCATCGGAAAAAATTTCAACGGGGCCATGTAAGTTTTTCTAACTGAGATAAGATGAGAGGAGAACAAGAAAAGAGAAATTTGATTTTCCATTTTCCCAATAAAGGTCGCTGAGATTTGTTTGGTGTCACCAAAAGAATAAGTATGTAAAATTAGTTAGATGAAATCCCTACCCAATTTCTAAATTTTAACTTCTCATAAATGATATAGTACGCCTTCATCTTATAAATAGCTCGTTTCCTCATCTGTTTTATTTACAGTCAGATCTATTCTTGCTAATTGAGCAAAATCCATTATCGCAGCTCAAATCATTGGAAGTATGGCATGAAAAAAAGGGTGACTGCAAGCCTTGGTTACTACATTCCGTATATATCATCGAACATATGCATCATACACTGTATCAATTTCCATGTCACAAATGGCTTGGTGACGATCCTGATGATTTAGTTACACTTTCGTTTTTAACCCAAAACTATTTTTTTTTTTTTAGCATCAAAGTTGAAAGAGACCAATTTTATGATGAGTTCATTATATCAAATAACGCCATATCTTCTGAAATTTGGTAAAAAGCACATAGCATTATAAGAAATGGTGATTCTATTATGCTCCACAGTTGAGAAGTTAAGAAAGCAAATGAAAAAAAAATTGCAATTTAGTAACCAAATTTAGTGACTCCCTTTGATCAGATAAGCTTACATTTTGCCATGAATCTGTGCCGCTGAGAATAAACAATGACCACAGTTACAAAGACATAAATGCATCAAAAAGATTCATTTATAGATTTCAAGTGTGAAGTTGGATGCTGTTGGAAAGCCGTTTAAAGTTTTGCAAGAAGATGAGCTATAATTGGATCTGTTTATAGCAGTATGCCAATGAATTTTTCATGCAAATGATGCGGATTTCCTTCAATATATGTGATATGGCAACTTTGCCTCTGACCTCATAGTTTTGTCTTTTTTTCACTTGAAGATTTTTTTTGTCATCTGTTATCGCGACACAGTTGCATAACGAAGGACAGAACAAACAGAATACATCTATGCAAAAGAACGAAGCGGTGTAAACGATGAATGACCTGCATACTTTACAAGTACTGCTTTGTCGTAGGATGATCAGATGCAGGATAGATAAGAGAGGCTATGTAAATTACCTGGTACCATAAAAATGTCCTTTCCTCTATCGAAATGCCAACCAGGAATAATAATGAAAATTGAATAGCATGTTACTGATGAAATAAAACTATTCATTCCATACATTATTCTCCAAATTCCTAAAGTTTGATCTTTTAATGCAAATGATAACAAGATGCAAAACGGGTTATGAATTCTGTACTAGTAGTCTTACTGTAATTTTGCGGATAGTCGTACATTATTGCTATCATAGAAACAAGAACAAACTGACAAATTTGAAACAATAGAAGTCCACATGTGTCTTTTAAATAAAGGATTCGAAGACTGAGATATCGATTCCCATCATGGGAATTCATTTCTTCAGGAAGAGAGTAATCGAATCGAGTAATCGCTTTTCATTCTATAACTAAAATGTTGTGATATCACAATGAACAATCTTAATTACACTGCAGGAACTAATCATAAGTGATACGAGTGAGAAGGCAAGTTCCATACTTGTTTATCGAATTGCCTGGAAAAGTCAGAGGAATGAGCTCGAAGGACTTGACATTCGGACTATGCATTCTACTCACATCTTTTTTGATATACCAAACTTGAGCTTTTTCGAATTGCTTCTGTGAAGAAAAAATGCTATTTTAACTGAATCTGCATGAAATTCCCGTAAGTAAAGATATGGAAGTGGCAATAACTATGACAATTATAATTGTCATTCTCGGTAATGCGGAACTTGTCATCTGACATATTTACTTGCTGCCGTTGAAATAAAATCTTCGAGATTAGTAGGCAACGACATCTCGTAGGTGAAATCCATTTTATGACATCTTCCTGATATCTCTTCCTTGGTATCTCTTTCGGTTAAATCTTCAGAAACTGTTTAGAAAATTGTCTCACAAGAAAGCAATACTCATAAAAAGAAATACTGCTGCTATTAGACCTGAATCAAACAAAGATAAAACACTGAGAATTACAAACACTAATACTCACCACTTCAAATCCCGAAAGACAGATTAGAAACTTATCTAACAGGCCGATTCCCTCTGGTATTTCGCCGTTGGCCGACATTTCATTCCTTTGTTCTCTTTAAATACCGGTAATAATTCTGTGATGTTAGATTGACTTCGCGCTATTTTCAGAGGTGGAAGAATGAGAAGGACCGAGGTCTCAGAGTTGTATTGCAAGAAAACACCGCGAATAATCTCTAGAGGTCGACTTCGTCCTGCGAATGACTCAGCTGAAAAAGGTATATTTTTGGACTTTGTCATCCTAACTATGAGTTTTCGTCCTCATTTTAAATATCAGAAGCAGATTTCTATGGCAAAAGTAGATTCTGACTAGAATTTGAGATATTCTGCAGGAATGGAATCCGACATTGTTTTGATAGATTTGATGTGCTACTTTGCAGCAAGATAAAATAAGAGGGAGGAAAATCAAAGCGTCCTCTTTATGAACATTTTCTATTAACTGTTCAGAATTGGAAAAAAGTGTAAATAATGTATTTTTAAACTCAAATAATAACATACAAGAATAGAGGGAAGGAAGAGAAGTGATTCCCTTGTAAAAAAGTGATTCCCCTTGTAGATCGATAATGAACTGTTTTCATGAATTTCCAGGAAAAGGAATTGTTGAGAACGACTGTGAAATGGATGAAGTTGGAGAAGAGTTCGTAGTTCGAGATGGAGTAATGATGCGGATCGCTGATCTGAATAAAGAGCAGTGGAGGCCTATGAAACGATTTTATATCGATGTCAACCGATCGCAAATTTATGAACGTGATCAAGCTCGTAATGAGATATCTCTGAACGAAGAGTCCAGCTCATCCCATGTTTCCGTTGAAGTTTCTGCGCTACCTGGCGATGGACGAATGTTTCATGTTTATGATAATTTGCCAGGTTTAAATCATGTTTTTTCATTTAATCTAGTAAATTTCACAGTTTATAGTTTATAGAGGCTTTTTTTTTTTTTTTTTTTTTTTTTTTTTTTTTTTTTGCTTGATATACGCAAAGAGCTGACACTCCATAGTGGCGGAAAACATTTAGAAAAGGTATAATGCTTATAATGCAAAAGTATAATGCTTTATCGAAACCGCTGCAGGTCTTTAAACTATTCAAGGATCTGAAAAATCTGAAAAAAAAAACAGATATTGTTGTAGTTATGGTCAATATGCAGTGGCAATATGACTAGAGATACTGAATTGCTGATGCGAATTTTCATTCTAAATTTGCTTATTTAGTAGAAGTTAGGAAATTTAAAGCATTTAGACACTGAATAATTTTTAGGTGTAGCGAATGAGGTAGAATCTTATCCTTGTCGTTACTGTCCTAATCGTATTTTTCTAACATCATTTGGTCTAAAACGCCATACTGAAATGGAACACCAGAAACATCTTCCTGAAGTTATGGAAGAAATATCAAGGATTCATAACGAGTGGCGAAGGTATGTTGCTATTTTGTCTTCTGAAAGAACTGATACACTGTTGAAAACAATGTTCCAATTTCATTAAAATTCATTTAAGATAAATTTTGCATCTTTTTCCTCTTTTTTAGCCTACTTTTAAAATATCTTTTAACCAAATTCAGCATTTTTAGAAGAGAAGCATTCAAAGCTATAGCGAAGAAGCGGCGGGAAGCGCTAAAAAAGACAAGAATGTTAACGGAAGTTGTAAGGCGATCTCGTAAGCATTTGTCCTCCATGCATTTTCTATTCCGGAGTATTAATGGAGGATAGAATTTTTATTAAAGATCAGGCAGTAATGAAAATTCGAATTCTTTAAACTGATGCATTTTAAAAACATAGAAATTTAGACTTTCTTTCGGAAAAATCCATATTCTTTTGCATCCTTCCTTTTGATATACATCTTTTAGAAAGTCTGCGATCCGAAGATCGTTCTGTTGATAGACATTACACAAGTACTTTGAACTGTCATATTTGTGGTCTCAGTTTTGAAGCTAATTATGAATTTATGATGAATCATTTTCGTGCTCACCGGAAAAATGACGATTTAAAGCGACGATTAATAACAAATTTTGGTCCTTCCGTAAGTTAATGTTGTTCTTTAATTTTATTTAATCGTAGGATAGTCACATTGGTTACTCCGGTAGTATTAAGGGCATCGTTATGTTTTAATGTTTGGATTGATATATATTGCAGTACGTTGCACGTTGTACCTGCCGTGAGTGTCGTTTGGTTTTCGTCAATGAGAAAAATTTGATGCTACACAAGCAGTCATTACATCCTAGAAAACGAAAGTGAGTGCTGTAATTCTTGAATTTCTCTATTACGGATTTACTATATTTATCAGGCTTATTAAAATCACCTTATATCTAGATCGGGAACTAGTTTTGCATAGCATTAGGAAATAAATTGATGGTGGGAAGATATAAATTATTTTAATTTGTTCTGCAATCGCATAATATTGAAACTATTGCACTGTTACCTGATCAGTGGCCATTATTTTTTAAATTAATGATTAGTGAAACAGTGAAAGGATAATCTTTTCATATTAAAGGATCGAGGTATGGATATATTGAAGTAAAATGTTGTGATATTTTATTTTCTTTTTTCATAGTTAAATTCAAAAATTGTGATGAAATTTCCAATTTTAGGAAGAGGAGATTTCATCGCCTTAGGATCTGTAAAAGTTTACATAAGAAAAAAAATTTTAACTGATATTTTTAGATATGTGTGTAAATGGTGTGGTGATGTATGTTTATCAGTGAATGAACTTAATATGCATAAAAAAAATGTGCACGGTGTATTATGCAGTCGATCGGAAAAATCACCCGTGATTAATATTGACAGCAATTTACAAAAGAATACTACGAGACTTGATATTATTGCTGCTGATGATAATTCGTCAGAAACACAAATATTGTCCGAAAGAATTTCTGCAGAATCTTCTACAGGAAATTATCCTTCTATATTGAATCAAAATCCATGCATGTGAGCAAATATCTTATTTTTAGATAGAATTGAATTAACATCAAGATATTGAATTCTCATTCGTTAAAAAGTTTCGACTTGCTTTATTCTGATGCTTGCGGTAAATGTCTGACATATTGTATATTGCAGAAAGTTGTTTAATATTTTCTCAAGATCATTTATTTCTTTTAATTCAGAGCGAAGTGTAGCGAATGTGGTTTGATTATTGTGAAGCCATCATTACTTATACGCCACATGCAACGTGTGCATAATAAGAACTGTTTCTCAGCAGTAATTGAAGTGAACGGTTTACCTAATATTAGAGTGGATATGGATCGTGGAAAAGTAATTTGGTGGTGTTGCAATTTCTCTTTCGAAGACAAGTTTGTTTTCTTGACGTTAATTGAGCTATTTAATGAATATGCTTTTTTTTTTTTTTGAAATACGAAAATTAGTTTCTGTGTCTCAAGATTAATTTTTAGGAATCGTTTTATTCATCATAGAAAAACTTGTCATCAACCGGTGTTTATATACAATGATTTACAAAGTTATCCGGTTAATACTAGAGAAAAAAGAATTCCCGTGCATGAAAGAAATGACAGAGGATTCATGAGTGCAGATCAGTTGATAAATCCTGACGAAACCCAAGATGATGAGTTATATATTTTGATGGCAGACGAGGATTCCGGTATTTTTTTCTTCATCGAAAAACTTCGTTAATTTCTCAAAACTATTTAGGAAGACACGTATGAGATTGTCTTCAGCTAAAAAATTTTTTATATGAAGTTAGAGTGTTTCAAAATTGACCTATTACGAGGCATTGCTTAATTAACAATCTAACATGAACAATCTTATCATAAAAACATGTATTTTTTCGACTTTGGTAATAAAGGTCTTTTTTTCTTTTCAGTAATATCATGTTTGACTGGTCAACTTATCTTTATAGACAAAAAAAAAAAAAAAAAAAATAAGAAATTTTCATTTTTCTGGAATATGACTTAATTAAATGTTGAGTTAGATCTTGCCGGTTAAAATTTTTTATCATTAGTTTTAAAATCGAAAAATTGATTGAAAAATATTGTAATTTCCAGAACAAAGAAGTGAAACTCTTCTGCAAGAAATGCAAACAGATGAATCTATAGTGGAAGATGCACAGCAGATTACTCTAACAGCTAGGGAATTTACGCAATTAAGACAGCAAATTGGAGAAGACATTGATGGTGACATGGTTAGTTGTTAATATTATGGACTTTGCAATTCAGAATTATAATTTTTCCAGAAATTTCGTTATTGTTTATCCGACTTTGCTATTCTTGACCATAATCTTGATTGTTAAATGGATTCATTTACTTTGACCATAAATTCGAGTAATACGTTTTTTTAGCAAATTTTTCTTGTTGATGACGTGAATGATGCAGAACAACTGCCATCAAATTCTGGAATGGATCCAGCAGTTGATTTCATCGCGAACAATGTGATAGAAAACGACATACTGAATTCGTTACTTGTATCAAGCACACAAATTCCTTCCTCAGATGACAAATATTATTCCGGCGCACACTCATCTGAATCAGAGTTTTCTATAGTGAATGTTCCAGATCCTACGGAAGATAAGGTATTGCAGAATGACTTGTCTTTACCATCGGAAAATCTAATTAATGTAGAACCAAGTTCTGCAAGTCTTTCCATACCAACCGTAACATTTAGTCATGATAGTCTGGTGAATAATTCTCTGAATTGTGATTTTCAAGTTCAGGGGAATGCCAGTAATGAATTAACAATTCCTACAGTTGCCTCTTCCAACAATGAGCAACATTTTCATAGTAATGTAGCATGTTCTCCTACATTATTATGTCCTGATTTGGAGGAACTGCAAGATCAGCGCTAGGAACTTCCCCATTCCTTAACCGTAATTAGTAAGAAACCAGTTTGATTATTTCCAATTTGATTATTATCCTGGAGATTCAAGAACTAATGCTTTTCTAGTAAAGCTAAATTATAGACCTATTTCTATCCTGGATAGCATCCCTACTTTGTTAGATTTGAATCGAAAAGATACTCTCACAAGCAGCAGTTGGTTGAACTATTTTCTTACAGCACTTGTCAATAACTGCAGTTATTAATGACATCATCTCTTGTTACATTAGTCAAGATATCAGTCCAACTGCTGCAAGTATGCGTAATTGAACAATATTCCGATGAAAGTGATAACGTTTAAGAGACAGCATAATATCAAGATTTTACTTCACAACTTATATCGGTGATATGCGAAATACTATCAAAACTCTTGTTGTGCCGCTGCTCGCTCTTATCGATGGAGAGGACCGAATGATTTGTCTTTATGCTGATAACGGTTCCAATAAACAAGAAATCCGTAGAATAATTGCATTTTAACATGTAGTGAAATGTATAGCATTTGACAACTTGATGTATGTTAGGAATAATTAATTTGAATTATCTGTTGTTGTAGCAAAATAGTACTTTCAGTGGTTTCTGTCATTCAATTTTTCGTGCTAATGATTGTGCTTGAACATGTGTTGTCAAATGTCAATTTCAAGTCTAAAAGATTCGTGGTTTGAAATGGATCATTTGAAAGATTCTATTTAGTTTTGCACAAAATCAAATTCTGATGGCTTTCCAAATTGTTCGGTAATAAAATCGCCAAACATCAATGTAAATTAAAAAAAAAATCAGGTTTTCTTAACTTGTATGATTTAATATGGTGTTCGCTGCTATATGAATTATGGATTATAAAATAAATAGAGACTTTTTTCAAAATTTTTACTTTACATTGAATCACTGCGATATTATGGAGAGCCAGGTTCCGAATCAGTCTCGAAATCTTTCGATTTGCAGTAGAGAAGATGTCCTTTATGGGAAATCGCTGTTTTTTCCTCTCTTGGTTGGAAATTGCTTGAAACAATTCATTTATCGGTTCTGTATTGTTTCAATTTATTACAATTGGTAATTGAAGTGAGTAGTATGTTATCTTAAATTACAATAGCAATGTGCAGGATCTTTTCATCAACGAAACATTATGAACAATATGAATAGGAAAATATACATATAAATGCAGAAAAGTCACATTTCAGAGTACGTTTGCTGTAATACTCTGTATATACATATTGTTTTTGGAGCTCATGACAGATAATTTTTCTGCAAGGGAAAGAGCCGAAGGAATTTTGAAATGGAAAAGGATTGGATTTCAGGAATAGGGGAAGTCTGAAATGGAAACATTCAGAAGTAAAATCTGTTTTCTTAATTCAATTTGAAGAAGAAAGTGAAAGCGCTCCTGAATTCTTTGTAATACCCGTGTCAAAGATATGGATTTACTTATGGACAATGAAATAACTTTTCATCGACTAGATTTTTTATCATTTAATTAGTCTTCTCTATCCGAAGATAAAGTTGATGCCGTCAAATTGATCAACGAAGCGGTAAGATCTGTGATTGACCATGCCGCTTCGTTGTTTAATTGTCAAGGAAATTTGGATGATTCCTCTGACGCTGTTTCATCATCTTCAACTGTCGCTCGCATTTGTGCCAGTCGTGTTTCTTGTCGATAAAAATGTTTAAAATTTGCTACCTGGAAGTAAAGTAATAGGCCAATAAACTAGTATTGGCAAAAGCACGGAGGTTAACAGCATACAAGAATTTTGAATAATTCAATAGTTCTTAGCCGTTTTCCAAGAAAATTTGTCCATCTACCAAATAAATACTTACAATAATAGGTACAGGTAGAGCAAGTGTTAATACACCAATTAATGCACATAAACCACCCACTAGCTTACCATAAACTCCAGTCGGCGTCAGATCTCCATACCTTAAAAAATACTTCCCTGAAAAACTAGGAAATTTTCGAAAGGATCCAATCAGAACAAACATAAATGAACTTACAAGCATGACAATAAGAAATAAAATTCCATGTTATCTATGACACTGACACCATCATCTCATTATTTCTTACGACATTCCGAAAACCGAACAAAAAATTAATAATTAAAAACAGCGTTGGAATTTAGTATCAAAAAAACTTGCGGTTATTTCTTATTTTTTGCATTATTTGTCAATTCGAAAAATCTTGAAAAATAAGAAGCTTTGAGTACTAAGAGGAAATAAAAAATACTCATAAAAATTAGAAAAGTCAATTTTAATAAAGTTATGACTTGACGATTCCGCTCTAGTTGGATACCACGTACTTCACGTTGTTTTTTTAATTACAATATAAAACTGAACGTGTGTTAATGACTGTCATATGAGATGAATAATAATGTTTAATTGTATTATGAAAAAAAGAGAAAAAAGACGAAAATAAACAATTATAATTAAGCTATTCTGAGGGAAAGTCCAATAAACGTCGCATCAAATTGCTTGCAAACGATACAGGTCATGAGAGCATGGAAATTGATGCTTCTCAATTTTCAATCACACTTCTGTGATTCTAGAAGTATTCCATTAAAAACTCAAATTATATGAGTGAATAACCTCAGAACTAAATGGCAAGAAAAAAAAAAAAAACTTTTTTATTCTTAGCATGTGCAATATTTCTTGAAAAATATATTTCGACTCTAAAATTTTTACTAACTGCAATTAATTCCAATAAGCGATTTTCTGGATAATTAAAATTTTGGTTTCAAACATCCAGAAATCTAGTCAATTTAAGAAGATTAAGCATTACCATTTTTGAAGACAAACATTAGTTAATGAAAATCGAAATTTGGATTAATAGACATTAAAGCGACAAAATGTCAGACAAATACAAAACTTACCCGACTGTAGTCATTGTAACCTGAAATGGATTAAAATAAAGACATAAGCAATCAAACATTGCAGAGATATTTCTGAAACAATACTTAAACTGTCGAAAAACCGTGGTAACTAATACACAAAGGATGATTATATAGAACAGTAAAGCTTACCAAGACAAACCAGAAGGAAGCAGGAATTGAGGTAAATTTTGTATTTGGCTCATTCTGTTCAGCGAAATAAACACCGCTAGAGAAAAGTACCAAAGCAATACTCATAAAGAAAATAAGAAGACAAAATTCCTGTATAGATGCACGAAATGTTTTGCCGAGAATTTGCAAGCCAACCGAATGCCTGTAAATATATTTTCTCATCAAAAGTAGTTTCACTCTCAGAAATGATTGATCAGTCCATCTTGTTGCACTGTCAATGCTCAAGTTAGCAAGAAGTGACAAGGACATCACTCTTCGGAATCTCTTAATAATCGTAAGCTGTTGTGAAAGTTTTTCATACTGTGGAGCAGACGAATCTTGGTGAGAAAGGTTTTATTGATTGATGGAGGATTGATTCTTCGTCTACGCTATAACAAAAAATCAGCGTTATGAATAAAGTCGGATAATATCAAGATTGCAGTTGATGTTTGGTTGCAATAGAAATGGTTCGAAGAGTTCGACTGGACTGGAGAATAGCGGTTGTTGAAGGGATCCAGCAAGTTGAGCACTTGGGTGAAGAACTAACTGAGTTTGAACTGATTGAAAAATTGAATTGAACCGCCAAGATATCTTCCTTATATCAATAATTCATAGTCTTTGTATTGAGCAGTGGCTTACAATATTTATGAATTATGAGCAAAAGGTTTGCTTATTAGGACAAAAGATCAGAGATAGACAATGCTTACAATAGGCTTTAATCCTCAACATCCCAAAAATTTGAATGGATTTCAACATTTCAAACAATGTACATGAGCTCTATTAGCGATCGGAAGATGAAAGAACAAGGACCTTTGTAAGATATGTTGATAAATGATTCATTTGTCTAAGAAATATGACAATTATACAAAGTACTTTGATGATTTCGTCATATTTATATTATAAAATATTTCGGTTTTACCAACAAATGCTACTAGAATTTTTGGCAGTACAAAGAATGAAAAGAGTTATGTAATAACTTAATATTAACCTGCTGAGCTTGAATATCCTGAATACCCGTACTAATCGTAGAACTCGTAATACAGCGAATGACATTGATGATTTGGTTGAATCCATCCTGAAATTTATATTATATTTTCGATCAGATTCAATTTTAAACTAAAATATTTCATTTGTCAAAGATACATTGTGATTAAAATTAACTAGCAATCACTTCGTAACTGTTTCCATAATTGTTGTTCTTAATTTCAAAACGATGAAATGAAATTAAAACGAACTAAACTTAACTTACCATAATAGATTACCAAAAAAAGGAGCAATAGCAATAAAATCAATAATATTGAGGGCAGAACGAAGGAAACTGAGTTTGTTCGGACAGCTTATAAATCGCAGCAATAATTCTGAAATACATGATATTTCTCTATAGTAGCCTGTTTAAAAGCTTTTATTTAATGAACGAAAAAAAAATGAAGAAGTTCCTTTTAATTGAAATTGCCAAAATCCAATTTGTACTAAAAAGTAATTGGCATGCAAATCGCTAATCTAAAATAGATATTTGATTTAGAAGTTTAAAGCTAAGCTTACGTTGGTTTAAAAAAAAAAAAAACATAAACTGCCGTAATGGCATTGATAAAGGTTCTGTCTTTGTTGAGGGCAGAAAAAATGATGATGATATATTATAAGGAATTTTTTTTTTGATTTACGGTAAATTAAAATAATAAAGCAATAAACGGTAAATTAAAATAATAAAGCAATAAACGGTAAATTAAAATACGGAGTTTTCTTTTGTATTTGATTATTTCGGAATTATTGTTTACTAGAAAAGTTCTGCATTCGAAAAGATAAATCAGAAATTTTTTTTATATCATCAAGATTTTCTTCCTAGAAATTCAAACCTTAGATTTTTGGTATTCGAGTTATTTATTTAAAATATGAAATAAATGATGACTAACCGGTGGTAAACCAAATAATGCAGAATAATTCAATGTAGAAAAATGGATTAGACCAATCGCGTACATCACTCGGATTTACTTTCATCGATGGCAATGTTTCCAGACAAAATGATATTATTGAGCTGAAATTCGAACGAAATTACTTAGAAATACTTGAGCTCATTAAGTCAATTATAGTTATATTTAAAACTTCATTTGATATATTGGAGTTGATATAGTTACTTACAAGATCAAGAATTTCAAGAGTTTTCAAAAAACTATTAAAATTCAATAGAACTTTCAGTAGAATTTCATAGAAATTCAAATTCATAGAAATTCAATACAAATTCAATAGATTTCATACATGCTAATGACAAAAATAGAGAGCAACGCAAAAATACGGGCGAGTAATGAGGAATCCGGATATTCTACCAATTCCCATAATTTCCGTTGCAACACATTGTCAGGCATTTGGATTTCTTTAGGTTTTTCATATCCTTCGCTAATCCAGAATTTCTCCAGCAGTTCTTCACCCATCTACAAAAAACTGATATCGTAATCACTGTTACCGTAATGGACATATCTACAATAGCAGATCTTGTTATTTTCAAATGTCTATCACTTTTTTCAAATTTTTCAAGTCGAGTAAAGCTGTCATTTGATCATTTTCATCTCCTAAAGAACCTTTGAACTAAACGAGTGTCTTCAACTTCCTTCATTGTGAATCATATAGCATTATTTGCTCGAAATCCAGATTTTTTAAAGCAATGATTTACTTCGAAAAACTTGAGCTCTTTGATGAACATATCGATTGGTACCGATTCTGGTCTTTTCACGACGCCACCGCTTTGATAAGTATACAATATTGATTCAAAGCTAAAAAAACATAATTAGTATCGCTAAGACATCCATTAAAAGGCTTTTTGTTACTATGAAATTACGCAATTATAATTTGAAAAATTAGTGCCAACAAAAGCTTTATCTGTTACAATTTTGTGATATAGCATGAAATTATAAATTTTCAAAAATCTAATATATTTTTAACGGTTTTTCTGATTTCGAGATAAATCATTTAAAAAATTTGAGGTAAAAAAAAAAAAAAAACATAAACCTTGTACGATGTCGATCGAAAAAATATTCGTTATTTTTGGGGTCCCAGAAACGATTTCGTTTGAATGAATTACCAAGTAATGTCAGCGGGTACCTACCAAAAATAATATCAAAATTTGCTTTTATCAGTGTTATTTGTCAAAAAGAAATAGTCTATTACTTATTTTGATAAAAAACGCTTGTGCACCATAATAGGTAAACTCATAGTATTAAGCTTATTTGTGTAATATAATGAAGTCGCTCTCTTAACGAATTGTCCACAGACGAGACAATGTAGCATTGGAAACTCAAACAGATATCAAAAACTTGATAAAACTTGATTTGAAAAGATTTCCGAAGGAAGAAAAAAGTGAATAAAGTGATCTGTACTATGTCATCTGCAATTCTTCTCACTTCGAAAATATGATTTAAAAGTACTTCATTTGGCAGCTGTATGTAATAGCATACTGCTATGATTGATACTATACTTTCCTAATTACTGAATACAAAGCATTGATACATCTCTGTACTTTGATCCAATACAAACGAAAATGCCAGAATGGAAAATCAAAAAAGCTTTATAATCTAACAAATTATACTCATAATAATAACCACTTCCATATGGAGATAAGAAACTTGTGAAAGTCACATATTGGAATAAATCATTTGAATTATGAACATTTGTTCACTTCGAAAATTTTTTAATTAGGTGTAAGTCGTGCATTCCTTAAATAAAAAGCTATGGCCAAGGATTAGTTCAATATCTAAACTTATGCACTTACTGTCAAATTCGGTTAACAGCACCTGCTAATTTTACTCTACTATTTCATCATTTTTTCGTCCATCTCTCTTAATAGTCTATTATTTCAACTTTGATTTTGATAAAGCTTTTTATGCTCCAGTTTTCTGCAAAACTGTTGCCAGCAAAACACGAGTTGACGCTTTACTTACCTTCTCAGTGTCGATTCATAAGTTTGAAACTTTAGACCAGAAACATTGATCGTGATACGCTCCCTTCTTTTTGTCAGTGATGTGTCATTGTACATCATGTTGCTTGACTGGAAATATTTTTAACTGCTTTCAACATAACTCCATAAAATTCATGGAAAATGGTGAAGAAAAAAGTGAGATTAAATCAAGCGGAATGCTATGAGTCGCTAAATGTCCAACGGAAATTAGACCAACAGATGAGTCTGTTTCCGGAAAATAATGAAAAATGCATAAAGCGGGAAAGCAGGATGAATAATTCGAGAAAGAAGCAATGTTCCGTGCTGTATTCCAGCATTGAGTTTCACATGAATTTCTTTCCAGCCCACATGCTATGATGCGTCAATAGAAGTTTTGATTTTAAATATAAAAAAATTATTCAAGACTTACTCCTTCCTCTGTGATCATCGGAAAAATCGATCCATTGTTTGATTTTTCTTCGTTTATATCCTTACTTGATGCATCCATCATGGGAGACCTATAGAAGTGCTACATAGGCGAATTAGTTTGATGAATCAGTAGCGTTCGGACTGCATGGAATATTTATCATCTATCTAATCAGTCAAGAAAAAGTATTTTTTGCGAATTGAGAAAGATAAATTTACTCAACCATTTAAGTATAAAATTAGCAAGACTATTAAATCATTTAAATAAACTAAACTGAACAATAAATGTTTTTGCACCAAATTATTTAGAAATTAGAAAAAATATAGACATTTACGAAAAATTAATAACAGAATTAAAAATTTGTCCCTCAAATCTGAGAGATCAAAATTTTGTATCTTTTCAGATTGATACAGATATCCGCCTTTTTTAAATTCGATGACAAGCAATTTTCCATATTTTTAAATACCATCTTCGATTTAGAATTACTAGGCTTTGATGCAAGCGAGAGCAAATTACTAGAAGAGAAAGAGATGCAATATCCGCTGCTTAAAAATTAAGTCTTTTTGAACTTCCAGTAAGATAGTTAAAATGTATCATAGAACACAAAAAAGTGCATAGTCTATCGATTAACTTATCACAATTTAAAAACTGCCAAAGAGATAACAATTGACAAGCTTATTGCTGAAATATAACTCTACATTTAATACAGGAAATATTTCGCTTCTCCCCGAACACTTTATTTATAACTTTTTGTCTTGAAAAATCAAGCTAATATTTCATTATTAATTTCGCTCAAAATATGATGTTTGCTAAATTTTTCCAAAAATTCAAAAAGCATAGATCATTTGCTTAGACATCTACTTGTCAGTCATAGTTAATCAGTGTTTTTTTCACTTCTAACAATGAATCTTCCCTTTGCAAATTGAATTTCTTTTTACTGACATTTTGAAGGAAATGAGATGAAACATGGAGAAGAGGAGAGAAGAGAGGAACTGAAGCCAAGAAGCATCCGTACTCATCAAAGTCCTCAACTGGGCTCAATGACTGACATCTGTGTAAAAGCCTCGATATTCTTCCTCTTCCTTCAACCTACTTCCAAGCTTTGAAACTAACACTTGCTTACATACACGCAGAGCCACAAAATATATATACACATACATTGCATACACATACACATACACATACACATACACAACACCTACACATACATACAGACATACACATACATATGTTCTTCGGGAAATGATCGAAAATTAATGTTTCTGAAACTGAAAAAATTCAAATGGACTGAAAGTTACTGATGATTCGTCATTGAAATGATCACAAAATGAGAAAAAAAAAAGAAAGTATATTTGAATTAAAATTCAAACACGTAGCTGTTGTTCATTTTTATTTTATTTTTTATTTCTTTAATTTTTTATTTTATTTTATTTTTATTTCATTTGTATTCATAGTTGTTTATTTCCATACAGACAGAATTAAAAATTTAAAAATGAAATTTAGGATGAAGTGCTTGCTATGGTATAAACTTACAACTCAGTATAGTATGCCATAGATTAATAGACACTAAGTCAGATTTAGATAAAAATAATTTTTTAACTGTTTAATTACATTTAAAAGTTCAAACTCGGAACTTAAAATAGTTATTCAATTTCCGATGTAGTCAATTTTTCTAATACAGGAAATTAGTACATTTCCTTCATTATTTTTGAATAAAATCATCTTACACATAATCGACCGAACGGGATCGATAATGACATCCGATTTGGTGCAAATTAACGGGTGTTGAGGTTGTTATTGATTGACCATTTCGACTGCGATATTTCTCCGGATGAACATTGAATAAATGTTCTATTTGCCTGGAAGCATGAGAAATGTTCGTATCTAAACATGAATTATTGGAAAAGTTTTGTGGTGCAGATTAAAAATTCCAAATTCAGACGCATCATTTATTTCTTCTATTTTGTCACTTTTTTAATATTTATGTTAGACCATTTGAAAAAATTAAAAAATGAAAAATTTAAAATAAATTTCGCATACATTTTTAATGAATTCTTCTTATCAATAGCCAGATTTATTGGTAGACTAGAAAATTGATGGAATGGTCAAATACTATTAGAACTGTTTATTATACTATTCACTAAATAATCAAGTTCTGAATAATGACGAACTAAGTTGAATATCTGACCAGATTTTCGATAGAAATCTAAAAGAATTGGGCGCAACGGCGTAGAAAATTGTTTTCTTCCTGTTTTAATAAGATCTATGATGGTGAGAAAACAAGGGTAAACAAAAAATAACTTACCAAGTGACTTTCCCTTATGAATAATTTTTAATTGGGTATTCGTTCAAAAAAAAGAAAATGTTTTAATTACGTTTTAAAATTTTCCTTTCTTGGTTACATTTAATGAAAATTGCATAAAATAGCTTTTTTTCTAGAAGTAGTAATTTGCTAAATTCAATATTTTCATCAAAATATGATATCTTTTAGGTATTCAATTACTATTTGTACCTTTTTCTGCAAAATCGATGTTTCCCCATTTGTTAACGTCGCCAAAATTCAATTTCAAGAAATTTTGTAAAAAAATATCATTAAATATTAATGCATGTAGAATGAGTAACTTGTATTGACGCGAAAAAAAACGGTAAATGCTAATTAGAATATGTTTATTGATTGTAGGCATTTACAAAAGTATACCTAATAAGTGAATATTCAATTACCTGAAATATGAATATGAAATGTGTATTAAAAATATAATTTTACAAGCATTTATCAGCTTAAAATTATTCGCTTTAATATCTACTATAATTAATGAATGATAAATTAAACGATACGCGTACTGAATAAACACTATTTAAAATTGTAAAAAATTAGAGCAGTAGGAATTCAACTATTTTAAGGGTTTAAAAAAATTATTGAATTTTGATCGTTAAAAATATCGTTATCAAGCCATTTGCAATCTTAACTTTTTCATTGCTAGAGAAAAACCATATACAAATCGTTTATTTGTGATGTAATTTAAAGTTGATCAATAATGATTTCATATTTTCGATGAATTTCAATTCTCTAGTTCCAACAAATTTTTTGCTTTCATTCAGATTTTTCTACTGTTCCGTATTAAGTTGTCTTATGTAGAATTGGTTAAGTCAACTAGACAAGACATTTATTAATTCATTTTTTTAAATCTGTTTTTATCAAAATGAAAAATTAACAATTTTTTAATGGACTTATCACTGAATGAAAAAAGAACATACGAAAACTAATTGAAAATTAGATAAAAAAAAGTTTGAAAAAGTGGTTTGATATTAATACTGATTTTCCAAAGAAAACAAAATGTTATTTTGATTATTCGGAAAATGAAAGATAATAGATTAGCATTTTGACAAGCCGTTTAGACTATTGATTTGTTTAGATTATTCATTCTATTGATCATTATCCTATCCATACCCTACTAAACACTGCTATTTAACATTTTATATTATACAAGCAAATTAAATACTTCTTTAATTGCTTGAAAATCGTTCGAAAATTCAATTCAAATGAAGTTGTATTGAATTCTTCTTAAATTTAATCTTTTTTCCATTTGTAAAATTAACATAACATCAAAAATACACTCACTGAGCATTGAGCATGAAGTTGCTTATAAGTTTCAATTAACAATCTATGGTATTTCCAACATAGTACTCTCAAAAGAATTGTCCGAATACCAATGTGCGACTTTTATCAATGATTCCTCAGCATTTTGGAATGAAAGAAAGAAAAAAACATTCAAATGAATTAAATCCTCAAAAACGCCGCCATAAAATTTGTGAAGATTACTTTTTTAAAATTTATAGAGCAATTTCCTCTTTTTGAAAGAAATGTTTAACAAAATTGAATTGATTATTAGAACAAATGATCCTGATTCCAAATTATTTTTTAACAAGTGGAAAAAAGAAGAGATCAATAAGGCGAAAAATAAACAGATTTAACAAAAATTACATTATTTTTGAGTTTCGGTTACATTGAATCATTGACAAGAAATGAACTAAAAGCTATTTATGATAGCAACAGTTAACAGATAAAAGATTCATTCGCTCCAAGTTGGGAAAATAAATTTCAAGTGTTAATTGATTGAACAAACCTTTTAGTTTTAGTTGAACGCCGTCGATTCATCATTTGGCCTTTTTTCGCACTATAACAGCATGTATTTAAATCCCGTGGAATAAATTCACTGTAAATTGATGCCATATATTGAGAGAAATGCAATTTGCCTTGGCCTGCTAAATTATTTGTTAGCGAATTAGTCTGGAAGATCTATCTTTTACAGTCTGGCGGAACACTTTAACACAAAATGGATTCTTGATAACAAATCTGAAGGCCTTCAGAAATCGCATTTCGAAATAAATTACAATCCAAACATAAAACTGATGAGTTATAAAAATGAGCAATAAATTAAATACTTGTTTTGTCTTCAAAAAATTCTGACTTAAATCAAAACAAAAGTAAAGTGTTAGTATTTGTACTTCTGATGCACTTCACATTGGAAATATTGAAATCTGAAAAATTAGACTCAAAATAATCATTTAGACTTATATCTCTTTTGTGGCTATCACACTAAGCGAAACTTTGCATAAACCATGACATTGTTTCTCATATATTTTGATGCTACGAATTAATTGAAACAGTATCGCACTTTTCATAGCTTTGAATAATTTCAGTTGCAAACATGAAAAAATTGCTCTCTGTTCTTTGATGCTTTATACAATTGCAAGAATATCGGAAGTATTGTTAGGAAGAGCATTTGTTTAGTTTGAAATTGCGGAAAATCTCATGAATAATTCATTTGGATCCTATCCAACATGCATTTTTAAACAAAAATGAAATAAGACAAAATATCATGGGACATTATAGAAATTAAAAAATTCTAGGACTAAAAAGTAAAATTCGTAATTTATGTTCAGAAAAAAAAAACTTCAAAATGTCAGAAAAATTTTCCATTTGACGAGAAACATTTCACGTACAAATAAGCGACAAGAAACAGACACGAATTCTTTGATGCTTATTTATCCTTCTAAAACACAAATAAATACAGAAGGATTTGCCCTGATTTTAACTGTATAATCGTCCTACTTGAATTTAAAAATGGTTGATTCGTAACGTTCCAATTATATCTGCATAAATCACTTCAATATTCGCTAAATATCATTTCTATAGCTGGACATCTAATACACAGTAATTTCGAATTTTCTAATCAAAATTTTATTTAATTATCAGAAATTACATGAAATGTGATAATAATCTTGGGATATGCAAATTCCAACAAACTTATCATTCAAAAACATTCTAAAAGAAGAAAAAATTAAACTTTCTGTAGGAGTCTGCTTCGTGAAGATTTGAGAGATATACAAGTGTTCAATTTAAAAATGCAAAAACTTTTAATTAAACATTCTGAAAGCATTAAAAAGTTGATTTTGGTTCAACATCACTGTAAGTTAAGAAATTTACATTATTGTTAAAATAAGCAATTTTTTTTTTGGGATCGAAAGAAAGAAGGAATTAGTCTATCTTTTTCTTCATAAAAAGATAATGATTCACATTCTTAATTTTAAGCATCATATCATTCGATATGCTAGCCAAATATGACTGACAAATTCTTCATGGACTATGCTGGAAATGGTAATAATATTACTTTGCTCCTGAATGTCAGTCAAAATATCGATAAATTAATTCCAAATAAACGAATTTTAAGTTATCGCATCTCTACGAAATATGATAACTTAAAAACAATGGTTTTACACATAAAAACGCTATTTCGCAACTAATTTTTTCGCATGGATTCTTAATTCTACAAATTAATAACGAATGTCTTGAAATAATATTCCCCGAACAGTTGAAAATTTGAAAATGTTATCTTGTCCAGTAATCTATTTGCAGGTGATTTTAGTTTAGTTCGTGCTAAAATTCTTGATCAAATTAGCATTAACTCCGATCAATTTCAATTCCTATCCTTTTTTATTAAAACCAAATCAAAAGAAAAGTGTACTTCAAGAATTATGTACATATCACACAAATATATCTGTGTTTTTTGATAGCACTCATATTTACCTAATAATTAAGTGGAAACGAAATATTCTTTGCATTAAATTTTATTTCTCCACATGTGTTCATTAATTCATTGAAAAAAAGATAAATTTCGCATTTATCCGGCAAATCGGACTCAAAATAAAACTATACACAATCTAACGATAAAAATTTATCCCCGAAAAATTAATCCTTCAAAAAGACTTTTTTTTTTTGACATTTCCCAACTGATTTCATTAGTAAAAGAAATTTCAACTTTTCTGCACAGATAAACAAGCAGATTTCACGCAATTCTCCCCAGCTTGTTTACGAAAAGTAATGATTTAATAACGTATGACATGCGAGATCTGAAAGATCGTAAAGCAGTTTCACAGAAGGATTTGAATAATATGATTCGAAAGATTTGCGGCATTTTAATGAACTGAAGTTAAAATTAGTCATAAATTGGGTGTATCCAATTGTAATTGAATCGATAATTGAAAAAAAAAAAACCATTCATAGAAATTATTTGTTTTAAAATTATTTGGATTCATCCAAATCTCCTAATCCATAAAAATCAATTTAATCCTTTAATATTTTAAGTAAGCTTGCATATGGAGGAAAGTTTTTTTGTAGACATTTTTATACAGAATGGCTCACTGGATTCCAATACTTCCTTACTGATATTCGATGCATTAAATACTGCTACAGTACGAAAATTTTAATTGAAAAAGAGTTATTTGAAAAAAACAATAACAAAAATCCAATTTAGAACATTTCTGCTAACTAATTTTGCTTTCCGTCGGATTCAATTCACTTGAAACTATCAGTTTAAAAAAAAAATGTAAATTTTTCAGTAAAAAAATACTAAATTACTTTTTCAAAGCAAGAAGAATTACTATTGGTGAGGGGTAATATGCAACATAGTCTCATCTAATAATTCAGAAAAGAAATGGCTAAAATGACGTAAATTTATCAAATTAGATTCAGTTTAATATTTTAACGATAATGGAATTAGAAGACATATAACTATAGACCTACATTATTGGCATCGAAATTGCTGCACCGATTGATGCCATTATTCAGAAAAAGTGAACCACCAGTCTTTGAAATATAATTTTGTTCCACTGGAAATTTCCTACATAGAGATCTTCCAGACAGCTGACATCAGTGAATGGAATGATTGATCATAAAATCCCCAAAATTTTTTTTTTGCGAAAAAAAGGAGCTCTGAGGAATCTACGAGATAAATCGACATGACTTCAAATTCAAACAAAAAAAATCGACGAACATATATTTAAAATTTCAAATTCTTGCATAAACAACAAGTTGAAAAAAAGTCTGCTCAGCTGAGGTGTTGATATAAGAAAAAAAAAGATTTTGTTAGAAGCAGTTTGTGAAAACTGAAAGCAAAGTTAATTGTTTTCTATCACGTTGAACGTCATACTCATCCATCATCAATTTTCGGAGAAAACATTCAGGCCAGAAAACTCAAAACTTAGCAGTTTAAATTAGACAGACGATGAAATTTCAATTTCATATCGTGAAAAAATGAAATTGTGAAACTTTTCATTATCAGAGATTTAAATCATTTTCTGATTTCAAATTATACATTCGTTTTCATTTAATTTGAATTCTTTTAAAATTCGAGTTAACTTTGACACATCAAAAAATTTCCTTCAGCAACCAAATCATTTTCACTGCAGATCATTCCGAATATTTTAGAACAATTCAAATATTAATTTTTACAGCATAATGCTAATCAGTAATTAATTTTGTTCAATAAAAAGATATTGCTATGGAAAGACAATTTCGCAATTGAAATATTTCATCGAGACAAAAATTAGAACCAAAAAACGGGAATAAACATATAAATAAAGAATTATGACTTGAACATTGTGAACATATGTGCGAAATTATACCTGATGGATTTATGATATCATATTATTGTTTATGAGAAGTTTGTGAGGAAGGCAGTTGCTCTATTCAGACTACTTTAAATATGATGAGATTTTTTTCAAAATATGTTCCGATCAAGACTAATCGTTTCTCTCGAATGGAAAATTATTGCGAGAATAAACAGTGTGCTTTCGAATTTCACCATGGAAAAAATTAGGAGAAAACACAAATAATGAAGCAAGGAAGAGGAGATGATGCACTGTTTGAATGATTAATTACTTAGTTTTAGTTGTCGTTTAGATCATCCATTTGTTATAGAAATTGATTTGCTATAGAAATAGAAATTGAATAAATTTGAGTTAGCTATAATGAATGCTATAAAAATTTTTCTTTGAAAAAGAAGTGATATATTTGTTGAGTAAAATTAAAAAAAATTAATCAAGAATTAGCAATAGCGGAAGTGCTGATGCTTGATTTTCAGCTGGTAAGTTCTGCGAAATTGTTATTTCAAGGATCTAGAATGGAAATCTATTAGTACATTTAGGACAGAAATATTGCTATAATTTGTTAAATGAAGTCGAAGTGATGATTTTAGTGGCATACAAGCAAACCTTAAAATTATGAAGGTCATGGAAAAAAGTAGAAAAAATAAGATTTTTTTGACGATTTGTCTCAATGATTGAAGCGAAAATAAGACAAGGAAAGTCAGAAAAGAAAAAATATTAGTAAAATCAAAGATTAATATTTGCTTCTTTTGTTTCTTCTTCTTATTTTCGATAATAAATTAGATAACTCGAAGAGTGGAAAAAACGGAAAAGGAAAGAAAGGAAAAACTTGAAGAACTACACTTCAAGATCGGAAGCATAATTTATGGTATGTAATCTTTCTGATTTGATAAAGCTTTACTGACTCACTTGGTGCCAAATTAAAATAAATTCTAACCAGCTAATTAGCATAGATTCTAATCAGCTAATTAATACAGATACTTGATAGATGGATCATTGGGCAAATCGCGGAACTAAAAATTAACCAAAGAAGTAATAAATGCTCTCTTTATACTCTCGAGATGAACATAAAGATTAAAATGCAATTAAAAGCTTATTAGAAGCTTAATAATCCAAATTCTCTAAATTGTATGATTTAGAAATAATTTATAATCTTGCAAACAATCAGTATGATATTGCTTTTAAAGAAGAATGAGACCTCTACCTTCTACAAATATTTGAAAAAAAAAAAAAAGGAAAAATGGAGCCAAGAAAATTTTCTTATATTTCATACTTAATTTTGAATTAAAAAGAGAATAAGAGATGTACTCATACTGATTGAAGGAATCACACGTTATTTTCAAGAAGAATTAGGCCAATATCGTGAGTCAGTTGTATGAACCAATATACTAGGAAGAGTAATTTCATTTCCAATAAATGTTCTTCTTTGGAGAAGGAATTGAAAATTCCGAAGAGACATTTCCTTCATGAAGAAGGAAAATAGACAGAAAGTTCGTATATTTTCTTATTCATTCAAAGGAACTCAACGGAATCTAAAAAAGAGATTCTAAAAATTCTCAACTTTACTGATTCTACTCAGTGAGTCAATTTCTATTTATTTTAAAAACTGATAGTCTTTATCTGATGATTTTGTCAGGAGTATCGCTTTCCTATTTGTTTTAATGTTTTCTCAAAACTAAACTTTTTTAGTATTTGTTTACAAGTAAATGAATAGGCAAACTCTTTCGAGAACAAACTTGACTAAACCTTAACAAAATGTTTTCTAGCATACATCATGCAAGAATATACGAGGCACTGGCTATTCTATCATCAAATATTCAAATATTTCAAATATCGTAAGGCGAGACTATTTAAAGAATCACAGACTTTCAGCTAAATGTAGAAAATGTACTTCAGAAATTGTTATATTAACGGAATATTCTCATCGAGTAGGCAATAATTTTATTTTTTTCAACAAAACTGCTTTTATTTTCAGGCAAATTAAGTTTGTCTTGGAATTAGAAATAGTTTTAGTCTTGAGAATGCCACAGCTAAAATTTCGATTTTTCTGAATAATAGCATATTGTACTAGAATGAATGTGTAAATTGTATAAATTTTGTAGAATATTTAAGAATTAACCCATTATATCGATTGAAATTTTAAACCAAAAATAGTTTTGAAGACAGCATTTTTTCAAGACTTCAAACAAATTTTTTTTCTCCGGAATAATAAAATTGGAAAACCAGAAATATATTAAATTTCATCAGCAGTTCCAAGCAGGAAGGAAACGATTTGTATTTTATCTATTCTAATAAAAACAGATGGGAGAAATAAATTTCAAATTTCCATTACACATAAAAGCACACAGAACTTTTACAAATTACCTGTGTTGAAAATTTTTGCACTAGATTAATATGGGCAATACGATTTTAATTTAATATATATCATTGATGGATTTATTAATAATAAATGTATTCTGTGACGAAGTTTTGTTTTTATGACTTTATGTTTTCTACTTTAATCCGGATTACTTCCTTTTTTTCTTATACATATTTCATCTTTGACAAATCTTCCGGAAAATATAATGATAAAATATACGGAGAAAGCATGGTATGTAAATTGGGAGAATTGATATCAAAGTAGCGAAAGATCGTGGATAAAATCATAAAGATAAGACCAAAGAATGCTTTCTAATTATTCTTGAATGTAAGAATTAATGAAAAAATTTATGATTAATTGTCAACCAGAAAACTATCTTGCAACTGACAGGTTTTGCATTTTGTTTTGATTAATATTACATCCAACAAATATTTGCATATTTCTAGCATACAACACATATATTATTTATGAATATCTAATAAATAGTAGTTGTAATTAATGTAAGGTTTTACCAGATGACAAGTGAAATTAATGCCATCACTATCAGTAATATTATAGTAATATTATAGCATGAAGTTTATCTCATTCGCATCAATTACGAAAAATTGATGCGAATGAGATAAACTTTATTCCTTAATTTACTAACGTTATATCCAATTTCGTTCTTATTTTCTAATCTTATTTGTGAATTATATAAATGGTTAAAAAAATATTTCAAATTCATTCCTTCATTGCTCAAATATAACATTTTATCATTAATATTTTAAGGATAGTGAATGGTAATTCCTTCAAAAGATTTTCAACGCAACAAAATTACTTTTTCTTCTTTCAAACTGTTGTCCAAAGCCACAGATGAATGCATATTGAAAAACCAAATGTACATCATTTATGGCTCTGGACAACGATTCAATTTGAGAAATATCTTTAATTACTTCGGCCAAGGAAACATTCAGAAAAAAGATTTCAGTAACTGAAAATATTCTGATAAATGATGCTGGCAACTCACTTAGTATATCGTGCGTTAATTTTTACTAAGATTGAAATCAAAAATGCAAATATTAAGCAGCTTTAGCTGTAAATATTGCATATAATAATATATAGCTGGCATAAACGGAAGACATCATTTATGTATGTCTCATATGTCAGATATTTTGAATGTCTATATATTTACAAATTTATGTTAAATACAAAAATAAAACTTTTAACAAAGTAAAGTTTAATTTTGAAAATAGTAGTGATAATTTAAGAAAAGTTTTCCTTATCTGTCAAGAAACTTGATAGATAAGAAGTAACGAAACTTTTTCGATGATATATTGAGAAAAAATGATCGCAATTTGGAGATATTGAGAACCAAACATAAAATCAAGACACCATTGATGTTCCTTAAGTGGATTATATATCCAATGACTTTGATTTTTAGTTTTTTACAAAAAACTTCTTTGTAAAATGATATAATAATAAAGAATGATTTTTTCAAAATAATATAATCAATAGTCTAACTTTCTTTAAAAATAATCTAAATAAACAGTTGTCGATTTTTGTTGTTGTGGTTTGTTGCAGTGAAAATATGATTTGATAAAATATGATCATACTTAAGATTTAGCACTGAATATCTCGAAAACAATTCAAATCCAGTTTCGACAAGCAAATTAAGAACGATTTATGGTACAAAAAAAAAGAAGATCTGAAGTTTTATATCATCAATATTAGTTACATAGAATTCGGTCTGTTGAGAATGCTCTTGATGGAGAAAAAAATAAACGACCGTCTTTCGATATTGACAGCTTGCGTGATATCGAAACTTATCATCAGCTAAAGGAGTTTAATTAAACGGAAGACTTAAAGTAATGCTGAATTTATTGATCTCGAGAAGAATGAGAAATCTGAATTTAGCATGAATAGAAGAAGCGAACTGAAAACAAGAAAATATTAACATACCTTTGTGCCGTAAAATCAAAGTAGATAACAGATGAAGTTCAAAAATCAGTGTATTATTTAATTTCATTTCATAATAAACCATTTTTGTCAAATTTTTCTAGGCCCACAGAATTCTGTAGCGATCTTATACATCTTATCAGCAGGATCAGATCTATTCATTTTGTGTATTCTGGGTTGTACACAAATAGCCAGTAATATTAAGAATATAATAGACATATGTCTTCTTTGCTTCATTTTAGAATTTTCTTGAATTATTTATCTTTTTAAACTTTTTTGAAGGATGGAAAAAGGAATATGAAGCAGAAAAATGAGAAATGGAGTGTAATAATCTATAATGTATATCTGCTTGGCCCACTTTATATGTTTCGAAATATTAATATTTCAATAAAATTGTTCCATTTTTAGAGATGATAAAACAATTTCAGCCAGAGATGATGTCAAATCTTTTGCAAACTCTATTAATTTCTAACTGTTCTAAACTTTTCGGAAATCTGAAAAATTGTCTTAAAATTTAGCTTATAACATATTCCATGCAGTCTTATTGAATTCATAACATTAAATTGCTATAAGAAAAGATGATTGATAAAATCAATCTTGAAATTTCAAACAATGATTTATGAGCGAAAAGGGAAAAAATCGTTGAGTAATTTCATCAAAAGAGCTAAAAGATTCTCTGAGAACTTTTAATGAAACTTGATAATGCAGTTCTACCTGTAATGCGAGAAAGTGAACATAACTTGGCGACAAAATACAGTTTTGCGAACAGTTTGATGATCTTTTCCTGAAATTCAAAAAAGCAGAATATCTTCTCGTGCATATATTGGCAAAACAATCAAGCATTTAATCGCAATATAATGATACCACTTATAAAACTTCCTTTATGTAGAAATAAACAATGAAAATAAGTGATAGTTGCATCCTGTTCAAATAAATGGTAAACGAAAAAATCCACCCTTTGGGCATTTATCGATTGCTCAGCATAAATATTTCCTGCTCGGATCCATGTCCTTGGAAATGATTCGTTTTTTTTTTTCCGATAATTTCTCTAGCATTGTTAATTTATGTTCGTTGGTAAGCAATTAGTGCAAGGAAATTGAATAAAAGCAACTGAATAAAACATTCAATTCAATGAATAATGAATAATATGTATATTATTTCTAGAAATCATTTTTCTTACATGAGCGAATATCTGAAAAATTCCAAACAGAATTTTCTCTCCAAATCTCTCTAATAAATGTACAAACACTAAAGAAAAAATTACCAGCAAATTTAGTTTACGAAATTTCTTTTCAACTGCAAATATTTATATTTCACATTGCTCAGTTCAGGTATTTTTTAGGAAAATGGATAATAGACAACTCAATTGCTGTATGAATATACTAAATTTGAAAATTATCAGTAAAGATCAAAGATTCTTTTAACTTTTCTAGCATCGCATTTATGATGCTTGGATACAGCTTATAATTTCCATTCTACTATCACTTAAATCAGTGATGCTCTTCAGACAAAACATTTGACAACACCAAAACTTTTTCAGAATATTGTAAGAATTTTAAGAAATCAGAATTTCAGAATTTTCAGAAGAATATAATGTTGTCCCAAACCAATCATTTCTGACTGAACAATAAATGATGGTGCTTAAAATGAATCTTTGTTTAGAATTTGAAAATTTGAGTAAATTATTTGTTTCACAGGATTCTGCATAAAAATCGGTATCTATTAGAAATTAATCACCTTTTAATAATTTGAGTAATATCACTTGAGGAAATTTCACCATTAAATGAATGTGATTGTAGTATTGCAGGGCTGGAAACTATTAATTTAAATCTGTAATAAACACCTTTCCCAAAATAAGATTTTTTCGATTTACTACTTTTTTTATTATCCATTTTGGTGGACAATAAAAAAAAATATATGTTAATGTCCAGAAGTCAAGATATTCTAAAGCAACATAAAAAAAAATCCCAAAAAATTTTGAGTTTGTTTTTCAATTGCACTGACAAATTTGACTGTTCAAATAATTTATTTGGAATAATTGAAATTAGAAGAAATCTAATTTGATTCAAAAGTAAATGAGAATACTAAAGGTTCTATTTTTTTTTTCCGCAATGAATTAAATTGGAAAAATGATAGCATAGGAAACCAAAAAATTAGTGAATTGAAAATATTAAAATCTCATCCAAAGTGAGAAATCCATTAGCTTTTTTAAAAAAACAATTCCACTAGCTTTTTTAAAATTTATGGAATATATGAAAAAGCTAATTCGAAAAATGATTACTTTAAAGTAATTAATACTGGTTTAATCATTGCGTAGAGAGAAATCTCTTTCTATTTCTGCAATAATTCTTTCTCTATTAACTTGATACTTTATATCCTAGAAATTTATAAAAAAATTTATAGGATATAGAATATCAAAGTTAATAGAGAGAAATAAAGATTTTGCGTCTCGTCATAAAACAAACATGGGGTGCAATAAATTCAAGAAGTTAGCATGTGTTATTTAATGCAATTAGTGATTTTATTTTGAATTAAATATTCAAAGTTTCCGGAAAATTTTTAAACATAAAGAAATTTGTATCTGAAAAGGAAATAAAATTAGTGAAAGGATTTTCAGCAAAATTCTTTTCTCAGCTTTCATCTCGAAAATTATTTGTATTGCATGAATAAATTTCATCAAGGAAATCTTTGCTTAAAACTGAGGAGTACTAATGAGATAATGAGGCTTGAGATTAA
The DNA here is from genome assembly GCA_000499405.2 of Onchocerca volvulus. Taxonomy (NCBI): domain Eukaryota; kingdom Metazoa; phylum Nematoda; class Chromadorea; order Rhabditida; family Onchocercidae; genus Onchocerca; species Onchocerca volvulus. The sequence continues at coordinate 10,222,113 of HG738140.1, read as the reverse complement.
CACTGTCTTATCTGGAAATGAATTTCAATTCACTATTTGCCTCTGATACTGCTTGCTAAGCAGCTTATTTTATAAAGAATGTACGCAATAATTCAGCCTGTGCACGGAACTTGTCACACTCAGTATGGACACACACATAATAGCAAAACTTTCATTATTATAGGATGAGAGAAAGTGAAGAGCTTTTCCAGCTAATGAATAGGTCTGTTCGTAATGACAAGATGGAACACCGCAGCTTTTATAATCACTTCATATCATACTAATCCTGGAAAAAGGCCAAAAAGGACATACATTCATTCACTTCTCATGCACCTTTTTTCATTTTCTATCAAGTGACAGATGTTGTCTCAGTATATAATCACTACTTGCCTCTGTAGAAATTATTGCAAATATTAAAAACCACTTCAACTCCAATAAAAAGCATGTTTTTAATTAAGAAAATCGCATAGTTTTCCCATTTTTTAAAAATTACATTCAATTAGTCACCTCTGCTCGAACTATTTATTCCAAAGTTATCCATTTAATGAACTATATTTACAACTATCACCTGAATGATTATAAAAGCATTGAATTCTGGTTTTTCGCTTATAGCACAAAGTATGAACATAAATGAGAGAAAAATTATTCCACACCATCTCTAAAATAACAAATGATGGATTTTATAGAAAAGATTTAGAATGCTGGAATAATTTCCAACAAATCTTTTTTCGTGAAAAATTTATGAAAATAGTGAATTAAAAGTAGAAATAAAAATTCAAAATATTTCTCAGTTCAGAATTCTATTGGAAGATAACTTGAACAACTTGAAAAATCAGTGAGTTAAAGAGAAGAAATTCCATTTAACTGAACTATATCCATTACCTCAACAATAAAGAAGTTAAAATAGAATAAAATAAGTATATGGTGATCAATAAAAGAAGTCTTCCAATATTAATATTGAAATACAACAACAAAAAACAAAAAAAATCATCAGTGATTAGTATTACATCAATAAGTTATAAATGTTAACTGCGAAATAGAGGATTATTTAAGTTGAAATGGAGACTTTCGAAAATACAATTTATCGCCATACTTCCTCTTATTCGGTTTTCTTTTCAGTAACAGCGATCCTACGATCATCCATGAAAACTGATAGCATCCAGCCGATTATAGGGCAAATCCAATATGTGAGAATAAACCAAACAATACTTAGCCCTTCACAGCCTTGTAAACGCGATGAAACAATTGTCGGATTAAGTCCAGGAACACCAATAAATAGTAATGCTAGAAAAGTTAGTAAATTCATACAATGCAATTTATCAGTAAATAAGCAATAAATAGATCAATACTTGACTCATTTATTATTGTTTAACTGAAATTGATGTATGATAACAAATGCTAGAGAATTAAATATCTCTAAGTACAAACAGATGCAATCAATATTTGTTCCCAAATTAGTATGCAGCTAATGTCGATGATCTAAGACGAAATATAAATTCATCTTTGCAAAATACTCAAGAAAATCACTTTTCCGCACTTGCAACTATATTAAAATTATATTTTACAGGAAAACTCAGCTACATAACTTTTGAAATTAATAGTCAATATAATAAAATTAGATTTTAACAGATTTCATATAAACATAAAGCACGAACCAAATGTTAGAAATGATGATATAACGGTTGGAACCATATATGTCTTCAAATTTGGCGGAATGCGACAAAGAATATAGCGCATTAGAAAACAGCCAATCACTTCGAAAGAAGGCACGAATATGAATGGAACCTAAACTGAAGCAACTGTATTCTGAAATTTGATACACTTCATCAGCAGATTCAATTTCCGCATTCACTTGCTATTAAAAGCTTAGACCAACATTCACTTAACACTTAAAAAACTGAATATATGTCTAAATTTAACAAAAAAAATATTCATTCATTAAACATTACTGACAAACAACATACTTATTCAGTAGGAATTAATCTTAATAATATTGTGTTTATCAGAGATATAAACTACGGTTGATTTCTATAAATCCAATATCATACATTTTAATCCGTATATTTATTCCATAAATTTTCCAATTTATAGATTAAGTCGATCTAATTTATATAACTTGTATAAAATCTCATTTCTTCCTAGGTCTATGTAAAAATTTAGTCACAAAAAATAAGACAACATGAAACATCTAAAAGATATGAAAAACCTTCCAAATCCTTTTCGTCAGAACTAAACACACTCAAAACTATTTATTCTCTTCTATTACAGAAATTAACATAAAAGCCTAAAAATAAACATCTCAACAGATCTGATGAGTTCCAACCTTATAAGTAAGTTTACAAGCTGGGTTTTCAAGGAAAAAAGCATGATCAGCTGACAGATTCAACGACCAATACCATAGATGACGAGCGAACGCATAAGCGGAATAACCACCAATCATTTCGCCAGCTACTATCGTTAATAATTTTTCTCCCCTGCATTTCTTATGAATAGAATATTTTTCAGCTGTATGCTAATCAATATCAAATATATAAGGGTGATAAAATCATCTAACTTCTGATAATTTTACATTAATATTTAAGTGAAAAGGAATTACGAGGAAGAACCAACGAAAGTGTTCCTTTATAATACAACTCAATTGGTATCAATGGTGAGACATATGCTTCTCGATTCATAATGCGGCCAGAAAAAATCAGCAAAGTCACGGCGAAAAAGAAGCCAAGCAAGCCATAATGTCGAATAATCAGTGCTGCAATATGTTATCGTATAACCAATATCAATCAATACATATAATCAATCAATAGGTCCTCATTTCTTCCTAACACTAAACAAATCGAAATTCATATATGCTGGCTATTCATAATGCACAAAAATATTACCATTCTCATAAACGCAAGTGCACATTTGTGCTGTTGCTATCACTTCCATCAGAAGATAAAACGACAAAGTACCAGCCGTTTCATATCTAAAAATCATCAAATTAATGCTAAATATTTTAAAGATCAATAAGCAGTGGGAGATTTATCCAAATGTTGGATCAAAGGAAAGGTTTTGGTGAAGGAAATATGTCTTAAAAGACCTAAATAGATAGCTGCATCAAATTAGGGGGGAAAGCTGCATTGAATGATCAATCAATCAATAAATATAGATTTGAAAAATAATCCAATATATTCATAGTAAGATATATATGTAGATAATGACATCAATAACTTACTTTTCGACAAGTTTACGCAGTAACTCAGCAATAACAAAGACTGTCATATAAAAGCCTAGAGCCACAACAAGCGGATAGGAATCAAACTCTGTGCTTGGCATAGTTCACTCCCTGAAATTGTATTTTGTGTGATAAGAATGATGAAGGAGTTCTCAGTTCACAGAGACATTCAATTCCTTTTCTTTTTTCTTTTTTTCATCCGGTAAATAGCGATTTTATGTGTATTTTCATTCTACTGAATGAAAAAATCAATTTGCAACCCAATGTTCCGAAAAATTTAGCAAAAAAAAAAAGAAAAAATGCCTCTCCTCCGAGCATACCAACTCTGAGTTAGAACGAAGAAGAGGGATTTTTCTGATGAATTCTTTGTGGAAATGAATGTCTCGAATCTTCCTGCATTCACTGGATGAATCAAAAAATGGGAATAATTTGATTCCGTAAAGAAATATGGAATGTATCTTTGCAAAGTAATAGATGACATACATACATGTGACCTTAAAAGATATCGATCATAATCCGTATTCCACTTAACTGAAATAGGTGATTGCACCTTTTCCATATATCTATAATCTGCAGATCACAATGAGAACGTTAACACGAACGGATTTCTTCAGCAATTGAAAGGATATCATCGATCTGCTGATAAGAACACCTTTGCATTAAACGTTAAGAGATTAGTCGAGCAAAAGATTCACTTCAGCGATTGAAAGAATATCATCGATCTGCTGATAAGATCACTTTTGCGAGAAGGGAGTAGTCGAGGAGAAAACTCACTCAATTACCAACCTAATCGGAATAGTCAAAATGTGAAATAAATAATAGCACACAGAATAGAACATAGCCAAACCTGGTTGAATGATAGCAGCCTGAACCCAGACCTGATATAGCTAGTCTCACCTGTAGAAGAAAAAAAAGCCTGCTTTTGTCTTTAACTCCCGTCTCGGTGCCATACGGATGTGACGTCACTATATGGAATATTATCATCTTATCAATAATGAAATATCTTCTTCATCCCATGCTATTTTGTGATGTGAAACTCTATTGAATGTTATTTTCCTGTTCTCTCCCGCTCTTCCAATCAATATCATTATCAGGTTTTATCAGATGTAATGTTAATCGAGCTTCATAACTGTTAAATTAAAGAACTGCCTTTCACTGCGAACTAGTTTATCTCCTTTTCAGAATTCATAGTGATTAAGAATTGTGACTGGATTTTATCACATATGATAAGGAAATTCATTCAAGTTCGAACTCGTCACTTGTCTTCAAACATTCCTTTCCGACTTTGAACTATGACTGTGAAATCTCTGTCTTCGTTCACTTATTAAACTTTAACTTTTGAATTAAACTTTACTTAATGCCATTTTCACGTTTGTTAAATGATATCATCAAGTTGCCTTTCTATGTATTTATAATTTACTCTCTCAATCGGATTCCTGCTAATTACCCTTAGTTTCCAATTTAAATAATTTCTTTTGATAGTATTGCTGTTCATTTGAGCGTTATCAGTCTCACTGATAGCATCTCAAAATATTTCATTCTTATACAATTTTATCCCTTCACTTATAGTAATGTTTCTTTTGCTATGCTTAAGTTCCATAAAAAACAAGTGAAATTTTAACATGAAATGAAGTGACAGAGAGTAAAAACCGCTCATTCTTTATCTTTTTTAAAAAATAAAAAAATAAAAAATAAAAAATATGTCACGATTTTTTGTACGATACAAGAAAAACCTTTCCATTATGGATAGATTCTCCATATGGTCTTTAGCAGATTCAAGATAAATTCTTTTCGATATTCATTATTGAAAAGCAGAAGATGCCAACTCTCCGCATTTGTGTATTTTCCTTGGCCCTTTTTAAATAATTCAAAAATACTGAAACCAATACTGAGATGGCTTGAATACCAATATTTGGTGGAGGTAAAGCCAGACACAGCTCGCATGGATCTCAGAACAGTTCCACCTAAGACGTTTTCTGTTAAGTACCAACGTCATCTGATTTTAGCCAGCTAAACTCATTGTAGCCTTTTCAACTTATCTTGAAGTGCGTGAAAATTTTTCTCTTTTTTTCCAATTATAATTGACCACTGCCATTCCTTTTCTCAACTTCCCTTCAGTGAGATGTAAGAGTGACTAGAAAATGTGCAATAATTGCATGCTTCGAAATTGTTCACACTTGGCGCTTATTATCAATATTGAATGCACATGCAACCGATCAATCAATTAGGCTTAGGAGTTTCAAAAAATTAAAGACAACAAAGAAATCCACAAATGGATTGCAAAAGAAGGAGCCAGAGTTGAAGAAAAAATTAGGCATATCAGCGGGGAAAAAGAATGAACAGAAAAAGAGCACAGGAACGAAACAAAAATTAAAAAACTTAGAAAGGCATTGTCCATCGAATAAAGAGACTAAAATATTGAAGCAATCAAAGAAGTCGGCAGACGAAAGGGTATCAAAAAGGAGCAAAAAAGATTCCAACGGAGGAGCGAAATTCCGTTCAGAGCATCGCGCCGTTATTGGAAAAGTTGAAACGGTTATTGTTATAGGAATAAAACTGAAATAACAACTTGAAGGTTCTGGTTTCTAAAAAAGCACCGCAAAATATTACAACGCTTTAGGAGTCGCCTTTCGCAAACAAACTTTGAAGGGAAATGAAAGATCAATTTGAAATAAAACAAACGAAAGCAATAAATATCACTGGTGGTTAATATGAGAAACAAGAAATGAAATAATAAAGGACCGAGAGCTCCCATTGAAGACTTTTATTAACATTATGAGAACCTAAACCTATCTAACTGGCTTAGCCATTACTTTACTGCTTATTAGAATTAGCTATATAGGATTCAGTTTGCATAGCAAAAGGTCATATTTCAGGTTTGAAAAAGGTCAATATTAGAAAACATATTGACCTGTTTTATTTAATTCACCTTCTGATTGAATTACTGGTGCTATTGACCATTTAGTCTTTATTCATTGCAATTTATCATCTTGTTTTTTAAATTTCCAAAATTTCATAAAGTTGCAAAATATTCTTATGTTTAATCGATAAACACATCCAAATGCACATTCTATAGTAAAATTATCTCAAAATAGTGAATATTCACTAGCAATCTTTCTTTTTGGACCAGTTCGCAAATGTCTTATTTATTAAAGTTAGATATATAAAAAGGTTGCAAATACTCTTATCTGATTTCATTCAAATTTACAAACCTAACTGAATGAACTTCCAAAAGTGATCACACACTGTGTATTAAAAAGGCTATAAAAATGAAAAGTAATGAGAAGCAGTGCAGTCAAAAGACTTGCCCAGAAATGCGGCTGTTTCTAGCATTGATACAAATCAAAGAATAATCAATGATACGAAAGAACTTTGTGACAATCCATCATTCCTTTTGCTGATTATTATCTAAATGACCTTAATTTATCATTCCATTCTCTCAATTCAAAAATCAGCATCTGAGAGCAGAATCAATGATGAATTAGGACCAGATGAATCAAACCGGATGTGAGGTGCGCAGAACTTGACAATCATTTTTTCAAAGTACTATGAATTAGGAAAAAATATTGTGAAAAATGCGAAAAACCCGAAATAGTGAAAATATCATTGCAAGCCTGTATCACAAACAAATTGAAGGTAACTGGAAATATGCCTGAGTTCACTTATTAGTTCGTGATAATTTGGACGAATGAAATTCATCAACTCGACTTTCTGATGTAATGTAAATGATTAATGTGATGTTATGTAAATATTATCAGTCCTATGATATGCAACATTATTTGTATAGAGAGCAACTTGTTAAATCAAAGACTTTTTGATATTGCACAGTTATTGAAAGTATTGAATGACTAAAGATGTAACTTTGATTCAGAAAATGAACAATTTCCCAGTACGAAAATAAACAATTTCCCAATATCTCAATTTTTTCTTTTCTTGCTTTTCTACTGGGATATCTCGCGAATATTTGGGAAATTATTGCAGTAGGCGGTCTTAGTCTCCCTTAATTTGTTCATTTCATTTAATCTTATGTCCCTGAAGGTCATTGTCGAAGTCATATTGCCATCACAATTGCTGTAACGATTGAAATAAAATGATGTTATCAATCAATTCCCCATTCATTCCTTCTTCCATGTTCGCTGTTATCAATGCAAAGTTGCCTCGGTAATTTGATTTCTTATTTTTTCTTTGAATTCAGAATTAAGCATCCACCGAAACGAATTCATATTAACCTCGATATTTTCAATGGCATTTATCAATTATCTTTCGATTTTAGAAGTATAATAAGACGACAGAGATCTGATTTATTCAGTGATATGCTGCAGTGTAAAATCATTACATAAGACAATTTCTTTCCAAATTTACCTTGCAAAGCGATAATTTTGATAAGATTTTTAATTTGAACAGAAAAAATTGAATAAAAACTAAGAGAGTTGATGAAATTTGTTTTTTTTTAGAATATTGCAGAATTTCCTATAAATATTCATGACGTAACTGACTTGGACTGTGTTTTCGAAAAACTCCGCAAACAAAGTTTTTGCAGCAACAAGAAATGGACTGATACTCTTGACTTCTGCAATAATTTTATCTCTCTTGGTGTTATTAATAACAAATTGGAGCTTCTACGGTATGCATATGACTGATTCAAATCATTTGGATCGATTATCAGTCATTCAAGTAACTCGAATTTTTCCTCAAGGAGGTTCTTCTTTTTTTTTTTTTCTATTTTTTAAGAAACAAATTCAAATTTTTTTTGAGATCAATCATAAATCACCTTGACTGGTAAGTTTTGCACTTCTTGTATCATACGGGAAAGTGCAAAATTGACTGATAGGAAAACTATTTTGGGGAATTATGAATTTGTAAGAAATAATCTTTATCTATCATTAAAATTTAGTCCCGTTTTCTTTTTATAATCCAGGTGAAGACGTGAAATTTGATCAACCATGGGCTTTGCCAAATATAAAAATAATTGAAAATATAAATGATATCGATCAAAGTAAACGCCATTTAATAAGCAATTTTTCGTGGAGTCCAGGTGAACCTTGTTTTAGTACTTCCCATTAAGATGTATGGCCTATAACGAATCATTTTCTGGCTTTTTAACTCTTGATTGATACAGAAGCTATTATATAACGGAATTTTTTTTTTTTAATGAATACTTTTTCTTTATAATGTAGAACTCTTAAAAATTTGAAGATTTTACAAGAAGCAAAACTGAATTTTATCTGCTCTCTCAAACAAATATATTAATTACTGGCTAATGTGAAAGTAAGATTTAAATTTCAACATGCATTCTGCCCAAAACAGTTCACTTTAGGAATGGGTAATTTAATGTTCCAGTATGCATCTTTACGAGCAATAGCTGAGCAGTATGATGCAAAATTAATTATTCCTGTGAAATGTAAGTTACGACGAGCCTTTAGATTGGATGCAATTATAGTAAGCAATGAATTGAATGATCAATTGATCCGACGATACAGCCCAAATGAACGTCTATTTTCTGTTAGTTTGAAAATTTTATTCAGTTCTATAGCTTATCATAAAATGCAACTTTTTTTTGCAAAAAATTTTCAAACCTAATCATCACAAAAATATTCTAACAATATATTTTTTGTCATGCTGCAAATATTATGGAAAAGAAGTTGATGAGCTATTCGTGGATCAAAACTTCGAATATATTTCGGGATATCTTCAATCACATCGTTATTTTCATCCGCAACAGGTGAATTCGTATTCCTCTATTTATTGATCTTCGGTGTTTCTTTTTTTTTTTTTTTTTTTTTAATATCAAGTAATATGTGAAGTAATTAGTGATTAAAATGTACAAAAATTTTTGCAAGCAATTATGTTACAAATCCCATCAATGATAAATCTTATCGTCATTGTTATCAATTATATCTTTCATTTTTGTCTCTGCTCTCCAAGAATATTGTAAATTAGAATAAGCTAATCGCTTTCAGGAAGATTTGATTCGCAAGCAGTTCACTTTTCTACCAGAAATTACCAAACTAGCGGATGAGTATCTACGAGAAGCCAAAAATGAGAAACTTCATGCAAAAGCTGCACTTATCATTGATCTTAATCACCGTGATCAAGTAGATACTACTAATGACTTCTACGGTATGCTTCTTATCATTTTATGCAATAATGGTTGGAAAATGTAATTAACATAGTAGCTAATCATCCTCTCTACTCCTTCTGCAAAGTTCTGCATTCGCAGAAACAGAAAAATTGACATGTGAAAATACAGATTATATATACATTGGAATACATATACGACGTGGTATGGACGTTACAATGAATAGTCGAAATATCAGATACGGCCATACAGCCGTCACGAAAGATTATGTCATCAATGCAATGAATTATTTCAGGTCAGTAAGATGAAACTAATTCGGGTAGTGTTATTATTTCAGGTCAGTAAAATCAAATTAATTCGGGTTAGTAAGATGAAACTAAGAGTTATTATTTCAGTTAAATATAATCAGCACTGTAAATCACCATTATATGGGATATCTTTTATCTGATTTTAAGGAATATCAGCACAAAGGTTTTCGAAATTTAAATTCAGAAATTATGAAAATAGTGACAAGAAATTTACTAAATGACCAAGATGTTAAGTGAACAACTGTTAGAAAAAATTAAGGATAGTTATTTTCACTATTCCTCTCTCATTTGTCTTAATGAAACTGCATTTTGATTGGAAATGAGTAAAGCTTTCAATTTCAAGTATTTGCTTTGTTATACAATAGTTTCATGGTCAACACTTCACTTTTATAGCTAGAGAAAATACTAATTCACTTATTAATACCACAATTTTGCAGATCAAAATTCGAAAAGTTAATATTTGTTATAAGCACTGATAATGAACATTGGGTTAAAGCAAATATCAATTATACTCGTAAAGGTTGGTATTTGTTAGAGGGTTATTGTTAAATTTATTTAAATATTTTTCGAAGATATTTCAATGTAATTCATTGGGATGATAGAACTTTATCCTAACGAATTAATTACTTGGATATTTTTAAAATATTTTGATCAATAAGCACTATGCATAAGATAAAAGAAAAAGAGAAAAACTGCAATTTTTCTATTGATCTTTGCAAAATTCCGTATCAAATAATTCTCAAGATAGTTCAGAGATTAATCATGAAACTAATTAAGCATAGGGAAATTTAAGAGTATAAATGAAAATGCTTTAAGGTGAAATCTACATCGTGTCATCGACTTACCGAGAAGTCGATATGGCAACATTGGTTCGTTGTAATCATACGATAATGAGTACTGGTACTTTTTCTTGGTGGATTGCTTATTTAACAAATGGTACTGTAGTATATTACAAGGATTGGCCTAAACATGGTTCGCTAATGGAGAAAATGATGAAAAAAGACGAATATTTCCTAAATAGTTGGATATCAATGGAATGATTTCTCGTCACATTTTTGCTTGTTTCATATTATTGGAAATAAATTGCAACAATCAGTGGGAAGTAGAACTCAATTGGAAAAATTGAAATTTTTCCCAGTAACTTTAAAAATTCCAAAAGAAGAAACTATTTTTTTACTTTGTAATTTTTCTCTTTATTTCTCGACTTGAGAGCTATTATATGCAATAATTTTGACTTTTTCCAATTCATTTATTCGAAAGTTTCTTGAAATGAACCGAATAAATAGAATTAAATTTTAATTTCGAATTAATATTACATTAAATAAATAAATGTTGAACCGTTATATTTTGCTTTCCCGCTATTTATGCATTATTTTTAAACTGGCAAAATATGATATGCCTGTTGTTATATCTTATTAATATTAATGAATTTTTTGTGCTTTTAATAGATAAATGAAGGATGGCATTTTTTGATAACAAAATATATTTCAGAGTATCTGTTGATTACCTGATTACATAGTCAGGATTTTTCCTGAAAAGTTTTTTTCTTTTTTTGTGATTTATATTGGCAAAAATGATTTTGCAATTCTTTGTTTTCATTACGAATTTAATTTCTTTCATTAAATGGCGAAATTTTTTAAGCTATGGGAATTTCGAAACTTGGAGACTTTTGCCCTAATTTCTGTGAATATTTTAATTAAAAAATGAATCCTTATATATACAGCTAGTTTTTGTTTATATTACTGAAAGAAAAGAGAATTTGTAGTCGTTTGTTTTTTTTTTTTTTTTTTTTTTTTTTTTTTTTTTTTTTTTTTTTTTTTTTTTTTTAAGTATAATTCTGACAGTCTATTACGAATCATTGAAACTTTTTTTTTTTTTGTCTTTCATTTTTGTTCTTTTTCGTTTTCCAAAAGATCTAACACAAATCCAAAAAAACTTTACAACATATATTTATAATTTTAATTTCATGACGCATTTATCATTGCTATTTTAGCAGAATTATCATTTTTATCACGGTGTTTTGTCTTATTCAGAATGTCAAATTGTTCTCTTCACTTCTTGCAATCAATGTCCTCATCATTTGCACCAATTTTCGTTGTAAAACTTTGAAAACTTTTCGTATCAAACGCTATCAAATTCCGAAAAGTCGACCTTGCAACCTTCATGCATTGTATTCATAACTGCATGAGTAGTAGGAAGGCCAAATAAAGAGCTTCTTTAATCGATGGAAAACTTCCACTACATTATGGCTGAGAAGAATAGCGAATTGGAAGATTATTCTCAAAATGTAACTCTTTATGAAAGAATTGGTTTCAATTTTAAGCGTGGCTCCTTGCAAAAGTATTTTAAGAAATATATTTCTTATTAGGTTTATAAATTCAATTAAATTCGATAAGTCATTAGATGAAAAAATAAATCTCAACGAACAAAATCCGAAATTTGAATGTTAAAGCTCTCAACAAACGCATATTTATGAGCGTATGCGTATTTTGCAAATTTGATTTGCCTTTTTTCATCACTTTCAGAGTAAATTTAGTTAGAAGAATGGAATTAAAATTTCCATGATTTATCACCGATCTTTATAACAGTATGATTGATAAAGAATGTGACGGATCACTACTTACTAAAAACAGATATATTCTTTCAAGAAGTCACTAATTCCGTCCATATACTGATTTCCAAGAGTAAATAAATTGCACTAAAAAATTCTAACCCCTAATATCTTATATTGAAGAGGTCAACGACCTATGAGATGTTAAATAGATATTTTTATTAAGAAAATACTTTTCTCTGTACATTTTTTCCATCTCTCAAAGAAAAGTTTCAACGTTTCAGTGATTTTCTGCACGTTTGTTTCTCAAAAACAGCAATTTTATTTGAATTTGCGTTTGCTTCTTAACACATTCACTTATGTACAATTCTTACAGAATAAAATAAATGGCCATTATCAACTTATCATCATTATTTTATCACATTACTCTGTTTTGGTGTTTAAACAAAGCGATGGTAAATCCATATCAGGCATTACAGGATCTATATTAAATAATGTATCATCTTCATCTTCCTGAATATAATTTCAATCATTTTATTTTTGATAATTTAGGAAACCATAGGGTCATTAAAGACCGTCAAAGATTGTCATCATCTATTAATAGAAAACAAGCTGACAAGAACAACCTTTGATGTTTGATGCTATCATGAATTAATAATTTAATTGCGATTACTGTATTCACGATTTCACTTTTTAACTTTCTTATTGTATTTATCATTACTGTATTTCTACGCTTGTATTTATTAGAAAAAATACGATAAAATGTCAAGTATACATACTTTTTCATCTTTGTTCTTCGATCTCCTTTCAGTCACAATATTCGGCAGTTTCAAATTCACGTTATCTTTCTTTTCCAGATTTACTTCCAAAGGACTACTGAAATAGTTGCAAAGTTTGCTCAATCCTTTATTTACGAATTTAAAGTTATCCATCAATATCTATCTTGCATGACATTTTACTCTCTATATTTTCAATAAATTAAAAGTTTGAAATAACAGAATATTGGGCCTAGCGCATTAGGAAATTGCACATTTCATCAATAAAACATACATCTTTCATTCGAATTATTTGAAAGTAACAAGGAAAATTAACTGTGTTGCTGAAGTGGTGAATTGAGTCGTATGATAATTTGAAATTTCAAACTTCGAGTTCTCAAATACTTCTCGTTTAACCAGCTGGTTTTTAACCTTCTTTTCCTTCATTTTCGGCTAAAAAAAGAATACTAAGCGATCAGCTGTTATCAGCATCATTCATGATTCTCTAGTTACAATAGAACATACAGAATATAAATAAGCATTGATTTCCAAAGATGAGTAAATGTATGAACAAGTTAATTTCCTTACTGGTTATATCAGCAAGTGAATTAACATGCTTCTTATCAGTAGGCCTATTATGTCATCACAAAAATATTTAGATTGCTTCGAGCTTCGGAGATTTCTATCCTACTAAATTCAAACTTTAGCTATTTAAACTATCAATGATTTCAGAAATTATTTGTATTGTAAATAATAAATTTTAATAGAAAATATGTTTGTAAAATTAATGGATCAATCGGTTCACCGAAATTTCCCTCCTGTTTAACTTGCTATTAACTCGCAACATTCAACCTATACAGAATCACAAACGTCTTTAAAATAGTTTGTTCGAGTTTGAGCATATACTGCCGCTTGAATATGAAATATCTTTCAAACGCAGTCAAGGGGCAGCGTAAGTCCCGTAAGCTTCAAGCAGTCAGTAAAACAGGAGTTAACCAGCAAAGACTAAATGATCAGTAGCAATAGTGGTTCAATCAGAAGGTGAATTAAATTAAATAGATCAATATGTTTTCTATTATTGACCTTTTTCAAACCTGAAATATGACCTTTTGCTATGCAAACTGAATCCTATATAGCTAATTCTAATAAGCAGTAAAGTAATGGCTAAGCCAGTTAGATAGGTTTAGTTTCTCATAATGTCAATAAAAGTCTTCAATGGGAGCTCTCGGTCCTTTATTATTTCATTTCTTGTTTCTCATATTAACCACCAGTGATATTTATTGCTTTCGTTTGTTTTATTTCAAATTGATCTTTCATTTCCCTTCAAAGTTTGTTTGCGAAAGGCGACTCCTAAAGCGTTGTAATATTTTGCGGTGCTTTTTTAGAAACCAGAACCTTCAAGTTGTTATTTCAGTTTTATTCCTATAACAATAACCGTTTCAACTTTTCCAATGACGGCGCGATGCTCTGAACGGAATTTCGCTCCTCCGTTGGAATCTTTTTTGCTCCTTTTTGATACCCTTTCGTCTGCCGACTTCTTTGATTGCTTCAATATTTCAGTCTCTTTATTCGATGGACAATGCCTTTCTAAGTTTTTTAATTTTTGTTTCGTTCCTGTGCTCTTTTCCTGTTCATTCTTTTTCCCCGCTGATATGCCTAATTTTTTCTTCAACTCTGGCTCCTTCTTTTGCAATCCATTTGTGGATTTCTTTGTTGTCTATAATTTTTTGAACTCATTAAGCTTAACTGACTGATCGGTTGCAAATGCACTCAATGTTAATAACAAATGCTGGAGCATTATTACTGCAAGTTAGCCATTTTAGTTAAACATTTGCTGTCATCAACAATCAGCCAACAGACTTTTGATTTATTTAAGTCCTCAAATTTCAGGTTTTTTTTTTTTTAGAATTTAAATCGTATAATTTTCGAAGTCATTAATTCACTGATTTCCGAATAGAATTATTAAACATTTTAAATGATAAAAACTGTTATTGCAATATAAATATTATTTACTGTTAATTAATGAAATTTTAGTTTTTAATTGAACATGTAATAAATAAATACTAATACGTATTAAAAACAAAAATATCGTCATTCATTAATATCATACGAAAATTTCTCAAAGGCCTGGTTTTGCTAGAATACACACACCATTGCAAAATTCGCGGATACAATAATGTGCCACAGCCGGTGAATATAAAAACAATGACCTGATCATATTTGCAATGAAATTTATATAAAAAGACATATTGAATTAATTGATGCGGAATATTCACAAATGTAAATTAACGGAAATTTGAAATTTCAAGAAATGAACTTTCTGAAACTTAAAAATTCCTGCTAATCATTGGAAATGCTATCTATGAAAGCTGAAAAGGTTCCGGAATTGTTTGAATTTGTGGAGACAATAAAACTTTTTTTTGATAATTCTCTTTACTGTAATGAAGTTGAAGCATCTCAAACGTATCGCTTCATTTATTCAGAAAGGATTAAACTGCGAATTCTTTCACATATTCAGAAAATAAGTAATTAAATGAAATTACACAAGTGAGATCTAGATATTTTTTTATATGGGGACTATTAATTTCTCATCTAATTCAGAGATTTTAAAAATGAATTTAAAAAAGACTTTCAATTTAGAACCATATTTGATTTCTAAAATCAACAAGTGCAGAAAGATTTTTATTTGAAGGCACAAGATGGATCAATGAGCACATACATATCAGTAAGCATTATGACAAAATAAGTGATCATTGAATAAACTACTGGCACATTTTATTGAGGATTTATGTGAAGGTAGGATTTTTGTGCTCTGAAAACTTTTAAAAAATTAAAAGTAAAATTATAACTGCAAAGAAATGAAATTTGTTGAAATATAAGTTTTTTCATATTGAAATGAACCATTGGCTTTGCGATCTTTAAGTTAGAAAAAGACTGATAAGACTTGATATCAATCTCAATAACTCCAGCATGACTTTTTAATGAAAACCTTATCTACTAAAATCAATTTAAAGAGAGGTTTAAATTTGAAGAATAAATCATGTAATGGGAGTAATATTTATTATTATGAAAAGCAAGATGCTAAATGAGAATAATCAACTTATGCAAGAGAAAAGAGTATGATTGGGAAAAAAAAGATATTTAATAGCTTCGATCATTTTTTAAGTCGTCGCTCTGTTATAACATGCATTTAAAGAATTCTTCATAAACAATAACCAAGCAAATTTTTAAAACAAATTATATAGATCTTTGAGTTCTATTAAAAGAACAGACACGTCACGCAGCTTACAGAATACTCTTGCAACATATTGCATCAGATGCAACAATCTATTAGTGATATACGAAATATACGCTGCATACCAAAACTTTTTAAGGATAAGAAACAGAAACCACAATTCATCGTGATGCAATGAAACAACATTATGGAGTAGTCCTAGTGACCACTGTGCTACAATTAGGATCTTTTAATTCGACTGCTTTGTTGAAGTGATTTGAAGCTATCGTAATTCTATTACTCTTAACAATGATTCACAATCTTAAAATCCTAAAAATATTCATTTCAAGTGTAGGTGAATAACTTTCATTGTAATTGAAAATTAATATTTTCATTAGACAAGAAAATCTATTGATAAAATTGTCTATTTACTATATTCAAATACTAGAATTTTTAATTTCCATTTCATAACAAACTTAAATATAATTTATTCTCACTGTATCTGATTTTTCTTTAAAAAAATATTACTGATTATTACTTTAAATTCAAATGTAAATTCACATTTTCGAAAAACAGATCGCTTATAATTGTGCCGTTGCCGTTGCAGTTGATGAATCGACAATTTCTGCAATCTCTTCCGCTACTTCTATGGCATCAACCAACAAAACTTTACGGTCTCTAAATTAGTGAATCTAATGAAATTTCTGAAGTTCGAAGAGCTTTAAGACTTACAGAATCGAAATTAGCTATCCTGAAATCTTAGAGATTTACGGATAGTTTTATGCAAAAGTTACACTTTTATTGATGTTCTTTCCTAGTTTCAGCAACTTCGACAAAGTGTACTTTGAAAAGTTTATAATTATGAAATAAATGGATTATCATAGTTGTATTTTTAAAACTTAACACAGAAAATATCGAACCGTTCAGAAATTTCATTTGTGCTGTTTTTATTGCCATCACTACTACCAGCAACATCGTCAGGCATAAATTGTTTCCGTCGGAATGTTTCATTGCTGTGAACAAATAACTGATGTCGCTCCAAATCATTTGATGTTCGTCCCCTGTAGTAAAGGTGTGATGATTTGACGTTAGAAAATTATAAAAACTTTTCTTCTCTCTTGTCATCAACTTGATTTGCTCACTGCTTTCTTTTTCACTCCAAGATATTTTCATTTTAACTTCCACACATGGCATTTGTTTATTCAGAAATGTTTCAAAATTCAAAATGAAATAACTACGACCATTCTCAAAGAATTTCTGTTTGAGAAAAATAAAAAAAAACCAGTGAAAATTCCAAACATTTAGTGGTGCATTATATGTTTTTAAATGAATCTATTTCATGCGATAATTTTATAAGGATCTAGAAAGTTAACAAACTGCATTAATTGATCATCCACAATCATTGCCGATCTTTTCACTAAGAAGCAATTAATTTATTGATCGGCAAATTTTTTAATTAAAGAAAAAAAATTATTGCTCGATGAAGATAATACCTATAGCTGCACTTCGAACAATGAACATTGGATATGGTTTTAGAATATTGTTGAGAATGTATCTGTGATATTTCATCAGCAGCAGAAGCAGCACGATCTACATCCTGTACGTGACGCCTTATATGCTTTTCCAGCATCGCCGGACTTTTTGACACGTGGCGACAGAATGGACACTTCCGTGAACCTGCGAAAAATCGAATTGAATCATTCCAACAATAAACAATCAAAATATAAGATCTTGTCTAAATTATTCAAGAAAGTTGGTGATTTATGCCAAGTGATAGAACTTGAGAAACCAAAAAATGCCGATTTTCACTATATGGAAAATAGTAAAAATACCTAAATCGATATTATCCGGTAAAGGAATGTGATGTCGATAGTATTTATGGAAATGGATGTATCTTGCTTCGCGTGTTCTAAATGGACAACCTTTCTCGTCACATTTAATAGGTGAATTACGGTGATATATAGTAACATGATATGATACTGAATTATAGCGACCGTAAACTTTCTGGCATACTGTGCACATGTAACCGTCTGCTACCTGTTCGATGTATTTCTTATTGCGACACCAGCCTGAAATCAAATACATCAAAAGTTCATTCCTTGAAGTAAGATCAATAAAATGCTTTTTTGCAGGTTTAAATTCAATCTTTTAATTGCAATCAAAATTTGTGTTAAGCTTAAATTGTACAAAAATCACACATGAATTTTTGATTATTTTTCTTTGAACTCAGAATCAAACAAAATTTCGACCTTCTTTGTCATTCGATGGAAGGATAACTTCATTGTATCTTTCATTATATCCCATGTGTCCTGTTGAGGACGATTCTTTCGATGACTCGCTGAACAAAGAAACAGATGAATGCAATCTCAACTGAACTATGGACAACTAATTTCATGCTGGAATAGGATTCACAAAGCTAAAACAATACATTAGCATAAATCTTTCTCTTCCGAACTCAGTTGATTCAATTCTTTCAAACTTAACTAACGCAAACGTTAAAAATTCAACAAAACAATCTTTCTGCGAAAATGTGGGAAGAAAACACCTGCTATGGTATTCGTTCAATACTCACCCAAGCAATTCGCTGTTCATTAAGTTATTTTCAGTATTGATTTTCAAAGGTTTTTCAATTTCCTTTTTCATAGGAATCGATACGTTATGCTGTTGGTTTGTTAAATTAGTTGAGTTTGAATTTGCTGTAAAGTTAAATATAATTTATAATATTTGTTGAATATTTAAATCACTTCAAGCTTGGCTTGACAACATTTGAAGATTATTGTATTATGTTACACGCAATTAGTTATTCAAACGAGCTTTCACAGATTTTGGGCTTATTTCTTTATAATCCAAAAATAAGAGGCGAAAAACTAAAAACTAGAAATGTTTAAAATTTCTAAATATCCTAGCTTGTACATTTTTTAGATTGGAATGAAAGATCAATATGTCAGGTCAGCAAATGACTACCGAATAATTTTTGCGAATTCTATTTTAAAGAGACTCGAAAATAAATATCTACCGGTCATGATATTATGCTGTCCTGCAAAACAATTGCTTTCGTCAGATTGATTGGACAAAAATAATTTTACAAGTTCTGCCACTTGCATTTCCACCATTGGAATTTGACATATCCGAGATACTTGCAAGACCTAGAGTTATGGCGGATGAAAAAAACAGTTAAAAGGACAATTTGTCGCCAAAAAAAGCAAAGTATGCAGAAAGACAATAGAACTGTCAAGTGTTATTCCAAGCATTAAAATTAAAAGTCTTGCCTGAAACGGATGTACAGTACCAAATGAAAGCACTCCGGTATAAAGATACCGTAGAATGATCCTGAAAGCTTGTCCGGCATTAGCAATAGTGCCGAATTGAAGCTCAATTGTTGGTATATTTTGTAAAACGCCATTATTCCTATCGATTGAATAAATCCCGTTCAGAATAAGTTCACGAATTTGCAACGAAAAGAATGATAGCAGGAATTTATTTGCTAATACATGTTCTTCTGAAAATTAACTTTTATTTCAAAATGAATTTCTTACTTCCTCTTTTTTTGCGCTGTTTTTTTTTTTTTTTTGATTTTTTTTTTTAGTTTCACAGCATATTCGAAATGTCCCTTTCTGATCATTCATTTCCTAAAGTTTAAAATTCTGATGAGATGGAAAAGAAAGTACCATTTCGAAATCCGCTTGTCAGGTCAATCGTTACTATACGTATGCAAATATCATTAAAGAACGGTGGTTGCATAAATGCGGTAATTGCCTGTTGAAGTTGAATTTCTTTCTCTCTATTCAGACCGATGTTGCCATCCGAACTATCACACATTTCTACGTGTTCTCTCCTGAAATAATTTTATCCTTTTTTCTGAGATTTAAAAAATTACCTGCAAATTCAAACGAATATCACAAACTAGATTAGGTAATCAAAATAGCCAAATCTTAGTCTACAAAGGTATAGTATGATTTTAATTTACTGTGACATCACATGGTCTAAGTCTCTTAAAAAGATAGAACGGAGAAAGTTAATCTGAGGCTAAGATTGATATGAAATTTCGGAATTTTGATTATTTCTAGAAATTATTCTCTTCAGAAGCTAAAAGATCTAGCATGTTATAGCTGCATACGCTTATCTTCTTATAAGTGTAAATCATGACATAATTTTGCCAGAATTGAAAGTTTTTTTTTTTTTTTTTTTATTTGGCACTCTTTTTTACAAGATATAATACGCCGTTATTCTTTTTTGGAAAATAATATTGAGTTTTTGTTAATTTCAATTAATCAGTGCCCTGCAATGCTAGTATTTCTGCCAAAATATTCATCAATACTTCGCATATATAAACAATAATGAGCAAAGCATGAAATGACCTTTCAATAAATCCTCAAATTGATTTGTTTCTTATGCTAACTGAAAAAATCACCAATATGTCAATGCAATTTTGCAAATTTCAAACAAAATATCTTAAAAATCAAACACAATTCCAAGAAAAAAAATACTCGAAAAAAGTAATTAAACATACGGACTTTGTTTTTCAATTAATTTTCAACCAGTAACAGAGAAATATCACACAGTAGGCAAGCAGGTTTTCGCGACAAAAAATGAGCTTACTCTTTTGCTGAAGGATGTTTTTCTTTTTGTCAACATGAAAATGATTTACTTAAAAAGAGGAAAAACAAGAAAAATAGGTACTCAAGATAATTGTGCATGAAATGTGTCTGCATCTGCGCATATGGGTACCGAAAATGTCACAAACTAACTGTTCAAAAAACATTTCTTTCTTGTCGTTATATTTTTGATTTAGCAATTGAAACGCCGTGCGAAATTTCTTTCTTTCTCAACAAGTGAAAGCAATTATAATGGTAATCATTTATTCCTATCATTTTATCAATATGATGAAATCAGCTGCACTCACCAATTTTTTTTTATCAAAATTCAAAACATTTCAGTTGAAAGTTCAACTATTTATAATTGCTCTCTAATAATCAAATTTACCCTTACCATATTATTGCATTTGAAATTAGTAATAAAATTGGTTTCTTAGTTGTGCCTCGATCTTCGATAGCTGTATTTTGAAACTGATCAAAGTTAGAATATCAGCTATCGTTTTCAAATTTCAGAATAAATGAAGCATTTAACCAAACAATATTCTCGATACTAATATTTATGGATCGGTAATTTGAGTCATTATATGTTATTTCCATTAAACGAGAGACAGAAATATATCAAAGCCTCAAATACTATAATCATTAGTAAAATTACTGGAATACAGCAAAAATTTTTGGGATTGAAATTGTTGGCAGCTATTCCTCTTCATTCACTATATCCCGTGACAGGAATAAAATTATATAGTTTTAATTGCCGATAATTGAAAATAAAAGTCTCATTTCAGTGTCGAGAATTCAAAGTTCCCCAGTGGAACATGTATACTTATATAAGAATTTAGCTATCATGAAATGTATTTTTAAAGACAAAAGCAATCCTTAAGTGTATTTATTCGATTTGTGGGTAAAATAAATATTAAGCAAACGATAAGAATCGATTGCCAGATAATGGTGTTAAATTTTTTTCTTGGAACTGAAAACATTTTGGCTCTTCAAATTTTCCAAAACGACTCTTATTCAAATAATGATTTTTTAAAGTTAAGAAACAGAAATTTTTTTGTTAGCACTAAACACTCCGTCATTTATTTGATATTTCAGAAATGGATTTTTGAGAATTAAATTTAAACTTAACGTTTATAGCAAACTTCATATTTTTCTCGTACAATTATGATAAAAGTATAACTGCCTTTTACTTGCTTATGTAATAATTCAAAAGCTATTTCTGAAGTACTCACTGAACGAGTTGAAGAGTAATTTAGATCGGTGCACAGAAACTGATTCTAAAATTTGTTTAACTGTTCATGCAAGTTCATAAAATATTTTGTTGGAGTTTGAAAAATTAGTCAATTTAAATGTTTTAAAAAATATGACAATTAGTACAACAATACTCTGAAGAAATTAATGCCCGAGAGAAATGCATGGTATTAGTTATTTTTATTTTTTTATTCAAATTTCTCTTAAACCAGATCATTTCTTCCTTTCCTTGCATCAAAACAATTCTTCTTTTGTTCACTTTCTTATATTATTTTTTGTGGATTTTATCACTTAAAATGAAGTATTAGAATGGAGAAGAAGTGTTGCGGAATAAAAGTCAGAATTCGACTTATATTAATTCAATATTCTGAAAAGAAAAAAATAACGAAAAAAGAATATTTGCGATTATTTGATACTTCAGAATAAATTCTGTTCCAATTTTATGTGAAGATAACACACGAAACGAAAGTGTTTTCAAAATAATGTACTTGAATAAATTATTCAAGTGGGTTCTTCCATAAATAATGCCATGTATAAGTTTTAAAAGATTTCCTTCATTTGAGAATGAGGGATGGACTATAGCAAGTTTTCTATTTCATATTAAATTCCGAAAAAAAATAATGAGATTCATGTATAACATGAATCTTTTAAGTTTTTTGTAATTTAGTAGTCTCATTTCATTTCGCACTTATTCTGCTTAAGATTTCATTTACTATTCTTTATAAATTCCAAAAATTCGAATTAAATTATGAAACTCAAAAGATGAGGAATTCTAATAAACAGTCATGAATCAAAATCTTTTCTACTGAGTCTAAAGAATCAATAAAATTACTCATCATTTCTATGAGTATTTGTGGACTCCCAAACAAGATTTTTCTCGATCCAAAGGATATATATAAAAAATGATTTGATGAAATATTCGAACAATCAACTTTTGAAAGGATTGAAAAGAAAAGCAACCACTTTCATGCATGCCTTATTTATCATTTCACCAATGTCAATAATCCCATAAATTCTTGAATTTCTTTTTACAACGAGACTCTCATGTTTTACTCAATTTTAAATTTATGCTTTGTTCAATTTTTAGGAACTCGAAACAAAAGCAGTAAAATTTGCTTGTCATCAGATGTTCGTTGCCATTCTTTAAACATTTCCATTCCTATATTCTTCAGGCTTTACAAAATGCTGAATTCTAGATTATTCCAACAATGTTTCAGACAATATAAGATTCTAATCAGTTAATTAAATAGTTGTTAGTATTTTGAACTTATTCATTAAAAAAAATCTTTTTATATTTGTATTTTAAAAATTCCATAACCAAGAATCTCAAAATTTGTCAAACATGTGAATTTAGAGATCTGAAATAATTGCTTGTAAAATTGAAGACGTTATAAACAGTTTGAATAATTAAGGTTTCTCGAGACTTACAACGATCTATGGAAATCTTGGGATTCTGCTTGGTACTATCTAAGAATAGTACTGGATAATTTCTTTCGTCCTCTAATCTCAACCTAGATTAAAGATTGGAATTCTTTCTGCCTATCAATTGTGATATGATGGTTTTTCGCAAACAGATCGCTTTATTTTCGCTATTAACTTTTGTAGTTTTGAAATTAAAAAGTTTTGAGTTTTTCTTCAAAATAAAAGAACAGACAGACACAAAAAAATTCAAAAAATAAAAAAAAATTTTCCGGGAAAGTACAAATTTCCAGACAATTAAAATTTTAAAAGGAAAGAAATAGTAACAACTGTCACTACAATGTCAACAGCATGCAGCTGTCAGTAACTAACTCTCCCTTACCGACCAGAACATTGTTGCAAAGCAGGTACCGTACTCCAACGCAAGTTGTCATTTGAAAGAGGTAGAATAATGAAACATTTCCTGTGTGTGTCAAATGTTTATTGCATGTGCTGTCGACGAATTTAGGTGATTGCTGGAGGAAGGACGAGATGATATTCTCGCATCCAGAAAATGTTGAACGCAATGCAGGATAATGCTTTATCAAGAATCCATCTTATGAATCATACACGAAAATTGGATGGACATTTAAGCCTCTCGATGAAACTGCAAAAAAAAATTCCTCCTTAAATGATGGATGATAAAAAATGCGAAAAAAAAAAAGAATAGATACGCGCCCCTTGACCTTTCTGAATTGCTTTTGTATTCAACAAAACAAGCAGCAAAGCATTTGTAATCGATTCTTTCGCATTATTTTGAAAAAATAATCCATTTTTTTTGCTTTTTGCTCGAATAAAATAAAAGTATTCTTGGCAAATATTGCTCATCGCTCAAACTAATTCAATAACTTTCATGTCAAATTTCGTGGACTGGTTCAGATTCAGAGCAGCTTACAGTATTAATCTACGAGAAGAAAAAAAAAGTTCTGTTAGCGAAGTTTTTTACGAAATATTATTCCACTGAAACAAGTAATGCAACGAAGTAGTTGTATTGTTTTTAAAATGGAAAAGAAATTTTAAAAACTTCACCCACTATGAGAAAGGAAGAAGCAGTAATTAGAAAAAAACAATTTAGACAGCAAAAATAAATGATGCTGTAGTAGTTTGCAGAACATCGAACTTACTCCTAGTTGAGCTACTTATTAGTCAGATTCATTCGTGTCGAGATCAGGCAAACTGATTAATTTACCTTTTTTAGTATTTTATAAATTATTGCACTCACTTTACTGCTCTCATTGACTTAGGCAAATAACGAGGAAACGAAAAAATTAACAAAACTTTTGAGTTTGACAAATGAAAATGGTCGAATCTGCTTATCCACATAAATAAAAATGCAGAAAAATTTTCGTTATTCATTCCCAGACAACGTTAGTTTCAATTTCATGCTTTTCACCGATTGATTTACAATTTTGAATCTGAAACAACGTCACATTCGAATAGATCGAATAGGCGCGTGTTTAAAATTTTGAAAAAAAAAATTCTGGAACGTCGCATTCGAATAGGCGCGTGTTTCAGAACTTTTGGAGATTTAAGGTTTGGAACAAATGTTTATATTTTTATTTTTTATAGACTAACTGGATCCGGCCACGCGAAGCGCGGCCGGATTAAGCTAGTTGAAAAATAATTTTGCACAAGATAATCAGAAGAAACATTGTCCCATAAATTACACAGAGGAAAATGATTGAAGACAGAAATCATTCAAAATGTGATATGATATAAAAAGCGGTGTCAATTATCACAAGTACCGGGATGTGTCTGTTGACGGAGGACTGATTAATGAAGCAGGAGTGAACCGCCGCGTGGAAAATCAAAGCATCGGTATTTTACAACGGGGATAGCAGGCCACATAGCTGGGAAACCATTAATTTCTTCGCCGCTTTTTCGTATGTTCTCCCTTTTGCCAACAAAGTACACATTCTGAATACCTTATTGTTATATCGAAATCTACGGTAACCTATCTATATGTGATGCAAAGGTTTTTGCCAATCAGAAGCTGAAAAAAAACTGAGAACCCAAAAATTATTCCTTTTATCTTGCATGCAAACATCTCATAGCTTTCTCAATTATATGGCAAAAATGAACGAATACAGAGCAGAATGTCTCGATACGCCCTTTTATGGTTGATCCCTCCCGCAAATCTGAGTATGGAAAGAATGAAATTCCTGAATATAAAATTTTGTATTTGATTCTTAACATTCTCATTGAATAACGAGCACAGCTAAAGGTTTTCAAAGTTCAGACTTGAAAAATTAATCCAAACCCATGGAAGATTAATTCAAGTGCCATTTTCCGGAATTTCTTTATTTTCATCAACCTAAGATACATGAAAGACTAGTTCAAGCGCTTGTCAAAGAATTAACCTGATTTTCTAACTATTTTGCCAAATCATGAATCAGTGGTAAAAAGAATATATGGGATATTTTCTTCAAGAAACTGTGCTATGATATATCACAATTGTTTTTTCCATCTCTTTGGTAAATTAACTTTTTTTATGTCTTCCGAAAACAAGTCTGATTGAATAAGAGAAAGATCGTTAGCTATAAAATTACCAACATTGGTTATAAAGGTATTAGTAGGACGATGGTTAGTTATAATAATACCAGTCATATGATACTTAAATTTTTCGATTTTTTTCAAGCGGCCATATTTCATTATTTTTCTCCTCATCATCTATATATCCGTTAAATTTTCCATTATGACATTTTTGCTCATGAATTTACATAATCCGAGATAAAGGTATAAGAAAATTTTTCAAATTTATTTAAATGCGGAATCGCTCCAATAAGCGATTGAAAATCGAGTCTGTTATATTCATTTTGGAATTGATTTGAAATAATACTGTAGAAATGTCATTGAAATGCCATTAATCGCGCCTTTTTCCTTTTATTTAATTCGAAAAAGAGAAGTAAAAATCACTCAAGGAAAAACATTTCCAAGCACTTCGATGCGCTTTCTTTTATCATGCAAATTGTTTCATTCCTGCAGCATAACTGTGCTTTCTAAAAAAAAAGTTATTGAAAAAAAGTAAAGGCGAGAGCGAGAAGCCGAACTTAGAACAAAATTCATCATTTAACTATCCTTTTAAGAAAGAATTATTCTAAACGATGGGAGTCATAAGAAGACGAACCCCCGTGACCTTTTGTAATGCTCAAAGCAGATTTTTTAGTAGATTTGTACTAACGATTTCAGCTGTCATCAACTCGACTTTTTCGTTTGTGGCGTTCAAACGATGACAGTATCTAAATGCAGATTTCTTATAATGCTTAATAAAATAAAATAAAAAGCCAGGAAAAATAATACTTAATAAAATAAGAGAGTTTTCATTTTAGAAAATGATATCAAAGAAGAAAAAATCCATTTATCTACTATTTGCTGATTGCGTTGACAGTAATTCAGAATTCAGACTATTTAGCTCAAATCGGATAAAATCAAACACAAAATGAATCGTGGCAAAAAACTGAATAAAAAGCCAGCAAATAAATTCGTACAAACATGCTATATTTCATTTTATGAAGAGCAATATAAAAATATTGACGTGAGTAAAATTTCAATTAAATGGATAGAATTGGATTTGTTGGATTGACTGAGAGGAAATGCATTTTCATGCTTTTGTATTGATATGAAGCATATGGCCTGACAAACAGTTAGATAATGATTTGATAAAATCAACGAAAAAGACATCTGCAATTTGGCAAAATGGCGTATCGTCATGGAGAATGGAATTTATGCATGATTTTAAAAGCTAAGTATAGTGTTAGCTTGGGCTGATCGTTGCAATGAATTCTGTGATGATCACATTCTATTATCAAAATGGTATATGAATTCTTTCAAGCGTTTCCTCAATTCTTCCACTATTACATATCTGTTTCATCCTTCTGTGATGTCTCATACCGGAAACGATTGTTTTTCGTGGTGCACCGATAGTGTTTTCGTGAATAATCAAGCCATACCATCGATTGGTTTAATGAATTTTGGTTCTGTTTCGGAAATACATTCTGATGCGAACGCATGCAATAATTTCTATCTATGGGACTAGAACATTCTGCATTGTTGATAATACTGTCTAAAGTTAACTATGCGAATTTTCATGTCGAATATTTTCGCATTTTTCGTCTGAACAGTGGATCTTTTGCAAAATAAATAAAATTATTTTTTAGAGGGAAATCCTGATTGATATAAAAATTTCGATAGGAACTTGCAAAAGCCTTTTAAAAGTCCATTAGAATTCCTAAATTAATCGAATTGTTACTGTTGCCATACCGAAAGCCACATATTGTGTGTATTGCCGCATAAACGGGAGGAAAATTTATATTTTCATTGAAATTGTAACTAATGAAACTTGCAAAAAAGATCATCTCTTTCTTTTCATAAATTTTTATCTTAACTTTTGTATGATCTTCTGTTGTTTTGCAGGCATATTTAGTTATAGCATTCTTTGCTGATTTGTATTACTGCTTCATCTTATTCTTGACAACCTATGAAATCAACTTTTTCATGAAGTTTTCTCAAAAAATTCCGAATGAAAGATCTTGAGAGTGCATGCGATTTGATGGCATTTTGCACTATCATCAAGCAATACAAATTGCACTTGTTATTTTTAAAATGGAAAATGTAAATTCAGGGGAGAATTAGCTTCATCGAACAAATATAAATTCCAATTGGTGTCATCTGTAATATCATTAAAAATGTGTTGATAAGGAGAGACTAAAAGATTATTGGAGTGCCTTCTTCCTATAAAAAATGCTTCCAGTATCAAACAATCAATTTTAAATGAGGTAGTTTCTTTTGTATTCACGCTGTAAAAATTTGAAATTGCTGAAATTTTTTCCATAAAGCATTTTCCATCCATATTTGTGCCATCAAATACAATTGTACAGCCAAATTTTGCGGATAAAATTTAAAACTCTTGCAAATTCTCATCTGTGCCAAAAAAATAGGGCGTTCGAATTTATCACACTATCGGCATGACATAAATCTATAAATTTAACCGCATATGCCAGAAGGATAACAGCTTTTCTTTTCGAACAGTAATGAGATCATCTGCCTGCATTTATTTTTTTTAGAGAAAATGAAATACTAAAAATTGCTTTAGTTTTCCAAAAAAAAAATATACAAAAAAGTATCAACTGTCGATCAATAAGGATAAGGAATGAAATGAAAACTTTTTTAAAAATTTGCTTCACCAAAAATCTACTCGAATTAAAAAAAAAAAAAAAACAAAACTTTGAATAGTGTGGATATTACTTTTTATAGGGAGGAAGGAGTGAATTTCTTAATATTATCTGGCTGGATGATTCTTATTATAATATAAAACAAGGAAAAATACTGAAAAGATAGTGAAGCTTATCGTAAAGAATTAGGTTTGATTTATATGCAGCAATGTTGTTTGGAGGAAGAAGGAACAATTTTTACATCAAAAGCTTAACTTATTAATGTTCCTTTCTCCTTTCTTTTATGGAATTTCAAAAAATAAGTAAATGAATAAATGTATACCTAAACTATACGAACAGTACTACTGACATGATATCTGTCAGTATTTACTTTTTTCCTTCCTGGATTCATTCAAAAATATTGTCTAAATTTATGTTTGAGCGGTACTTTCTAACATAAATGATTCATCAAACCTTCAAAAATGTGAATATTTCGCATGGAAAAATATTATGCATGGAAATGAAATAAGCTATAAAAAGTTATAGCAAATATTTGCTTATAAAAACTTAAATTTTGAAATTTCAGAACTTATAAAATTCGAATACAAGATGATCCACAAAGTAGTGCTTGCATATAACCTTGCAGAAATGAAAATGAAAGATGATTTGAGTCAGTTATTTTCAATCTACCATTTCAGATTACAGTGAAATTTATTTTTTTTTTCGAATGCTTTGGAATTCTTGAATTCATCGGTCACTTTGTTTATTTATAACTATTTTATTTTTTTGTCATTATTATATTATTACTATTACTATTACTATTATTATTATTATTATTATTATTATTATTATTATTATTATTATTATTATTATTATTATTATTATTATTATTATTATTATTATTATTATTATTATTATTATTATTATTATTATTATTATTATTATTATTATTATTACTATTATTATTATTATCATTACTATTATTATTACTATTATTACTGCTATTATTATTATTGCTAACTATATTTGACCACTGCTAATCTATATAAATAAAAATGTCCGCTCACTTATTTTTACCTTTCAAAGGTGCTATAGGTCAAGAAAAAAAGTAAGAAAAAAATTTTTTTTGTATTTATATTTTTATATTTTTTTATATTTATATCTATACCTATATTCGTTTTTATATCTGTATAAAAACATGCGCCTATTCGAATATAACTTTGTAACAAACTTTGACAGCAATCGGTGAAGAATTTGCAACATTATGCCGAAAATAGACGTATTTAATAAATTAAGTCATTCACTTATTTTTACCTATCACATGTGTGACAAGTTAAAAAATGAAGTAGTTACATCTATATAGAAATACTCGAATGCATCTACTCGAATGCAACGTTGTATCAAAATTTCAAATCATTCGGTAAAGAATTTCGGTGATTTAAGATCTCGAACAATGAATATCTACATTTTGTAACTGCGCATCCTCAAGTCTGGCTACGGTCGCTCTGCTTGCATTTGAGCCATTCTTTGACTTTTTCGCTCGCTCGCTGATGTCCATTCCTACTCTGTTTGGTTCGCAAGTAATTGTCGCATTACTTCCATTGCGCAAATATGACTACTGAAGTTAGGTTATTTGCAAGGCAGTATCTGGATGAACTAAAGCAAGTCAATTATCCCGAACTGTCCTCAAAAAAAAAAAAAAAAAATGGACTGTCCTCGAAATTATTTGAGAATATCCAAGCAAATTGATCACTGGATTATTCTTCCCTTTGTCACTTTTAGAGAAGAATAGAATTTCTTGACTGTCGATTCGCTACGTCATCTGTATTGTTATAAACCTGTCGCTGTGTCGGTGTAGAAATGAAATCCGAACTGAACTGTCTATTGAACTCGAATTACTGCTGAACTTAAACTGATTCTGCTTCAAAATCTGAACCTCTTAAATCCTTTCGGGATTCCTCCTCCTATCATGATCTCCAACATATCGTCTTATGTTTGATTGATCTCACCTTGTTTATCTATCGATCGAATGTCTTAACGGGAAATATATTTATCCTTACGGAGATGAAAAAAGAAAAAAACGTATTCTAACTGATCGATAAAAATCAGAAATCTATGAAGTGGAAATAAATTTTCCATGGAATTTTGAAAGCACGTTAGTTCATTCATTTCGATAACCACTCCTCTTATGTCTAAGATTTGGATGATAGTCAAGACCTTTCTTGCATGTTCAACATTAAAATGGATCTACGGCATTGGAGAGGTAGCTATGAATGATTCTGTTTTAGTCGAAATGGGCTGAAATTTTGATCCATTCTGGAAATCAAAAAAGAGGACACTGATTTCTCTTTATATGCAGGTCTTTCAGGATTAGTTCTCTCATATCACAGTATTTGTTTGCACTGTTGAGATATCTGATCCCGACAGATTTAAAACATATCTCATTTTTCAAATAATATTGGTATTTAATAATAATAATGGTGATAATAACAAAAATAATAGCTTTTATTTGAGTGTATTTTATGCTAAGATAGAAAGGGAAGTTTTTTTGTAATTACATACATTTATATCACTCAGAGAAATATGAGTGGAGAGTAAATTTTGTTGTTGAAAATCAGTAGTTAGAGATTTTTTTTTTCACAGATTTTGTATTCATTATTAATCATTAATAAATCAATCAAGCAATCCTTTTCGTAACTCATTCTTCATCGATGCTAGGATTCAATCAAAAATTGCTTCTCTTTCTATTATTAAATCCATTTTTAAATTCTTATTTAATTCTTCGTTCCGTCTCAATCTTCCTGTGCATAAACCAATTCGATGATATAAAAGAATTTAATTTAGTTAATATTGAGATAAGTTTCAGTCATTGCTAAAACGAAATTTAAGAGATTTTTTAAAAAAATAGTTGATATTCAGAATCTGTTTTGGAACAATGAACGATGCATTTTGGAAATCCTTTCTGATCGCTTTTTATCACTCACGGCATCATCATTTCTATTTCTATTGACGTAATATTTTTCAACTGGAGATCAATACCAGTTTCTTAGTGCTTCTGTATACTACTTGATAACTTTAATACAAAACAATGGAGACAATATCACAACAATCATATTCTTTTAGTCGTTTTTGTTATCATTCGAAGTATTAGTTTTGCTGCTAATAGAGTGATGATTGAGGCTTGATTTCAAATCAGCAGTGAAATCGTTCGCCGATGGACATATCAGTAATGGAGCCGTAGCCGTCAAAGCTCCCAGTACTTGCGACGATTGGATCGATGATGTATTTTCATTGGTTAAGCTATTGAAAAATGGTGCAGTTGCTAGTCTTCCAAACATTGGTTTGATTTCATATGGTTGTAAAATACGACGTCGTTTTTTGGGCAATTTCGATCTAGAATTTAGATTTCGAATACTGGAGAAACTTAAATATTACCAAAAATTCATGGAATAGTAGTGGCATCGTTTTGTTATTATATAAATTAAACAAAAATAAAGAAATTAAAGCTTTACCGAGCTTGGGCATGTGAATAAAACATTGCAAAATTGGAAACGATGACTGGAACTGGAAGTGCAATTGTTAACACTCCCATTAATGCACAAACCGAACCGACTAGCATTCCCAAATACGTTTTTGGGACCTAAAATTAATTTGATTTCATTTTTTGAATCGATCTTATTGCTCAGTTAAAATAAACAGAATTATATAATACCAAAATAATAACTGACGAAATGAATGGAATTTCGATAAACAAAATGATTGAGATTGCATAGATTTGTTTGACAATGAAACAGTGAGAAAAATATTTTAAATGATCTTGATTTCTATATTTAGTGTAGTCACCGATCAACTTTCTTTTTTTTTCACAAAATTTATTCCAAATTTTATCAAATCAGTTTTTATATCAGTTCTGAGCGGAATGCCAGAAATTGTTTTCATCTGAAAAATAAATAGAACTAAAAATTTACCATATCTCCAAAGCCAATTGTACACATAGTAATGATTGCCCCTATAAATACATAAATATAAATATAGAAAAGACATATTTCTGGAAAAATTAAATTCCATTTTTCGAATTCGTGTTCTACTAAATTTAAACCACATCTTGAATCGATTGGTAAAAGAATCCTCTGAATTCTTTTGGCGTTTATAATGTTTAAATTACGATAGTTCGATGTATGCTAGCACTAAACGAACAAATTCATATTTATGTATGAAACAACGTCAGTTTCATCTTGCTTTTCAAAAACTTTAGGGAAAAATATGACACACTTACACCACAATCCGACTGGGATTGAGTGAAATTGATTGCCTGGATTTGTCTCGACTCGTTCCGCATAATAGACTAGAGCTGCGAATATCACTATACCAAGTAATACAAAAAAAACTAGTAATAATAATTCCTATAACAAATTTAATAATCAAATACAAAAATGAAATGAAACTGAAACAAATTTAATCTTTTTTGGTCACTATTTTTTTTTTTAAACTATTGCGGTTACTCTATTTTTTCATTGAATTAGAAAAAACATTCAAGAAAAGCATTGGAAAATATCAAAAAAAAAAAAAAAAAACAAGAAATTGGAAATTGCTCGATTCCTTGGCAATATTTCTATCTTTCACTTATTGCTTACTGTAAACTTTTATAAATTTCAGTTAAATTTACTTGAGCAGATGCCTTAAATGTTTGGATAAGAATTTTGAGTCCCGAAGAATGTTGCGTCAGTTTGAACAGTCGCAAAATTCTAATAATGGAAATAAACTCAACAGTATCGCGATTGGCACCAGTTACTGCCTGATCCAGCGCCCAGTCAATGTAAAACGATAATGTCGCTATTAAGTCTAAAAAACTTAGAAAAAAGAGATTTACAATAAAGCAAAATAACACTTGAGCCAGCATTGAATTCATTCAGAAAATTAATATAAACAGAATGCACACCTATGGAAATAATGAATAATTAAATGTATAAAAGTAAAGGTGTAGAATATAAGTTACCAATAATGTTGATTGGTTGTTGGACAAACTTTGATATTTTGGGGCAAAATAGAAAACGGATGAATAGTTCCACTGTAAACCATATGTTACTGACAAATTCAATGTAAAAGAAGGCTGGATGTGCTCTGGAAATTTTTTAAGAAATACAAATTTTTAAATAAATATAAATTCTATTTTTCATTTTCATTCTCGACAATGTCTTTGCTACACAACTTTATTTAAAATTATTTTGCTTTTTTTTCATTATTTTTTCTTTGTTTTGTTATTTATTAACTTATAGAGACGGCATAACAGCGTTTTTAATTTCAGAAATCATAATTAACTACATTACAGTTCGCATTATTAATTATCATCAGAATATGATAAATGAATTGTTAAATCAGCTAATGAATGCTCGCTTTCTGGGCATTTCCCTGCTTTTGGATGCTCTATATTGTTGATAATTGCGATAAAGTTTAATCTTTCAAATCTTTTATTCAAGCGCAGGAAAATTTCAGGATCAAGTTCAGTAGTTTCTATTATGCAATCTTTCTTCTATACTCTGTCTTTTGACAAATTTTGTGAAATTATACCATTCAAACAATATTTTTTATGATAGTGTCATCACTTTTATCAATAGCATTGTCAGAATTGATTTTTGAAAGAAAAAGGATAATGAATGATATTTTAGAAATTTTCTGATTTTGTTTGCGCTCAACAATTTTTCAATAATTATATTCATATATCAAGTATTCCAAATTATACAAATTTATTCCCAAAAAAAATGAAAGCATTCCACTCCGTCTTTAGTGTCGATGATAAGATGGTTTAAGGAGCAATTAATAAATTTATAATTTAATTTTATAATAAGATGAAAATATTGAGAATATTTTGTATGAATGTTGAGAGATTGATATAATTGAAACACGTGAAGAATTTTACCTTGTAGTAGTTTTCGTGACAAACAATACATGAGTAGAAGTATTCCTGATATCAATATCGATATCCGGAATACGCAAATCCGGATGTGTTTTTAAGCAAAAACAAATTATTGACATGATCACAAAAAATACGGATATTACTGAAATTACCTGCAAATGTATCATTTCATTTTATATCTTTGCCAGTATTGTTTAAAAAAAATTTTTTTTTATAAGGATCCATATTTTTCATATTTATAATTTATATTTGAACAGCAAAGTTGAATTTGTTAGACCATTTCATTCTTTGTGCTATCCCTTCCACTTAATTCTTCAACCATTTCTCATTTCTTACAATTTCTATTAAATGTTTCTCTCCAATCCTTAAAGATTCCCCCACCATGTCTCCCAAATACAACTAATGATGCAAACATTACTTTTTTTCTGAAATTTTTAAAAAAGATTTCTGAATTGTTAAACTTTGATTTGTAGCATTTGTTAAATCTTGCAGTAATTCCTGATTAGTCTTGAATATTCCTTAAAAATAAAAAACAGAACTGAAGACTTCATGCAAAGAAAGATTATTTATTCCAAAGCAAATAAGCAACAGCAATAATGCAATAAGCAAAATTAAGCATAAGAAAAACAAAAAGTTAGACAAAACTTCCATTCTCTCATGAATGAATCGAAATTCGTACTCACCATTCTTCAGTAAAATTTAGTCTATTTCCCAAATTTTTGAATGTTACAGTGAGCTAAATAACATTTCAGCATCAATGTTGCGTTTTCACATTGGTTTAGTAAATTAACTGATTCGTGTTTACGTTTTTTTTTGTGAATCCCCATTGCATTAGGAAAAAATTTAAGCTTGATAAGCGCATGCAGTGATCTGAGGATTTAGTGAGTGTAGGCATTATTATTAAAATTTAGTAAGAGCATGTATCGCTTTAAGAGGATCAGTTGATATTTTGTGAAAACTAATGTTTTATGTCCAAAAGCAGTCAATGATATATGGGAGATAATAATCTCAAAGGAAGCAGTTTAACTACTTCCTTTGAGATTTATCGAAAATAGATCAATCTGAGTGTGATGATGATAAAATATACGCTAATTTGTCTTTTCTTTTCATCTCTTTCCATTCAGTTATCAATTAATCGATATTGCAATATATATAAAGTTTAAAAATTTCGTTATAAGTGTACGATACTTTTTGTGTCAATGCTTTTGATATCTATTGAATAAATAAGCAATAAGATGTTAACTGCCAAGCATTCCATTCTTTTAAATATCAAATTCATTGCTCTCAAAAAAAAGCTGAAAAATACACTGCCAAAAAGCTGTAGCAATAAAAAATTACCACACATGGTATAAAAGATAAGATAAAGCTATGATTTGGGAGTCTATTTACCAAATATCGATTGCATTTGTCAGTAAACCGAAATGTTGACATAATCC
Organism: Onchocerca volvulus; assembly: GCA_000499405.2. Lineage (NCBI taxonomy): Eukaryota > Metazoa > Nematoda > Chromadorea > Rhabditida > Onchocercidae > Onchocerca > Onchocerca volvulus. The sequence goes on along the minus strand of HG738140.1, from coordinate 10,186,209 downwards.
AAATGTTGTTTACAATAAAAATTTGTAATTTCATACATATAAGCCATTTATCTATATTGCGCACAATGGCTCTTATGTTTCTCATAAACTAATCTGCTGATAATGTTCATGTGCTTTGTTTAAGTACTGTAAATGGCTGTAAAACTTTTTGTAAATGGTTGTAAAAATGCTTAAATGATTGTAAAAACATGCCAATGTCTGGAATGTCACAGGGATTAATATCATAATCTTTGTCTAAAGAATTGCAAATGGTTGCAACCATGTTAATTATCGAGTAATTTAGGGATTAAATCTTTGTTCTTTGCTTAACTGTTTTAAGCATTACTTATCTCTTATCCTTTAGTTTTTATCCAAACCAATCTTTTTTGTATAACTAATGTGTTGTGTGAATCTCCGCTCCTATCAAAGATGACCATATAAAAGGGGAGCTTTCGGGGCAGCAGATCAGTGCTTGAGTATATCAACAGCAGCGGCAGCAGCAGTCTCTTCAATATTCCTATCACCATACATCAAGACTAGTGGCGGGCTTCAGTTTCTACAAGTGTCTACATCGTCAGTTTATCAGCAACAAGGGAACTACATCAGATACAGACTCTTTTACATCAGTATCAGTGGCAAAAAGTTCCCCGACAATATCAAGCAATCTCAATGAAGCTAAGCAACAGTTCTTCAAAAGGCCGCTATTGCATTATTTTTATTATTCGCATATTTTTCTTTTTTCATTGTTTGCTATTGTAAAGAGCGATATTGTTTATAATATCGTGTAAACTTCATAAAAGCTATTATTGATCTAGTCAAATCAAAGCAGCAAAAAAATCTCCAGTCCAATGACTCTAGAATTCCAGATTACAAATCAATCAACATCCTTCTTTTCCTAACAACATTTAAAGACAAATCAGAAAACGAGTTGATAATTTGTTTTTGGCAGAGAATTGAATCCTTCAACTATATTCTACTTGCATGTTCAAATTTCATCTTCCATTAACCGAAAGAATAATAAAAAACTCTATAGCATTCTAAATCAAAATAAATAACTATGCAGACTTACATGAGAAAGAGAGCCAAACGGATAAGCAGCGACAAATAAATTAAATTCAAAGTAAGCGAAGCAATATAAAAAGATATAGAACAAAAGCATGGCAGTGTGTCTGAATTGAAATGTGTCAAAGCAGTTAAAGCCTTTTCTCCGCAGAACTCAATTATATTCTTCACTACTTGCACAAATCAGTCAATGATTCTGCATAAGCAATGAAGAATACAGTTGAAATTAATTCTGAAAATGCATTAACCCATGGCTGTACAACCATCAAATTTCACACAAAAATTGCTTGACAAACGAATACAGATTCCATGCTATGAAACTGAATTCGATTCTGAGTGATACTGAATTTCGGAAACGTCAGTGGTTCTGAAAAAAAAAATATGCTTTGAATGAACTAATAATGCTGTCACTACGAGTGTTTTAGTAAAGCATAAAGCTTGATAAAGTAAAAAAATAATCCAATTCTATTATTTATAACATTAATGACGGTGGAAAGTAAAATTAGAATTCAAAAAATCATTAAATAATTACATGAGCGACCTTATTTCCTTCTCCCTATGATTTTTTCATTGATTTGGGGAATTTAAGCGACGTATTAATTCATGCAAAACTCGCCTCCTTTTTTTTGACAATTTCGCATGAGCCTGTTAAAGTCAAATAATTGAATTGCAAGCCCGAAGAATAAGATTCCAAGCAAACTTGCTTTTAATGCTATTTGAGACTAGGTTCGATGAATATTATGTAACAGCAGAGTAGAAAAATGTTCAAGATAAATTCGCTAAATTTCAAAAGATGATTTGAATTTTTGGAATAATAAGCGTAATAGTTCCATTAGGGTGTCAATTATAGCAAATGGTGTGCTATGGAACAAATGATTATCACAAAGGAATCGGAAGCTTTTTACATAGTTACTACTAATAAATAAATGTCAAATTCAAGCACTATTTTTGAAATCTATTGCAGAATCCAAGGTAAATACGAATCATTAAAAAAAAAATAAAGAAATTACTTGCGAATGAGATTAAAGTTTTTAACAAAATTAATGTTTCTTTAAGTATTACTTATTGCACTAAAAATAAAGAAAAAAAAATCCTTTAATAAAATTAAAGAAATTACTTGTGAACGAGAGTAGAGATTGGAAAAATTAGCAACGATAACGGGCACTGGTAATGCAATAGTTAATACACCCATCAGTGCACATAATGAACCAACAAACCTGCCCAAATATGTTTTGGGAATCTGAAAATTGAGCCATTTAATATGCACCAAGACAATGACTATTTTTGGAAAATTAAAACAATTAAAGATTTAATAAATAACTATTGAGTATTGAAAAAAGCATTAATTTAATTCAAATGAAAAGAAAAGTGACTGAGGGATCGATAGCAATAGCGAAATAATTGCAAGATAAATTGGAAATAATATGATACAAGATGGAATCAATTGATTAATTTAAGATGGTAGAAAAAGGCAAGCTTTTGAGACAGATGGTAATTTCAAGCAATTACTATGTCGCCAAATCCAATTGTACACATCGTTACAATTTCCCTGAAATTGTTAATTTGATCATAGAAAGTATAAAGATTATTTCCATCAAATAGAAAGAACTTTCAAAACAGTGAGAGATGTATGGAGAGATAAAAACAAAAAGGAAAACATGAACAGACAAAAGCTTACCACCACAGTCCATCTGGTATCGAAATGAACTGATTTTCTGGATTATCTCCGATTCGTTCAGCGTAATATTCAAGTGCAAAGAATATGACAGTCGCTAAGAGCACGAAAAATCCCAATAATAACAACTCCTTTACCGATACCTATAACAAAATTCGTGAAATTTGCAAATAAGAAAACTATTTTGAAAAAAATAATTTGAAAAAAGTGGAAGAAGTGAAATACGACTTTTATCTATGCTTCATTTTTACAGATACATAGATTAGCTTCGATCAAGTTGGCAATATAATCATTCATTCTGATGATATCTTCATGTCATCTTTTTCTGCCCTTAGTACTAACAATCCCAATTCACGAATCATTGAGAATTTCCTCTGTTCAGTGGCGGGCAACTTGCTATTTTCTTCCTATCCTAGAAAAAGATTATTCCAAAATTATTTGCTGATATAGAAAAAGAATGGAGGGATTTATTTGGCAACTTGCAAGAAGTTCTGTTCCTTTAAAGAAAGCAATAGAATTTAATCTAGAAATTTTTTAAATTGCCTTAAATGTTTGAATGAGTATTTTAAGTCCACTGTAATGTTCAGCGAACTTGAATAGCCTTAAAACACGTAATAGAGACAAGAATTGGATAGAATTCGAGCTAGATCGATTACTTGAAAAACTGGTCACTAGCAAATCCAAGAAAAAAGATCCTGTTGCTAATAGATCGATAATTGCTACAGGTGATTTGATGAATCGTTGCAATGATGGCGCAAATATTATACGAATTATCTAAAAATTTAAAAATAAAAAACATCTAACTTGCTTAATTAGAAATAGCTCCGTTAAAAATTTGAATATATCTATCATAATTTATCTGACAATGATATTTTATTATAACATAAAGAAGAGAGATTTGTTAAATTCGACTATTTTAAATTAAAGCTTCGATTTGTTCAATTCGATGTATTTTGAATAATGAGTTTTATACAAGAAGTTTCGATACAATTAATCTGACCAACACAAACGTATCATGAAAATTCCCTTATCTTATCATCACCATCATGTTTTGATAGTATCATCGTTTTCATTTGAGAAATATTAATGAGCAGTATTTTTACACTAACAAGCTTAACGCTAAAATGTATGTTGCATATGAGAACAATAAAGAATGCGGGATGCGCATTATTAAATGGCTCGGATATAATTGCCAAATGGGTACCATTTCTGCCAACTTTTGTATTATATTACACTGAAAATATTTAGATTATACAAAACATAAAAAATCACAGATTAAATTCATATCATGCATTGAATTTCATTATTTCCAAATTTTCCTGGTACCATGTTATGGTGCATTGTACTTGATGCCTGCTGGACCTTTCTGCAATAATGACTAAATTTTTCCTTCGAAATTTAACAAGAAGTTGCTGACCTGGAATGGATGATATCTGGAATGAAGGATGCGTTTTGAGATAAGTGAAACGATATTGGCGTTAATGAAAAATATAGAAGAATATGGAATTATCTGAATGACTTTTCAAGCATTCAATTGGAAGCACGGTAAATCGTTAGAAAGCATTACAAAGTTAAATACATTTATGATAAGCAAATTTCTGCCAAAAGCCTGCATCCGAACTATTTCCAAATGTCCGCAATAGTTTCAAAAACAAACTTGGGAAAAAAGAAAGAAAAAAACATTCAGGGATCTTCGTAATCTAACTAAAAAACTGATGGCTAATTTTAAATTCTTGTTTCAGTATTTTTGCATTCGATGAAAGTTAGATTGCCTTTGGCTTAGTTCGAGCAAGCTTTCAGCAAGTATGCGGCATGCTCAGCTTTATTCGACAACTTGAAACATGCAGAGAACTATTCAGTAATGAATGCAATTTTTAAAAACTGGTACTTCTAACTAGATTATCAGATCATACAGCACGCAACTAAGGATGCTAAATGATATTTGTCACTGCTTATTTAAATGATGCAATCGGAAAAAATGGTTATCGAAATTTAAAGAATTTGAAATTCCCATAAGTAAAAAGCCTTTATATCAACTGAGATTAATTTATAATATTTCTCATAACACATTTTCCTCTATTTTATAAAGTTTTTAAGTTAAGTTTAACTTACCTTAGCATACTGAGAAGACCAAGGTTCATCAAACAAAGCCCATATTCTTGGTTTCAACTGTTGCCATTTTGATAAATTGCCTGAATAATAATCATCTTCCCAGCCAAATTTTTTCGCTGTTTCTTCTTGGGTTGGTGGCTCGGCATCCAGGTCTAAGCTTTCGATAACGGCCAGCGTTTCTTGAGTATCTCTAAATACTTTCAAATATTTTGATATTTTGGTAATTATGATGATATAAAAAAAAATATATATGATATGATTAATAAAACAGTAAGTCTCAATTTTTCTTTATTTATATGCATAATTTTTTTCGATTTCAGATCTCTTATGAAATTAATACCGTACTGTTGGAACATTAGATTTTTTACATTTCATAAAATACATGATGCAAATTTTGAAATTCACGAATGATTCATTGTTTTAAATTAGAATTCTAGAAATACTAATTGTTTTTTCGTTACGAATTATTACCGGTGTTGTGTATAAGTCATCCAGCAGCATGGTTCTACCTGATTTGCATCTAAACCCCAGAATTCCAATTCATCCTCGAACAATGGACCACAAACATTGGTCGGATAATGTAACTTTCCTAACAATGAAAGAATCAATCAATTAAAAGTATATGAAGCAAAAAATTCCCGAAATTATAAATAAAAGTTCCGAGAAAACTTTCCTAAATTTACAATCTTCAAAAAATTGTCCACCTGTTCGATAATAATTTAGAATCATTGAAAAAACGCCAGGATGACGATCAAAAAAATATTCATTCAACAGAGGATCATAATTTGCCAAATTGGGTGTCAACCTAAAAATTAAATTTCATATTTTAAAAGATTCATAATTTTTCAGTTTAGACTAATTATGTGTCCATAAAAACAGAAATTAAAAGTTTATAGTGTTTAAATGAAATTAGTCTACTCACATAGATCTGAAAAGTAAAAATTTAGAGAGAACCTAGACAGTCTTGTAGCTGGAATTTTTTTGAGTACGTGAGCATATGTTTCATGTCGAATTCCTCCCACATTCAATATAACGCGATGTTCGCTGTCCATTCAAGGCTGAAAATTAAGCGAATTTATTATTGGTCGATTTCATTTTTTATTTGTAAACAGTTGATCGCTTAAACTACTTCTGGATTTAAAAAAGAAGATTGGACAAGAAACATACAGACAGAAGTCGCAACCATTTGAAGGTTTTATTACATTTCATTTTTAAAGAATTGCATTCGAAGTTACTCTAAACAAGAAATCTTGTGAAAAATTCTATGAATTTCGTAAGGAAACACAGGTCTACCTCATTTTTTTCCTTCGATTTGTTAATTAAATTTAAAATTGTGGTGAGATTGAACAATATAAAAAATCTTCAAACTGTTTTAGGAAGAAAAGCACTTAACATCGGATAAAAGAGCTTAAAAAGAAGACTTACTGAGCACACTATAGATCAAATTGAAAAGACATGTTATTTTCACTTCTTATTTCAATAATATACTCCTTCTCAATTTTCTAAATCTGATAAAGTTATGATAAGATAATTGATTCAGCAACCTTTAAGAATTCACTGAAAGACTTCAGTTCTTGAAATCTAGTAAGCAGATATCTTTACGCCTAAAATTTTTTAGAAAAATATGAAACTACTTATTTTGAGTACATAACCATTTTCAGTTTCATTGATTCCCTCATTTTCAATTGTATCTGACCTGATTCAGAGCGAGTTGTGAAAGCTGACAATAACTTTACTAACAAGCATTGAATTCCAAACTTTATATTTAATAAAGTAGTTTTTCAAAAATCTATTAAATTGAGATAAATTTTTCAAAAATGTATTAAACTGGCATCAAAAATCTATTAAGTCTATCAAAAATCTGTCAAATCAAAAATCTATCTTAACTTTTTTGTTTTTCTTAACTAAATATGCAAGCGACGGAGCTTGAAAAAGGAAAGTGGGAAAACCAGATGTGTTATTAGGCGTGGAAGGAATTGCGGATTTAGTCATTCGTAATTGCACAAAACACCCACCAGGAGAAATGGTAATGGAAACAGAAATAGGAGTGGTCACAGGCGGTACACGAAAGGTAAAGTAAGACAATAGAGAAATGGAAAATAACGAGTCTCATGTAATTGAAGCAATTGCAAATATAACAAAAAAGGAATCACAAATGCAAATGGATCAGATTGAACAAACATTGAAATTGGAAGCAATTGGAATTAAAGATTTAATAGCGGAATATCAGGATGAAAAGGCCCTTGAAGCATTCCAAAAAACGCTCACTATAAACAGTGAAGGAAGGAAGATGAGTTATGGGTTGGCCATGGATGAATCAAGAGATGACGCCAGCAAAAGGATATGGACTGGCACAGGGACGATTACGATCGACAATACGAAAATTAAAGAAATCTCCAGAATTATTGGAACGTTACGATGAATATTTTACAAAATTATTATAAGGAGTTAGAGAAAAAGTTGGGACCAAACTGAAACATCGTCAGTATCTTACTTGCCTAACCAAACAGTAATAACACCTCAGAACTCTACCACTAAATTAAGAGTAGTATTAGACGCATCAGCAGAGATGAATGAAGGACCATCGCTATATGAATGACTGTATAAGGGACCAGTAATGTTACCATCATTAATAGGAATTCTTTTACGAGCTAGGCAAGGACGTTATCTGGTGATAGCTGATGTGGAAAAGGCATTTTTGCAAGTTAGCTTGAAACGGGAAGACAGAGATGTCACTAGGTTTTTGTGGCTGAAAGATAAATCGAAGGAGGCGACTCAAGAAAATTTGGTTACTTTTCGCTTCGCAAGAGTACCCTTTGGTGTAGTGTCATCGCCTTTTCTATTAGCCGCTGTCATTAGACATCTGCTGAGTGAAGAACACTCTAAATTATCAATAGAAATTGCAAAGAATCTCTACGTTAATAATATTGTACTAACCTCAGAAAGTGAATCAGAAAGTATCAGAAAAGCCAAGAAAGCGAAAGAACTATTTAAGAAAGCTAAGATGCAATTGAGAAGATTCCATGCAAATCATGACATTAACATGGACAATGAGCAAGAAATGACAGAGAAGACAAAAGTAAAATTGTTAGGCATCGAATGGAATAATAGCAAGGATAAATTTACATGGAACTAGAAGATTCCACAAGAAGGCCTTCAGACAAAACGCCAAATATTACAATTCTATGCTGGTATTTACGATCCATTAGGAATAATGAGTCCAATCATACTTCTATGGAAACTTTTGATTCAGGACATGTGGAAGAAAGGTATGCCATGGGATGAAAATTTGGAACCTGAAGAAATGAGACGCTGCTTGGAGTTAGAAAAGGCATTTAATCAAGTTGATGTCATGGAAATATCACGATGGACGCCGCAAGAATACTCTGAAATACATGTGTTTGTAGATGCATCCGAAAAGGCTATGGGTCTAGCACTATATGCACGTAGAAGCAGTAATACGCCATGTAAACCACAACTGACCTACGAAAAGACAAGATTAGTGCCAAAACGAGAAAATACGAATCAATCGCCAGTATTCCCCGATTGGAGTTACTCGCCGTCACACTTGGAGTAAAAGCGCTGGAATTCATCAGACAAGAAATTGAAGTGGGAAAGACATACTTATGGACAGATAGCGGTTGTGTTCTGCACTGGCTAAGAAAAGCGCCAGTAGGATCCAGATATATCTCAAATAGAATTGATGAAATAAGAAGATGTAAAGAAATTGAATACCGTCATGTAAGATCAACAAATAATCCAGCAGACCAGGCTTCACGAGGACTTCCCCCACAAAATTTGAAAGAAAATTTGTTATGGTGGAATGGTCCACCATGGCTGTGGGAACCGAAAGAAAACTGGCCTGAGAACAAAGTCATGGAAGAAAGCATTATTAGTGTGTGTATGAGTATGGGATTGATGGAAAAGGAAGAAATACAATCATAGAAAGTAATGGCACTGATAGATGAAACAAGATTCTCATCCCTATTCAAGTTAATAAGAACGATACTATACGTCTTAAGATTCCTTGCGAAGATATCAAAAGAAAAGATAAGAAATTTGAAAGAGTTCTCGAAGGAGAATATTACTTCTAAAGATTATGAACACAACTGTTAGTCAAGATGGCACAATCAAACATAACACAAAAAGAAATCGAACATTGGGGTTTAAGAAAAGATCAGAATGGGAGTTGAAGATGCGTTGGAAGACGAGACAGGCTATGCCTCAAATTGAGGACTTTCCATACTTCATCAATAGAGGAAAGCTTGCAGAATTCATTGTGAAACATTACCATGAAAAATCATTTCATGCGAGCGTGCATTACACAGGAGTAAAATGAGACAACGGTATTGGATCCCGCATGAACAGGCATATATTACGAAGATCTTAAGAAAGATTTGTAAAGGTTGCGCTATGTGGGTGGTTACGCCATTTGAATAACCAGATTTTCCTCCATATCCTACTGCTAGAGTTACAGCAACGCAACCATTTGAAACAACTGGTGTAGACTTATTTGGCCCAATTAAAATAATGGAGAATCATGTCAAAACCAAACGATGGATGGCTTTGTTTACATGTTTGGCAACTAAAGCAGTGCACCTTGAAGTAATGGAAAGCGATGCATACAAGCATTCAGAAGATTTATAAGCCGAAGAAAACAACCGAAACACGTAGTTCCTGACAATGCTAAGAATCTTATAACAGCTTCTAAGATACTTATAAGATTGAAAGAACGGAAAATGAAATCATGGATTGGAAATCCATTACTCCAGGCGCTACTTGGCAAGGCGGCATTTATGAAAGAATGTTTGGAGTTGTTAAAAGATCCTTAAGAAGAACTATAGGTACAAAGCTTCTTAACAATGCAGAATTAATAACGCTAATCGCGGAACTTGAAGCAATTATCAATGAAAGATCTTTAATAGATATCGAAGAGATAGGCTGGTGTTAAGACCTGAGGATTTCTTACATCCAGGCTCAGCTCGAGGAGAACGGTTAATAGAAGGACAGAATTACAATAGAGATAATGCTACAAACAACACTGAAAATCTGCAAACAAAAGAATTGACACATCAATATACAACAGCATGCAAAAGACTTGATAAGTTATGGAAAGTATGGCGAGAGGAATATTTAGAAGAGCTGGTGTTGTTGAAAGCAGATTACCTTAGAAATATTTGGAAAATGGGAAGAGTACAGAGACTCATGAGGGGTAAGGATGGTATATGCCGACCAGCAGTGGTAAGAATAGCCAGTGGAAGCGGGCTAGTGAGAACAGTAGGTATCTCTATCCCTTGGGGATCTCCGACAGAAAACAAAATCAAAAAGATCGTTCGCCTCGGGAGTGTCGCTGAAATGAGCGTGAGGAAGATCAGAGAAATGTGATTTCTTTGTTTTAAAGGAAATAATTTGTAGCCTTTGATGATTGTAAAAAATTTATTTCTTTATTTCAAATTAAATGACTCAGTTTTATGGTCTTGTTAAATAGCTTAAGCTTATTTTATGGCTATGTCGAATGGTTTAACTTTTATTTTATACTGTTGTAAATCATACCGTAAAAGCGCTGTCTCATGCGCTAACAAAGAAAACCTTTTTCATGTAACGGAGATGCTCCTTTGTGCATCATTTGAAAAGAAGGCTAACTATGAATGCGGTTGGATCCTCCGTCTGGGATAATTCAAGTTTCTTCTTAATAATATCTTTATCCCATTTTCTCGTATTAATAAATCCTCATTTACACTGTTTTATTGATATAATTGATTTGTACTTGTTCGTACGTTATTGTATTATCTAATTTTTGTAATAAAGATTCAATTACCCAGGTTTGAGATACCGCGAAATATTCGATGACAATACAATAAAAAGTAAGAACCCTTATTATTGTCACGGTAAAAAAGATCGGCGACAGTTAGTGTTGGTTGCCTGAATTTTCTCTTCAGAGCATTTCAAGAGGAAGAAACATTTAAATCGCTCTCTTATCCTTTTCTACTCTTTCAGTAGAGTTTATTTCTAAGATTGTCCAAAATTAATGACCAAAGATTATATTTTACATTATCTTCCAAACAAAGCAAGAAAATATGATAAGTAGAAAAATATGCATAAAACAGCATTTTGTTATAACTGTTCCTGTTATTATACCTAGAATCAACCAAATAGAAATAGTGTTTTTTAAATTCCCATTTTAAAAGTTTTCAAATTCGTTGCAAAATATCTGGAAATTTTATGCTTGGATTCGAAAGAAAAAAATTACGAATGTTTCCCTCATGAATATGAATATCAATAATTCAGCAAGACATTTAAAAGCAAAAAGAAGCAAAAAAATTGTAAAAATATACTAAAACCCTTCTTACCAAATTTTCATATTCCTTGTATATTTTTTTGATTTTTTCTAGCAAGTGCTTTTTGGTTAAACATCAAGTTATTTTAACAAACCAATATTTTCCAGTACCAATAATAAGACCAGAACTTACATTCTAATCAACTGTTAAATTAAAGCATTGAATACGTTGTATTAAAGATAACTGTTTAATTTTTAATACAAGAATTTTAACAAAAAAGCAATCCAATATCATCGAATTGCTTTGATAAATAAGTTAATTTAAAAAATGTCCTCATTTTAATAATTCAAATGGCATGTTTTCTATTTCATTTTCAAAAATAGCTAAAAGTATCACTAATTAAGGGCAGAAATTATTATCTTTTGGACCGATTAATTAAAACATAAAGCTACAGTAATGTTCCTAAAATAAACCAAAATTGGATATACTGCAAGACAAGAATTATCAGTACTTTTTTTTGCTTACAAACTTATAGGGTTGTTTACTTTCACGAGCCATGAATGTCTTGACCTTCCTGGTGAGAAATGCGTTGAACTCAACCATCACAAGCAGTCTCGCTTTTGCTGCGATTCTACATGACCTTTATAATACAATCTTCATGACTTTATGCTTTTTTCTTTTATTCTTTTGGTTTTCTTTTGTTTGTTATTTCTTCTTTTTATTTATGCAAAAATCATCAACAAAATTACTCAAAGATTTTAAACATGAAATTGCACAATTTAGTAGAAGACAAGAAGAAATGATGAGAGATCCAATATTGGTTACTCACATTGATGATTCCAGTCACTTCGGGATCCTAAAGATGTTGCAAATCGGATTTCTGCTTCTGCGAAAACATAAAAAAGAGAGAAGCATCAATCTCATCATATTTAAAAATGTGGAAAATAAGAGAAAGCAATGCCTGTGGGGTGTCACGAAAAAAGCTGTGTCAAATCATTGTCTTCAACTGCAAAAAAAATGGGATGACATCCGTAATTTCTTATATTTACGGAGAAATTGCAAACCAAATGGAAATGAAATTCATAAAATGCAGAAAGTTGAACTATTATCAGTTTAACTGATGGTTTTTTCATTCTCCTTTTACTTTCCTTCCATTTTCAAGTGATCACCGGTGATTAGTTTTCCGAGAATCATATCAAATTAAGTGTTCATTAGTACAACTTTCAGAAATCTTATTATTCATTTTGACATCTTGGGTGCTTAAATTTCCCAAATATTTGCTAATAATGAAAGACTTACCAAAAAAAACAAAAAAAAGAAAAAAAAAAATAACGATGAAATGATTCGCCGACAACGTACAGTTCAAGCACTATCATGATATCTTCTTAGTTTTAATGCATTATTTTTCATTCCAATTTTCTGAATGAATAAGGAAGTATCAAATATAAAAGACAGGATAAATTATTAAAAATGAACAGTCAAAAATTTCTTGAAAAATAGTTGTAAAGAATTTGGTCAATAGGCATGAAATGATCGACAAAAAGTTTTGAAGTGGAAACTTACTCATTTCGCACAAATTAGAAATTTATTGTTTCCAAGTTCATTTACTTTCGCCTTGTCTTAATTACGATCTTCATAATTTCAAATATATATTTAGCATAATTATTAATGTATCAATAGATAATATGTATATTTATCAAAACTATTAGTGTTATCAATTGGTTCCAAGTGCCTATTTATCCCATTAATCAAGAGAGAAGAAGATGGAGGAAAAAGGATGAGCAAAAACGATAAGAATTATTATTGCATGAGCTCTTAAGAGAGCACAAAATGCTCATCTGGGACTTCAGTAAAATCAGTGAAGGATGACTGTGTAACTAATGCATTTCTTTTGTCTGTTTTTAAAATATCTTCAGTGTCTTCTTACTATCTGAAAGTTCTCAGAATTTGAGAGTCTCAACTATTTAAATAAAATTTAGTCAGAAATCAGAGAGTAAATGAAAAGTCAAGATAGATAAATGTTTGCACGCTTTTCCAGTCAAATTTTGCTGATAATTCAAGAGTTTTCTTCTAACAAATTTTTCCATCCTTACAATGAAAAAAAAACAAGCCACATCTTTTCAAAACTTATAGAGTCAAAACAACAAAAAGACCTCATCTTGTCTAAACGTGCTTTTTTAAAAAATAAATCGCTTAAAATTACCCTCTAAACATGCCTTTCAAACTTCTCACTTCCATAATTTTGAGACGATGAAATAAATGATGCGCCAAGAAAAAAACATCCAAAAATTGAAATTTATTTGAGTAACTAAAGTCACAAGCTTTGAGTCTAAGATTAAATTGGTTGGTTTAATAGATTCGACAGAGTTAAGAAATTGGAAATGAAATGGTGCTGGTTCAGCGAATAACGAAGTATTCTGAGATTTTAAATGGATCTTAACTTGTCAAAAATTAAATTTCCTGAAAAAAAAAAAAAAAAGAAAAAATTAAAAAGAAAATGTGATAGCTATAAGAATGCAGCAATGAATCTGAAAAGAAATGTCTCGACGTAGAAAAGCTCTTCATTTTTTCTTCCCCTACAAAATTTTAGAAAAACAAAATTGGATTTTTTTGGATGCTAAGTGGATGATGGAAATTGGATGCTGATTTTTAAAATATAGAATTCAAACCAATAATATAACACTTTGATACAGATCCATTTTCATTCTATAGTTTTTTAGCAACAGCCATTCAAATTCTGAAATCCTCGATAGAAAATGAGTACGAAATTCTTTAGGCAAATGAATTTCAGTCAAAATCGTGGTATTTTTATTTCTGACTTCTAAAACGAAAATTTTTCATTTGAAAATACGTATTCCATTTTTAAGATAATCCGGAAAAAAACCGAAGTCAGTTCTTTGTGACAAAAAGGAAGATAATTTTTGAAATCTGCATTATCTCAAAGATGGTTAATTTCATTTTTCATTTATATCTCTTTTTCGAAACTATTTTCCTCAGCTTAGAAGAACTAAGGTTCCCAAAAATTGAAAAAGGTTGAAGAAATGGAAAAATTAGAATTCTCTGGGATATCCTAAACTTCTTTCCCATTTTGGCATATCGATTATGATAATGTGAGTGAGAATGAGATAGGAGATGATCTATATGAATAAACACAGAAAAGCAAATCTTTAGTACAAATTTTTTCTTTTTTTCTTCAACAATCTTCCTTTCTCATATAAATTCAATCAATTTTGATGATATGTCACTGACGGAAAAAAAGCGCTTAAAGGAAAAGCTTATTCGCTTTTGAAACAAAATAAAATGCATATATGAAGATATTAATAGCCATTTTAGCAAATATTTATTAAATTCCAAATGATAATCTGTTCAAATTGCGCTGGCACAATTACTTTTCAGAGCTTTTTGGGAATTTTCATTTAACTAGTATATTGTGAAAAATTTACTTAAAAACTTGATTGAATACTTAATTCTTCAAAATTTTGCATTCTACACGAAATGAAATCGGAAATGAGGCATTGACCAAAGGAAAGCATAAAAGTAAGCTCGTTAGGTTAAGTCAGGTTCAATGTATTGCACCTCTCCAGTAATAAGATTGATGGCTAATTTTGGAAGAAATCGTGAACTCACTTCTAAATTACAATCAATTTCGAAAGCATGTGAAAAGTTTCATCAAAAGACACTAATAATTTCTGTCATTTTAAACTCTTCGTTACTGGTTTTATGATTATGCCAGTACCGTTGGATAAGCTAGAAATTGCAGCATTTGAATTCGGATGTTAAAAAATTGCTTTTTTGTTCATAAGATTTCATGAATATAGAGAGCAAATTTGCGACGTTGCAAAATCATAAAGGAATGTTTAATAACTCAATTGTCGAATCAATTACTCCTGAATGGACTTTGAATGGTTTTATCAATCGGCGGTCCCGTCAAAAGAAATAAATAATTTCTGCCATTTCAGGCCCTTCGATACTGGTTTTACGATTATGTCAATATCTCTAGAAAGCTAAAAATTGCAGCATCTGAATTAGAATGTATAAGATCTCATGCATATGGAGAGCAGATATGTCATCGTTGCAAAACCACTAAGGAATGTGTAATAACTGAACTGTTGAATCTAGTACTCCTAAAATGAATGGATTTTGAATGGAAAATCGTTTCTAGAGAAGCGGAATCTTAGCAGTAACTACAAAAGCAATCTTACGGACTTCTGAATACGAATACACTGTATTCTAATAATAACTGATATATAGAGTTGGTCTGGACAGATAAAACAAGAAAAATTTAAATCAGTACTATAGTGCAATCAAAATAACTCATGCTTCTAATTTAAACTTTTCGAAAAGTGGAATCAATGAAAGACTTTTTACCTTTTCACTTTTTTAAAAATATTTTTCAGTTTTTCACCCAAATCAAATTTCAGCTTCTTGCAAAATTTGCAATATCATCTCAGTTCTAAAATCCTGCAATCCTAACTTTTGATATCTCTATTTAACTTTATAGATACATCATTTCGTGAATATTTTCATCTCACTATTTAATTCTGCCACCATTAAATAAAAAAACCGTTGTAATTTTTAAGGAATCACTAAAAAAATATTTTATTATTGCAAGCGCCAAGGTTTGTCTAAACGTAAATTGAGATTTAAAAATTTACTGAGATGTAAAAACACGTAAAATGATACACTTAGCAAACGTCTCAAAATTTCATAATCAAACTCTTTCCAACCATCACTTAGACGACAACCTTTTTATTTTTGACTAATATCAAAAATATATTAAAATGTTGAAATTATTCAAAGTAAGACTAAGTTTGAATATCCTAAAGCTGATGTCGATAAATCCCTCATGAAACGATTTTTAGAACCTAATGTCTTATTGCGTTCGTAAGAAAAGTATGTGTTTATCAACAGCATCGCTACATCTTACCAAATCACTGAATAATTTTTAATTTGTTTACATCAGAATGGGCAAATATTAAATAGTATCTTTTAGGATTATCACAAGATATGAATTTAAAATGAAAGTTTTTTATAAACTGGTTTGCATTCTGTTTTTGATCATTAAAAATTATAGAAAGGCTACCATGGCCAAGAAAAAATCATTACAAAGACTTCAATTGTTTATTACTAGAGGTGTAATTTATATAAAAAAATTTTTTGTGCAAATCATTTTACACAAGATCAGAGAGCATTATCTACATATACATATCATTTGCCTTTATCATTGATATAACATTATCAGTGATGTTCAGTCAACGACAAATGGAAATGTTTGCATACACTATTCAACTAAAAAAGAGATATAGCATGATAAATCGAAATGTGTTTAATGAAACGATAATAATACAATGAAATTAACTGACTAACCTTAATAGTCACTGAGAAGTATTTTTTATTATTTCTTTCTTGTCATCTATCCTGAATCTATGATAGATTTAACAAGGAAAACCACAGGAACAATTATTAAGATAATACCAAATAATTTAGAATATGTGTAAGCCACTAAGATTGATTAGATTTAATCAAGATAAGCAGTCCAGATTTTGTAAATTTTTTTTGGTACAATTCAAAACTTTTTCAAATGCAGTCGACAATAACAAAATATGTTCTATAATCAAGTAAATTAATTTACTGGCTTAAAATAAAAGAAATTATTCGGCTGAATTTCGCTAGCCCAAGGCGAATAAAGTTTGAACATCAAATACTTCACGCAGACGACTGCAAAGTTATTCATTCTATTTTCAAAAGATTTGTTTCCATATGAGATTCATCTCTTTTTTCTTCTCCCACAGCATAACATCAATAAAGCCTCATTTTTATTTGTAATATAATTCCTCATAAATCATAAATAGATATAACGGAATTCAATTTTATAAAAAAGAAAACAATAATTTCTATCTCGCAGTGAGTAGAGATGAAGAATGAAAATGATAGAAAGATCAATCCTAACTGAAAGATCAGCCCACAAGCCTTAATTCTATGAAGCTTTAAATAGTGATGATAATGTTTATTAAAGCCTTAAAAGTAATAGCAATGTTTATTCTATCGTGAAGAATTAATTAATCTACTAATCTCTTTTGTCTGTGACAAGCAGATTGTGATTATTTTGGCTTCAGGTCATGTATTATCAACTCCCAAAAAATCCAAGAATGGAAGAAATAACAAATATTTCTCTTTCTGCCACAAATTTGTTCCTGATTATACAGTTATAGTGAATTTAACTTAAGAGTCTGATAAAAACATGCTCAAAATGGAATTGCTTCAGTTTTATGAATATAGGTAAGGCGGAGATTTTTCCTTTTCAGAGATAGATGTTGGATAAGAAGTCAGGAAAAAATGTCCCCGCAAAGATCTTTTTTGAATCTTTTAATTATGTGACAGTTTTAGGAGAAAATTTTCGTCCACTAAAGCAAAAAAATATAACAAATCGTTTTACATCTTTAAAATCTTATTTATCTTTACATCTTATTTATCTTTAACATTTGACAATTATGTCTCATAAAATTTCAATGGATTGTGAAAATTGTGGTGACTTGAAAATAACATAGCCAGGAAGGCAAAAAACTTTTGTCATATTAATGAAGAACTGGACCTATGAACGAAAAAAGAAAAAATAGATCACTTTTATTACTTTTAATTTTTAGAGAAATACAGATTCATTAATTCTATTATTATTATAGGCTATTTTTCAACTTTTAATATTGCAAATGAAGACGCTCATTAGAATAAATTTACGGCTTTGTAAGATGGGATTTCTTATGATATTTGAATCTTGCAAGGAAATTAGTCAATAACATCTAATGAATCCTAGAGTGAAAGATCATGTAGCTGCTTCACACAAAAGGTAACTTAAGTTTTTATTCTTATTTATAATATTTTCACAGCAGAACATGTTTCCACTGACATTCGAAATTATCGAAACCACTTTGAAACTGATTGTTTGTAGAAACAGGACCAATTCAAATCCAATGTTCAGTGCGTCGAAGTATATTCCCGTTGAAATTATTTATTTGAAATTCTTAGATATAATATTCAAAACAATATCAAGATGAAATGAAGCAAAAATTTGCTGATAAATCATCAAATAAGAAAATCAAGTAGAAAAGCTACAATTTGTTGCAAGGAATAATTAGAGAAACAGTATAACCCCAGATAAAACAGATGATAGAGCTATTAATAATTATTCAAAAGACGAAATAAGTAAGTTAGCAAATCGTGAAGATGGATTTTTCTTAATTCATAAAAGAAATTAATTTTGACTGAGACCAGAAACTAGACAATAAAGCAAAACAAAAAAGAACAACTTTTTCGCCTTCCAGTTAGAAATCAGCATTTTTGAAAGAATAAAATCCATTCGATCATTCGATTGTAAAAACTATCGAAATTGCATAAGATTCCAAAGCAATCAGAATACAACTTATAGTATTCAAATTTTTGGAAGAAAAAATAATTTCATAAATCTAAATTAAGTGCATAACTATTTGCATCGATTGTGCATATGGAATCTAATATAGTCTTTCTTGACCATATTTGCAGAAAATTCTGTTCATATTCTATTTTGATCATATCCTTCAAATGTTCAATTTTCGACATCTAAGTGTTGAAACTTAGATATTCACTGTTCCCTCGCGTACGAAAAAGAAAAAAAAGAAAAAAATTGCAAAAAAGGGTACGAAACTGAAAATATTGGCATTAAAAAAAATTACAGAGAAAGGTCCATTCCAATCAATTTGTTTTCAAGCTCGTCACGAAATGATATCATTCGCAATCTGAAGGAAGAAAATAAGTCGTTATAAATACTTCATAATTATTCTGGGAAGATATTGATATAGGTTCATCGCCCAGCTTTAATTTCACTTACCATAAACATATGAAACGAATTTTTTTGGTATTTAAATATTTTATGCCGTCAGTAATAATATTTCCTCGTTTTGAGGTGCAATGAGAATTGAAATTTGATCGTAAAATGATTAAGCCAACTAAATCATATCGCTTGTTTAAAATAACATTGATATTCCAAATCATAAAAAAAAAAAAACATTTCAAACTTGAATGATCAATCATTTCAATCTCAACCAATCTAATCGATATCTTACATAATGAAAATTTCATAGAAAAATAGCAAATAGTTTCCACAAATTCGCGATTCTCAATCTGATCCAAAACGACTGCATCGCTCATCTCAGGCTTTAGAATTAGATGTAAAACAATCTGCTGCCAAAACAATCCACATTTGAATAACTTCAGTCCTTGAAATTAAACTAAATTTTAAATAATGATCTAAAGAAAAAGAACAAAACAGGAATGAAAAAAGGCTAATTTAGGTTAACTTCTCATCCAAAACTTTCAGAACCTGTCATCAATGCAGTATTATCTACTATCAATTTTTGCTTAAGACTTTAAAAACGGAGAAGTTAACACTGAATCATTCAGTCAAATTATAAAATTTTCATCAGATGTTTATTAAAATATATATACGTGCAAAAAATTTATTCAATGTTTAGTTTCTTAATCCAAAATAATTATTGAGACAAAGTTGAAAAAATCTTTTCGTGAAGAATTTTCTGAAAAATTTAATAAATAGAATAGAAAAGAAAATATGAAGAATGTTGTACATCATAGCTTAGAATTTCCAGAAAAATAATGACTGCACCAAAACACCAAATTTGGATAACTTATAAAAACGATTGAAAAAATATTGAAAAAAAAAAACGGAATTTAAATGAGAAACGAAAAACAACTCGAAGCAATTTGCTAAAGAGAAAAAACTATCTAAATCTGAAGAACTGTATCTGTTCTTCAATCAGTTTTCTTGCTCGCTTTCGATTTAGAATGTGCAAATGATGCCAATGTTGATGGAGATTCGCTTTCTTGAACATCCTGAATTTCAGTATCCTGGAAACTTTCACCAAATTCATTGATGCGTGACTTGTCCACTGGATAAAGATAACGCTGATAGAGATAAATGAGGAAAACTATATCATCCCGAAAACAAGCAACACGATGAGATGTTGGCATTGTGATAATAAATGCAAACATATCGTCTATAAAAGTATTGAATGCCTGCAATTAATTATTTAGCTTAGAATCATTTCCGTACTTCAAAATCGGAATATTTTAAAGATATGCAGAAGTAAGAAAACAAGAGTTAGTTTGAATCGAGTATTTAAAAAAAAAAAAAAAAATGCAGATTTGTTAACAAGATCAAATTTTTAAACAGTTCAAAGATTTTTTAAGAAAAATTCATAAGCACTTTAAGTGTTATTTGTGAAGGATATGAATGTCACATAACCTAACTATGATCATTTCTTGATTAACAATGTTAAACTATACTTTCATAAAAACGCAGAAGTGACAAAAACAAAAAAAAAAAAAAAAAAACAAAAATAAAATAGAATATTTAGCTAAAAACTTGAAACTGAAAGTAAAGAATCAATAGAAAAAAATGTAGTGTAATGCAAACGTCCTGAGTTCCGAGCATAATTTGGATATTTCTGTATAATAATAAAAAGATGAAGTAGTTTTTACTATTACACAACCTTCTATATCATTCTAAATGAACTTTTTTTTTTCTTCTACAGTTCTGCTTTATCATTTTCTCTCTTCCCAATTTGTTTTGAATAATTTCAAATTTTCCATCAAAAATTTGCTTCTCAACAAAAATGTTCATTGACAAATTTTCTAAGCACAAATGTTTATTTATTTCATTCTCAGAACTAACTGAATAAACACGACCCACCTTATACATAAAGGTTCTCCATGGGAGATGTGCAACTGATTTCATACGATAATTAACAAATAACTGTGGTAGCATAAATAAGAATCCGAAAGCATATACACCATTAGCCATACACTGAACTATCCAACTATACCATGATTTATGTGGAATGTATGTTAAGCTGGAATAAGATAAATATATCCGATTTGAATGGAAGAGCTCATAACTTAGCTGTTGTCTAAATTTCGTGTTCGGATTCTGAATTCTCAAATCAACAATGAACTTGAAAGATCACCATATCGAGATGGACGATAGATCATAAGTAATACCTATAAATGGCACCACCTATGCAAAGCGGTACAAGTAGAAAAGTGAGATATTTCATTGCTTCTGAATCAAATGATTCTGTTTCCAGTTCTGCTGCAGTAGAAGTCCCAAATCGAAAATCTGGTATGCCTTTTGACCAATAAATTGAAATCTGAAAAAAAACACACCGAAATCTAAAACAAGCATTTAACTTAAATCCACAGGAAAAATTTCAAACACAATGGTTTGTTTTTGTCAGTAAATATGAAATAAAATTTGATAAATACATGAACAGTGATTTCACTTCAAAAAACTGAAGTGAGATATGCAGCACCAATTTCGTCCAAATTTCTTAATTTAAGACACAATCTTTTCCAATCTTGGAATATCACAATATCAGCTACTTTTGAAAAATAAATTTCCATGAAAAAGTTTGCTTCTTAATTTCCAAGATCCCAAAAAAAGTTACAAAAACAGCCAAGAGCATAAATGAGAACTTTTCTCGATAAAAAAATGTACAGATAAATTATTACTTTAGCAGATTTGGTTACTTTCCAATATTCAATAATGCAACCGATAGCAGTGGGAATTGTTACCAGAAGACTTGTTTCTTCGTCGAGAAGATAAATAAATATTACTGATTGACTGAATGAACGCCATAATACAGTTCTAAAAACGAATAAAACGTAGCTGTAGAAGGACTTCTGACTTCTATTAAAGTCACTTTCTATTGACCACTATTTCGAAAATTTTTAATGTTAGTTATTAATTAAACAAACTTATTTCCCTGACATGAAGAAACTTTCAATCAAGTGTTTAAAAAAGCAATATTTTTAACCTTGTCGATAGACCGGCCATACTTTTACGATTTCGCCAAAATGTTATGTCATTTTTGAATGCAAGAATATCAAACAACATATGTAAAGCAGCAACAAATATTGTCAATGCCAAGAAGTAAAAATTCGTGTCCACAAATATTCCCTTTACCTAAAAAGAATCCAAAATAATTGAAAGCAAGTAAAGGTTATAAAATTCATGAAAAAAACCGATGATAATGTGATGAGGTCCTGCAAAATTCAGTGAAATAATTTATAGTGAAAGAATACAGCGATAGCTAACCTCGTCAACATCCTTATTGCTAAAACCCATTTGTTTTAGCTGAGCAAGAGACGCTTGAGCAGTAACCAGCAAGCGCAATTTACCAATGGATATCGGTCGATACTGGATCTTCATCATGATGCTTTTTTGTTCTGGTTCTATCTATTTAATAAACAAATTATCATGCCAATTTATGATAACTTTTTATCTTTAAAGAAAAAATAAGGAGAAAAGATCACGTTGCTCTGAATACAGAATTTATTACTGAAAAGAAACCTGGCTAAAACCAGCTGAAAAGGAACCCACCTGTATTAGATCTTTGGTAAGAAAACTCAATTCATCAATATAAAATATTGGCCAATAATATGTTTGACCTTCTGAAGCATTTAAAAAGTTTCGGTGATAAAAATCTATGTACATAAAATTTGTTTGATCTCTTATTTCAATTACTGAAGAGAATATGATGAATATTTTTCCATTAATACTTATATAAGAGCGATATGTTTAGTAGCAATATCTTTTTTAAGAGTGCAACTGAGCAATATGAAAAAATTCGACTTTATGGAATGCAAATTGCATCATGCTAAAAAAAAAAAAAAAAAAAAAAAAAAAAAAAAAAAAAAAAAAAAAAAAAAAAAAAAAAAAAATGAAATGCAAATATAATAGATATTGTTACGGATAAAAAGCTCTTAAACGATTTAAAACTTAACCAATGAATACCTTTGTGAAAAAATTGCATGTGTTGATAGATTTCACCAGGGAGAGCATATAAATCAAATTTAGGTGATTCAGCAACAATTGTCAATGGTAATTTGCTGCGAAAATGTGTGACTGGTGTTCCTTCTTCACGTAACTGAAAGTAATAAAATTTTCATTCTTCGATTTTTGTCAGCAATAAGGAATAAAAACAAATCCTTTAAAATTCTGATACAGTTTTCATATTCAAAAGAAAATCTTTCAAATAGTTTCGAAAACTTTTTCATCTTGATGAAAGACCACTGATGGAACGTTATTCAAAGAGGAAAATCAAATGAACCTGATCTACAGATCTGCTAGCTTCTTTACTCTTCCTTCGTTTCTCTTCCGCTTCTGTAATCAATCGAAATGTTTCTGCTTGGGGAATTTGGTATGTTGTTATGCGAACTGTTTGTATTATTTGCCAAGATGCCTGAAAGCAATCAACTCAACATGAAAATTAAAATCTATTTTTCCGTTTGTAGAACTAAATTTAATTGAGATTAACCCGCAATTTCCTATATTAAACTAGGAAAAAAAGAGAAATATTTATTTTATTTCTGATTCCAAATCATCGATTAATAATCATTGTACTGAAAAAAAAGATTATGCTGTTAAGGTCCATTGGTACAAAACATCATCAGTCTGCACTTTTTAAGCTGCTTTAAGTTGCATTATTAAAATGAAAATGTTCTAATCATCATAATACAAGATCTATCCACATTTATAACAAATGTTATATACCTGGTAAGGATCCTGATGTTTATGCTCTGCCGGCAGCAAAAAGCAGTGCAAATATAATGAACCATTGTTACGTGTATGTTCTGGAAGATCCACATGTACCTGACACGACAACAATTAATAAATTAAATTAAATGGAATATACTTGTCGAAGCAAGGAAAATATCATGATAAACTACTCGTGTTAAAAAAGATAAGTAGAATTACTGAATAGAAAACAAAACTGCAACAACTAGCAGATAACAGCTGTTGATTTTTACCGATTAATCAGAAACTTTTAAAACTTGTGGTAATTTAGATTTTTAAGAAGAACAAGACTTACTTCTCTCTCCATGACTTCATCAATATCCAAGAATGCTATTTGATGAATGATTTTTCCATAATTTTCTTTGGCACGAGAATTCACGGATGCATAAATACGAAACTGCAATGGAGGCCATTCGGAACTTACTGCATCTCTTTGGATCATTGGCTGAAATAGTAAGCCTAAAAATTATTTCACTCTATTGTTTCTTACTTCTTTTCTAATATGTTTGAAACTCGAGTCTATTAATTTGAGAAGTAATAGGAGAGATAGATCAGTGATAATAATGGATTCTGGATGCTTCGAATTCAAAATAAAGGTTTTGCCCTCAATGTCGAGATTGATTGGAAGAAACTAGATAGCCAATATCACTGAAATACTAAGAAAGAAAAGTTTAAGTATTAGAAATTTTCATTGAGAAAGTTTTCCCAATGAACAAAAACAGAAAATAAAGAGAGTAAAACTAACAATCAAGCATTCCTTGTCATCTTGATTTTGTCGGCACAGCGGTGGATGAAATAATGTATAAATTGAGTGTAACGAATGGGCAATATATATTACAAAGATAATTGTGGCCACATTTGTTAAAGATAGCTTGAACATAACTCAAGCTTCTTTTCCAGTAGCAGCTCAAGTCTGAAATTTATTCAAATGCTTAAACTTAATGAAAAGTAATACTATTTATAAAACATATTTTAAGTTACTCAGAAAGATTTCTTTAGCAGAATAACATTACCTAAATTATATTTCTCTTACTTCGACTACCCCTCTTTGGCATTCTACTAGATATGTTAGGATTACTCGTGGTATAAAATTCTAAACCTCAATTTAAAATGATTTATTCAGAGAAAATAAATGCAAGCAGAGGAAAGGCTAACAGGAAATGTCGTGAAGATACTTAATTAATTTTATTCAAATTGCAATTTAAGGCAACAGCAAAATGCATAAAATATAAGTCAGCTGGTTGACTGACTATCAAGTAGGCGGTATTTATAGACGTTGAATTCATTATCCGGAAATCAGCAACTATATGGGAACATTTCTACAAGTTTATGCCAATCTTCTCAGCAAAATCTTTTTTTCTCCGAAATTTCCCACTAAAACTCATCAAAACTATTGATTAACCATTTTTTTTTTATCCTACTGACTACTCCTCGTTGAGGAGTTTTTCGGCTTCCATAACCACTGTCGAAGTCTTCACTTTCTTAATAGCTTCTTCACATTCAGCTGAGTGATATGATGCTCGCGAAAAAACAGTACAAACTTGATAGAAAAAGTAGTGAAGAATGTCAATTCTTTAATTTTTGCAACATGATAAGGTAAGATTTGTTAAAACCCTGAGTAAAACGCCTGAAATGATGTAAATTTTCTTTTCCCATAAATGATATACAAACATAGAAAATGTAGCAGAAAAGAGGAAAAATTAAAACATCAAAATGATGGAAACATATAGGAAACCGGTCAGATACTTCATCAAGAATATAACAATGCAGAAACTGAAATTAATGTATACAAGCCTTTATATTAAACAATAAGTATTTTCACGAATGCATTCACTTCATATCTCATTATTTCTCTTGATATTACAAACTTTTGACATGATTTTCAAATAATTGTTTCAAAATAAAGAAAAAATTGAATATAAAGCAATAAAATCAATATAATTAGAATAACAGAAAAACAAAATAATATAATTAAAGCTATCTCTGTGACATCGATAATAAAAAAACGATGAAAAAATGACATTTATAATATCAGCAGTATAATTGGAGCAAATGGCAAATAAGCATAAATTATAAAAACGAATGTATAAATGAAGCATAATAAGACATATATTGAATGCTAAATGAAATTTTTTAATGAAGTGAGAAAATTTCTAAGTGTGAAGTAGTATTTGCAAATGATAATCCTTAAAATGCAAAATTAATATGAGCTTAGTTTTGCTGTGGAAAACCTAAAATTTTAGAAATTTGAAGTAAAATAAGAAATTGTGCAGTGTATGCAATAATTTGTCGTAAAGTAAAAATAATCAATTACAACTTTATTTGCATCTGTAACTAAAAATCTGAGCACTTTGAAACATTTGAAAGACAACGATCAATGAAAAATCGACTTTTTATTGAAGAGTAATTCTTTCCACTCGGTTTAAAGAATGATGTTATAGTACTACCAGGTGCACTTTCGGGGTCACTCCTGAAATAAAAAAAATTTAGTAGCTTTCGAAAATTCATCTATTTCCAAACTTTAAAAAATGTTACCTTCGCTGACTTCAAGAGACAAAAAAAAAAAGAGATCAAGCAATGATGTCAACTTTTTTATTCTGTTCTTAAAATTGCTTTCAAATTTGCGTGTTTATCATTCAAACTGTTATTGCAAGAAATTTTCCTGAAATTTCAAAAGGAAACAATAAAAACATGCATAAATGAATTGATATTTACCATTTACAATTCACTGTTTTTTTATACAGTAAAACTTCGGCTGTCTTCCAGCTGAATCGCACCAAATTTGGATATCCAAATACTTGATCAACTGCCTCCAGTAAAAAATTCTTTGTATTTGGATCTAAATAAAAATTATTAACAAACCAAACAGAATAAGCCACAAGTTTGAGACATGAAAAATATACCTCCAGGATAACCGCTTCCATATCCGCTTGGCGGTATATTAATAACACCTTCCGGAAATGCCCAATTTCTTAAAGTTTTGTCACGTCTGACCTAAATAAATCAATTAATCACAGAAGAATCAACTATAAAAGAAAGAAATGCTATAAATCAAAATGATGCGATAGGCTTAAACACAACTGAAAGCAATAAAATGACAATATGAAGCAAATTAGCAGTATAAAAATGGATATTTGCAAAACAATCATCAGCAGAATACTGAGAAAACTTTAAAAACAAAAATAATAAAAGTTTAGAACAATTTTAAATAACATTTTTAATCAATAAAATACATATATTTTTAAAAAAATTAAATCAATATCGAACGAAAAAATTACTTTTGCAATGATTGAAGCAGCACTAACAATTGGAAATTTCGCATCTGCTTTTTCCGCTACAATAATTTTTATGCCTGGGAATTTCTTGCACAACATAGCTTGGTATGGACCTTTCGGTCCAACTGTATCTATGTAAACCTAAAAATACAATCTGAACATTATTTTCTATCCGCTAGAATATATTTCGAGAAATATTGTTCAATGGCACTCTTATATTTCAACTTTTGCTCAGGATAGCTTTTTCATGAGAACAGCAGTTATACCTTGCTATTCATTTCAATCAAATGAAATCTTCCAGATTAACCTCCACAACATTTATATTATTGTCGATCGCTAATTTCAACAATTCCGTCGCACAATTGTGTGATAACTCATTCAATGAACATTTCGTTCGACGTAACATAGCAGCGCTGATCATTTGCGCTGATACCAGTCGACAAGCATATCCAAACAGCTAAAACAGTAACATTTTAATTTGACCAATAATACACTTATTTAGATGAAAACAATGTTTTGCTTTAATTTGAGGATATTAATGAAAAAAACAACACTTCTTTTAACAGATTTATATTAGAACTGTTAATAATTCCAAAGAAATAACTTACCCTCACTTCAATTTGGACTGTGCTGATTTTTGCAAAGTACGAAATATTTTTATAATCTAAATTCCCCCTTTAAACTATTAGCTGAACTTAAAAAAATTCCAATTATCCACTGAAATATGTCAATGAAAATAGGGAAGTGATTTTAGAAAGAACATGAAATGAAGAACTAAATGTAACCTTTGACATACTGCCTTCTTTCATTTTTTCAAAAATCTCTTCACGTTTTGCTTCTGTTAGAACTTTTGAGTCGTTAACACCTATAATAAAAACGTCATAAAAATTCGTTTAAAAATGATTGTAAACAAAACAAAAAAACCTAATGGTGAAATCTTTTGATTTAAGACAATAACTGCTGCACAGAAATTTGCAAGACTTCAAATGTACAAGTAAAAGTTTCCAGATTATGCTGATATTCTAATAAGTGGGATGCTATGCCGAAATGCCATTAAGTTCAAAAGTTGTAAATATAAAAAAGAGTTCGCACAGTGGAACACCGTGAAAAAACATAAAATAAACAAACCCATTTCGACCAGCATACTTTCATTATTTAACAATGTAACGGCGCATGCGTATACCATTGGACCAAGAACTGGTCCACGCCCTGCTTCATCAATGCCTATTGCACAGGGCATACTTGAAGCGAAATCCTTGAAATTATCACTAAATTCCATGACTGCCTCGATAGCTGCCGATTTTATCTGCGTAATGGGCATCTTTCCAGAAATATGTCGGTCGGATAATGGTGAAATTTATGACCTATGAGGCAGTAATAATATTTTATTGGAATTGATTGCTTGCATAATAACTCATACATTAGAGACATAGTGTAATAGATCACTACCGCTAATACACATTTGACATCACATGGAGTCTTAATTTCACGATTTGATCCGCCAAAGATAAATAATTTACAATAAATTTGAGATGTAAGACAGTCCGACAAATCCGACAACATTTTTTGAAAATTATATTCTCGAGACTCAAAACTGTAACGCAACCTGGAAAAAATTAATTATTTTTTATTTAATATTTCCAAAAAAATTGAAATGGATATTTCACAGAAATAAAAATAGATAAAATGATAAAACAGAATACCGAAATAATTTATGACGGCTTCAACAAAAAAAAAAAATATATATATATATATATAAATATGCATTAAAATGAGAACAATTTATTAACAATGCGAAGAACAAAACAATGCAACTATTATACGAATTGGAATGAAGTTATTCTATAAATATCCCAATTTTATAGATCCAATATAAATGAATTTAAATTTTGAATCCTTGATCGAAGAAATTAATATCAATTTTTAAAAATGCTTTCACCTTAAAATGGTCAAGTTTTTAAACCAAATTTTCACCTTCTACTTTGCGCTTTAGTTCTTCATTTTCATGACAAGCCTGCAAAAAAGAAAATAAGAAAGTGAGAGCTGAATAATTAACCGTGAAATACCGAAAAACATGAAAATTAAGTCCAAAATTAATTTTATTATAAAGATTGAAAGTTTCTTTACTCAAGATTTCATTCTTCTATTACTAGAAGAATGAAATCTTGAGTAAAGAAACTTGACAACTGGAAGAACAAATAGAAATAAAAGGAGAGATTTCAGATAACACCCACCCAAATCTCCAAATTTCAAACTCAGCTAATATTAATGCTGTATCCAAAAAATCACATGCAATAATGCTTTAATTCCTCATATTTTCTTTACTCATCTGAAGAAACGAATGCAATGGTCTATAATATAGGGTTGTAGAATTGTAAAATAGAGCTAACATTTTTGAAATCATCAACTCTTTTGTAATACAAGCGTTCTTTTTCTAACAAATACTGGTATTCTCCATATAATTTATCCCTTCTATCTTGTAGTTCTTTCTGCTTTGTTGATACCTATGAAGATATTAGCTATAGATAAAAAATGAAATTAATGAAACTTGAGAAATTAAACGAATAGTTTAAAAGTTAATCCATTTAAAATATAGGGAATCTTATCAGCATCCTTTCTTTTTATAAAAATTTTCTTTGCGAAACATCAGCTTTAATCATAAGGCCTTCAACAGATACAGCCGCAAAAATCACCATATGGGACCAAATTAAATAATAATAACAAACCTTATCAAGAGAAGCATCAACACCTTTCAATATTTTCTGTAAATTCTCAACAAATGAATCCTTGTAATTTTGCTTCGATGTCCTACAACATAAAAATTGACTTAAGACCAATCACAATGGCAATAAAGAATTTTTTGATCCGTAAATATGAAATTTATAAATTTGCAACAAATAACAGAAAAATTACAAATCCTGTATGTCATCGATACTGTTCAGCATGTCAACTTCTTTTTTCATGAACATTTTGATATCAACCAAAGTATTATGTAAAATGTAAAATTGCTTCGTTTCTCGATGCTTACTTGCCACTATAATTTCAAAATCTTTTGCAAGAAATATTTGAAAAAATCTGCCATATAATGGCATCATAAAAATTTACTAAGGACAAAAGTACATGTTAAATCCAACTGATATAAGGAAGAGTGAATAACTGTTGAAAAAGTCATTTCTTCAAAATAATTATTTAGAATCCCTATCTTTGTTTAGATTACAAACTTTGATTATAAAGTTCGATAATTCTCCGCTGATACTGAGTGATTTCAGTTTGCGCTGGAACATTGTCGAGCATACGCTGCTGAACTGCAATCTGTCGATTTAAATCTGCCAACTCCAACCGACTATTTGCTTGATGTTGCTCCTCTTCCAAGCTTAAATTCCTCACTGATTCGCCATTATCCTTCAACTCAAAAATGTATGCTGTTTTTTAATTTTTGAAGATGATACAAAAAAGGAATAATACAACAGTTAATATGTGTATATAATACAATAATTAAATATGTTTAAAAAAAAAAAAAAAGATGAAATATAGATTCCAAGTTTCTGCGATGATTTTCATCATCAAAATAATCAAAAAATTTTATTTTTTCCTTCATAAGCTTATTACTTTTAGTTGTTCAAGAATTTCATCCAACTGTCGCAGCTCATTTCGACAGTTTGCTTTGAAATCCATTTCTCGCTTATAAATCTCATCATGCTCAACTAGCAAATGTTTCAACCTTTCCACTGTTCTGAAAAGAAATCTAGATAATCATAAATAATTCAAAAATGCAGTTAAAAGAAAAAAGAGAACCTGAAAAAATAATATTAATGGAACAAATTTAAAAGTATTTTATTTTACTCTATACTATAGCTGCCAACTAATTGCTCAAATTCGGTTATTCTGCTGTCGATTTCATCCATTTCGCGTAATTGGACCTCCTTCCTCTGTTGGAGATTTTTTAGGGATTCGTCCAAAAGTCTTTCTTCTTCTTTGAGCTATAAAAAACTAAAAAGAACCACAATAATCATTTATTATGAATCTTATTCGATTAATCTAATCTCGTTACCAAATTAGTATAAAACTAACTTCCATTAATTGTTTTTCTATTACCGATGTGTTACTGCAAATAATTTGCTGATGTCGTTGAGCAAAACCGATCTAGAAATAAATTTGGAAGAAAAAAAAATTAAATGAGATATAAGTAAGGAATTAAAAAATTTGATCTGCAAACATATTAGCCTTATAAGAAACCTCTTTCTTTAGCCCATCAGTATCAAATTCCGATATATCAATGATCTGAGCTAATGTTTTTGATGACAATCGTTGTTTCGTTGCTTGAATTTCCGCTTCTGACAATTGTATGAGTTCATCGGCCTTCTACAACTCAAATGATCAGTTTCTCATTTTTAGATAGATCATGAATGCTCATTGCGCCATATTATCACAATATAAGCTCTTCTAATTCTGTTGTGCTAAGACACTTCTAATTAACTTATTTGAATTTTAATTCCATAAAAAAATTGAAATTATCAAAATTCCCTTAAATTTTATTCACAACAACAGTACTTTCAATGCTAAGTGATCCGGCATTTTAATAAACTGAAAATATAAACGTTCACAGTCTTACCGTATTTTCATCTGCTTTATCGTTTCCAAACCATTCAGATTTTTCCTGAACTGCTACATTAGAGACACCTTTCCTGCATTAGTTTATCTATTAAACTGTGAAGCTATGTTGCTCACTTTATCTTATCTATTAAAATCAATGACGCTTGTAATAACATCGTGAAAATCTAATTATTTAAAAATTTTATCTTGCACCACTACATTTGTCTATCAGTTTCGAAATTATTCAACGAACCAGCTGTATTCCAATAAAGTACAGCGAACATCAGTTCGCAAATCCGGTGGTTTGACATCGCCCTTTTGTTTATAAATGCGTTGGGGTAAACACTTAGTTTTCACGCTGAGGTAATTGTTTGAAAAATTACTTCTTTGTTTCTCTGCGTATTTATCCTGAAAGCTAAGAATAAAAATTGTAAATTCCAGTAATTAAACTGTTTCAAAATCATTTTAGAAAAAAATCTCTAAGAAAAGTTGAAAAACAATCATTGAATCTCTGGGAAATAACCTTTGAAAAACAGAATCGCTGAGCGAACTGATATACAGCATGATTTCGTATACTATCACCATACTGCTCTTTCGCATGAACAGCTTCTCTAACAAGCCACTAAATATTTGGGTCTAGTTAACTGTTCAGAAAGTAAGATAACATCTTCATTCGTTACTAAAATATTAGCAGTTATTTATAAAAAAATAAAATCAACGAATTTTATTTCTTTCATAAATAAATGCTAATATTTTGTCAGATTTTGATTTTTACAATTATTATTATTTAAAAGTGAAACCATTTTACGGCTTAACTTATAAATGCAAAAATAAAGAGAACTACCTGGACAAGAGGAAAAATGTGGATAGAGTCAAGGCCTTGAATTTGATATGGTTCAATAGTATAGGGACATTTCAACTGAGGTAAAATTTCCACTACTTTTTCAGTTAACGCTCTGAAAGAAGTTTAAATTCAAAAGAGATTCAGACGTCCATTTTCTTAATTCCAGAAATATTTCCTAATTTTTAGAAAATTAATAACTTTCATTTGAAGGATATCAATAGAATTTCTGAAGTAGTAAGTAATCTCAATGTACTAACATCTTCTGACCAATGGTAGCATTTTCTGAATAAAACAAATCGACGTCAATTGTATGGTTGCATAACGTTATACACCATACTATTCCACCAACTATCTGCAATTTCAATTGTTTTGTCTTTGTTTTACCTCATTAACTATTTTCATCGGGTCCAGAAAATTCAGACGAAAAATTCTATAAGGATTTTCGCAAAACAATGGAAACACTCTAATCCATTACACTGAGAGAAATCTGAAAATTGATTCCTTAAACAGTAAAATTAATTTGTTCGTAAATTAAAGGAATTAATAAATCATCGAAAGATCAACTAGCTAATAAACTTTCGGAATTCCCACAAAAAAAAAAAGACTACAAAAAAGATTCAATCAAAATAAGTATTAAAATATTTGGTCCTTACACATAAAACGTGCATATAAAACAGTTTTAAACAATTCAGAAACCATTAAAAATATCTTTTTCCACTAATGAAATTTTATTTCTTCTAGACCAAAAAATGATTTGTTTCCAAACTTTAAGATGATCTGTAATTTTAAGGCCAAGAAACCAAATTTCGCAAACCCTATCGAAATGAGGGATTGATTTGATACGGGCTCGAAAATAGCCTGCAGCAACGAGTAAGTCGATGATATCTTGCAACTTTGTCAGCTGTTCTTCGTCTTCACGTATATCAAACTGCAATTTAAAGTTGGTTAAGTAGCGATTAATTGACTTCATATGTTATCATGTATTATTATGATGAGCGATTAGAAACTAGAATTTTTTAAACAGCTATTTGTTAGGAAAAAGATCCGGAGCAAGAAAAGGGATAGCCTGACTGCGTATTATTTGAAGTTTATGGTTCATTCAGTTCATTACAAATACTTGTGTAAAACTTATGAGATAAAAACAATTAAGCTGTGACTGGATCCAAACTCGTAGAAGAGCAAAAGTAATGGACATACTTCTCTAGCAGATATTATATTTGAAGCCATTGGCTATCGAATGCAGCACGATGTAATCGTCGTAATAAATTAAGCAGAAACTGAAATAAGTTAAAAATTAAGAACTTTTGCCATGTACCAAAGAACCTCAGAAACAACTGCATCGCAAACAAGTTGAATGGATGATTCGATTGCAAAATTCGGGACGAAGGCACCATGCTGTTTTGTTCTTGTCTTTTATAAAAGAAGATGGGATAATCTAGAGATGATACGTGAAGTTCCATTTCAGACTGACCTCCTACCTCAACCTCAGCTAAATAAAAAGATAGAGATAATGTATCTACCAACAACCATCTCACCTCGTTATATTTAATACGGTCCTCTTATGTCTGCTTCATATCTCTTCTCTAATAACTCACGTTATTTTGCAAGTGATATGCACAGAGAGGTTTATATGGTACTTGGAGCGGACAGATTGGAGACATATTTGTGAAATGGATTTGCAGCTAGTCATTTATCTGGCAACCATGCGAATATTTGTGGAGAGAAGTTTTGCATAGCTCTTTGCAAACTCAGATGTGATCATTGCATTTTTAAGATCCTTTGTGAATGACCAGTTAAAATCCAGTTATTTTTAAGAATAAAACTTTGGAAATTTTTCACTTTTTTATCGCCAGATTTGATTAACTTTTTTATTTATTTGCAGATGTAGGAAAATTCCTCGATTATCTACGTAAAGTTCGTTATTTTGCACAATTTTTGTGAAATTGAAAGAAAAAACAATAGTGTAAACGATGAGTTCGAGATATGGCCATATATTACCCATATATGTCAGGATTGTTTCTATAAATTCATAATAGACTATTCGTGAGAGATATTAGCAATCAAAATTAGACAAAACTAATAATGCAGCAAACCTGATCAGTTTTTCATGATTGCAGAGGGTGTGATCATTAAGTGCTTTGTTGATGTCACCAATGTATATTCAGTTTTTGTCGTCAGAAAAGTATAGAATAAAATGATAATACGTATGTCTTAGCATCTACGCAATGCTCGGTTCATTTTGAAGATTAATTCCAAACAAGGCGCGAAAATAGGGAAAAAATGATGCAATAAGTTGAAGAATTTGTTGTGATTATCATTTTTTCTTTCTTTTTTTTTTTTTTTTACTTTATTGAAAATTCTTGCTCTCAGAATTAATTCGAAATGGAAGAAAGAATAATCATATCTTGATACATTGTACATTTAGAAGATGACAATATCTATTCATTCTTATTCACTCTTCCAACCAATTTCGCTTGACTTATCTCAACTTATTTCCAACTTATCCCCGAAATAACTGTCCTCAGAAATGATTAAGAGTGAGATAGAAAGTTTTGATGACATTCTCCCTATTTTGTCTTCTACAGAATTTTGCACATATTAAATATCAATTTACAATTACTGTTCTTTATAGCAGAAAATACAACGATTATCTCAAGATGGAAACATTCTGAGACGAAAAGTCATACAAAGGACTAGATCTTTGTTAGTCAACTAGTTGGATTCGGTCAAGCGAAAAGTGGCCGATTCAGCTAGTCTATGGGGGCCGGCCACGCTTCACGTGTCCAGCTACAGTTAACCTATACAAATAAAAATGTCAATGTTCATTTGTTCAAAAATCTTAAACCCCCGAGAGTTCGTATGCAAGCGTCTTATCTATATTAATTTAAAATCTTAGATATTGGAAAATCCTTACCTATTGCTTTGAAATTCTGACACAACGTTGCATTCGAATATGCGCATGCTTTTATACACGCGTTGCTATTATTTATTATTCATTATTATTTATTACACAATAATTATAAATCAATAATATCAAGAAAACAAATCTAATGATAAATTTATTAACGTAAAAAAGGAGAAATCGACATAAAGGGAAAAAAATCCGAGTCGGAGCATTAAACTGCTCCCGTTGATATTCTTACATAAAATGATAGAAAAGGACGCCTTTGTTAGCGCATGATGATGATGCGCCTTTAATCGCCATTGATCCTAGTTGAGGGTTGCAAGGGAATGACTTAGAAATAAACTAATAAATAATAATGATTAATAACGAATAATAACAATAATTGTTGATAAATGTTGGAGCATCTGGTTTACAGCAATTTTTTTTTCCTTTTAATTCTAAACTTATTCTACCCACGTCATTCGTTCACGTTTATATTAGTCGTATATTATTTGTCTTGTTCTAATCGTATATTTTATTCGGGAAAAGGAGAGAGGGAGATGGGAGGAGAAAGTAGAATGAGAGAAAAAAAGGAGGGCGAGGTCAGTAAACTCCGCCTCTTCACTTACTTTCAGTCACGGACGTGACACGTAAAAAAAAGTATGTTTATAAACAAATACCCGCCTATTCGAATTCAAGATTGTATCAAAATTTAAAAGCAATCAGTGGAGAACTTTCGGAGATATGCTAGGGAGCACAGACAGCATTTACATTTTTAATTATATAAAGACTGATAATCCCTTCATTTTGTTTTGTAAAAGTAGACATAATTGTCACAGCTAGTTTATTTCGGTTTTGATAATCCTACAAAAATTGAAGTTTCCAATCCTGAAAAGAGAGTTGATCAAATGAAATATTCATTTGAGAACATACTTTTAACAAAGGTTTTACAGAATTTCAGCGGTAAAAAATTATTAAATTTGATGTATGTGATAACGGTAGTAACAGAATGAGAAATTTTCATAACATAAAAGCAAATCCCTTTTTATAAAACATTGTAATAGAAACTTTTTATTACGTAACAAAGTGATAATATAGTAAAGAATTTCCAGTTCAAAATTGCATCGATAGCAAATTAAAATATAAATTATTGGATAGCTTGAGGTAATTGCATTTTAATATATTCAGGAATTAATCAAAATTCATGTTAACGTGAAGCTTAGATTATTATATTCGTATAGTATGACTCAGCCAATCATTTTTGATCGGTCATTCCATTAGTAAATAATTAGTCGAAGAAAGTGAATTTGAATATTTATTAGATCGTCATAATCAATCTGATTGTCTGCCTATTCGCAGTACTTAAAATTCTATTCCTCATCCAACTATAGTTATTGTCTTTTACCAATCAGCGTGGTGTACTAAAATTTGAGACATTTTCTGGTAAAAAACTTTTCTTTTTTTTTGTTTCACCCAAAAACAAATCATTGGAACGATGCATCATGTAAGAAATATTCTGATATTTAGAATCTCATATACCATAACCAATTCATTTCAACCAGAAATAAAATTTGTTTTTAAAACAGTTAAATTTATTCACTCTTATTTTTCTCTATCATTTTTCAATTTTGTATATTTCTCTTATCTTTTTGTTCGATGACATTTTCCCATATGTCCAGGATTTCTTGTTCATCAAATCGATTGCTATATCACCAAAACAGCAAATGTCAAGTACTCAGTCATTTCTTATCGAGATTCTTTCAGGAAAATTTATATTTCATTTTGTATTTTACTTCATTTCAAATTTTAACTATAAAATATACTCTATTCGGAAATTTCTGCACCATATCATTGCTGTATTATATTACGGTAATATATAAGCCCCGAAATCTTTGTGTATTTCTTGTTTTGTCCAAAATGTCTACTATACTTTTCTTGTTGCACACTTCATTCAGCTTTCATTATTTATTGTCTTATAACAAATAATCATTTTTTGCAACTAAGATTTTTATGACGAAAAAAATACTTTTATTCGAAGAATTCTCTGAGAATATCACCACCATTCATTATTTCTGTGGTCTTTCGAAATATTTTTTTTTTTTTAGTCAGTGTAATCAATAATTAAAAAAAAAATTAGCCGATGCCAAATTAAAATTTCTCATTTTTGCATTCTTTTTAATCTTCACAAAAAGATCGATTCGTTGCCTTTTTTCTTTCACTATTTTATAAATCATCATTTTTGATCAGCTTTAGCAATTTCTGGAACCATAGTGTATGCTTGTTTCGGAAAGATCAACAAAAAATAAATTTTATAAGGATAATTAAAAAAATAATTTGATTGTTTTAGTAACCGATTTTTACCTTTTGATGAAAACTACGGTAAAACTACAAGCGACAGTAATAATATTTAATGTTATGTCTCGTTGTTTCTTGACAATTTGATTGTATCAAATCCTTTTAAAGTAACTGCCCAGTTAAAAGTAAGTTTCACTAACCTCTATTTGTTTACTTGAGCAATATTATAATAATATTATTATTCATACTATTGAATATAAATATGCATGAAGGTAAAGTATCAAATGGCTATAATCATTGTTTGATATCTCATCGGACCCTTTTATGGTCAGTGAAATTCTATTATTGCTTTTATATAATTTAAAATATTTGGATATTGATTATTCATTCAAAAGCATATGCAAAACAGTTTTGAAGAAGGTTAGTTTGCTGCATCGAAGATCAATCGGTCGACTCCTTTCTCACTGAATAT
Organism: Onchocerca volvulus; assembly: GCA_000499405.2. Lineage (NCBI taxonomy): Eukaryota > Metazoa > Nematoda > Chromadorea > Rhabditida > Onchocercidae > Onchocerca > Onchocerca volvulus. Next base: position 10,148,115 of record HG738140.1, on the reverse strand, counting down.
TGACAAAATAAATTGAATAGAATCAACTGCAATTCAATTATTTTCCATAGAAATTTGGTTGTTCTTTTGAAATATTCTGAAACATCTTCTTTCTTGAAATGAAATATTTCAATCAGAATTGTTTAAAAATCCATACAAAAAAAAAAAAAAATTTGCTCACTTAACAATGGAAAATGACTTCATTTGTTGATCAAAATAATGAAAGCATGTTTGTTAAGCTAATTACATCAATAATTTTTTCTAAAAGCTAACTTTTAGTTGTAAATCTCCGTCAAAGCTTCTCCCTTTTAGATAAACAGCAGATGCTAGCATAATTTAAGCAAAAATGGCCTTTCATATTTAAAGCAAAATGTTATTTTCGTAAATAGCATGAATGATGAATGAAACTCAATTTATATTTCATTTCCAGGCTCAACTCCACTAAAAAGAAATGATTAAGGCTTAGTCATGTCATCTTTTCCCGTCATTTCATATCACTTTTTGGATCATCTTAATAGTTCTTTTTTCTTTTCATTTAATTTGATCACCATTGTTTAGTGCATTTGCAACTACTTAAATTCACTTACTTTTCAATCTTCACAAAACTCTTGAAGGAAAGAGTTAGCAGTCACATCTTACAATTTTTTAGTATATTTTAGTATAATTTTTTTAAACATAGTTTTTAAATATAGGTTTCTAGTATAGTTGCTCTTTGGCTTTATACAATTGAATCTCGAACGTCAATTTCTGATAGTAAAGGACCTTTCGTTTCATATGGTTTTGTTCAAAATAATGATGTTCGGTGCTGTATTCAGCCTGTCTTCTGGAAAAATCCAAAGTAATGTGAACTGTTTATCAGTATTTCCCAACTTTCTTTTTATATTTTCATCAATATTTCCAGAACCAATATTCTGTGGATAAGAACAGTATTACAGAAGCTGCTTGATAACGAATTATAGCAGCATGATTCTCTTTTTTTACCATATTTATGATATAATTCACAGCTGTTATTAAATAATGATTTGTTTTGCAACGATTTAAGTTTATTAAATCTTAGTTTCGATTTAAAAGTGTATAATTTGTATAGTGCTTGATTAATGCAATTCTAATATCAGTCCTTCGATATTCATTTCTAATATTTTAGCAGAAGGAGTTTCTTTCTTTTGCCTCATTTTCAATTAAAACCCATTTGTGAATGATAGCTTTGATTGGAACTTCTTGACCTTTTTTACATTAACATAATCCTTCAGTTATCCTTTCCAGACAATTTATTATCTTAAATATTTATGCCTTCTTACTTCTTTCATATTTACTAATTGGTGCCAATTTCTTCTTTCCTTTTGTCCAAATTATTGAAAAAGATCACTGGAGAGGATTTATCAAGCATGATCCACTCAAATAAATTCTCTTCCCATAATTTCAGATCATTTATTAACTAACATTTTAATGTCGAATATCTTTATGTCAGATTATTAGGTTTGCAATTTTGAATATTCTGCATTATAGTAATAATATTCATAATAATTCTCCAAACGTGTTGCGCTTTTTGATTACCATTTAGAGTGTAAACTGAATGCTTTACTTACACTGCAAAAATGCAATCCAAAATGAGTTAATGCATTCAAATTTAATTATGGTAAAAGCACATTCAATTTTATATGTTTATCTACATATAAATGAATGAGTTTACGATAATTTCTTGAAGATTCATTTAGTTTAGAATGAATTTGCTGGAAAAAAAAGTTGCTAACGGTTTCCGAAGTGCAGATAATTCAGAAAAATTCGAGTTATCAGTGTCTTAGATAATAAGATCAATTCTGCAAACATTTTCTATAACTTATCGGTGATTTAGTTTTTTTTCTTTCAATCGCATTCATTTCTATCGCATCATGTTTTCACAGAACATTAGAGGAATATTTGAATGTATATTGAATAAACGAATTAAGTGTTTCTTTATTTGTTTCGGTTTCAATTCAGTTTGAATTCTAACTGCTTCTTATTCAATCATTAAACGAGAACGGAATGAAAAAATATCCAGTTAAAATAATTCAGATTTGTTCCAAAAAATTTTAAGCTTTAAAGCTTGGAATTCAGTTTATGTCTAAAAATTTTCATTGTATTTTACGGCACTATAAATGCTCTTTTTCGTTTATATCTTACATTAAGAAAAACTATCTTATCTTTTTCCATTAAAGCAAAAATTTGATGAACTTTCTCCTTTTATTATACAAAGGATCCGTAATTCGCTCACTATAAAAGCCACCAAACTTTTCTTTTTCATTTTTGACCCCAACATCCATCCGTAAATTTCTCAACAGAAAACAATGCCGAAATTTAATGACTGACAGTCATTTCCAGCTTTTTTGAAAAACTTATTAAACTAAATTATTCTGCTACTCGACAAAACTGTCCTTAAAAGATCGGAGAAAGTACTTCAAGGATATCAAAAGTTCATCTTACACTTCTTGCTCATAATATTAATAATAGCAATTGTGAAAATTCTAAAACATACAAGAATAATCAAAAAACTGATTTTCTTCCATTTCAATTAATGGTGTGAAATAAAATTGTCGCTGAAGTTTGACAAATGGGTGAATTAAATAAGTGCAAAATACTATTGACAAACTTATGTCCAACTACCTGAAGTGTTGTTTCTCCGAAGAATGCATATTAGGCAATTTCAATATTTCACTTCAATAAATGCAATTTATTCGAGAAGCTGTGCATAATTCGATTTGCTGAATAAATCAAATATAAATTTTATGATCAACATTCATAATTTAAAACTTTCGTCCGATATATTCCAGGAATTTTGATTATTTGCTTAAGTTATGTTCCATTATAATAATCTTTCGCATCTAAAATGCATGTCTTTTCTCGCAATCTCATACTTAAGTAAATTGCATAAATATGCTGAAATATGTTTTATAAAATTGTCTCATTTACGATAAACATCCCACGCACATTTTGTTGTTTCGCTTTTCCGAGAATACTCTTAGCAACCGGGACATTAACTATAAATGATTTGCAAATGTCATGAAATGTTTGTAATTTATCCCGTAAGATATTTGCTGATATCATATATTTTGTTGGCAACTATATGTTTCCTTTATTCAATTTCTAGATTTTACAGAAAATTCCGAAAGCTTCAGCTATTTTCATCCAAACAAATGTATTAGCAGTTTTTATTCACAACTACGAATTCATTACTAAGAGAACTAGGAGAACTTTTAATTTTCTAATCTTCTTTTTTTTTTTTATTCGCAACTTTCGAACTTTCTAATTTGCAATTAATTTTTTTTTGTTTTACATTTAGTCATTAATAATTTTGATAGTATGCAGTGCAATCGAAAATAATGCTTGAAATGCCAATTGTTGTAGAAGTAATTGATTTACTAAGTAGCATTGGAATTTTCTTTTTTTTTTTTTTTTTTTTTAATTTCGGAATTACAGAAACTTGTTCGATCTGATTTAATAATTCTCCGAATCAAAAGTCTACACTTCCACTATTAAATCTCATTTAACCCTACGCAAATCTAAGCTGAGGAAAATGGCTTCCTAAAGTTATTAATGGTTGCTAAGCAAAGCCATCTAAGGAATGATGTGATTATTTATTTATGCTATTTTGTTGCTACAAAATAATTCTACGCGAAACGTTTCGATCTTAAAGTTTCATTTACAAGTATAACTGATCGTTTCGATGAAACATTGTGAATCAAACAATTTTCCGTTTTAAGTTGAAGTTTCAATTTTCATATGTCATGTTTGATTTTTTTTAATGATGGTACTTTGTTATTTGACGACAGAAATCACTTCAATATCAATTTTCGCAATTTTCCAAATAACTTTTGAAGCTTATTTGCCGATTTCTCTGCAGAGAAATAAGCACAAAAACTGTAAATTCATGTTTGTGAGAATTTTCTATAAAAGATAAGTGCTAAACGAAATTAATATTTTCAGCAGCATATGGGAATTTTGTCTCAGAAAAAAAGTAAAAGACTAAGTCAAAAACGAAAAAGTTTCATTTTCACCGACAAAATTACTTTCAAAATAAAGGAAAATTCGGGAAGTTATATCTTCGTACAAAAAAAAAAAAAAAAAAAAAAAACAGCACTAATTTTATATTAATATATAAATATTATGAATATTTAATTTTTCGGTGTTAACATCTTCACTCAACGTCAACATCTTCAGTTGTTCGTTGAAGATGAATCAACTTGAAATTGATGATAAACTTGGATTCAGGCAACCATTTAGTATTAATAATGATGTAAATTTTTAAAAAATGATATGATATGAAAATGATGCAAAAAAATGATGTAAAAAAATTTCTGGTCAAATTTTAAAGATTAATGCTTCACTTTAAAATTTTTAATCTGTCATTTAAACTTGTGACTTCCTTGAAGATCAGATTATTAATGAGCTACTTAGATTTTTCTTTTGATCTAACCAGTTGTAAAGATGAAAAGAACAAAGAGATATCAGGTAAAATTTGAATTTATAAAGATTAATTTAGGATAAGTTGATTAATTTTATTTTGTATGTTCGTTATTCACGATTTTCTTATACAAAAACGTTTGTTACAGGAGATTGCTAATCATAGTTCTGTAGCAAACAAGAGTTTTTATGAAGTTATCAGTTCTGGTTTTTGGCAATAGTCTGTTTAGAAAAAAACATCACAAATATACATTTTATTGGCGGTTTATATTTCGATACGAATTTATTTATGTTAATTTTATGAATTCATTAGGGTGCATGTTTAAAAATCTTCAATTCAAATTCATTAATTCTCAATTTCTACCAATTCCTTTCCTTTCTAACATGTCAATGTGAGTCAGTGCATATGAAAACGAATAATTATCTTATTTAAAAAAAAGTTAATTTGTTGTTTTGCCTCTTTGTTTATATGGCCAATAAATCTTGTCTAGACGACCCTCCAGTGGCAGATAACGTTTATTTTGATATGTCTTGGCAAGTTTTTACTCTTCGACTATTGATGGATTTACTAATTTGTTGTTAAATCTTTAGTATATAACTGAAATCTAAAAATAGTAATAAAATATTAAGATAGAAAAGGAATGTGGGAAAAAATTAACATTAATTTAAATATATGGTGATTAGTTCATGGTATTATAAAGAGCTTGTTTTTAGTGAAAATGAAATTGTAAGATGAATATAATTGAGTAGAAAATATTTAATGCCGACAATTAATATACTTGATATTTATTGACTGGTAATCTTTGAGAAAAACATCTCTTTAAGTCTTCTTTTTCATTTATTTTCGAGAAATTTTAAGGCTCAAACTGTAATATCGCCTCAGAAATTTTCAATGATTGTGATATTGTGGTACACTATTTCTTTAGCTTAACATATCGAAATATTAAAGGTAACAATGGTCAGTGGAAAAACTATAATGCGAACTGGAGTAAAATCAAGTAATTAGAATTAGCATAATTAGTGGATAGAATGAGCTGGAGATTAATATTCTTTACCTTTTTTAACTTAGATATTCAATATGAAAATGGAATTGAAGATATAGTTAATATTTATACAAAAGTTTTAAATCTTTTAATTATCAACTCTTATATTTTATATAAATATTTTAAGTCTTTTAATTGATTAGAACTTAAATATTTGCTTATTTAAATATTTTATATCATATAAAATGACAGATGAAGCATTTTACAGGATGTGAAAAAATATTACGAGATAAAGTACTAATATTCTGTTAATGCTGACATTCTTTTTGGTGATTGTTTACTGTGCGCATTTTCAAAATGCATCACCCTTCCTTGAACTTAACGACGATTTCGAGTTGGATCGACAACTTCCAAGCGTTACCTGTCGACAATGCATTCAACTATGGCATATTTTAGCTCGAGATTCTCGTCTTACGTGTGGACCATATTCACGTACTTGTACCGGCAACGTCTGTTTTATGAGTACGTTTAAAACTTCTTTACGTAATCCTTCAGATAAATTCCATCATTGATTATAAAACTTTGTAGATACATTTATCGATTTTGCCACTGAATCAAAAACATGAATTTTTATTTCCAAACAAAGAAATAATGATAAAAATGAAGCAAATAGCATGTTTCGAGAAATTTTTCAGTTGAAATGATCATATTGTTTCAAAAAACTTTGTTTAAAAAAACTCGGCCATCATAAATTTGTCAGTGATCACTCACTACTCATCTATCGTTTTCTGTAATTCGTTTCGCAAAATTTTCCATTCTTTTTCAATAACTCTAAATTTCAGTTACAATCAAAGCTTAAGAACTTTAAGATTTTACTTAAATATCATATTAGTTCCCAGAAATTTTTTAATTCGCTTAATTTGAAATTATTCTTGTTTTTCTAATAAGGCGGTATTTCCAAGCAGCATTTTACTTTGATAATATTCGGTGCTTTGAAAAAAAAGGAAATCATAAATGAAGTTTCTGAGTATCAAAGCTTGCGAACATTTGTTAATAAACTTGATAATTCTGCATTATTAAAGGAAGTCATTTTAAAAACAGTTTTAAATTTCAGACAAGATTTTTAGCTGGTAAGGCCCTTGTTTCGCATGAAATATTGATATATTGCATTAAAAATAATTACAATATATTTTACAGAATTAAGTCTTACTATCAGTTTAATAAAACAAATATTAATAATGAATATTTCGGTCAAATGAAAATGATTCATAAACAATCGTTTTGGATGAATTCTCTCATCTAATTATATATCTTAGGACAGTGTAAGAATTGTCCGATGTACCAATATATGGCCGGTTGTTTAACATTAACTGATTGGCAAATTACCGATTTAACATTTTCACGACAACGTGCTGAACTGCTTGTCGTACGTGTAGGAGCCACGCTTCTTTGCGAAGATTCCGCGAATCAGACAACCTGTATTTGCAATCGCAAAGATAAATGCAACGATATTCATGCAAGAGCGCCGTTTACCACCTACAGTGGTAGGTCTTCGATGTTTCGAATCTGCTGGCTATGATTGAAATACAAGATGTAAAGAATTAGGGATTCTGTACTATCTTAACCACCAAGATTAGGATTATAGGGAAGTTCTGAAATCATTCTAAAACTCAGTCTAAACCAAAAAAATCAGCACAGAAAAAGCATTTCATAAATAGTAATTTATAGTTACAGTGAGAAGTGGATAACTTTAGGTTCTTAAAACTATCATCAGTAATTGGTAATTTCTAATATAGAATTTTTCCAGCACCACTTTTCGGTGGTATTATAAATTTTAATTCGGTAATTACCGATATAGATCCTTCCTACAACGACGTCGTCCGATCGAAGCATTATACTGATGATATGGCTATCCGCACAATGTCCACTCAAGTATTCTTTTTAAACTGCTCAGCACTTCTTCTTTCATTTTTCTTGCCTTTACACAATGGATATTTTAATACCTGACTTGAATATTGTATAAATTTAAAGACTGCATCAATCATAGATTTTGGATGTAAAATTATATTGCAATTCTTAAAACTTTGAGTAGCACTTTGACCTTTAAGTACGACTTTATTAATATTCTAACTCTTATATCGTGGCTCATATTTAGATATCTTCAATTATACGAATGAAATCATAATCCAATCAATAACTTTAACAGTTTATAATTATGGTTTAAAATATCGTTTGCAAAAAAACTGCATATATGAAATCTTTGAAAGGCTAATTGTCTTCTTTTCGTTTTTTCTGCTTAATTTCTAAATCATTTTTTTCATAAACGGAAATCCTCAACTTTTCAATAAATCCATCTTGATGAATTCTACCTTGCATTATTCATTTTTGAACTTGACAAAGCAGCTTAATGTAAATCGCTGTTTTTGATGTTATGTTTTATACTTCAATCATCAATTATAAGGTGTAAGGAAGACTCAATCCTTAATTTTTCTGTATTTTATTTCTCGTTTATTATGTTTCATTACCTATTATTTTTATTGTGAGTTTAATTTTAATGCGATTAATGCCGTATAAGGTACCCGGTAGAAATCTATAATGCAATAGTTCAACTAAAATGAACTTCTATTTGTCGTTAGACAAAATATTTATAATTTTATTTTTCATTCGCAGTTTTAATCGGATAATTTCAATAATAATTGTGACCATGAAAGATAAGCCAGTATATCAGAATATCCCAATCCTTTTTCTTAATTGATTGATCTTCTTTTGTTTCGACAGATTATATTTCTACCAGTCAAATTACCGTTTATTATAACGGGAATTTATGTTTCAAAGATTGAAATGAAAAAAAAAAAAAAAAAAAAGGAAAAAGCAAGATTTCGACACATTCTTTTATAATAAGTTTCATTTTTCATACAATCTTTAATTGAGGTTTAAAAATAGAATTAAAGTGAAAAAAATGGGATTAAGCTGCAATTAAAGAATTCTTTCTGTTCTAAAATGACAACGCTATGTTTCTTACGCGGATCATAAATTTATACATTTTTTTTATTGAAATTCTGAAACATTCGATAAACATGCTGATTTAATCTTTTGCAACGAGCTTTATTTTAAGTCAACGAATACACCAAGAATGAGAATTTCAGAAAACATTAATTAGCAAATATTTTCAACATAAATACAGAAACCCTTCAATTAAATATTAAAAAGGTTAGAGAAAAATTGGATCATGCAGTCTTTTTTTTTTTTTTTTTATAACGAAAATGAAGCATTTCTCATTCTTGTAGCTACTTTCTCTTTTGAAACAAAATTAAGGAATTACTAATCTCTCACATTAAGATAATCTTTCCAAAAAATAAATAAGCATCAACCGGACAAAACTGTTCATCAAAAAAAGTGATCAAAAGACAGACTTTTAAATACAACCTGCATTACTATGATTGCAAAAAGTGATACAACAAATCAAGAAGTAACTTATTTCTATAGAAATCAGCATAATATATTTAGAAATATTCAAAAAAAAGCTTTAATATATAGGACTTTCTTTTTTCTTTGGAATTCAAATACTTGTGAAAGTCAGCTGTTATCATTATCCGGTACTGCAAGCAGATCTCAGTTTATGAATAAACTAATGTGCTGTTATGCTTTGAGAATGTAAGCTTCACGAAAATTGAGCTGAAAATAATGTAATATGATTTTTAATTTTATAACAAGTTAATGGTTGTAAAGGAGAATGAGACAGAATCAAATTCTGACGATCACATATTCTGGATTCCTAGATTTTAAATAGAAAGTAGTCTTATCAGAATCATCAATTGTTTGAAGGCAAAACATGATTGAAAATAAAGTACTTGGAGTTTTTCAGATAAGCATCATAATCGCATTTTAGTGTAGCAAAATATTAAAAAAAAAAGCTTATAAAAAAAACGATGAAAAAATGAATAAAGCAAAAAATAAGATGGAAAAAATTTTAAATTTAGAGAAACAACTTGCTTTCTGTAAAGCATCTGCAAATAACTCATGAACTAAGCGTCGAATTTCTACGTTATAATCGTGCTGGGCCAATAGCACCAGAATATCGGAATAAAGGCAAAGTGAGGAAAAAATTTTGCGGTTGCATAGGTAATTCCTGAAATAAAAAAAGAGGAAAATTGTAAAAAAAGTTCAATTTTATTTTGATATTATCAAGAATGAATCATGTAAAGGAAGTATTCCGATTCATTTTAGCGAAGTATTTTTCAAAATCCTAGACATTTTAATTTCCAATTCAGGAAATTCGAGAATAAGATGAATGGAAACTTGCTCGCACTTTAAAATCAAGTCTGCGACATTACATTATATTTTTGTTCTTAAGAACGAATAGAGAATATTTTAATGAATGATGAAGAGCAGAATGCTTAGCTGTATTCACTATACAAAGAAATTACGCTGAATCTCATCAAAATTAACTTCAATAATCGATTATATATCAAAAGAATCCAAACATGGAAATCGAAAAAGGAACTTTAGACTTACTTGAGCAATTTTTTCGAAATCGCTGAGTATTTTGATCCCTGTAATAAGAATACTGATATTATTTCGTCTCTTGCTTTACTTGATATCCCAATTTCCGAGAAATCTGCAATTAGAAAATTGATAAAATAAGGAAATTCTCATAGCGCTCATATCTTATTTGATTTGAAAAAGGAATTTAACATATCAAAGAGTGACTACATGCAGCGATTTAAGTAGATTTATCAAAATAAATTGTGTAAACAAATATTTGTAAATTAAACAATTCATCAAGAACTATTTAATGATTGATTAGACAAACAATTACTTATATACAGAATATTTTCAAATTTTTTGCGCTTAATGAACAAAGAGTACAAAAAATAAGTATTTCTTTAATAGAAAAATTTTCAACACAACAGGATAGACAGAAACTTCAGCTACTGAATTTTCACATATCTTAAAGTAAATTTCTATATATTTCTATATGAAAATTTCTATATGCTCTCCAATACCTATAAGCCGCCAATTATTTCCATACTACCAAAAAGAAGTTCAAATTATCGGTTGTATTATCGATAGTCATCAATTCATTGTGCACCGTAATTGCGACAAATAAAATTCATCATATCAAAGACTTCATTACACAATAAAATAATCTGTACCAAGTTCCAATCCCAAACAAGCAACCCTTCCACAAATTACTTTCATGTAAGCAAATAAATAACGTATACAAACATTTTTGAAGGACTCCACTAATAATTAAGTTCAAAAATTAAATTTAAAGTCTAACGAACAAACTTTTGCTGCCGAAATATTCCTCAGACCATGAGCAATAAAAACAATTACTGATTCGGTGTTTCTGTTTAAGAAGTAATGAATCACAATTGTGTTCAATAAATTCTTCAACGACAAATACATCCTATAGCATATCATAAATTTTGTAGAGTATATCGTTTAATATTGCATAATAGTAATATCTTTTTCAAATTCGATTGAATGAGCTTAATATAAAATTATAGCAAACTACAGCTGTCCTAAATATACCAAGATTGACATTTCGTAGTGATAACTGACCATTTCATAATAAACCCAAGATTCAAAAAAATTTGATATAAAATTTTTTTGATATGATATAAATCATCTTCTATAATTTAAAAACACCAAGATTCAAATTAATTATGAAAAAAAATGAAACCACGATGGACCTTAAGAAAAAAATCTGGATTGCGTGGGAGTGATATTGACTGACTGGATAAGTTAATGGGCTGAGGTTCTGTCACTTCCGAACCCGATTTCCTCGAAGATTCCGTGCATCCATTTTCCATAAGATTCCGAAAGTCATAGGAATACAAAAACTGGACTTATATGAAACAAAATAATCACTTTTAGTAACGCTGTAAACCCATTAAATTTTATCTAGACATGATGGTAATGAAACGTTTCCAGTAAAGTTTTTTGTGATAATTAAAATAAAAGACTGGTATATTTTTTCATTGCAACTCATTTTGGAGAAATTTCATAAACCATTTTGTAGGAACTAAAACTAAACGAAGCACTGTTCATGGCAAAGATGTGAAAAATGACAGGTCTTAAAATTTACAATTTATGCCTATTCTTACCTTAGGAGTTTTCTAAAAAACCAAGTAATTTTGCGTCTAGTATATAGAAGTCTACAGATTTAACGTTGTAAAAACGTTAAATATAATATTATTATAATTATTAGATTTTTAAAATAAAATCAGAATATGAAAATTCTGAATATTCAAAGTAAAATGTATTGCTAAATTACAATAAACTAAAAACTATTCAAATGAGAAAACAAAAAGATGGTAAAATCTAATAATTATAAAATAATTTTGAACGCAATTTTGTATTTAACATTTGAAATATGAAATAATTTAATTTTTTTCCAAGATAATATGCATACTTCATCTCTTATTATATGTGCAGGATTCATCCCATCGATGCATCGAATCCAAATTTTACTTTTATCTACATTAGTTGCTTTTAATAGTAACATATTCGATTTTCTTTTACTGATAATGAAGTTGCTACTTTCCCAGCCTAATGAAGACAGTAAAATAGAACCTGGAAAAAAATAACAATTATATTTATCAAAATATTTTTAAAAAAAGTAATAACGTTTTAGGCAAGTATTTTTCTTTGTGTGACAAATTTGGCTTTACATGCCTCGCATCTTGTAAGTTCATCACGCCTTGATTTATATCGGTACGCTAAGTTAATGCAAGATTTGTTAATTTGAAAGCTATAGAACAAATTAATTTTCATATCATCTAAAACTACTTACAGCATGAAATACAAATTATAGTCATGAAATCAATGATTGGGTTTACTAACCAAGTTGTGTATTGCCAATAAGATTAAGAGTCCAGAAAGCTGTGCCTCGGATACTAAATACTGAGCAACATTCAGCAAAGCGACATATAATTGGTACTGTTTCCGAAGGTAAAAGGCCTGGAAAAATTTTCATCGGAAGTGAAAAAGTATAGAATCATTAAACCATGTAAAAGCAAAATTTTTTTAAAGAACTTACTCGGATTCAGACTAGCAACAATATGTCCCAGCGCGTACAGCGCACCTTTTAATTTGGATATTTGACAAGTATTTGTTGGTAAAGGCGAATCACGTAAAACATCAAGCAATCTCACAACTTCATTCGATTTCAACAGTAATTCACGACCGGTATCATGTTGCGCCAGTTGTCCATAAAGATGTACTGGCATTGACACACCTAATTTGGCAATCCTAAATTTAAAAGGTTCGCCACTGCATGTAAAATGTCAAAACTTCACTTTTAATGCTAATTATTTGACTGCCATTTATGAAATCAGGTAAGAATGGATGGAATTTTCCATACTATAATGTTTTTTTTTTTTTTTTTCGAAAAAGCGTCAAAAATAGAAGTCTTATGATTTCCTTTCTTACTTATCCTTTCCTTCCTTCAGAATTCATAAAAAATATGCTATGCACCGCAAAGGATTTCAGTTTAAATCAAATTAATGAATAAGGGAACAATCAAGTTTTTCGCAATAAGATATTCCATCGAAGATAAATTCAAGGTTTTGATTCTCAGAAAATTAATGATGCATATTTTTTGTCAATGGAGTCGGATAGAGCAGTGCGAGTCATGGAAAATTATATTAATGAACAAACCGCTCATTTGAAGGCCTTGCATATCGTCCATCGATTGAACGCTTCGAATTCAGCAAAGCAATCCTGACATCCTCATCAACTATCTCGACGTAACGCATATTGAATTTTTAAAAATAGTAAACCATAAGATTCAAAAAACAATATTGATCTTAAATTGGAACAAATACCGGATAAAATTACGTTTGCATTCCTTTCGTAATAAAAAACCAATGATTACTACATTAGATTGACAGAAACATTTTTGGAAACAAAGTTTATCGGAAATGACGAATAACTTAATGACTTAACTATCAATCAAAATTAATTGCAAAAATTAATTATATGGTTATAAAACTAAAAGATAACTGTAGAATTAAATAAAAAAAAAAAAAAAAAAAGAAAAAATTCTAGATTTTCATATACTTTCTAATTAATCATTCCAGCAATTGAGTTTCTTATGCAAAATTACTTGATATTTCGAATACCTTGCTACTCGTATCGTATTCTCACAAAACTTTCACCTCATTTTAGTAAAATTTTAAATTTCTGACTTTCCTTACGAAAATTGATTCAGTTCACACCTTTTTCCAATAATCCAGAGCTGCTAAAGTATCGCGATAATTGTCCTCGACATAATTCTCACTGGAGAAAAGATATGTTTTTAACAAAGTTCCTGCATCCCCAAATCCATCAAAACATATATCCTTGATAAGATAAATACTCTCCGGATATTGCTGTAAATAGATATCACATCCGTAAGTCCAAATTGACATCATTAATAACAATTATTTGTGCATCATCATCGAGATATAATGAAACACCGATTAAAATTCAAAACCTCAACAACTTAATTACTTACACTTTTAAAAAAGTGGAAACATATATTTAGATTATTTTCCACTGTTCGTTTATTTAGTTCAAATTGTTTTTTAATCTTGGCCTCAAGAATTAATAATTTGGATTTTTTCCAGACCAATTTTTAAATATAAAAAACTTTGAGGACATCTGGAATATGTTATCGACAAATTTTTAAAAAATACAAATTTCGCGAACTTCCAAAGAATCAAATCACCAACACACCGGTATCCAATGATGTAATAAACGCAACGCATATCGGACAATTTTTGCCGAGGAGTCTGCAAGTTGCCCCAACAACAATTTTATCACCCAAACAGAGAAATCACTAATGTTGTGAGACGCCAAAATGCTCAGAAATTGAGTTGTCCATTTCCTGCCAGCCTAAAAATTAATGTTCATAGAATAAAGTTAATAAAATAAGTACATCAAATATTTTTAAAAAAGGAAATCTTTCATCTGTTTTTAGTATTTTTGCAACAACCAAAACTAGAGAAAATATTTGTAATTAAAATGAACGAGTCATGGTACCAAAATAAGCACAATTAATGAGTACTAGTTCCACAAATAAAGGAAAAGAATTTCATTGTATAAACATTTTTAACAATATGATATTCACTGCAATCTCTTTCCTTATCTTCATACTCTACCAACAAATAAATACTTTTTTCAAAGTAGAATTAATCCGTGAAATAGACATAAACAAATTTTTTTATGCTCTTCATATTCCATTCCTTCAAATCAAAATCAATTTACCAAATTTTAAAAAGGATCAGAATCAATCAATTAAATTTCAAAAAGGATACCTCGGTGGCACTAGTGAGAGCCGTTTGAAGGATAAAACGATTAAAAGAATCTTTAGAACTGTAGTCTAAACAGGATACGATAAGCTTGATATACTCCACATTTCGTGTATTCTTCACTAAATCTACAAACCTGAAATGTTTTGCGTTAAGCATATCTATAGACACAATATAAAAGTTAGCGTAAAGAATACAAATTCGATTTTTAAATGAACAATTACTTAATCTTTTGATCACTAAAAATATATTACGATCACTTTTACCTTCTTTAAAAGAAAGCGACAACAAACAGATCATTACTCATTTACTGTTAATGAAAATTTTGGTAATAGATATTTGTATCAATATAATAGATTATGATTACAAATAAGTGCATTTAACTACAGATTTTTCTAATTCTGATATTCAGCTCAATTTTTACTTCTTGCTGATTGTACCATTTTTTAAATATCTCAATTCCTCGATTTGTATTGAAGAGTAATGAAGATTTCTTTAGAGTTACCGCTATAGTTCATTTTCAACGACAATAAATTGCATTAAAAGAAAATATCACTATATCACTTATGTCAGACTATGAATGTAGGAAGATCAATACATTGAGAAAAGTAAAGAACAGATAAAATGGAATCGCAATTAGATTTTTCCAAACTCCCTTATTATTTCAAGAAAGGTTTAGAATTTCCTGCAGAATGCTTTGACTTGCTCAAAGAAGCTGGTGGTTACTAATTAATTTCCAGATGCTTTTTTTTTTTTTTTTTGCATTTTGTTAGAATCATTAATAAATCTAATTATCTATTTTCATTGTAATAACCAATTTTTGTGATTTCGCTTTCATAGTTACTAAAATCCTTAAGTAGAAAAAACTTTTCAAATCTTTATAATTGTTGATTGGAACATTATCTCCAATAATACTGAATCATCAATATAAAACTAAATAGTAATTGCGGAATTAAAAGTGATCGAATATCGCTATTGCAATGTCTGCTGTAATTTTGAAATTTTTATTTCATCTTCGCAGCAATAAACTCAGCACATGATATCGGTTACAAACTGATAGCCTACTTAGAAATACTCCTTTAGTATTTCCTACGAAAACGGACCCGAAAATTAACTTTGAAAATGTTACATCCATCAATCTTTCCCGATAGTCCATTAATTTGTCCACAAATCATATATCTATGTAACAAGAAATAATTTTACGTAAATCTAAACGATTTGTCGATCATCGGCTAACTAAAAAAAAAAGAGCATTGCTCATGAACAATTTTAGAATGAAAGCTATAAATATTTTCATATACAGTAATCATATAGAATAATATATAAGAATATTTATAGACTTTCATTCTCAAACTGTTCATAAACAATGTTCTTTCTTTTTTTTTTATATAGAGCATATCGATAAATGACATTAAGAATTTAGCAGAATAAAATGAAGTGTGCTGTTATTGAAAATGGGAAAAGGAAATATTAAGGAATTCGAAACCCTTCTTGAAAATATTTTGATTCTGAAGATTTCGTACACATATCTAAAACTCAAAACCATGTAATTTCCAGTCTTCATTTTAATCATTCACTACGCAATAAATTTTTACTCTTCAGCAAATGTTGCAAATTTGAGAACACATTATTTCTGATGCAGTGCTTTATTTATGGACTTTCTCACATTTTTCTGAGACGCTGAAATAAAACTTGCCTTACTAATGGATCTATTCCAGACAACAATTTATCCACAAAAACAATTATATCAATAATTATTCTATTAATTACGGATAGTTCTATGTTTTCTTTAGATTTGATTGTATATGTGATCTTGAGAGATAAAAAATGTATTACATTTAAATCAGTGTCAAAATGCAGACAAAAATGCAAATTGTGAGGCCAGTTTATTTGCTCTCTACAACATAATACACTAAAGTTGACATCTTGACATTATCATTATTCATCTAGACAACAATAGGGAAACAATGGCATTATCATCACCATTAGTATAATTAACGGGAATAATTTTCATTCCTTTCCTTCTAAAACACTGGATTTAAACAATTTTCATGCGGAAATAATGAAGGAATTGATGATAAGATTGGATGTGAAAAATAAGGAAGAGGCCAAGCTGATTAATAATTTCCATACTGTTCACACCTATTGCATTCTTCATTCACATGTCTGTTTACGTCTGTCTATCTTTCATCTAATTATTTTATGTAGTGCATCGACATGAACAACTGCTTTCCATATTGAATTTGTTTTCATATAAATAGATGATGCATATAGATCAATGATGGAAACGGGAACAGCATTCAAATCCGATTTCTCTCATCCTCTTTAAAGAGGGATAGGTTAATCCGAAACTTTTTCTTTTTTCCCGTGTATAAGTTTTCTCGTGTTTAGGTGGGCAATACATCTGCAAATGACCATCATTATCAACGTGGATCGGAAGGTGAATGATGAATGGACGATTAGTTTTAATCTCCATTTCTGTATTTCTAATATATTGATTCTTCATCCTAATTTCTTCAAGTTCTTTTTTTGTTTTTTTACAATTTCGAGTAGCCTGCCAGAAAGAAATCAACTATATCAGAATTTCAGTTTCCGTCAATACATACTTCAACCTACTTTCACGTGAAGTGAAGAGGAATCACGAGATCATCTATCTTCGCCCTATCCCTTTCTTGATTTCTTCCTCTTATTAACGATTTCTCTTTCATACCATTTCTTCAATTTCTAACATTTCACCCGTAATATAGTCAAGCATGATAACGACTAATATTCCTGCTCAATCTCCAAGTAATCTCACAATTCCAACTTTTTCAGAAGAAAGTAATGGATCGAAAGAATTCTTTAAGCTAGACTTCTTAAATGTATTCTTCTTTGAAAATCATGAGCCACTTACATTTCAGCATTTACAAGAGACAATTTTTCGGCAATTCCACCCAAAAACAATTGGAATCAGCATTCCCCGAACAGATCAAACTCTTCAAGACTACAGCTCCATTTTCAATTAGCTATAAAACATTTTTCTAATTATACAAATATACATAAACTGAAATGAATTCCCTACATTTTTTATAATTTCTCCTTTTTTTCAAATTCTCACCAGTAACTCCAAATTTAGAAAAATGGCATCAACTAGTCAATTCATTTCCATTACTGATTGAATATTTTAAATCATAAATGTTCATTAAAACTAACAATTAGTTTACGCCTTATTTCCTAACAAACTCACAATGAAGTAATAACTTTTCGTTTTTTTTTTTTCTTATGATCATTTTTTTATAATAAAATACAACAATGGCTGTGCCAGCTTTACTCAGAAGTTGCTAAAAGCGTATAAGTTGAACAGTATAACCTTTATATTTTGAGAGTAGAAAGGAAAGCTGATATGAATCAATGTCTACTGTACTTATCGTGAAGTGGATAAGAAATCTAACGATCACTTGACGAGCACTTAAGGTAAAATGAATGCGAAATAAGCAGGAAAAAATAAATTTTTGTAAGAGAGCTATATATTTCATAAAAAGCCAGGAAAATTTCTTTTTATAATGCATTTATTCGCCGATGAGATCCCATCTCTATTGATAGATAATGGATTAAAGTATCGCTTATATGTAAAAGTCTGCAAACAATAATCTCTTTTAATTTGATAAATAATTAAGTGTCCTCGAGAACCTAATTGGGAACCATGTATAACAAAAGAATTGCGAATGATTGATTTAAAGGATGCTATCAAGAGTTGGAGAAGGATGTGCATCAACTACAGTTTGTTATTTTCTTCTCTTTTTTACCATTTATCTAGCGAAGACAGGATATATTAAAAACCGAACTCACAATTTTTAAAACATGACCCTTTTACCCAATGCACAAGTTCAAATGAAATGAAAAACAACTCCAGCCAAATAATACTATGCAATCTGCATAAATATGATTCATTTTTTCATAAAATCATGGGTCATTCATATCAGCTATTTTATTTACATTAATCAGAATTTTAATAAATTCGTTCGAAGCTTTAATAAATTCACTGACTAAAAGATTCATCAAATTCATCTCAAATTTCAATTCAGATAAGACCAGCGGTGCTTAGGGCCAATGTTCTCTGAATAAAGCTGGTGATATGATTTGTGCCAGTAGATATCAAGATGCAACGGCATGCTATAAAGCATAAAAAATATTCCAGTCTGATTATGAGCACTACAGGCATACTGTGATCTACAGCCGGATTGCTACAAGGTGTTTTGCTTAGCAGAATAGTACAAATGTCTCGGAAAGTTGAGAGCCAATTATAGCGGTGTTTCTGTGTCTCACAATGGCCATAATTCTCTGCCTTATTTATATATTATACATAGTTTTTCTTGGTTTTTTGCATTACATTTGTGATTGACATCAGTTTTGGAATAGAAAATTCCCTTTTTTTAAGAAAATTTAGCAGGATAATGTATCAAAGGCTGGATATAAAAAGCAAGAAAGGCTAAAGGCAGACGGAAAAGAGAAATGAAGTGCGGAGTTAAATAAATAAATTCTTTAAAAACTAATATAACTAATGCTTATGTAAAACTACTAGCTTGTTAGATGTTTTTGCATCTTGGACATAGTAATTTCATGGAAACTCAAAAGCATCAAAAACATAGTCTAAGACTGAACCTAAATAAATGATGAACTGCATCAATTTTCCATGATTTTCAAAAGACACAAAATTCTAGCGATAACTCATCCATTTGTGTCCCAAAAATGAGGAATATTACATCTGATGGATTTTTTTTATTTTTTTTCAGAATCTAAAGACAGAGTCTTATAACAAAAGTTCTCTTTGTTATGAGATAAGGAGATACATAAAAGAGAGTTTCTTTTTTTTTGTTTAGGTTTTCTATTTCAAAAATATGTGATATTCGATGTAACCATAAAAGACTTTTAATTAAGTTGGATTGTGAAGGAAAAGTTAAATTTCAAACTAATAATTTGTGAGAGCGTTTCCATGAATTTTTACGAAAAGATCGAAAAACGATGACAAACAGCGCAACCACAAAAAAAAATAAGAACTTCTATAGATAGCGTTACCTATAGAGTATAAGAATTCTTGTACTCTAAAGAGATATCGATTCCCTTGGCTGTGCGAATGAAACACAGCGCAACAGTACAAGTGCAGCATTATACAACAAAACAATTTAAATAAGCTTCTAATAACAAAAAGTGAAAAAGCCCCCAATTATTAATGCTATACTGAATAAGGAAAAACTTACACAAAAAGTCAAGTTTCAACTATAAGAGAAACAAATCATAATGAGACGGCGCGATAAACGGACCAAGCTCAGATTCGGTTTATGAATTTCAAATAAAAACAAACATATCGACGGCAGGAATGAGTAGATAGATCATATTGTGATGTGCTCAATACAAATTACAAAAAACAATATCGAATAAAATGATCAAATCTGTGATAAAATAATGACTATCAAATATAAAAAAAAGTAATTCTGTAAAAACAATCACGCTGCTATATTTCTCTATACTTTCTGATTTATTGAAATATTGTTCAAAACATTAGTATTATATGATTTTCTTGCACTACAGTAAATTGAACGATTAATTTTGAGCAAATGAGAGCAGCATAAAATGAAAAGTTAAAAAAAAATTCCCTTACCTAACTAAAAAAAAAAAAAAAAAAAAAAAAAACAACTAACAACTGCAACAGTGGGGTAGCTTCTAGCATTTGTCTTCCTTCCTTGATTGCTGATATAGCACCAATAAATGCAAAATAATACATCGCACCAGTATTTATCAAATTCTTTGGAGACAATGGTCCATTCAACAACGTATCCTTAACCTCTATTTTAGGAATCTCAGGTTTTGTTTATGTTATTTCAGTAAAATGTCTAGTCCAAAAATGCTTTTGAATATATCCAAATCTGCAAAGAAGTATGAAAATTACCGATGATATGCTTGCTATAAAGTCATTAATAAAATCTGCTAATAGTTCTTTATATTGTATTTCTTGCGCGGCGAACAGCAGTGAAACATGTATTGCGCGACAACAACATGTGATAACGAAACGGTCATCATCAAAGTTGTTTAATGAGCTTTCTGCTGGAGTAATAAAGTTGAATATCTAAAAAAAATTGTTTAGAAATATTTCCAGAAATTTTGTAAAATAAGGAAAAATATCACAATT
This sequence comes from Onchocerca volvulus, assembly GCA_000499405.2. Lineage (NCBI taxonomy): Eukaryota > Metazoa > Nematoda > Chromadorea > Rhabditida > Onchocercidae > Onchocerca > Onchocerca volvulus. The sequence goes on along the minus strand of HG738140.1, from coordinate 10,127,248 downwards.
CATGTAAAACCTTGCATAAAATTAAATCTAGAAATAAAGGCTTATTATAATAATACTTGGTTTTAATTATTATAACAGTAATAAGAATATGCGTGATGAAAAGACATACCAATCTAAAAACACTGTAACACTTTTTGGAATATCTGGAGGGTATAACTTTGTAAGAATAATTCTCAAGAAGCTGGAACAGTTTGTTAACAACAGGCCAACAGAGTCTTTCGTCAGATTCCACTGCTTTGAATAGCAGTCTCTCCAGTGTTTCAACATAATCTTAGTAGACAGTTTTAGAAGAAATAATTAAAAAAATTAGTGTCATGAAGAGAAATAAGTAGAATACTTTATTGTTTCATATTAAACAAGTGCAAATCCTAAGACATAGCATTAGTAGAAAAATCAAATAAAATACAGTAATGAGTGATGTAGAAGTATTCTTCAGCATACTTAAACTAAGAGCTGCTGTTTTAAGAAAAGGAAAAAAACTTCGTATAGCTCCAATCAAGAATGTGTCATCATACCAATATCTTCCTTATCGTTAAAATTCATTTTTGATAACTTCGATCGACGTAACTTTATCGCGAATGGATTACTTTGCACAAAAAGCTGCAGATTGGTGATTGGAAGTGGGTGCGTTTTCTGCACTAATGCCATACTATTCAACATGTTCAAACGATTAAGCAGAATAATAGCATTTCTAAATAATGTTAATTTACAAAAACAAGTGCCATTAAAATTTTCGTTTAACGACATCAACTGTAGTAGAAAGATTTTTAGAGTGAAAATAGTATAATAAAACGAACTATCGATTACAATCACAGATCAGATCTAACAAGTACTAATTTATTTGCAAGAAATTACGGAAAATTTTTTGACAAAAAAATTCATAATTTCATCTTTATGCAGTGCACCTGAACATCACCATTACCACAGTTTGGAAAATTATTTCTAAATTATGGCTTAAAAATAAACCTTCGGTCTGGATATGATAAAACAATTTCTTCCACTTTATAATCATCACCATTTAAGGGAGGTTTTTTTGAAATATGCGATTCATTGATTACCTCACAAGCACTACACATAAGTGTTGGCAAACTCAGAACTCGAAGTTTCCATTCCATCGGTAAACAAGTCGAACTCTAAAAAACATTTCGTGTGAGAGAAACTTTTAGAACAAGCCAAATTTCTGCTTTTCAAATGAAATAGTAGGATGTTTTTCTAAAAACATTCCTCATGATTTTTTCTTTTTATATAAAATATATTTCAATGATTCACATTGATGAATGCAAAGCGAAATTGCAATACTTTAAAAAAAAATTTTTTTTTTTGGCTGACAGATGTAATAGTTTATGAAGGATTAAGGAGAAATGATAAAATAAACCGGAAGCGGTATCGCGATGAGAAAAATACTATCTGAAGAATCTAATAAAGGAGAATCACCTCGAATTCATTCAAATTCTTAACAGTTTCCCACATTTTTCTACAAATGGCATCAGCATTGCATTAATTTCTTAATGAAAAACAAGCGTTTTTATTGCCTTTGTCAAACATTAAACTTTTTTGTTGGGTCAGTTCTTGTGTAGACTAGAAATACTGTCTCAAATTGAAATGATTTTATTTTAAACTTAAATCTGCAGGGAATAAGAAAAAGCAACATACTGTCAACAAAAGATCGTGCATCAAAAGTGTTGCTCTAAGTGCCACTGGATCATCTGGATCTTGTAATATGATTCGTGATAAAGCCTAGAAAAAATTCAAATGTGCTACAGTAATTATAATTGACTTCATACGTTTCAAACATCTACATTCAAAAAATTAGATTCATTCTTGCTTTTTAACAGATCCAAAAAATTTTTAAAGATCAAAAAAACCAAAAAAGATCTGCAAAAATAAAACAAAAAGAGTAATAGCAAATGAATGTTTCATCAAACACTATGAGTTGTTTCAGGTTTTATAATTACCTGAATTAAGTTGGCGTTGATGAGCAAATAAACGGCAACTGAACGGAATGACACTAGCAAATCGTTACCATTTGAATGTCTCTAGAAAAATCAGTTATAATGCAGATATACTTCGACCTTAGAACTGATAATTTGAAAATTGTTATTAATTGTACTTCAATAATTTACTATTACACTTAGACTACTTAGATTATATCACTAGTTAACAAATAAAGAACATACAAATACTTCATTTACCGCTATTTAGTGCATTTATCTTTTTAATTTATTAATAATTTCCATAGCACAAATGAATTAATAAATTAAGCAAAAGGAATCCCTGGTTATTTTTCTATATCCATTCATGACAAAAATGATTTTAAAAAATCTCACTTCGTCGACTTTTAAATAAACTTCATGCTCTGATAAAATAAATTCATTGCGTAAAGAACACTTGTAGACATCTGGATAGTACATTGTAGCTATAATTAAATTCTTTCATTGAACTTCTTGTTTAACATAAATACAAGCAGCTATGATAAATTACATGTTATTCTCGGACTTTAGAAGTTTTTCGCCTTTTTAAATTCGCTCATTCATGAGTACTCTTGGGGAACCAAAATGACTAAACCTGATCCATATGATTTCGATGTCACTGAAATGTAAATTAGATATTCGAATTTAGCAGTCAAATTCAACCTGAACCATTTATTTCTAGTTATAAACTGTTATTAAATATCTTTCAAATGTATTATCCATTTGAATAATGACCAAACAGTTGGTTTTTCACAAACACTTCTTGGCAATAAATGACATTAAAAAAAAAGAATAAAAATTATAGTTGACCCAATCCATTTTACTTTTTTTATAACTGCGGTAATATTTTGTTTCATATATTTTCCTAATAGCCAAATGATATGTCAATTTTTATTCCATTACAGCAGCATCTTCTTCTTCTGTTCGTCATCCCTTTCAATAAAATGATCTGAAGAGATAAGTAATCCTATTAGACGTCTTTGGATATTACTTAGCAAAACTTACAGTAATAGTCTTTTGCATGAAGCCAATTCGTGAACCTTATTTTGGAATATGGAAGTTCCAGAATTTCACAGCAACATTCAATAATTAAATCACGGATTTTGCTGATGTTCGCGTGCACAGATCGATTTAATCCTATATAATCGAGGAAACTGAAATATTTGAAGGTTACAAGTAATCCAAAATTATAAAACGTCAAAAAAATATTGAAGTCGTGTATAAAAAAAATTACTTATTCGAATTTCAGATTTTTCGTAACTATAACAAGAATTTTTGCATGACCTTTTCGTAATTATAACAAGAATTTTTACGTCCTCTTTTTCTCTAGGAAAAAATACTTAGACAATAACAGCAGAATAGAAACAACAAAATTTCAAATTATAAAAACTAAAAAAAATTTTTAAGGAAGAAAGTATGAACAGCTCGCAAAAACGAAATTTCCCGCTGAAAATTCCCACCTCAATGCAGAAATAATCGACGTTTTTTGATCATCCAAAATTGAACACGCAAAAAGACCAGCCCAGGTGCGTAACAGATTCAAAAATATTTGAGAAAAATTTCTCAACTGGAAGGAATCATTCGACAGCCATTGCTCATCTCTTTAACAAAAGAATTTCAATGAAGTCAAGACGAATCGAAATCAACTTAGTGTAAAAAAGAATAACTAAGTAACGTCGCAATCAAGCAAAAATTGCAAATGATATCGTACTGGATGTAACATGACTACAAATGTACTACTAGCTCCTTTTCCCATGTCTAAGTTAAGTGATAAGTCTTTCAGTGTGAAATGGTTTTTCACGAAAATCTTGAATAAATCTCAATTCTTGACAATCTATAAAAATCTTAACATCACTGCAAGCATAATAAAATCAGCAGAAATAAAATTTTCCGAAAAATTCATGGAAAAAACTCACAATTCGTTTGGTTCCTTTTGTTCAAAAAGTTCTATTTCAATTACAGAAGCAAAAATTCGCTAAAAACAAACAATAATTATAGATAAAAAACAGATCCTGCAATTACTGATTTAACAGTACAAATCCCGGGAATCCGATAACGATAGGAATTAATGTAAGAATTAAAACAATTAAGAGCAAGTCGAGAAATCATAGTCAATTAAGGACATACATCCAAAACCAATTTTAATTTAGCTTGCGTCCTCAAATGTGGAGAATCAAGCCATGCACACAAAATTTGGCAAACAAATGTGGATAAACGGTCACTAAATACTGCATTCGTGAGAAATTCAACAATCCAACCTATAAATATTTTTAATGAATGAACCAACACCAGGGATGCAAGAATTAAAATAAAAACAATAATTACGAGATTCGGCAAATCTGGTAAATCCATAACCCAAGACAATTCATTCTTTTAATCAGAAAAGACATATATGAACAAAAATCTGTAATATTTGTGTACCTGTATCAATAAAATTCAAAACGAGATCGGGAGCAACAGCAGCTTGTTCGATTATTATAGCAAAACATGAAAATGCCAATCTGCAATTTGATAAATTTATTTGGGACGTGATTTAGCTTAAATAATTTTTAATTCTTTTTTGACCTCCCACTTATAATTTGCTTTAAAAGCAAACTTGGTCGGTTACAAAAATTAGTTTCTGAATTTATCTGCATTTTTTTGTTTTATAAAAATCATAAAGATTACATCATGCCTACGTCAAAAGATAAATTCAAAAATCTTCGTGAAAAAATTGGCAAATTATAAACTTCAAAGAAATTAGACAACACAATAAAGCGAGAGGATCTAAAACATAGATAATTTATATAACGGATATATTGAAGAAACAATTTCAAGACTGACAGAATTTGCTTTGCTTATGTATCGCAATTTCTGACATCAAAAGCTCCTTCATATTGAATAGACAAAGAATTTCTATAATTTTGAAAATGAGTTCATCCAAAAAAACTTACTTATCTTTCTTTCCTTCAACTTTTGCTTTGTCTGGTCGTGTTGCGAAAAAAGAGTTCGCAATTGAGATTAAGGCGCGATAAACATTTTCCGGAAAAATGGTGCTCGGATAATCTTTTTTCATTAGTCCATTTTCTGAACTTTTTATCTCTTCACTCATATGACTTAACATCATTATGCATAATTTTAAAGCCTCAACGCGTTCTTCAAAGTTGTTAGCGTCAAGTTCTAGAGATCTGCAATAAATTTTTCTGCATGCATGGAAAATAAGACATTTCATTCTTACTTTTTATTCCATAATTTCGTTCGAAGAACTGTCAGATATAAGTCTCTTAAGGTTCAGTTTGCACTTGACTGATGTAGATGCAGATCTGCAGAACGAATAGAGAAACGATATTAGCATAGTAGAGAGAACATTTATGACTAATAGTGGATTTCGCAAAAGTGAAATAGATTATTCAAATTAACATGCCATTTAAATTCTAACTAAATATCAATATTCTCTTTCATATTAATTTATCATCCCAAATAGGTAATGAAAGAAGAATAATGAAACCTTATTGCAAAGCCATCCACATGCATATTTAATAAGATAGACAAATCATCAGACAGCTGAGAAGCTTTCCGTAAGATGCGATATGTAACTGTACGAACTGAGCTCGCTTCCGACAGCATATATTTAGCAATCCTGTCACAAAAATTAATTATTTTTCATCATATTATCTTTTTTGTAAACGATTTGTCATTTCATGCTATTGAGGCATATATCCATTATACCTTCAAATGTTGTATCAGTTTGAAAGTTGAAAATACACCTTTTACAAATAACATCGTAGAATCCATCCTGATTAAAAAGCTCTTTGATATTAGCAAGCGTATTGCACAAATTGTTGAGATAACTGACAATTTCATCGGCATTTTTCAGGTCATCTCCATCGGCATTAAGAGCTTGTTCAAATGAGCTATTGATTTCTGCACTCGTCATAATTTGCCGAGATAACTTTTTCATTTTCTCTGAACAGTCTTTGCGACTGATTTATTTTTCTTGCTTAAATTAATAAAATTTTTCTTTTTTTTTGACTATAACAGTATTTTTAAAAAATCAGATATAATAAACATGGCACATCTGAGATAAGCAGAATTAGATGAAAAAGTTTGAAAACAAATCAACAAAAAAATTCATACTTCTTGAAGAAAAGAAAAAACGACTATGTTTGGTCATCGATTCGACAACTAATTTTTGAACAAATTCAAAGTCACAATGAGTTACATTTGCTGAAATTTAGCATAAATTCTAGTTATAGTGAAAACAGAAAAAAAATTGCTTCAATCGCCAGAAATTTTTTGAAATTTGAAGCAAAAGTCTAGCCTTTTTTCATGATTTAAACTTTAGGACGAGGACGCATCAATTTTAAATTTCTTGTATTCAGCAATTCATTGTCAATGCAAAATTTATTTTTAAATCTTGATTTCAATTACATTTTTTTCAACGAGATTTTATTTCCCTAGAAATAACAGATATGTTTTGCATTCTGATTTTCATAATTCAAATATCAAGTAAAAGTATTTTCAACGACAAAAATCAAAAAACAGAGGAAATAATAGCAGATCAGCAAAAACTGTTAACACTTATTTGAAATTTGTTCATAAATTAAAATGGACAAAAGCGAAATTAAGTAAGCATCCATAGTCCTTAACCCTAAAAGGAATAACATAGCTCCATCGTCCAAATGTATTGTTTGAAAGTTAATCTTAAAAAACAAAACTGTATTTGTCGTGAGAAACAACAAATTATTTGCCAATAGTTTAAAATCAGATTATTCTTTATTAGCGAAATATGTTTTCAGAGTGACCGCATATGTCAACTTTTCGTTATTCAATCTTAGGAGATATAATCCTATTGATCAAACGTATTTTATTTACAAGTGTGTTTCAAAAAACATTTACATTCTATTTAAAAGTGTATTTGTTTTTTATTTTAAGCTCATTTGGAACGTAAATGATTTCGCAGCAGAAGTGGATTTCTTATTTCAATATTTGATTAGCTATTACTCACAGAGATGCATAACAAGTAGGTTTGAAAGAAAACGCTGCAATTGTTGCGCCAAGTGGCTTTCACGATTTCTTGCCAATTTAAATTGAATCATTTTCAAATATACATTAAGATGAAAGCAACAGAAAATAACATCGTCTAACGCTTTTCGATAACGAAGAAAACTAACTTATCTAATATCTTCAATCAATACACTCATAAAAATCAAGGAAAACTGCTTCTCTAATCCCTGCAATATTGCACTGGATTTGGATATTGCTTGGCATGACATTTATGTCAACGAAAATATCGGCTCTATAAGTTATTGATGATTTCATCTAATAGAATATGATTGAAGACTAGTAAAATATTAGAAATGCAATATTTTTCAACAATATACACAAAGGAAGTTGATGAAAAAAAAAGTGGATATAAAAGAAAAAGAGAGAAAAAAAAACAACTAAAGATTGAAAGCAAATAACAAAGAAAGATGACAAGGATAGATAGATGATCAAATTAATTTATTAAATAGTTAATTAAATCTAGTTTTATGATGTAATATGCAATAATAAAAAATCTTCTGTAGAAAAATGACAAAGTTAACAAGCGTAATTATGAACTTCCCCTCTCCTCTGCTCAAAATGATTAAAAATAAATCGAAAATGAAATCTCATCAGAACGAAGTTATATCTTATGGATGAACAATTCTGGAACTAGTGGGTAAACTCATGCAGCAATCGGGGTTATGGGTTGTCAATAGTGTAATCTGAGTTGACCTTTTATGTCATTTTATTTTGAGTGACTACTTCTCAGATGACATCAAGGAAGAATAGGAAGAAAGGAGAATATCTCAATTGAAAGAGAAGATAATTAAGAGTGGAATATACAAGACATACAGATTGCACCAAAGTAGATTATGCTTGAAGAGATGCCGGGTTCAATGAAAACTACGAGAAATATCCCGATGAATTATGGTAATATTCGAATATTCTATGATAATTAAACTATTTTATTAATAGCAAGTTCAGATAAAGATCACTTTTGTCCTTCGAAGTTACTGTCTCTTTTATTTCTTGTTCAACTAATTAAATTTTTACTGTGTTTATTGTCCCAAAACTTAAAAAGTAAAAATCCCTTCTTTTTAGGATACAAACTAATTTCTGAAGATATTTTTAGCATTTGTTCGTTCTCAAATTTTCGTGTAATTCTCATTTTAATGGAAATAGTAAAAGGAAGAATGAAGGAAGAGATAAAGGAAGGGTAGGAGAATATGTTAGTCACATGTTATTAGTGGCAGATCATATGCTTCTTGGAATATTTTGTCTTATCTTCTCCCATTTTTATTGCTGTTAAGCTTTCTATAAAATTCTATTAATTGTTTAACTGATAAATTTCAACTTTTCTTAATTTTTGATATATTTGGTAGGTATAGCTTTTATTGTCTTAAGTAATTTTTTTTTTAATTTTTTTTCCGCTTTTTTAAGTTTGTTTTACTTTTTTGTACTGACACTCATATATAAATACTGTTGTAGGATTTATACCATATAGAAATTGTTGTTAGATTCATAATTGGCGATAGAATAACTTATCCGAAATTAATTCCCTGAAATCGCAATTTTCGATTATTTCAGATCAGACTCGAGAAACTTGCCCGAAAATTACTGGTTTCAGGTTTTATTTAATTTCTACAGAAGTTTTTGTGAATCATGTTGCTGGATACCTTCCTGTGTTGTTGTGGCCCGTGCAAACTACGATATCGACGACTCGTCGATGCCATTTACCCGAGGTGATTATTTTGTTAAAGTTCCAAAATATGCTTTAAGCATTAGAATAAAACCGTTATATTTCTTATTTATTTGCAAAGCGAGGTTTTTTAATTTGAATGCTTGATTTAACAATTTATCAGCTGTCACCATATTAAATAAACTTTAGCTTTAGCTAAATTCATTTTACATAATTTCTCTCTGTATTCATCGTTATTTTTCTAGCTCCTTAACTGAAGGCTTAATCAATTCGAACATGCAAAAGTTAACATTTTATGCAATATCACGACCCGAAAAATTGGATAAAATTGGTGAATATATTGTTTCGCGATTATCCAGAGATTTATATCATCAAAAATACAACCAAGTTAAGGTAAGCTGGGTTTTTTGCTGGATTTTGTTGCGCAGTTCTATTCTTTTGGGGGAAATGCAAGTGCTTTTATCTAATGAAGAATTATGTAAATGAACAGTGTTGCAAGAATCGGTGAAAACCTTTTCATAATTTAATATTTGGAATTGCTAAATTAAATATTGTTTCTAACTTCTAATTTACTAACTTTTTTCAATAAGAGAAAATTCAATAAATTTAGAAATTTGTTAGTAAATTGTTGAATTCAGATATCCGTAGAGGCAATGGATCAACTGCTGCAAAGTTGTCACGATTTATCGAGTTTAAATAAGTTTATCGAACATTTTCTTAAAATGTTGCAAAAGTTATTAGAAACGAATCACTTCCAAATGGAGGTTGAATTTTTTTATTTTTTTAAATAGTGCATATTTGGAATTATAACACTTTGCTTAGTCTATTGACATTGATTGCCTATTCACCTAATTGCCATAAAATACTCACATCAGCCATTTCTTGAATTTTTAAATTATATAATGTTATTTTAGATATTTTTATTCCTTTACTGTTGAACTTTAAATTGATTCTTGAGTTCTTTACGAAATTGAATAGTTAATGCAATTCTGTTTTATTCTACGTTGTCCAACTTTTATAAGCAATTCAGTGTGATTTTCTATATAAAATTAATAGCAGAATTGTATAAAGTCGGAAGTATTACATTGGATAACAAAAAGAAAATCGAACTAAAATTTATTTTAAAAGGTGATAGTTAAAAGGCTGTTTTTGCAAATATAATTTTTGGAATCGGATTTTATAGGAAAACATTTTTTTTCTTTGTTTGAAGAATTTTCATCAAACTTATGAAACAAGTTTCATAGAATTTTCTAGAAAATGGCAATAGATTCGTTCGTAAACTTTGCAAACATCGAAGAAAATACTCCCGCTTACCATCGAGAATACGATTTCTTCATTTCGAAGTTTGCATCAATGTGTCATGCAAGTAACAGTGAAACTTCAAAAGATGCACGATATGCTGGCTTACGTGGCTTAAGAGGTTACTTCAATATGTATTAGATTTCAACAGTTTTATTCAAGAGCAAGCAAAACAAGCAAAACAATATTTAGCTGAATCGAGAATTTGATTTATTTCCATTATTTTTTAAATTTGTTGTAGGTGTTTTATGGAAATCAACGACCGATCCTCTACAAACTAGTATATGGGAAAGACAGTATATGGACAAAATCATCCCTTCGATTCTTTTCAATCTTCAAGAAGAAGATTCCGGTGAGTATTTTTATAAAATTTTAAACTATTTGCTGTTTTTTGTTAAAACTTCCTTTTTATATTTAGTAGCAGTGGTTCAGTATATTTGGGTGGTAAAAATTTATATGCTCTTGTTAGAAATTTCAAAAATTTGAAATTTCAAGGGACTCATTAAAGTAATAGAAAAATGTCAGTTTTTCCGAACCTCGCTAGATCTTATCTGCACATCTTTCGCTTAGGTAGTAGATTATCACAAGACGCATAGATATTACAAAGATGCAATGTTATCTGCTATTGTTTGTTTATTTTGGTATTTTAGATGAATCAAAGGAAAAAAATAATAAACGTTTCTCAGTAATCGACCAACCCTATGTAATGGATGGTGTAGCGGATAGTCCGAGGGCGCTTGCTGATCAATTTATACGGTATATTTCGATGCACTCGTAAATCATATTTCATTAACATTTACATCAAATTGATATTTAGTTCAGAAGTTTACATTGTATACAATGAAATATCAGTAAAATGTTTAATATATAGATTAGCAAAGAAATTAAAAAAAGAATTCGCTTAAAAATTTCCTGTTTGAAATCTTAAAGAGAACTGATGGCAAAAGCACCTTTTGGCTTAGTTTCTGTATTGGATCCAGTCTTGAAACATTGTGATTTACATATGAAATGGAAACCTCCGCCTATATTCGCGGTTTATACATTCCGTGCTATTATGTATAGTGTTAAAGACCCAAGTTTTGTCATCCAGGTAACTTTGCAAACTCTTTTCATGCTCTTATCATTTACTCTAGTCAATTGATTTGAGAAGTATGCCTGATGTTTGTTTATTATCATTGTTTTATTTTTGCAATTAAACGATTGTTTCAGTTCTGTGCTTTAATATTTTAGGCTTTAATAACTCATTTGGAGAATATGTCAACTTCGAATGCATCTGTACGCATTGGTATTGCGACTGTTTTATCAAGCATTGTTTCCATTGCCAATACTAGTATCGGACCATCTTTGATAGGTTAGTTAAATGACATAAATAGCATCTTTAAATTGATAAATTAGTATTTTACATTTATATTTTCATTTATTTTAAATCTTCTGCGTTTCTTTCAAAGCTCAAGAAAGATTAATCAAGAGATGAAAATTTTAAGATTCAAATGAAGTTTTGAAAAATGAGATAGAAACTCCTAATCATTGGATTTTTTCAAGTCCACCTTCCAAATTATATTAAAAAAGAGTTGAAAAATGAAAAATAGTAGGTAAATGAATCAGTAGTTTTTCGGACTGTATTTATTTAAGTGAGGTTAAATTTCCATAATAAATGCGGATGGGGAATGAACACATAGCTGTCGCAATAATGATCAAAAATTATTAGTTGTAAACTGTGAATCACTGTCACGCATATTTTCGATGTTTTTAATGATTTTTTTTTCTTGAAAAAATTGAGAAATTAATCCGATATAACGCAAAGACTTTACATCAGGAGAAATAAGTATCATTGGCAGAAAATTGGAAAAATCAAAAATAACAACCTAATTAAAATGTTCCTTACAAGTAATGGAAATCTTAATTCCAACTCAACCTTTGGTTCATCCCACAGCGCCAGATTTGTTTATCAGAAATGGCTCACTTTTAGCACATATTCCATATCTACGCTTCATTCAAGCAATTGAAATGTTATACTCATTGAAAGTTTGAGAATAGGTTGAAGACGTTTCATCCCACAGTTCCTCAATTATTCGCTTTACGAATATAATTGCTTCATTACTGTCATTTTTAAGATATTGTATATATCAGTTCAGGTATATTCAATTCTTTACTGAAGCACCTACGTCGATCTGTTGAATTTCAACAAACCGAAGAATGTCCATCAGTTGATCAGGAGAAAATATATCAAGAATCGCTGATTAATACAATGGGTGACTATGCATACACATTACCCGATTACCAGAAGGTAATTGAATTTCTTATTCAACTTCCTGCAAAAACTGAATCTCGAGATCCTGCTTTCTTGTTTAATGTCATTATATTATTTTTTAATTTTTTATTTTCCAAACTTATTTATTTGTGGTCGTTTGGAATTGCAGTACAAGTGTTATTTTTCATGAGGAGCTATGAATTAAATTTGAATTCAGAACATTCATTGGATATTATAAAATTTTGCTAAGAATATAGTGAATGTCTTTTTTTTTTCGCAATTTATAGGTAGAAATTATGCTCTTTATATCTGCTAACATACCAAATCTTGGGAAAGACAGTCAATCACTAAAACCGAGTGATACTTTTCTACAGCATGTACTAGTTAAAACACTCTTAAAGGTATATCTTTTAGTTTCGAACACTTTCGAAGTTACTTTAATTTTATTTTTGCGGTCATGTCATTTTAAAATTATTTTTCAAATTTTTCTGATTTCAAATCATTCCATTAATATATGTCATTTTCAGTTTTAACGTCAGTTAATAATAAAAATTTAATTTTTAGGTAGCAACAAAATACCGAACAGGCTTCATGTCAACAATATTTGGTAATAATTTCCCAAATACACTATTGCGATTAGCTTTAACTACTGATCCTGTTGTTCGTTTAGATACGCAATACATTTTTCATACCTTGCTTGATAGGTTTATATTTTATTTTTATTATTTGTTTATTTTGCAAATTATTTATATAGTTCACTTCACTTTGAATTCTAATATAATTGCTTTATTTCCTACAAGTATCAAATGCAAAATGTAGATTATGGATATTTTCATGTTTTTTCTTTAAGCAAAACTAGATTTACAATATGTGAAGAGAGTTTGCTTATTTTCTTCGACTTCATCATCAGTTAATCTTGAAAAAGAATAGAGACAACTACTTACAGGCATGATAATTTGCCAGTATTACGGCACTTACCTTACGTCAACGATGTTACTGATTTGCAATTAACTTTCGAGAAATGTAGCAGATCGGATGAAATGATCATGCGAAACTATGCACCTCATTTACTTAATGCTCTCCACAAGTAAGTATGTATGTGAGTCGTATTCATGGATCGTAAATATTATCCGCATATCCTAATTTTTTTATTTTATAACTACACATTGAGAATACTTTGACGGCTTAAGAAAATTTTTTTGGTCATGAAAACTCTGTAGATATGTATGGATGATACCAGAAGATGAAACGCAAGGAGAACATATGGATGCAATCCTTTGCACAATGGCTTTACTGTGCATTGAAATTGGTTTTGATGAAGTAAGATTTTACTTTTCATTATTACATATTTCATGATTTGTTGCTTAAATTCTACTGATTTAGTTGTTTTACTAATTTTTGGTTATGACTTTACAGTTTTAAAAAAGATATGTATCAGACACTTGCTTTTATTGGACTACTTTGGAGATTGCTGATCTTATTACGAAATTGCATTTTAAACAATGGAAAAATTAGTTACATAGATGGTCATTGGTCATATTAAATTATTTAGAATATTGAACTCAATTTTTACATTTTTATTTAAAATGCAATCAAGATAATGATTCATAGTACATTTTAGATGTTGATACAGTTATTCCGATTATCTTTTGCACTACAATCAATGGCATTAGAATCTTCGTTTCATTTTAATGGTGCGAAGCGTATAGCTATTCATAATTTGGTGGCAAAATATCTTAACTTCAGCAGTCAGCTGATGGCCATACCATCTCTTTGTCACCATGTTCAGCAAGTAAGTTTATTTTGAGGGGTTTACATGGAAAATCTTGGAAATATTTTAGTTTTAATCAAAATTTGCATAAAACGGAACTATTATCGTGGATTCAAAAAAAATATATGAATTAAGAGGAAGTTCGAATAAAAATATTTTTTTCGACTCGGCGTCTGATGAATTTCTGTAGTTTTTTGTTTGCTTTCTAAATTACTAAAGAGATATTTTGTATATGCTTCAAGTATGGAAAGACAAAATGCGTAAGAGTTTTATTAGAAGCATTAATTTGAACCATGGAAACATTTCTACATATTTTAAATTTAAGTGCATAAAATTTTCCGAGTAAACCTCAAGGGCACTTGCAATTTATATTTTCGCCCGAAAATTAAGTTTAACATAAAGATTCAAAAAGTAATTAAAAAATCATTTGGTTTAGGTTGTAAAACAACGGGCATTACGAGGCCATCCATCATTGAATCTTTTGCCGGAATCCCAATCTGATAAAAAGAGTCCTAAGAAAGCACCGCTTGCATGCTGTGACGATGAGGAACAAGCGGCACTTTGTCTTGAAGAGGATGCAACAATTCTTTTCGATATCAATGACGTCAGCGAAATGCTTAAGGTGCAAATGGATGTTTGAAATATTTGCAATTATTTTATACTTTTTTGCTTTACTAGAAATGGGTGTGTTTGACAGTTATAGACTTCGGGATTGCTGGATTATTATTGAATGTATTTGTTAGCGAGTATTTTCTCTGACTTGGATTATTTTATTATTTATTTTAGGCCACTGGTAAAGATGTGAAAAACCTGACGGTAGCCTTCATTTCAAAAGGCGCAGTACTGGCATCATCAATATCAGGTGATATAATAGTAAATAAAGATTGGCCATTCAGAGAAGCTGAAAAAATGAATAATATTGATGGAACAGATAATAGTGGAATCGACGAAAATACAATCTCGCTTGATATAAGTATCGATTGGAGTCAATCTGAATCTGTTCAAACTTCTCGAAAAAATACACTCTTTCTATCAACACGCGGAAGTAAGAATCTCTATTCTTAAAGAAAATGTTACTTGTAGTTCAAGCACATACAAAAAATTAATTGACAAAATTTGATAGAAGAATGTTAAGGTTGCTATTTTGTTAAGGCATTCATCAGTTTTAAATAACTGTAGTGAAAATTTATTTTTATTCGAAATCTTGAATTTTTCATCATTCATTTATTTTTTGTTTCGTGCTGAAATTAATTTCTTGATGTTATTACTATATTATAGAATCCGATATTCCCCCGACAACTGTTAATGAATTGCGCAAGAAGATGAATATGTTAACTGATCCGATTGAGGAAGAAAAAAGGGAACAGGTATATATCACTCGCTTTGCGTTTCTTCCAAGTTTCGTGGGATTTTTTTGGCAGTTAACTTCTGTGGTGCCATATTAATGCAAAAAGTTGGACGGTTTTATATAAAAAAGCATTATCAACTTTCTAACAACATGAAAAGAAATTAGAAATAGAAAATGTTGTTAATACACTTGAAAAACCAGTATCTTCTAATATCTTACTCAAGTCTAATTTTAATATCGTCCTTTCAATAGGAATGGACACAAAAAGTCCTGGATAAATTTCGCAACCAGGACTTCAATAAACTTGTAGAAGAAATGCATCAAGAAGGTGAAGAAGTTGATTTGTCACGAACTGTGAAAAGATTACTTCAGCGAAATGATGATGCAAGTCGTATGAATGAATGCGGATCTTACAATAAACCGAAAAATATTTTCGAACTTAAATTACCTGAATCTTTTGTCTTTTAGTATCATCCTAGAAAGTTTTAAATTTATATGGGTCAGGCATTTTTTTTTCTTTTTTTTTTTTTGTGTTGGTTGTCCTTATTCTCGAGTCCTGTATCTTTCCATTTTACTACTTGGTTGGGGGACGACCATTATTGAATTCTCCAGTATCATGGTCAATAACTTCTCCATTTTCCGGGATGAAAGCATTGTGATCATTTGAAAAGTGGGCGTTTACTTTTTTTTTTAATTAAAACAAACAGAAAACAAAGTTTTCGTGTTTAAATTAAAGTAAATTGAATTTACTTTAGTTTAAATACGAAAACAAAAATGGAAAAACAATAAATTCAAAGGCATTCTTTATCCTTCACATAAATTAAGTTTCCAACTTCTATATATACTCAGGTGAAAACATAAGACATCATCTGTAAGCTACATATTTGACTTAGTCCCAGAGCGACAGCGCGATATTTGATGGTACATTTTGCATTTTGCATTCATTTTATCTTTATGAAGGTAGACAATGAAGCTCATAACGAAAAGAATTCAACTACCTTCCTTAATTTTATAAATAATCAAGTATTTGATAAAGCGATTAAGTCTGCATAAAATGTTCGCAAAAACCAAATAAGATAATTAAATTCATAAAACAGTTGACATATTATCGTTTAATTTTTTGTACTATGCTGCATTTCTATTTTTGGTTTCAAAAGTTGAAGAGTATTACAATCGGTAAATTTAGAAGGATAATAAACATGATAGGATTCAGTACCCTATACGCATCATAAATTATATAGTTTTGGTGCTTTCGCAATTTTGTGATATTATTTCATTGTGAATGTACATTGTATTTGTTTTCTAAAAGTTTTCTATCATTCCTTTTCTATCATTTGTACAGTAATTAATTTTAATGTCCATATGTTTGAT
Organism: Onchocerca volvulus; assembly: GCA_000499405.2. Classification (NCBI taxonomy): domain Eukaryota; kingdom Metazoa; phylum Nematoda; class Chromadorea; order Rhabditida; family Onchocercidae; genus Onchocerca; species Onchocerca volvulus. The sequence goes on along the minus strand of HG738140.1, from coordinate 10,110,532 downwards.
ATATATGTATCTTTGTACTACTAATGGAATTTTCTGTAATACTACTTTTTTTTGGGATCTAAAAAAAATTCAAAAAAACAAAAAATAAAAATAAAAGAAAAAAATCCAAAAGGAAATTTTTTGAATTTTTTAGTAAGGCTAGAAAAACCATAAATAAAAATTTGTGCAAGATTGAAGCAAAATTCAAAAATTCTCAGGAAACATTCATGATTAATAGTAATTCCATTTCATTTTCTTGGCATGAAGGGAAACATTGGAATCGCAGAAAATTGATATCATTTCCACCTGAAACCTATTGTGAGAAGCATCTCTGGATTATCATCAGCCGAAGATTCCAGTAATGACTGAATAATTTTCTGCATCTCAGTTCTGTTTTTCAGTAATAAGTAGGGATTTTATGTAAAATATGCAGTGATGGGTAAACTGTTAACAAATATATGGAAGTACGGCCACATATGCAATACAATAGAAGATTAGAAATATCCACTGAATCTCATTGCTACTTCTTTCTTCCACTTCAAAAAGGAGTTTACAAAGAAACCAATTTTTTAGTTTTATTAGAAGAAAGGACGAGAATGATAGATCTATTGGATTGATCTAATCTACATATATATTAAGATTAGTTTAAATCAGTTCAGTGTACTGAATGATGAATATAGCTCATCGCAATCATAACAGCTTGTTGAAATATCTTAAATACACTATAACATTTAGAGAATGTGTAGATTAAAATACATTAAAATCCTAATTAACATACATTTAATGAATGATACCAGAGAAAGCAATGTTTTAGTAGTAGAGAGTGCTTCTTCTGCCGTCATCTTGCTTTTCTAGAATTTAATTTTCCGGGAAATACCTCCACGTATCGTTTCACTTGAAATTAGCTATCTCTTGCCCACTCCTCTCTTCTGCAATCTCCATTGATGGGATGTGCTAATTGCATTCTGCTACATCCTGCACTCCAATAGGTTGCTATAAAGTGCGTGGGCGGTTTGCGTTAGTAAATTAAGTGGCTTCTGTCACTCCTTTACTTTAATAGACTGTTAGGAAGTATGTGGGCGGTTTGCATTGATGAGTCTAAGTAGCTCGAGGAGAGGTTACTATGTGTATGTTGTCAACATACACTATGGCGTTACCTTTGTTCATGTATATGTTTTGATTTGAATGAAGTATACATGTAATGTTGTCACTCGATGGATGTATTACTTGCTACGTGCAAATATTTCCTTCCTCGTCTCTCTCTTAATTAATTCTGAGTTGGTTGTGTATTCAATCCAAATATCATCTGCAAAAATGTTTTAAAAAATTTCATTTGATTTCATATTGTTTTTTAATAATATACTGTATAAATCATTAGAAATATTCGGCGAATTATATACATGCTATTTAGACTGTAAAACGCACTGTTTCAGATCTTAAAGCATGAACCATGAATAGAGTCGCGAGAATGAAAAACATTAAAAATACTTTCAGATTTTAAGAGTATCGAGTAAAAAATATGAAAATGAATGACTCAGTTGATAAACCATCGAGCGATACGGAATTGAGTCCAAAAAAGCAAGATATGAGTGATGAAAAGAATCTCGTCGTTTCATTCATTCAATTTTTGCGTCAACGTATTTCACGGGACCAGTATACGAATGATCAAGCCGAAGGAATTGAAGGTTATTGTCGTTTTGTTTCATTATAGTTTATCATTGCCAGTGTGATTGTCCGCATGTTTAAAATATTCAGTAGCTTGACAGTAAAATTCAAGGCAGCATTCGGATCATTGTGTTCATTATTTACTCTTATTTCTGTAATTCTAAAGTTGTTACACTGATGCCTATATAAAAATCAATTGGCTATCGATCATAGCCAAATGATTTCTTAATTGTAATTCAGTACGTTAATGAAATGAAAGTTTGACTGCAGTATTTCTCACAATTATCGGACTTTTATGATTCAGGGCATCTTGAGGGGATTAATCGTTAAAGCATATTTCATTGATCGTAAATTTTATAAAGAAAAATTTTTCAGTAGCTATTCAGTGTCTTGAAACAGCATTTAATATAACTGACTCCAGTTATTTGTTTCAACCATCGAAACCACTTTTCGATATCTTCATTGCAGCTGAAGGTCTTCCAGCCGTATGTTTTATTTTTCAATCAAATTAATTTTCGTAAAAAAAGAATCAGCAGTATTTTTAAAATTCAGAGCAACTCGTATTCCATTACATATCAATTTTTGTTATACAGCATCTCCTAACATAAATGGTTTTGATTATCTAAGGCCAGGCTCTTTTGAACAGAGGTAGATCGTTCCAACAAGAAATGTTATACGTTAAATTTCAAGGGAATTGATGATTTTCCGAAACCAACTGCGGAAGAAATCAAACAAGCGAATAATTTAAAGGAGGAAGGGAATACACTGATGAAATCTTCGCAATTTGAAAATGCTATATTAAAATACAATGAAGCTATCAAGCTGAACAAAGACCCAGCTTACTTTTGCAATCGGTAAATATGGGAATGCTGTTGTAATTCACTTCTTTTTTGATGATTTACTATTTTTGAAGCTAATATAATTGTTAAACTTCCAAATTTAAAAAAAAAAAAAAAAAAAAAAAACGAAGGAAAAAAGCATTGGAATTTTTGGATACTTTTCTAGTTTAGAATTCAGAAAATATACCATAGATCAACAGCTTCTTACAAGTTTTTTTAAGTCTCTTAATTATAACATGTTTCTCCGTTAGAATTTATAAAAAATTTCAGAGCAGCAGCTTACTGTCGGCTAGAACAGTATGATCTCGCAATACAAGATTGTCGTGCTGCACTGGCCTTGGATCCAAAATATAGTAAAGCATACGGACGAATGGGGTAAAATTTAATTTCATCTGTCATATCATCGTTTCTTCAACAAAATCCGAATATGAACATAAAATTTGAACGAAATGGAATTCCCGTTTTTTTTTTTAGATTAGCGTTTTCTTGTCAGAATCGTTATGAGCAAGCTGTGGAAGCATATAAGAAAGCAGTGGAACTGGATCCAGAACAAGAAAGCTACAAAAATAATCTGAAAATTGCTGAAGATAAACTGAAAGAGCTGGAGGAATCATTCAGGCAGGGACAAGGTCCTGGGGTAAGTTTCTGTTCTTTTTCGAATGTTCAATTCGTCAGGTGCCAAATTCCGCAGGATCTTCTTCTTATTTCAGTTGTTTGGCTCTCAGATGCCTGACATGACTACACTGTTGAATAATCCAGCGATGATGAATATGGCCAGACAGTTGATGGCTGATCCAAACATCCAGAATATGATGTCACAAATGATGACTGGTATTCTCGGCAGTGGATCAAGCACTGGTGTTTCTAATCTTATTGAAGCCGGCCAGCAGGTTGTTTTCGTTATATTAAGTGCAAATGAATTTTGATTTCAAGATTTAAGTAACTTGCACGGACTTCTCCGAGAACTCGACTTTGGGATGTCATTTTCATTACGAGAAGATCGGTTGTGCTACTATTCTTGTTAACTTTTAGTTAGCTCAACAAATGCAGAGTGCCAATCCAGATCTGGTTGAACAACTGAGGCAACAATTTCAGGGCCAAGGTAATTTTACATTTCAATTGCCTATATCTATTTAATTGAACTGCTATTAGTTGTTAGTCTTCCTTATTTAATTACAAACTAAATAACACTTTGTTCTTTCGTAGTCGATGTGTAAGATGGAGATATTGTTTATAATATCAAAACCCATTGAACAAATTATCAATAAAATTATTCTTTAGAAGGTCCTAGCGATAAAAGCGACAGGAATGGACCGCATGAAAATGGTGGTGAGCAGCCTCCGCAGTAATTTGTTCAAATTATAGTGGGTTTACTCCACAAGCTTGTCTGCTCCGCAAGCTTGTCTTTCTTCGATATTTATGTCTCGGCAATCACATATTATGATTGTTGGTTATATATTCCTTTTCTAATCAATAACTTTTTTCTACAGCTTTTGCATCTCTTCATATGATGAACCGTGTGGCTGTTGTTAAAAACTATTAGAAATTAACATGAAGTTTTGTTCCTATAGTAGAAAGTGGGGTAAATACACTTTTTTTCTCTCTCTCCCTCTCTCTATCTCTCTCTATCCTTCTCTAATATTACTAATAATTTTTCTTTTGTTTTAATTTCAAGTCGACGGATTACTATTTGATAGGGATTTTGAGCGTTTCTGGTCTTAGTTTCCTTTTTCTTTCAGTAAAATAACTTGTGAAAGTTTGTGAAAAATGAATTGATTCCGGCATAATTCCATTTTGTTGTTATAAACCTGAATGCAAAGAAACAGACCATAGTCTTGATGATTGGGGATATTAAACAGTTCTTTTTGGAATTTATGTATCTGAGGGAGGCAGATGAAAATTGCTTGACATGAAAATTTACGATGAAAAGGTCAAGTACGACCTATCTATTCTGTTTATAGTGAAGGTTAAACAAAAGAGGATAATGGTAATGGTTTTCAACTGTCTCGTTCTGAAAAAAAAATTTCGAGGGAAATTTATTTTTCTCAACTTCTAGGGTGGAAACTTCAAGTTAGAATAAAGAAATACTTTGCAATATTTTCCAAATGCAAAAGGAAATGCGAACTGTTTTGCTTTGTTTAACATATAACCCTTTGCACGCAGGAATCTTTAAGGCACTGCAATGCTTTGTCACTGAACTTCGGACGTCCACTGAAATCAGCATGCGATATCCATTCAAGATCAGGACAAAATTGTGCTAGCAAATAGATTGATTTATCGGTACATGACGTTGCACGAATTCGCACTTCCTTTAAACAGCACTTCCTAAAATATAATTTCAAGTTGCACTTAGATGTCTTTGCAATTTAAAGCTTCTCCTGAAGGGAGTTCACTAGAAAGAGTCAAACCTTTGTGTTTTTATTTAATTTTAATGAGTACAAATTATTGTTCTACGCAAGAGAAATTTTTTAATCCATATTCCACAGTTAATTTGTATTTTCGAACAACACTTTTTGAATCTATAGGAAATAAATAAATTTGGAAGTTGAATTCATGAATTAAACAAAATTCACCGCGCTAGTGCAGCAAGTCCTTCGTCAGTGACGTATCTACAACCATTTAAATTAATATTCTTCAAACCCATGCAATTATCTGCTAATAGCGCCAAGAAGCGGTCATCAACACATGAAATGTGCGATACTTCCAAATCCTAGAATACAAGCAGTGATGCTTTTGTTATGTACTGTTCTTAAATCTCGTTATGTCTAAGGATTAGAAATTCACTAACAATATATGATGTATATAAAAACCAAACTTTTCAAGCGAGAGAGAAAATGACAGTACTAAATTTGATTTAAATGCGATTCAAAAAAGAATTGGGAAGCAGGCTAGAAAATTCAAAAATTTTATCCACCGTGATCGAATGTGCACCACGCGCGATCGCAAACAGAGCTCTGTAAGTTGTTCGAAGACGACACAATTTTAGTGATCGTAATCTTGAACCTGCCGAATGAGCTCCTCCTAAATAGGAACAAAATGCACCATAAATTTTGGAGAAACTGCTTGATAATAATGAGATCCTCAAATGATGTCATATTTATGAAATAGAAGTAAAAGTTTTAAGACTAAAGCTGATCTGTATTGGATTCAGTATTCAAAATTAGTATCCAAAAAAATGAGGAATCAAAATATAAACCAGCAAAAAACAGTCGTAGTAGCTTGTTATTAATGTGTTTTACATCAAGTGCCAGATGACTTAAATTTGGAAGGCACTGCGTTATCAAACTAAAAACTCCATCAATAATCGTCGGCAGCGATATCTAAAAATTAATAATGAAAAGAAAGATTTGTTTCTGCAAGACTTTCCGGAATTTGAAAAATAAAAATAGGGATCGGGAAATTTAAGATTAAAAAGTTTAGAGAATTGAAAGCTGAAATCATGCTGTATATAGATATCAGCAACAAAAAAAAAAAAAACGGATACTCATCGTTTGCTTTTGGGGAACTAGGAACTTACATGAAGTCGCGTTATTTTACTTCCAATATAAGGTAAGATAGTACGTAAAAATGTATTAGCATCTTCTATACATCGCTGAAAATGAATAGTTAAGTAAAAATCAATAAAAGCTTAGTAGCGTCTTTAACAATTATGCCATAATATCCTAGAAATGAATTGATAAAATGTGTAGCTTCCATTGCATGTATGAAAGATTACATATCTTTTGTGCATAATATTCAATTTGAACAAGGAAGTGGTAGCTCTTTACGATTAACGTAAGTAGTAAAAAGGATCTTTGTTCTCCATACAAGAAGAACATAAAAATAAACAACCAAAACAAAACAAAAAATCTGCGAAATTTTCAAGAAATATTGCCAAGGGAAAGAAAGAAAGCAAGGAGGACAGAGGAAAGAATAAAGGGTAATAATTAAATCACCAACACTTGTGTGAATTAGTGACCTACGATATGATCATTCTCAAACTGAACCATATAAAGTTGATGAAATCATTAAATTTTTACCCAACTTGGTTCCTTGCAGTTCATCTGCAGATGAATACTTGTAAGTTGAGGTAACGTCTCCAGTCGATCGATTAAGCTATTCACATCCTCATCGCCGCAAACTGATAACCGTATCCTACTTACCGTTGGTGGTAATAGAGGTAAAGTGAAAAAATAATTCCCTAAAAAGTGATAGTTCGATTTTTGTCATGAATTATAACTGACAGGAAGTTCGTCAACAATGATTTCAAGAAATTTCGCTTGCTTTCAGACGAAGTCTGGTGACAATGATCTTAAAATAGGAAATGTATGAGAAATTAGATAAAACCGAACTTCTCTGGATAGCATTCGCCGAATAATGGCTTGATAAATATTAGACAAATGTGAATACAATGATCATTATAAGGGTATTCTATGTTGAGTATTTGTTAACTACAAGGAAATATTAAAGAAGGATGAGAAAAAGAACTGAAAGGGATTAATAGTAAGAACGAAGAGTCAAATAGAGCAAAAAATAATTGAAGCAAACCATGTAGATCAACATCACGTAGTCCTACACCAGCGATCCTGTATTCAGGCATTAATGCAAGCTCAGTCTCTACCTGAATAAAAACGCTTTTAAAAAGCAAAAATTAACAGAGTTACTCGACATCATATTTTAATTTACAGTTAACAATTGAAAAACATGGAAATTTTCCCATGGAATGTCGAAATTAGAAAAAAATTTGAGAATAAATAATAAATTTTCAAAAGAATACTTCAAAGAAACGACAAAGCGATAACTGTTTGATATTTGGACAATTGAGACTCAAATAAAACAGAGCAGAAGATGGATCGATTACATTTGGCAGAAAATCCAGCTCCAAAACAGATAATTTTTCACCAAGATAGTGAGCGATATCATAAAGTGCTTGATCAGTTAGACCTGAAATTTCATCGATGAAATACAATAGCAGCATAGAAACGGTAGTTAAAAGGTTAAATTAAAGCGAATATTTATAAGATGGATGTATCGATATAAAAGTTGAACACTTCCAGATAATACCAAAAGTACACTAAAATACGACATATAATAAACTGATTCTATTCCGATTGTTGTAAGACTAACTTCTGCAGTTATTCAAATACAAGCAATGAATATTGCGATTCAAGTAAACAAGCTGATATATTCCATCACTTTTGATCTGAATTGAAACTATGAAATTGACAGATTTTGACATAAGCCAGAAATTATTCAAAGTAATTCTGAACTATAAAATCTATTAGAATGAAAAAAAAAAGAAAAAAAGAATCAAGAAACAGCTAATAAAATGATTTAAAGATTTAAAGAATATCATTTAAAGAAAGTAGAAACAAGCCAGGTGTCTTTCTTGCTCTTTGAAGTTTTATCTAAGTTTCTAACTATCCCTTATTTTACTTCCTGAATTCTATTTCACTCCCTGATGTAAATTCTAGATGATATTTAGCGAAAAGCCCTCAGACAAATGCCTCTAAGCAGCATGATAAGATGGTAGTAAGGCGCAATAACTGCACCTCACAACGCACGCACTCAGACTCGTCATCTGTATTTCTTCATAGGGCTTGGAAAGATGAACCACCAAGTATTTGAACAGTACGACGCCTCTAAACCACTATACCAACGTTATCTCGACCACTTCCATATTAACAGAAATTGAAAAGAACCTATGTATCAGTATATATGGAAATAAGAGAGTATAAATAAAACAATTTTGACCTCTCATATTTATCTCATACCAAGAGGCAAACCTTTGTGCAAGAACTCAAGTCAACTGTGTGTAAGAAATTGGACTTTATTAATGATAAACCATTTGATGTGAGCTTCTTCAATGCTCTAAATTCCAACTTTTCGAGTTTCCGTTGTCCGTTTGTTATTGCTTTAATACCCTGAAATAGAATTCCAAAATTTCCAAAACTAATTCCGAAAATCAAAAAGTTGTTGTCGAAGAATGCATAGTATCCCACCAATCTTGAAAGCATGCAGATGTTCAAAATAAACTCTTATGTCCCTATTCAGTTACAAAAATAATAGAATGTTTCCAATTAAAATTGAAATTTGGAATGAGACTTAATGAATTTTGAATTTTTCAGATAATATTCATAGAGAATTTATTAAATTTAATTCAGAATAAACTTTTAAGAAAATGGAATCGTTAACTTATCAGTGATGTTTTGACAAAAAATAATTGCAATCTGTTGAAGTGCACGATTATGAGCTGCAATGGCTTCCAGAACAGTATCAGTCACTTGCTCGCTTAGATAAAAACGCAATTCCACAAGATTTCTCCCAAACGAAGGTGACGACACAAGTTGAGCGCATTCTGACAGAAATAACTGAAAATGAAATTCAATTTATAAGAAATGATTTAATGGAGGATGTAAGGAAAGACATATCAATCATTAATGTAACCCTTGAATTGAAGAATCATATAGTGATTTTTACCTTCCTTTCGTCTGATCTAGTGATCAAAACAATTTGTTTTCTGGATAAAAAACAAAGTGTTGTTTGAATTGTTCCAGATCAGCATGATTAATTTTGATATACTAGAACAAAGTCAATGGGCATGCGTATTTTAAGAACTTTTAGTGTTAAGTTAATTAAAAAGTGCAAGAAGTCAAGATCTGAATTCATCTTGAACTTCTGAAACACGTTTTGGACATTTCCGTTCATATCAACAAAATGTTCAAGGATTAAAATCTTTAATTGCGACTAAACATAGTATAATAATACCTGATCATGTGAACTAAAGAACTCGAGCAGACGTTGCTTGCAAGATGTGGGCAAGTCGGCCAGATATCTATACAAATTGTGTTGACACGCAGCTGCCAAACATATATTGAACAATGATTTAATCATTTTTGATTCATAAAATGCAAATTTATTTCATATAAGAATGGTAAATTGAATGAAAAGTTTGAAAAGTGTTAGCGTCCATCTTGCAGTTGTTTTTTGATTCAGCTCCAGCACCTACTGATATTGCTTATGCTATAAATCAATCATCTTAAATTGCCTAGATATATTTTCAAGTTTCATCTTATATCTATTCTGCCTTTGTATCTCTCGATTTCTTTGTTTTAAAATCTTAAATGAAAAAAACGAAAGAGAAAGATTTCAGAAACATTCGACAAAATGAATTAGATCATTAACGATTCCAGATGATAATCCGTCAACATTGCAACAATTATCAATGATTATTAATGATTCAAGGTGATATCTGTCAAGATGCCAACAACAACAACAAAGGGGATTTGATAAGTAACACAGACAAGACTTCACAATGGAAAACTAACTTGACAATGCAAATTATTGAGAAATGTACAAAAAGCGAGGAAGAAATAAGAATATTTAAGGAAAAGAAAAAAAATTTTTTAAAGTACAAGACTTTTTTTGAAAACAAGAGAATAGAACAACGTTGATTTTGATTAGATAGACAAAAGAGAAAAAAATCATAAATTTGGAGAGATAAGACAAAGAGGAGGGGAGATTGGAGTGGTTGTACTTTTCTATTTATTAATAGATAAGTGTCCTAATTAATGAACTAATTAGCAGCATCTACTTTAAAAGGTCAACAAAGATGCGACTACTGTACTATCATCGATCGAGATATGGAAAGTATATGGGTCACGTCACGCAGTTCACGTCTGGCTCGGTGTAGTAGCGGATCTTTGTAAAGCATCGCTGCAATTTCTCTGAAACTTCCACGAAGAGCCTTAACACTTTTCAATTTATTCGAACAAAATGAGATGCTCAGATTCATGAAAGAGGAATGCAGCTCACATGATCCATAACTATGACGTAATACGCTTGCAAAAATTGCAAAGTAAACAGCATAGTAACTAGGAAAGTTTTGCAAAAATACAACAGGAGAATAAAAAACAGATTATGAGAGAGAATGTTGAGGTCTAAGGAATGCAGTTCGCTTGGGAGTGATATCTGTTTTTGCTCCAAAACTTATCAGTGATAGAAAAAGTACGGAAAAAAAGAGGGATAGAATATGATATATTGGAGTTGAGAGGATCAAGAGAAGAGTATTGACGGAAAAAATGATACTATCATGCCGTCGTCTACATTTCATTGATTATTGGTGATGTTTTTTTTAAACGGAGACTTTTATCTTACTTAATTAATGAGAATCGAAGAAGAAAAGTGTTATGACAGCAAAGAAATGCATCTTTTTGCTTGGCAATATCAATCTTAGTATCTAAGCAATGAAAACCTGTAGATGTTGCAAGTGTTACACTACCTAACGTGAGTAAAAACTAACCTGAGGAACTTTGTTGTAGCGAAAATTCTGTTAGAACAGCAGTAGCAGCAGTTAAGTGCTTATCATTTCAATTGGATATCTGTAAAGATAACTGATCAGTGTGATAAGATATCAATTAGTGGCTATCATAGGAGCCTAAATCAGATCATTTCTCCACCATAATAGCATTCACTATCTCTAGGATCCATCCTCGAACTATATCCTTCACTCTCTCTGCACTTCTATTGCCTATCTTGCATACACTCGTTCATTTAAATTTCCAAAAATTATGCTGCAATAAGCAAAAAACTTCATGAAATCGCTGATTGTGAATAGTAATGGGAATTTTTGTTGGATGTGAAACATACGAACTTTTTATGATTTCGGAACTCTGATGGATCAGATAGGTTGCTAGGATGTTTGACGTGTAACAACACGTGTCTTCACGTGAGCTACGAAATAATTAAAGCGGATGATAAAGTGTGTAGAGTGAATGAGTTTAGTTTTGGAAAGGAGTGAAAGAGGGGGGATAAATCTATTTGCAGTAGTAATTCATAATAATCTACAAATAAACTGAAAATGCAACTTTATTTCATATAAACCATAATCAGAGCATTTTCTTGTATTGCATAATATCTCATCTTCCAATATCTCAGCTCAGAATATCTAACAACTAATGGCACACTCACGTATTTGCATTCTGAAAATTTCTGTGTTACAGAAATGAAGACCCGAAAGACGACAGCAGAAGCGACAAAAGCATCAAAAAAAAGACAGCGATTAATAACTTCTACAAGGAAAAAACGCTTGCCCACTAAAACTGTCGTATCTTCAAGAACCATCGGAAACAAGAACAATGAGAGAAAGAGGTAATTTAGCGGTTTAGGTTTACAGAAATTAAGTTTAAAGATATTCAGCTATGTAAATTGTTTGAAAATCAGAGCAGGGCAACTCATCATTAGAGAATAGTAACACTTATTGGATGCAAAATTCTGTACTAATGAACAATGGTTTAGTCAAGCGAAAATTAATTAGTCTAGATTTGAATGAATGGATAAATTCATGTTGAGTGAATATTACGAGGCATGGTTATTTCATACCTGCGTCTAGTTTTTCACACTTTTAGCTCATTATCATTGTAATTAATACCATTCTTTAATATTGTGAATTGTTTAGCTCTTCTTGTGGCGTAACTTCAAATATCTTTGAAATTTTCATTATTCAGGACAGCATCAGTGAAAAAAACTCGATTTGATTCACGAATCCCTGTTGTCTCATCTGTTGTTATGAGAAAGCGCAGAAAGGTTTCAAAAAACGTCAAAGAATATAAGCAGCAGGAAAGTTCCAGCTCTACATACTCAATCAGGACTAGAGGATCATATAAAAAAGAGTCTGTGATTCAGTTTTATTTCAAACACAATCTATTGTGTGTAATTCAAAAATCGGGATAGTCTTGTAAATTATAATTAGTATGCCGTGACGCTGCTTTTTGAATAAACTGATATTTTCTAATTTATTTCAGGTTGCGAAAAATAGACTGTTGTCGGATATGTAAAATAAATATTGGTGGTTTTATGACTTGTTCTACTTGTAAAAAGAAGTGTAATTTTTTTTTTTCCAAATGTCTTTCTACCATCTTTCTAGGGGAATGAGAAAGAAGGAAGTTAGCTTCAATTCTCAGTGCCTTTCTGGTCGTTCTGAATACAAATAACTACTTTTTAATATTTATAGATCGTATAAAATTATGAAATAAAATTCAACATTTTCAAACACTTTATTCTTTTAATCAAAGGCTTATTTTATTTCTGTTCTCTCGTAAATATATCACTTTCGCAGTTCTTGTTCTTATGAAGATTTGATATTAATTCATAATGATTACGGCAATCGTAAATAGTCGTCCAGACTAATTTGATTTATTCAGATCACTTGAAATGTTTGGGGTATACGCTAGAATCTGCACGTTTAGTATTTGAAAAACGATTTCATACATGGCTATGTCCAAAATGTATATACTGCTGCAGTTGCAAAGAATTCATATATGATGTAAGTTTTGGTTTGAGATTTTTGCTGGAGAGATAACAGATTTTAATATTAAAAGGTTTTAGAAAAAAGAAATTATTGACTGGTGGTTCGAATACTAAGATTTGCCTTTACTAATGGTTAATTTTTTGCTTTACTTTAAAGTTTCAGAGTCTTCACTTTTTTCAAAAAATCAGTTTTATGACATTTTGTGTTGAGATCTTATTGCTTTTTCTCAATTTTGTTGCTGCTAGCTTTTAAACTAACAAATTTAATATTAATTCTTGTTTATCTAGATCAAAATAGATTGTATAATCTTTATGATTTTAGCCGGAAAATGTACAGTGTTTTGCATGTGATGAAGCTTTTCATGGAATATGCAGATCACCTTCTGGAGCATGGAAAAATCCGAAAGATCCACTTTCAAGTTGGTTCTGTGCAAAATGTAAACATCTTATGAACGTCGAAAATAGGTCCATTTATAAGCATTCTTATAAGTTTTACTACCAATAATAAAAAAAAAAGGAAACTGTAAAATTTACTTAAGTTATATGTATAAAAATTAATTTGTGAAGAAATTTATTTTCGCTATATAGCTTTTAACCCGATTTTGAAACTAAAAAATTTATTCAAGAATTCAACTATTCTACTGTATAACTAACTAGAAAAAATGCAATACATTTTCAGCGAATTAACTCTCATTATAGAAAATCAATGAAACGGTTTCTAAGCTTCAATTTTTAATTTTTTATGTTATTTATGGTACTTTAATTTAGTCTTGTTTGTTTGTTTGTTTGTTTGTTTTCTGCAAAGGAATTGATCTTTCAAATGCTATCATGATTGGTCTTTAAATCAAGCACTGAATTAGAACTGTTTTTTAGATTTCGAAATGAAAAAAAAAAAAAAATGAGGCGACGAATGGCTGATAAACTTACTAAAGCATTGTGAAAAGTGTTGTTGATGATTCTAGAAACGAAGAAACAGGATGGATAGGAAAAATTGCTGTTTTATGACTGACTCTGATCAAACTTGTGGATTTTTCAGTAAATCGTCAAATAGTTCTTCATCGAATAACTTCCTGCAAGAAAATGGATCTATGGGGAAGAAGTCAGAAAATTTCCGGCACATAAGACGTAATCACACTGCATCCTGTCGTTGGAAAACGAAGTTACAAGCTGAACGAGATGCTGTAATGTCTTTCATTGTCTCTTTTCATGGCATATTGCAGTATAATGTCCTTTTGGTAGATACTTCTTAGGACGATAATTTTTATTAAAATAGTTCAAACAATTAGAAAATTACGTTGCTTACTGAGATATATATTCATTTAACGAAGTGAATGTCGTAAATTCACGGATTTTTAGATAAATGACCAATTGAAAGATTTGTGTCGACAATATTTGGAGAATAAAGAAAAGGAAGGAAGAGATAAAATGAAGCAGCAAATTAGAAGTAGATATTATTCACTCAGGAAAAAAATAACCGCAAAAGACCGAAAGGTTATTTTTGCTTTTTTTTCTTGCTTGTATGAATTTTCATTAGTATTCGTCTTTAAGTGTTAGAATACTTATCGTCATGAGATGCAAAACACTATCATGATCAGTTTTGTAAATGCTTTGCATTATGATGCACTGGAGTGTTAAGTAAATTTAATTCCTAAACCAAGCCTTTTTATTGAAATCTCCGCTCTTTCTTCAAATAAACTACTGCATATCAATATTTGAGAGTGGCTCAAAATCTCGTATTAGATTTGCATCAAACGATCTATAGAAATATCAATATTATTGAAGAGAATCAATATTTTCATTTCTCACGATGGTAAAAAGTGAACATTGTAGAACTTGTTTTGATTTTTTAGAAAGTAAAATGGAGCGAATCAGAGAGTGAATCAGCTAAGAATATCAAGATTGTTGATGGCATTAAAATTTCTGTTTCTGGAAAGCAGAATGCTTCCGATCAATTAACAGAGGCTGAAAAACATCGAGAGATGAAAAATAATTCAACTGCTTTTGACTATAATTTGTAAATTCTCTATCCCAAATTCCACATTTTATGGTGCACAGTTGCTACATTTTGAAGTTGATAACTAAATATCAGCAAACAAAACCTGTTGCACCTTTTTCAGAAAATGAAATGAAATTAACAAATTCTAACTAATACAGAAGTAAGCAGAAGTTAGCAAAGTAATTGGCATCATGTTTATGATTGATTGACTTTTATTTATTTATTTCTTTTTTTTTGGAGCTTTTTTTGTTGAATTGAAATTTGAGTTTTTATGCGTTTTTGTTTTAAAATAGGATTTACTCCAAAAAAAAAGTGTGTTGTTTTTTGTTTATTACAGATATACAACTGCTAAAAGAGAATTCCGAGCATCCCAGCTGTCGGAAAATTTAAATGCTGATGAGGAAAGGCGACCTCAAAGACAATGGATCCAATTCGGTTCCGAACGTCTATTGGCAAAATATTTGTCGCCCTATCCAGAACGTATTGCTCAGTCATCTAATGTTTACATATGTCGATTCTGTCTCGTAGCTCTTGAAGATTCTACTTTGTATGAAATACATAGAGTAATTTTTTATTTATTTCCTGAAATTTATTTATTTAATGTTAATTTTTTCTACATCTAATATTTGAATCTCTCTATGATTGATCTTATTGTTTAAGTGAGATTAACTCCATGCAGTTCACTTATACTTGCTTGTGAGTATTTCAAATTTTATCATTTTATATTTACTGCCTTAGATGAATTGAAGGAATGTTGTTTTTAAGGCTTATTGTGAGTGGAAGCATCCACCAGGGAATGAAATTTATCGAGACGATAGACTATCATTTTGGGAAATTGATGGCATCGATGAAATTGTTTGTTCATTGTTATTAATTTTAAAAAGCCCTTAGAAGAAAATTCTTGAATTTCACAATTGCCTTTGCAGATATTTCTGGAAATGGAAACTTTGAGTCCATAAAGTTTCAAGCGTTCTTTGTATTACTCACTTTCGTTTAAAAAAATTTCCAGAACTTACATCTTTGCTCTAAATTGTATAAATTAATTTTTGATATAATTTGAAGAGCCAAATGTAATTCCATATTCCACCACATATATGGAGTACTTTGTATAAAACTGATAATTATTTAATACTCCTTACAGTTTATTTTTATGTTCATCAATGTTATAAATAGTTGTTTTTAATATTCCGGTACTATTTCAGGGTTATTGTCGAAGACTATGTTTGCTTTCGAAATTGTTTCTGTGTTCAAAAACTCTTTATTATGAAGTGGAAACGTTTCTGTTCTATGTCTTGACGGAATATACAGGAGAAGGTTATGTGCCGTTGGGCTATTTCTCGAAGGTCTGTTTCCATCACTATTTCCAATTAATTGTGAAAATCCAACAAATAATCACTGTTTGTTATAAAAGTAGTATTTATTTAAGGAAAAAAATCCAAGCAAAAACAACAACTTGAGTTGCTTATTGACATTTCCATCATCACAGCGAACTGGATATGGCAAATTTCTCATCGATCTCAGTAAGTTTTTTTCTATTTTCACAAATCTTATCCAGTGTGAACTGAATTTTATGCCAACAAATTTTTTTATAATATGTCATAAATTAATTCTTGAAAATTCTTTTTAGGTTATAAACTCTCTTTACGAGAACGGAAAATTGGTGGACCTGAGCATCCGCTCTCTGATATGGGTTTAATCACTTATCGAAGCTATTGGAAAGCAGTAATCATATGTTACATAAGAAAACGACGCCCGATGAAGTCTATCTCGATCAAAGGCATCAAATTTAGCTTTGTCAACATTTAAATAAAATTAATAGATATATTAAAATATCGCTAATCATTTGGTTTTTGTTGAACACTTTAACTAGCTTCCAATGAAGAAATATTTCGGAAACATATGAATTTTTCACATTTTAAAGAACTCAGTTTTTGCAGAAATGAGCAACGAAACTGGTGTGTATCCATCAGATATCATCAATACAATGCTTGAAAATAAGATGCTCAAATATCGCGATGGAAATTACTTGATTAATAGAGTATGTTCTTTGTTATAATACTCTCTATAGGATGATTGTTCATATTCTGTAAGATCACATCTTTAGAGGAACGCCTCTCTTCTTCGCCACACATACGTCAAGCTTTGAAAGTTGTTTTTTTTTTTCTGATGTATTCATTGTGTTTAAAATTAAAATGCAGTTATTCGCACTCTTTATTTTTTTTTTTGGAGGAGATCTTTTAATATTTCTAAGTTTGATTAAATGATAAAAACGTTATTAATTTTATTTTTTCAAGACATTCCGCAGTCACTTAATGTAAGTTAGCTAGCCCCTTGTTTTAGAAGAAAGCACTTTCGGCACCGTTACGTATATTTCGCCGTCGAGTTGTGCACGATGAAAAACTTGTTTGGGAACCTGAATTTGATGTCAAGGATCCGTTTGAAAAGATGGGCAGATATAATTAATTATTGAATTTGTCATTTATTGTATCAATTATTGATTATTCATTGAAATTTCTAGGCCATAACAATTTCATTCGTTTCTCTAAAGTAATGACTTTATTCATTACTTTTTATTCATAGTCACCATTAATAGCTTTATTTCTCTTCTTTATTATTTTTTAATAAAACATAGCATCTCATTATTATGTTATTTTTTTACTGCATTTTGTTATGTTTTGAATAAAAGTCTGCATCTCTTCTTGCCCCTTGATCTTTCGTAAAGAACATTGATTGGGTGTTCCAACTGAAACTGTTTGTTTACTTCTTTAACTTCTGCACACATTATAGGATTTAAGGCATAGACAAATTCTGAATTTTCAGAGAAAACTCTTAAAATTTCTTTATTTGCTATAGTGGGATTTAAATAATCTATTAAAACATTGGCCAGTTCGGTATTAGTATTCAAGTAATAGGGGTTGGTTTATTTTAGAGGAATGGATATCTCAGCAAAAAAAGCTCAAGAAAATGGGCTACATATTGTAGAAACAGAATTTAAGGGAGAAATAAGCGGTTTTTTGCTGTGATACTTTTCTTAATATAATTCAATATCGACATTGTCAATTCCGCATGTTTCTATTTTTTTTTTTTTTTTCTTCTGCTTCAAGTCTTTTCCTTTGAACTTGTCCCTAATTCGTTTAATTTATGAAATTTCTGGCAAACTATATTAGAATTCATTCCCACTTGCTTCAAACACTTCTTTAAATGATTTGAATTTCCAGTTCTATATTAATATTATTATATAAAAGATGTCAAGAATGGTCGACTTACCCTGTGAATTAATTTTAATTATTCTGAATTATCTTCCAAGTCGTGATTTGTGGCAGAACGTTCGTCTGACATGTCGATTTTTTGCGACGATTATTGCTGATGAGAGCTACTGGAAACGAAAATTGCTGGTAATTTCTTTTATTTTGTAGGAATAGCCAATGATGCTTATGAAGCAACAGTGTATAAATTTCTTGTTCAATAGCTTAGTATTTTTGTTTGATAGCGTAGTATTTCGGGATTTAAAATGAAATGAAGGAATTATATTTCGAGAAATAAGTTGTGATTGAAAAGTTTGATTTAAAAATTTTGCAGAAAAATCTTGAAGTTGAATTGCCTTCCGGTCAATTATATGGCTCAGTATCTTCATTATCACATTGTTGTGCCAAAACAGAAGAAGAAACGGAACGGTGGAAAGATGGAAAGTGTGGCTTTTTATTAATTTGTTAAACATGAATAGATTTTTTAGTAAAAGAGAAAAATTTTTAGTTTTATTCCTTTTCAATTATTCAAATTGTTCAATTTTGATTTCCAGCAATTTTTTTAATTGATAGATTGGGACAACTTATCTGTGCAGTAGGACACGATGGAACAGTTGATGCTGTGGCTCTGATGAAATCATCGGCATACAAACGATTATGTATTTCCGGTGCTCGAGATCGTGCATTGATCATTTGGGATTTAGATGCTATATCTGTTAGAACTTATTCAATTTTAGCAATTTTTTTATTAAATCATCTTTATGAATTCAAATTCAGATTTCTTGATTTTTTTTGACAATTCATAATCATTGTTTCTGTTGTATTTTTTTTCTAATCGTTGTTTCTGCAATATTTTTTTAAATAAGGCATTAGAAATGCTTTATTAACTCATTCGAAGATTAAGCTTAATTTCTCAGTAGCTTTTATTCTGCCGAAAATTTTTAATCAGCCGCACTTCGTGAAAATTTAGATTACGTTTGCTTAACATGAAAATTTGGATTACGTTTGCTTGAAGAAATAGATAAATTTTTAAAAATTTCATTTTTTTTTTCAAAGAACTGAAAAATATTCATTGTTGTAGAACGAGATGGGGAGCGAAAATTGGAAATCATATGAATTTTCTGAAGCTCATCAGGTAATGGTTATTCGTCTGATTTAAAAATCAAGTTAGAAAGTTTCTGGCACCGAAACATTCTGTGAACTGCATTTTTTTATGGTTGCTGAACTATGTTTGAAACATGATCTTCATGATAAATATGTGATCTTCTTAGCTATATTTTCCGAATCATAGCGATCATGTCCGATCCTGTGTTTATCATTTTTGCAAGATTATGAGATTCGGATATGGTGATTATAATGGGATTTAACGAGTTCAGTATTATTCAGGGATGGATATGGAGTGTGTGCAGAGCTGATACGGATATGTTTTATACTTGTGCTTGGGATCGTTATGTAAAGCAGTGGCAAATCGTTAATGGGCATCTTGATGTAAGACTTTGGTGCAAATTACTATTAATTTGCGATCTTCGTAATTGATGAAAGAATTTTTTTTTAATTTTGTGAAAGTTTTTTTTTTCTTTCAATTTTCCTTTCACAACAAAAATTATGAGCAAAGTATGACATTATAAGAGACGTCAAGAAGTCAGAAAATAAAATGAATTAGTTGAATAAATTTAGACTTATCTATAATTTTTAATTTTTTATTTTTAAAAGAAGTGAACTGCTCTCCATGCATAGCTTATATTACGGCTCTATGTATTATGCATTGAAATAATGAATCAGGCCTAATTCTTTTGATGATCATTCCAGAAATATCTTTTAAAAGACCTTTTTGTTATTGCCATGGCCATTAATTTTCACACTATATCTTGATAGAATATTGTTTATATTGATGATTTCATCAGTTTTGATGCCCACTTTGATGGAACATAATTTGCAATCCACATCTTTAGTTAACGCTAACAGTAAATGTTCTACTTGTGCGTATTAGAATTGAAAATCAGAAGCAATCAGTAATGCCCTATTTAAACTTGCCTCTAAATTTTTAGAAATCATCTTTTGCTCTAGAAAATGGGAAGTTATATAATTGATAACAAATAATTATTAAAAAGGCTGAAGCCCAGCTTGTTGTAGCTAAACTTTTTGCAATATGCCACTTCCGTAGCAGCTTCGCTATGAAAGTTTTTTATTTTATGTCTGGAAGATGCCATACTATACCACCTAATGAATCTGACAGCAGCAAGTTTAAAACATAAATTCAGCAGAAATGAGAAAAATAAAGTGTTGCAATTCAAAATTTTAAGAAAAAAAGCATAATTTAGTTCAACATCTGTAATTTCTTTTTGCATAGCTATGAATTCATTTCTTTCAGCAGCTTTGTGATGTTCAAATGGCCTCTGCAGTACTTTGTGTTATAAATGATGGTACAACTGCTGTTTGTTCCACATTTGGACGTAGGGTAGTCGTTATGGATGCGCGTAATTCATTGCAGAAAATTACTGATATGCTATATCATCGAAGTGCTGTTTTCGATCTTGTTCAAATGGTAACCACTTTCTCAATTTTTTTTTTAATCCCTTGTAATTTTTTGTTCGCCAATATTGAGCTTTTTCATATTAAATAATTCTTTGCGAAAGAAATAAATCTAAAAGCTTCTTATTTATTTAAGATTGTAATTCCTAGAAATATTACAGCCAGATAGCAATTATCTGTATTCGTGTGGTGAAGATCGACGATTAGCATGTGTAGATAAACGTATGTGGGAAGTTGTGAACGATTTAGAATTGGAAGCTTATGCTCAAACTATGTCATTACGGCAAGGACAGCTACTCTGTGGAACCGCCGATGGCAAGATGCTTTTTATTGATCCCAATGATTTAAAAATTATCAACGTATGTTTTGTGGATCAAACAATTTCTTGAATAATATAATATTATTGTGATAAAATAAAGAAATTGGAAGGAATAAAATGACTTGTTTCAGGAAATATTCATTGGAAGTGGCGGGTTACGGCAAGTAAGACTGAATATTGGTAGCCAAATGTGCATTACGAAGGATCGTTTTTTTAAAGTATTCACACCTGGTTTACATCCCAAATTGTTTGCTGAATCAGAAGAATTCGATGTAGAGCCATCCAGAGTAGATTCTATTACACAACTATAAAGATAGCCAATAACAAAAATATTTCAAAGACGTTCATTTAGAGGAAATGAATTCTAAAAAGGAATTCTTCTAGTTTTCATTTGGTCTTATCCGAATATAGGATTAATTTTTAGTTTGATTATTACGATGATGATTTGGTTGTCGCTTGCGGTGATGGATCCATTTTCTTCCACACTGCGTAACATATCTGGAAGCGAAGCAGTTGATTAGATGTCGTCATGGAGTTTTATTTTCCGTGCCACTTTTTCTCTCCAATTTCTGGAAGATAAATTTGAGCCTTCCTGAATAATGTTAATCAGGAAACTTAAATAACTTGAATAATCGGAATGTACTTGTTTCTTTTCTGAGAGAAAATGCTTTATTTAATTTTGATCTCTTTATTTTTAATCGCTTCTTTTTATGTGCATAAACTTCATTGAAATCCATTTCCAAAGTTGTGAATTTTTAACAAATTACTTGATTCTATTTTTGAAAACATTTAAATCTTTCGGAACATTCAAATTTTTTAAGTTGAAAAATTTTGGATTGAGGATGTATTTTTATAATTTTCCTATATGTATATATACAAACATATGATGGAAAACATTTTGTTACTACTATCTTTCCAATGTGAGAAAACAAAATAGAAAGGTAAAAATTTCTTCATTCTCATTTGTATTTATCTGGATTATAAATAGAAAATTGATGAATATGTGATAGAATATATTGATTATAGTACAATATAAGCAAAATCAAATGATATTATGCTCAAAAGGCATTGCATTTGATACACTGAAATAGGATTTTAACCTTTGTAATATGTCTTCTGATCTTTGTTTAATCTTGCTTTTTTTTTTCTTATGATTACAATTTTTGTTTCAATTCATATAAAATGATAAGTAATTTTACCTCGAATTTCTTATTTTTGTATTATATGGCTTTGAATATCACGTTTTATTGTGACTTTGACAATTTGAAATTTTCTTGTGGCATTGCTTTTAACTTTAGGTACTCATTTAATGCATTCAAGCATAGCTTTTTTTTATCTTAATTCTTTTATACACATTTCTTGATCTCAAATTTTATTTCTGAAGATTTTTAAACCGAGTGATGTCTTGATTTAATTCAATTTCAAGTTCCACATATAGATATGATTTCTGCCCAAGATTTTCATCTATACGATTATATTATGAATACGGGATATAGGCTCAAAAATTAATCTTCATGCTATTGCTGCAATAAAAGTTATCCGCAACCATTTTGCCATGGAAGTTGATAAATTTATCTGTTTTTTAAAATATATTCTTGTATAGCTCCTATTAATATACATATTGTTTTATAAAATGGAAGTTTGCTTGCGATAAAAGTTTTCATAATTTAATTGGAAAGTCGTTTAAAGCAGTTTTTTATGGTATGATTTTAATTATCCTTCAAAAAGAAAATTTGGAGTTTAAAATAAAATGCAATGGCATTTTAGAATTTTTTTCTTAAGGAAATAGCAGGAAATGATTATCATGATGTTTATCTAAACTCTATTATCAAAATAAATTTTGTAAAGCCATTAGCACACTCTATAAATACTTTACTATTCGAGGAAGACTTTTATTGATATTTTTAAATTAAGGCGATAAAACAATTGAAAAATGTTCTTAGTATAATGTAACCATACAGATTTTCTTTGTTGTACCTAATTTTAAAAAAAAAAAAAATCCTTGGAAAACAGTACTTAATTGTCAGGCTGATTTGTTTGAGCCGACTTGCATTGTTATGATGACAGGCTTTCAACAAGCATTTATATCAACTTTTTTTTTGGCATGAAGAATCATTTCAAAAAATTCGTGTGCACAATTTTATTAGCTTTTTCACCAAAAAAGCAGAATTCTGTTGATTAATTGATGAGTCAATCATGTCAATTCTTCGGACATCTAAATTAAATCTACAAACTTTATTAACTTATCATCATTTAAGAATTTAACCATCTTTAAACAACTAATTAATCCTCACTCATTTTGAATTTCTCAACTTATAACTAGAAATTTTGCACTACATAATTTATTAGACAAACTGAAAAAAAGGTAGGAAAAGAATAGTAGATTGATCAAAGCAACAATATTATATACTCTATATAAAACGAGATGTACTTGCGAATCAGATTGTAAAAGTCTGAGATGTTTTTAATAGTCTTATGTCATCTTTTCCTGAACTGATAGTATGTAGAAAAAATAGCAGTTTACAATGCATTCTAACATAAATAAAATGGAAAAATACCTTTGCAAGATATGAACTAAATCTTTTAAAATTTCAACATTTGAAATTGAAATATTAATCAAAAATGGTGCCCCATAACAATAACTTATTGTAAAAAAATGGATGGCAAATGATAAAATTGAAAATAATTTCACAAGCATGAAAAAAAAAGAAAAAAAAACAAATAGATTTAGATGAAAATGCAGATTGTCTCTCTGTTCAATACTAACCTATGAAATTTGCACTTTATTAACAAATTTGATCATCCATCATGATACATTTTAGCAGTAAATGAGAATTAGGAGAATAAGGAAATCCACCAACCTGATCGTTATTTTACTTTTATTCTGCAGAAGCTAATAAGTTCAAAATGTCACTTCTTGGCAGTTTTCGATCTTTTTAATATTTCAATGAAATTTTGCATTTAGTTGCTACATTCACTTGAAATCAAATTCCGATCGCTAGATTGACAAAATGAGTTTTGAAAAATCCATATTTTGTCACTGTTTAATACAGTAACATTCATATATTGATCAAATGTAAAAATGTATGTCTAAACGACAGGAATGCAATAGCTCTACAGGCTTTCTGGTCCAATCAGTTGTTCGTTTTTTAAGAAAAAAAACCAAAACTTCAGCTTGAGTGTCGAAATTATAAAAATCATCATTAAGGGATGAAATTCTGTTTTGACTTTCTTATAACTAATCAATGTTTTGAGAGACGCTCCTCCAGAAACATAAATGAATCTAATCTGTAAGTGAAAATTACTTATTTGTAGAGCAAATTTTATTGTTTACCTTTCACATTAAATATTTGAAATAATCCGATAGTTTTCAGCTTTTTCATTATTTTTAATTTTACTTTTCTGTCACTCAATAAATAATTAAATGTGTGCAGTAAAATTTTTAGCAAATGTTACAGTATGATGAGTTATTACTATGCAAATAAAAAGCAATTTAATTCCTATGAATGCTTCTTTTTGCTTTAATAAACATCTCCACAAATTGATAGTTTGATAAAAATTTATATATTTTTTTCTAAAAATAAATATTTTGATCTTTACTTTGCTTCATCAATTCTCATGCAATTTCTTTTAAATAAGCAAAAATTTGATAATATAATTCATTGGAAATCAGCTAGGAAACATGAAAGTGATAGCAATTTATTTGCTTTTATTATTCGGCGAAAAAGTCTAATCTTTTCCAACAAATCTATAAATAAATAAAAATCTACTAATTAAGTAATCAGACAATGAACAAGCAAGGAGGAGCAAAGATTTGCTTAAAATTGCCTCCAACTTATAAAAAAAAAAGCTTTTTTGGAAAAAGATAAGTTTTCCTGCAAAAAAAAAAAAAAAAGAAGAAAAAAAGTAGAGAAGTTAAATAGAATCAAAGAAATGATCAATTTTTTCATTTAAAAGAGTTAAGCATCTTGGAATTAGAATCGAATGCATTCAAGAAACACCTTCTAAGTATTACTGATGGATCGATAATAAATGATGCAAGATGGATTCATCTCAACGTACAACTATAATGAAAAAAGAATAAAATTTTGTTGGAATAATAAAAAATAATAAAACAAGACAGGAAGATACAGATTTAGAAAGAAGCGTTAAAAAAACCATCAATTTATTCGATTTGTTTATCGGACACGAGCTCATCTTACGAATAAACGAAACTCTAACGGAAATATTGAAAAAAGAAAACAATAATTCAATCAAAACAAAATTAATGATCGATGAGCATATAATGCAATTTTTTTCATATATTGTCGTTTTTCACAATGTCTTTTAAAAGTGTCTTTTGCAGGAAACACTACATACAGATCAAAAATATGTAAGTATTCAACTTGTATCGAAAAAGATAATTTTTGGATTTACAGTTTCAAGGTTGGAATTTCAATATTCTTTGACGATTATTTTCAAATTTAAAAAGAAATCAAGTAGGGGCTTTATTTTGTGCTCATTTTTTGAAGTACAAGATTGCATTTCGAAGCATACTTGTTCGTTTAAAATAATTAATTATTTGTAGTTAAAGAAATGAAATTTAAAATGGAATAAGAAGTATTGACGAACAGAATTTTCAACTTTGTCTATTGAAATTGACACGATGTCAAGAAGTTTGTTTCATTTCCCGAAAATATAATAAAACTGTTCAAGTATACGAATATTGGACTGGATGTGAATGCGTGAGAGAATTTGTGGCATTGAAGCATAAAAACATCTTGGAGAAGTTCAAGCAAAACGTAGAAAATAGTAACAGAGAGAGGAAGGGATGAATCTCAAGTAAAAAAATCACAGTTTGCTCAATTTCAAACAATGTTTCATTATATCTTCCACATCAATGCATATTCAATCTTCATAAATATAGCAGAGATTTTTGAAAATGACAAGTTGTAATAATGTCAATTCTATCCAGAATCCGTACAATGCCAGTCCTATCCAGAATCCGTACAATGTTGGTTCTATCCAGAATCCATCAACAGTTTCCCGATACCAGGATGGATACTTGGAAATACTGGAGTTTGAAAGAGTATTTTTGGAATAGTTCGAAGAATTTATGAACAAGGAGTTATTAATGGCCGATAGTGAATTAAAAAAATTTTCTGTATTTTCCCCGCAATATTCAAGCAATATAAAAGGAGTCACAATCTCACTGCGACTTTTTCCGGGAATTCCAAGGAATACTGGCGTAATTACTATTACAACTCACTCATTTTTGCTTGGACACTGTCCACTCATGCGTTTCTTTCCGCCACACCGATCGCTGCGTTGTATACGCATTTTCGAATTTATTCGATTCTTGCGACGACAACCGGCTCTCGATATTATCAGTGATTTTGATATTGTGGGGGAACGTCCGAGGTGAATGGGAGAAGATGGGAATGGTTGGTTGTTTGATTACTTTTGTTTTCCTTTCATTCTGTTGAATTTTTCTTTCACTTTCTACCCATACATGTTTACGGGTTGGGCTGAGAGATCGATGGAGTAATTTTCTCGTTCTTTGATTTATAGCAGTCTTTGTCATAAAGAGAAAATCGATTAATTGTTGGATGGATAAGATTTCTGAAACTTCTATCGGGAGAAATCAGTTACGTGATAAGATCTGTTCCACGTCCGTAGAATTTCCTGATGCATGAAAAATTGCTTCTTTGAATATACGTCTTCTGTAAAATCTGTTAATATTTGCGAAGAACTGTGTATCAATCCTCATTTTACATTTCCGTAATTTTTTTTAATACCTAATAATTTTCACTTACAATAGCATTCATCGTAAAAAAATATTTTTATAAGTTAGGATATGTATTTGGAATTAATAAATTCGTTGTATTTTTAATTGAATGATTAATTGTATGATGTTGTCTTGATCATTTTTTTTCTGATTTTGAAATAAATTTTTTTGAATTTCTTTATCTGCTGTTTTTGAAATTCTCATGATTGAAAGGAAACGAATTTGGTTATTTAAAAAAGTTTTTTTGATTGTAATTTCTACGAATACTACTATCATATTAATTGGTAACAGTTACAGTCATTTTTTCTTTTTTAAGTAATCAGTGAATTTGCAAATAATTCGAATGATGGCTTAATTTATATAATAGTTGTTGCTTTTCCGAGTAATTCATATTTTAAGGTTTTGCTTGGCTGCTTAAGACATATTGATTGACTGCAATAAAGAAATCAAAAATTGAGAATAGAAAAGTATTTTTATAAGTTAGGATATATATTTGAAACTAATAAATTAGACAAATGGAAAGTGTTAATGTAAACATAGGTTACTGATTTGAGTCATCAGTTTAAGTTTTAAATTAGATAGATTATATAGGCTTGCTAAGGAATTTCCTTTATTTCCAAGTTTCTTCGTATCGTAACTTTTCAAAAGTTAAAATATTACATCTTTGGAAGTTCTTTGTAACAGGAAAACTGTGCAAGATTTAGATTTCAGCAAATTTTGCTGCTTTGGTATAACATTTGATGGTGACATGAAGATTTTGAGGATTTGGAAAATTCCTGTACAATTGAATAAGGTATCAATATTTCTGATTAAAGGATTCCGCTTGTGTCAGTCGATAACATTTAAAACATTATTATATGATATGATTCTATGTTTATGATTTAACTGCAGTTCTGAGTAATTCTTTACCACCCATGCTAATTACATTTATCAATTGCAGTTATTTTTTTCCAAATCGGTATGAAATTGTTGAAGTGAATCATAACGGAAATTTAAAAAAATTGGAAATGTAGGATGAAAAAATCTTAGCAATATTTTGATCACTGTAAATAATCACAGTCTGATGATGTAATAGATTTTATTAAGTTTCGTGCAGTAAATTCTTGATAGTCGGTTGGTAGTTGTATTTTTTTCTCAGTTATCGCTATTTGCGAAAGAATTTATCATAGTAAGCTGAATAATTTGAATAATTTGAATTTGTCGATCCAGGTAAGCCTTAGTTAGATTTCATGATTATCATTATATTATTTTCAATTACTTTACAGCAAGAAAAGATTTCAAATTTCATTTATAATCTTTTTGCGAGCTGTTTCATTATGTCTGCTGTTATATTTTTTGCTTCAAATTTTCATGTAGAATTTTATGCATTCTTCAAAATTTCAACTCATTATTTGCACTCAATTAATTTCATTAGTTTATTTTTGGAGTATATGTTTGTCTGTAAATTGGCTAGTATTTTGACAAGCAATCTGCGAGAATAAGTTATCAAGTTCGAATTGGAATGAATAGTAAATGTTATGCTACTTTATTTAAAGAATTCTTATATAAATTTTTTATAGTTACAGGACTATTCAGCAGATTACTTCACGTAAGGAAGGAATAAGGAAATTTTAGGAGCTTCGTCACTTATTTACCGAGAGACGTTTTTTAATTAAGTTTCCATTTTGTTAACCTTATTGAAAAATTGGAATCAGTATTCATGAAACATCATCGACTTGAATAGTCGATGGAACGAGATTTATTCTTCATAAGTCTGATTTTCGACAAAATCTGAATTTCTTGTCATAAAGTTATTCATCTTCAGTGACATTTGCTTTTCCTTAGCTTAAAATAATGGGTAATTGTGATAAATCATAGTGCGAATCATAAATTCAAAGTTTAGAAATGGAATATGTTCGAAATGTCTTGTTTCATCCTTAAAACTTTTTTAACTTGAATTTATTTCAGACTGAAATGTGAAATAAATATTCACTTATAATATTGGAAGGCATGTTCTTGGGAAGAGGCTGAAATGTATTCTCTCAGCAGATTCGGTATTTTTACCTCAACATTCAGTTTTATCTTCATCATTGTTTACAACTAGTTCTCTTACAGCATCACGCTCAATGGAATTTGAAATGGAAAAAGTGCTTCATGCAATGGAAATGGGTAATCTTTCTTGTCCTATAAAACAAGGAATGAAATGAAAATTTTAATGATAGACTAAATTAAATATATCGTTCCCATAAATAGCTTCTTACGATAGTGATGTATTTAATTTATTAACGAGATGACGAAATGATACTTTGTTAATGCTACTAATAATACCAACACTGTAGATTTTGAAGAGCAGTTTTTGATGAGGCAGTTTGCAAGATTAAAGATATATTTAGTTTGCATACGCCCATTTTGTTATTAATCTTGCTTATATTAGAAAATTTTCAAGATGCTATGTATTCATTTTTTTAAGCATTTATGCATAGATGCATTTTTTTTAAGGCAGCATTTTATTTAACAGTTTGTAGTGAATCTTTCTTTTTTCAGGTCACAATGTTTATAAACTTCTATTGCTGAAGCGACGAGATCCTATACATAAAAAACTTACATATAACCGTGAAACGAGACAGCTGTTTTTGTCAAGACTGGATAATTCTGACAAGGTTAAAGATATTCAGTTGAGGATTTTTTTTATGTTTCACGGGTCTGTTTTTTCGATTCTCTCTTATTGCATATTCCTCGTATTTTCGCAGTTTAAAAATTCTTAATTTAGGGTGCTAGCAAAAATTGAAAATAGAATTAAATAAAAATGCGAAAAATAAAGCCAGACGATCTAAGAAATTTTGCTTGAGAGCTCCGATATTCTCAATAGATTTAGTGGAATAAATAAGAAATTAATTTTGCAGAATAAAAAAATCACTTATATTGTCTTCAATACTGGCTTTATTGTAAATTTAAATTTCATTGCGTTTTAGAGTTTTAGTAAAACGCTACGCTTAGATTTGCGAATAGTGAAGGAAGTGCATACACTTGATTTTAAATTGAAGAAGATTAAAATCAGTGACAAGTGGGAAAAAGACAAAGAAATCAAGCAGTATGATGCAGCCAAAATATTAGTTCTCAGTTATGCGACCAGTTTCAATTTGCGAAATTGGATTTTGTTGTGTGAGATTTTTTTTTTTTTTGTAATACACGTTGCCATTTTGTTATCATTTTGTAATACACGAAAAGTACTAATTTTAAAATATTTACCTCTTAGTAATTTCATAAAGCGTTGACAATTTGACATAATTACGTATACAAATTTTTAGTTACAAAGATTACTTAATGGCATCAAATTATTGTGATAACACATTTAAAGAAATGCGTGATATGATTGGTTTTTTTTTTGATTGATAGCTATTTGATTTATTAAAATAAGATGAATTTTTTTAGTTGAGACGGAAGATTTATGTCGAATGTGGTATCAGGGTGTTCACTATTTGATGCTCGATACAATTTCTGCTTGTCATGCACTCCTTGCGGAACGATGGCTCAGGAAAGAGTTTTATAATATTGCTGGATATGCTCTTGAAAATCCTTGGTAAATTCGAATTTTAAATGTTCATATGTGAAAAATAAACTTGTAATTCTTTTTCTATCCCCATCAGATAATCATGTTGCAGTATTCAAATGTGAAGGCAAGTAATTCATTTCTGATGATGTTAACCATAACTGTACAGGATTATGGAATAATAGGATTACTTTTGTTAAAATTATTAGAAAAGATGACTAAAGCTTTTGTTCTGTCAAGACTTTGGGAAAAGATTATTAAAACATTTGTGAAAGTAGATTCTGCTAAAAAAGTTTTTTTAGTGTATTTTACACCAGCATGTTTAAAATAAGTTTTTCTTCATGATTTTTACTTTTGAATAGATTAGGTTTTTACATATTATTATCATCATGTTTATTCGGTTTGCAGCATAGCTTTGAAACATATGAAACCATTCGTACAAATAAGTTTGCAGTTTAAAGTACAATCAAAACATCTGCAAGAAATTTGTGAGGCAAGTTATTTTATTTCAGAGAAGCTGTGCTTAAAATCATTTACAATGAATTGACTTGGAAATATATTTATTAAAATTGAAACATATTTTCTGATGATTTAGCCGCAAAAAGTTTAATTATAGTGATTTTTGTTGAACTTCGTACACTTTACTACTACCGCAGTTTTTTCATTTGCTTCAGGAGACAATGTATTATGATACTTTCGCAAATGCTTATCGCAAACTTTTGCATGCTAATTCTGTAAGTTGCAAAACTTGTCTTTTTAACTTTTCAAGCAGTTTACTTGTTTGTCCATCGCACATAGATTCTTTTTCTTTTCAATGTCATTGTAATTATCTTCACTGTTTAAGATTTTTTGAGAATTTCCTTTTTTTTAAATGGCCGATTCTAAGCTGATTGGGTTTACTTGATACCGCTCCTTTGGCTTTATTAAATCAAATCGAATCTCCCTGACATTATAGAACAATTTATTGATTATTGTGATTCTAATCACAATTTTTGATTCTAATCATAGTTTCAAAAATTTCCATGTTTTTTGCAGCTTTTCGCAGAACATTTTGCAGCTTATTCGGATGATGCGGCTGTTGTTAGCTTCAACAATTTCTTTCGGTTTCACAAGGATAAACAAAATGTAAATAATAATAAACATTTTTGCTTTAACTGTAAGATACACATGATCTTTTTGCATTTTAATGGATTATGTTTTTGAATCTTCACTTATTGTGACATTGATGTCGTAAATATCAATACACATTTCGTCACAACAATACAGAACTAAAATTTTCAGGATGAAATAGGAATGTTGCGCGAAAGAGCCAGCGATTTTCTTAGGCGTTTCCTGAGAGAATGGGATCCATATAGAAATGTTCCTGAACCAGTTCTTAGCGTTACTGAAGTACGTTTTTTTTCGGATTTTTATAATTTTGCTGGTGAAATTGATGATAATAATAATTCCATAATTTCAATTTCTTTTTTCCTTCAGAGGGATCAATTTTATCGAATGTTTTATTAATTTTTTTGTCAAAAAAAGTTGAACATTGCTTGTAGTTTTGCGACTTTCTCTTTTCTCGAGAAAATTCACTATGGAATTCTGTTAACGAGAATGTTATACATGATATGAATCGGCCACTAAGTCACTATTGGATTGCTTCATCACACAACACGTAAATGTTATATTTTTGCTAAATCTAAAAGACTTATTGTTTTATGAATAGAGAATTGAAATTAATTTCATCGTAAATTAATATAGGAAATTTTCATACAGAATGCTGCAAAAAAGCTTACATAAATAAAATAAATTTAGATATCTTACTGGTGACCAATTAAAGAGTGAATCGTCTTTGGATACGTATGCTCGAGCTTTACTCATGGGTTGTAGATGTGTTGAACGTATGTTTTTATTATATTTAACTATTATTGATAATTACCGGTTGATTAAATGAAATGAAATATCTTATGGAAAATATAAAATTTTGGGTTTGTTTTAATTATATGATGACCAGAAAAATAGATGATAGGAGCAAAATATGTCGGTTAGGAGAATTATCAGACTTGATCTTCCTTAATTTATAATAGGGAATATCTAAAAACAAATGGAAATCGAAATGTAATTAGTAAAATACCAGTGAATTAAAATAATTAATTGTATAACATTTAAATGGTTTTCGGTTATACATCATATTTTCAGTTGATTGCTGGGATGGACAAAAGAGAAGTTCAGGTGAAATAGAAGATATTGTTATTTACCATGGTTACACTATGACTACTAAAATCAATTTGCGTGATGTACTTTACACTATTCGCCATTACGCTTTTATTAATAGCGAGTAAGTTTTACAGATAAGTGATGTTAAATCATGTAAAAACACTGAAGGTATTTCTAACATATTTTTCAGTACTACCTTAACATTTTGAAATATCTAAGCTTTTATATCTATGATGTTCCTTTAAGAATGGTAAGACATTGATTTATATCGATTAAAATCAGTGCCACATATTTGTCATATTATTTAAAAATAATGCTTAAAAACCACAGGTAAATGAATTTAGGTTTCCAGTGATTCTTTCGATCGAAAACAATTGTTCGGTACCGGTGCAACGCTTGCTTGCTCGTGAAATTAGAGAAATTCTTGGCGATTATTTACTCACAACTCCTGTTAGTCGTGAAGAAACTTGTTTACCATCTCCGGCAGCACTGAAGCGAAAAATTATCCTAAAACATAAGAAGTTGCCGACTGAAAGTGAAGATATCGCCTCACAGCAAATTGATGAGGGTGAATTTTTTCAACTTGCTTTAAAGCTTTCAGTGGCATGCTTTAGCATTTTTGCAGTTTAATTCTGTATAGTTGCTCTTAATCATGCTCATGCTTTGATAGAAATCGAAAAGAATTCATCTTCTATGCTCATCTTACTCTTAAAAGATTAAAACTATTTGAAAGGTCAAAAATTCAATTTTTATATACAAATAGGTTCAGGAATGGTTCCATTTATAACACTTCTTTCTCGTAGATCTATATACACTTCATTGGGATAATTTATCTTTCGTTGCCGAAAGTAATCTAATTAATTTTCTATATTTTGACTAAACGAATGAAGTTAAGTGTCAATGTTTTGGGCTGAACATTTGGGATCTTAAACTGATTTTGAAATTTTTGCAAGAACTTCAAAATTTGTTGGAAAGATTCGAAGTTGGTTCAGTTTCTTAATTTTTTCAGACCAAGAGCAGGACTTACTTTCGTTGAATTTTATTCGGCGAGGAATTTTGTCGTTAAAAAACGCAATAAGCGATGTAGGTTACGCATTTTTATATATGAAAATATTATTTATTTAATCTTTTTTTTTCAAATTTTTCAAATTTTTTAGAAAGAGTTATTGAATACCCGTAAATTCAAAATATTAGAACATTTACTGTAATGATTTCATGTTCTTTTAAGCGTGGATTTGATTTTTATAAATCGCAAATTTGAACGGTTAATAATTTAGGAATGGACAACTCATTTATTTATATTGTTTCCGGATCGTTTATGTTATATGCTTGAACAGTGCGAAAATAATATCAATAATCAGGAGATTTTAAGATGTCAGGATTCATTCGGAAACGCACCGGATGATGAAAATCAGGTGATTTTTTGAACTATTATCTTTCATTCTTCGAGTGTTTAAAATCATGCAGTAATTTGTTTTAGGCATTCTTTCTATTCAAAATTTCCATTACAGGATGCTTTGACAAATTTGACAAGTCTTGGTGTTCTTCCGGAAGAAATGCATATTACAGAAGAATGGTTTCATGGTAAAACAGATCGGAATATGGCAACAATGCGTCTTTTGGAACACAAAGATAAAGGCAATGGTCTTTTTTTGGTTCGCCATTCGACTATTTTCATTGGCGATTACTCCTTGTCATTTTTGTAAGGATCTTTCAAAACTAGATGAAACACAGTGTTTTTCTTCAGTTGTTGCTGAAACCTTTCTTAAGAATTAGTGCGGGATTGTTGACATTAATGAGATAAAGCTAAAAACTTTGGTTCGCATGTTTTTAATTAATTCAAATCAAATGAAAATGATATAAGTCATGTCAGTTTTAGATATAATGGGAAAGTACATTACTGTCGAATATGCAGCATAATGGTGAATGATTTTTTATTCAACTCAAGTTGAATAAAAAATATAATTCATGCCAATTTTAGGCATAATGAGAAAGTGCATCATTGTCGAATACGCACCAGAATGGTGAAAGGCGAAAGAAAGTATTATTTTTTGGAAAATAAACAAATGGATACACTTTATGAACTTATATTGCACTATACGAAGGAAAAATTAAGGACACCGAATTTCAGCACAACACTGCTCATTCCATGTCCACAGCCTTGTTCTCATCTCGGAATGATGTGAGTTTTGAATTAAAAGTATGAGGATTTTTGAACTACTTCGAATTTTTTATTTTTTATATTTATATATCACATTTCTATATTGTGAGTATAAATATCAGTCAATGAAGAACAGTGTCATTTGAAGTACTAAATTATATTTCGGTATTGATTGCTGTGAAAGTTTTTTATATACTCAAGGGAACAAAAAGCGACGAAGAAGAACCAACTTTGAGAAATGAAACTTTTACAAATTGAAGGAATCATATAACTCAGAAACATGAGAAGAGACGTTATGTTTATTGTTCAGATGGTTCTGTGGGAAAACAGACAGAAATCGTGCCGAAAAACTGCTGAACACAGTTCGGCAAGATGGAGCTTTTTTGCTGCGCTTTAGTTCTAGTGATAAAAACGTTTTTGTGCTTTCTCTGAGGTATGCATCATTTCGATCTTCAATTTATTCATCGTAAAGTGCTTTTGCTTTTTTGTATTGCCTTGAAGGAAATCGCTATGACTGCACTATTTAATGAAATTAAAAGTCATGGAATGGTGTTGCATTCACAGAGTTGATGGTGAAATATGGCATTATCGTTTGAAACGGGATGGTCGAATTTTTGTTGTCAATCAGACAATCTTCGAAAATTTGAATCAAATAGTTGAATATTATTCAACAAGAGAATTCGTTCGTGGAATATGTCTGAAATATCCCGTAGGCGAAAATACTGTTACTGATTATACAGATGCATGGTTTAGCATTGATCGGGCACCTGGTTGTTACATGGAACTCAAGGATATTGATAAAGAGGTAATGAAATTGATTTTATTTAATGAACAAAAACTTTTTTTCAAAGTTGCTTGCGAATCTGTCATTTTTACTGAGTTCCCTTGATTAATTCTCAATATTCTCAATTCATGGCATAGGAAGGGAGCTTTATTCATGGAATAAAGAATTATCTGAGAAATCACTAGATTTTAAATTGGGCGAGATACTCGATTGAAGCATTTTTTAGTCACGAATGTAGCTCAGAAGTTAGTGAAGCGGTCAGTATCGCACAATACTGAAAATGACTGTTAAGGAACTACCGATAGAGGCAATTGTAAAAGTTCATATATTTGGAAACATTTAATTAAAACAGTTCGTTAGTAGTGCTAGTATATTTCCTTACAAATTTTATCTTTTTGTTCATAAAATCGCATGTGTGGAAAGTACTGTTGAGCAAATGGAAGGTAGATCTGTCTGATTCATATTTCAATTTTCACTTTATATTAATTTTTTCAGATAATTTGTATTATACTAATATATTTTTGTTGTGCTATAGCTGAAACAACATAATCTACCTTAGATTATAATTCATCAATTGAGTTCAGGTATTGGTTCGAGCTATCGAGGCGTACAATGGATCTCTTCCTAACGAACTTTCTTTCCCTGCAAATGCAGTAATAAATGTGTTGAGGAAGGATGGCGACTGGTAAAAATTTCTTTAATGAAAACTCACCTTGTGATGTTTGAAAATTTTACTTTTAAACTATTTTATATTCCGAAAAAGATTTTGAGACTAAAGAATTCAAATTTGAAATCTGCTTTAGCTTTATGTTATAGCTGGCGTGGTAAATATGGCAGTCATTCAGGTTTCTTTCCATCTCGATGCGTTGTTGAGCTAGAAACTTCAGATAATCAAACGGTATGTCTGTCATTAGAGCTTTGAAAAAATGCACCTTTTTAGCAAATGAAATTCAAGACTTTCTCTAAATCTTGGTTATTTTTATTCACTGATTTGGCAATTTCAATAGTTACATATAGCAAGTTTTCTAGAATGAATTGGGCTTATATGCAACTATCGATTTGGCTGATTCTTTGGTTGAAGAGATACCGTTTGAAGTTGCTGGTCGACCATTTGCATTCAAAATCAAACGTGTTTCAGCGCATTGGAATCCAAGCGTATACTAATTTTATTATTCACTATGGCGTTTGCTTAAAAGTTAATGTTTTAATTTTAGTAAAGATGAATTGATTTCGTCTTGAAATGCTATTTGTTCAATATTTTTAGGAATACATATTGGCAGCTAATTCAAATGAGGATCGTGAAGACTGGTTAAATATCTTATTGGAGCTAACAAGGACAGTTGCGGATCGCAATATCTTGATACGTACACGAGAGAAAAATTTACGAATAGCTTCTGAATTATCTGATTTAGTGGTTTACTGCCAGGCAGTCCCTTTCAATTCACAGTTTGCAAGTATATTATCGTTATCTTGTTCATCTTTCAGTGATTTGATGTGATAGGGAGGTTGAATAGCATTATAGTTTTTCCAGTCAGTTGTCCCAAAATTTAAAAGTAAAAACGAACTGATAAGAAAAAATTTTAAAGAAGAAATGACCTAAAATTGGGAATATATTGAGCATCATATCATATAGTGAATTATATAACTATAACTATTGTTTAATAAATATATTTCTTGAATAATCTTTTTGTCATTTTATTCCAATAATAAGTTGTGAATTCGTATAGCGCTGTAGAAATTGCTAAAAATTTTGCAGCACAAGGCAATTTTTACGAGATGTGCTCGTTCAGTGAAACAAAATTTGAGAAATTGATGGGACGAGGTTTGGTTCAGTTTAATTCTCGCCAGTTGTCACGCATTTACCCGCAAGGTTCACGTGTTACTTCAACGAATTATGATCCAGTACCGATGTGGAATGCTGCATGCCATATGGTTGCACTGAATTACCAAACTGGTGACAGAGTTGGTGTTTAATATTCTTATAACATACTTAAAGAGATGCAGTAAGTGAGTGCTCTTTTTATTGTTTCATTTTCATAATTTCTTCACGTGGCATATTATGTTCTAAATTTTCTTTACCATTATAGCAGTCAATTTAAAAAAATGGTACGTGAAGTTTTATGAGAGAATGATTGGTCTTTGTAATAGATTTTATTTCAGTAGTTTGTAGCTCACTTTTATTCCTTTATAGATTTGTCGTGCTTTTTAGATTTTTAACGTTGGAGAAGTTTGTTTACTTTTTTCAAAAAATGGGTTGATATGGAATTCTGAATCTTGTCAATTTTTTTAATAAGAACTTTGAATATAGTTTCGACTACAATTTTCTCGTTAGTTCATGAATTGTTGAAAATTTTGAAAATTTATTTTGCTTTATTTCATTTTGATGCATAAAGTTGAATGAAAGTGTATAACATATGTTTTTGCAGTCAATGCAATTGAATCAGGGTAAATTTATGGCAAATGGTCAATGTGGATACGTGCTGAAACCATCCTATATGATTGATGAAATGTTTTCTCCAGATGCTGCCGAAGTAGTGTCCACTTCTTGTCCAATCATTCTTACTGTTCATGTAAGCTTTTAATTGTGGTGCTATTATACCGATCGGTTTTAAATTTCTTAATCAGGCGAGACATCATTCAACACCCAGAAAAAGGTATTTTTCGAATATTAAAATTTGCAATAAAACCAGATTTTTTATAGTTGCTAATTATGGAACTTTTTTTTTTTAATGTCAAGATTTTGAATAGTATTTAATCTAATTTTAGAATCGATCTTTTGCGGATCAAGAATTGTTGATTCCTGTGAAAAAAAATCCGATATTTTCTCTAAAATCAGGATTTTTAAAAATTATTCAGGTAATAGCAGGACAGCACTTATCAAGAAAAGATAGAAACCGAGGTATCTGTTCTCCAGTTGTTACTGTAGAAATTGTCGGTTTGCCGGCTGATTCAACCATTACTCGAACACGAGCCATTGGTTGGTTTTTTCGTTGAGATGTGGAAAAAAAAGCTTCGAAAAAATTCGAATTCAAATTTAAAAATCTGAATTTAGAACATTTAAATTATAATTTTGTTGAATTATAAATCCCGATTTCAAATTCAATTTTTAATTTAAGTTCAGCTTCCAATGGCTTGAATCCTATTTGGAATGAAAAATTCAGTTTCAAAGTGTACTGTCCAGAAATAGCTCTACTTCGCTTGTACGTTGAAGATGGTGATTTTATGGGACCCAAAATGGATCCATTTATTGGACAAGCTGTATATCCACTTGACTGCATTCGAACTGGTATACTTTTTTTTTCATTTCTTCCAGATTTAAACTTTTATTCATTGCATTTCTCAAGAAATTATACATTTTATTATTAATATTAGATAATAAGCTACCAACACAAATTTTTGTAATAAGCACTAACACAAGTTTTTTGGCTTTGAATAAATATAATAAAGATATGTTGTTTGGATGAAGTTCTTTTATAAAATGCATAGATTAACGTTGACAACAGAAATTCGTCAGAAATTTTTTAAAAAAGTGAGCTGTTACTCAGCATTTCATTGAGCTTTCTTTGAATTGCTTCATGAAAAGAAACTTTGACGAATAACGTGAATAAATGGTATATTCAATGCTGCAGTCAGAAAAGTGATTTTACTAGTCTGCTAATTTTAATTTATCTTAGGTTTTCGATCTGTGACACTTCGTAATCAGTACAGTGAAGAGTTGGAATTGTCATCTTTGCTCGTTTATCTCGATATGCGCCGTCAGAATAATGAAGCAGAAATTCTAAATCCACATATTGCTTTGCAAGCCGGCCGATGTCTTGCCGGTATAATGTCTATTTCACTGAATTTGAAAGCATGAAGTTGAATTTTTCTGCTCTTTTTAGAAGAATCCACTTCGAATTAATCGATAAAATTCTTGGAGATTTAAGTTTGATATTGCAGGTGGATTACAGAAAACGTCAACATCATCTGGTATATTTTCGGCACGGTTAAATTCAACCGACCAGAATGATTTCACACCACCACTTTCATCTAGTTCATTAGCTTCAAATCACGTTCCAATTCCAATGGATTCAACATCTTCAGAGTAATATTTTCATAATTTTTTAAGGAATCCTTCATAATTAATTACTATGCAGCATGAATTATTTGAACTCAATCGATACATCGAACTTTTCTTTAATCTTTCCCTTTTTTCAGCTATAGTTAAAAAATGCTTTTTAAAGCTTCATATGACTACAGTTTATTGAATCAATTTGATTGGATTTAATCTGTTTATTTAATTACTCATTCAATTTTAGCAGTTCTACATCATGTCCTTCAAAAAAAGAAAGTGGTTTAAGGAAAATTTTCCGATTTGGAAAGAATTAAAATGATGAATTATTCAAGCCATTGATAATCGTTTATCACTTCATTGCCTTGGACTGATAATTTTGATAGCAATGACATTTTTTTTTATGAATTCATTGGTTGATATTGTAAGTGAGAAGTAGTGCCAAAGAGTAGGTGAGAATTTTCTGTTTTAAGGTTAAAAATTTCCTCCTGTATCTTACTACTTAATTTTTTCGCCTGTCATTGGAAAGAAAAGTTTCAAAAGGAAGTCAAAAAAGGGAAGCGATTTATTTTAAATGTTGTAGAAAGTGTCTTTATAGATTATCTGTTTTTCTCTTTATTTCCGACATTTCGAACAATTTTTATGCGTTGCAAAAAAATTTATTTAAACATCTTTTTTTACTTTGGGGGAATGAACTTTATTTTCTGACTCTTTGGATAATGTAAGATATGCTTTTTTCCTAGAGAACATAATATTTTTTTTATAGAAAATAATTTTTTTATTTAGCTTAGAATAGGTAAATTGAGGTTATAGAAATTGCGATGCTTCCAAAATTTAATATGTATTACTTTTCAATTTAAAATATACTTTTTTAAAGATATGCTAATTCAAGATCTGTTACTTTTTGTGCAGTAAGCTTCCATTTATGAACTGTACAGATGCCTCGTCCACCATTTTAATTGAAGTATATTTAGTGATTTTTTTAGATGAAAGCTGAAATTTTTCCTCTGTAGTCATCTTTTTTTTGTTTAATATAAATATCATAAAATGGCTTATTCTGGATATGATACCTTTATCATTTCGATCACACATAACATTCAGTTTATTTTTTCACAATTCCGTTTCCATGATCAACAGTGCTTTATTATTTTGAAAAGAATAAAAAAAAATTCAGAGATTGTAGAAATCTCTGAATTTTTCTGCAAATTTTGCCAAAAAGCTTTGAACTTTAGATATCTTAGCATCAAATTAATTCTTAAACTTCAGATTCCTGTTGCTCATGTAAACTTAGCGAGTTTTATACCTTTTGCAAAACTTTTCATTTTCTCCACATTCGCTTCTTTTCAGCATTTATTCTACAAATCTGTTTCATGAACTAATCATACATCTGTAAAAGTCTTTTCTTTTTATTTTTGAACGATTCTTTTAAGTAGTGCGAAGTGGGAATGTTCATTCATGCGTCATTTGTATTTCCTGGTTTTTATTGTAGTCTAAAGTGAAGTGAATTATAAAATATGCTAAATGCTCATTATTTGTCTCATTTTTACTTTATTTTAGATACATATCGAAAAAACTTTTTGGATTATGTGCTTCGAAACTTCCTAGAAATTGATATTTGATGTTGCATGAAAAGTTTCCCAGGAATATTCGTTGTCATAAAGTTCAGTTTGCAATTTAATTATTCTAGTTCACTAATTTTGAAAAGGCTTGGATTTCTAATGAGTGCTACTTTACAATAATCATCAAAATATACTAGCGAATGGAATAATTAGTACTTCATCTTTTTCGAAATAGTATCATTCTGAGAATTAGTAACTTTATAAAACAGCATCAAGTAGAAATTTGCTTTAATTCATTATATCAAAATACGATTTGAAAGCTTTATATATTTACTTGTTCGTGACTGTTTTAAATAATAGTAAGAGCGGAAGTTGATAGAAAAATTCATATCAAATAAAGAGGAAAAATATTTTTATTGATATTAGACATTTAGAATATATTCTCTTAATAACTGTGGAAATATTTTTCGTTGATTTCGTTTCTTCACTTGATGTTCAAGAAAACTTAGGATCATTATATATCTGTCGGAAGTTTACTAAAATCCCGTTAATAGTAGTCGCATATTTAAAAGAGCACTTTCGAGTGTTGTTAATATTTTAGTTCTTTCTTTCTTGTTTGAGGAAATTCAATTTTTCATATCGTTATTATAGTTTTCTACTTCCTATATTCCACTGTCCATATAAAACTTGGAAATAGCTCGATTATATTGCCAGTCCTTTGTATTTTTCTTTGAAAACAGATTTTGTTCCGTATTTACTACAGTTTGTTTATTATGTATTTCCTAGCTTATTGTTGATGCAAATAATTTTATTGATTGCATCTATTTTTGCTGAAAAGAATTTTTTTTACCAAAAAAAATTTTTCTGAAAACAAACATTACATTATGCATGTTTCTACAAGTTTGAGTAGTACATGAGATGCACAGCTTAGAAAAGGCATGCAAGTCGTAAAATTGGACATAATCGGATATATCTATTCATTTCGTGGCAATTTGGAACCTACCATCCAAGTGATTAGATTTTCCAAACGAAAAAACAAAACAAAACTGCTTTGAACGAACATGGCGATACATGATTTATTTTGTTACTTTGTTATTGCTAGCAACTGCTAGTGCGTAATGGCTTCCAAATTCTATCAAACACCCAAGTTTGATTTTATATCAGCTTTAAAAATATAAAAACTGAAATAACGAGATGAGTAATCGGCAGTAATTTCACATATAATTTTATTTAATTCTACCTTTATTGGTATTCATCTGTTGAGAGTTCTCTGTTCGGTTTTTAAATATTATACCTTTGTTAAAGAATAATATAGTAGCATTGAAAACAATTTTTGATTGATAAGAATTCTGAGGTAGATTTTTGAGGACTGATAAAAATTCTTTGATGCTAGGATTAAGAAACATGTTCTGTCTTTAATCTCAAAAAAAATTTTATCTTTTCAATTTCGAAAGAAAAAAAAGGTTGGGATTTTAACTGTTCAGTAATTCTCTATTCGGCATCTTAATACTTATACACGCCTATTATGACTCGTAAAGAGTAATACAGTAACATTGGAAACTGAAGGACTGATTTTTGAGGATTAATAAAAATTCTTTGATGCTGGAATTAAGGAACACTGAGAGTTTTCAAAGGAAAAAAAAAGTTTTTGTGTTTGTGAAGAAGCGAAATCTACGGAAGCTTCGCTTGAAATTTTATCTTTTAGTATTTTTGCAAAGATTCATCTGATTTATAGAAGCTACAATGTCAAATTCAACATCATTTATAATACAAGATATTAATGAATGTTTTAATTTCCGAAACGAATTGCTTAAGGTAAGTTTCTTCAGCAATAATAAATTATTGCAAGCAAAAATAAATGATATCATAGTTCACTCTAGATTCCGGATGAGATATGCTCGTTGTATTTTTAAAAATTCAACTAACTTATGATATTTTTATAGAACCCTATAAAATACCAGTCTTCTGGGAATACTAAAATTCTGAGTGTGTGAAAATAGATTATGAAGAAAGTAGGACTTTGCTTGACACATTTCTTTGAGTAGTGTAAGTCAATCAATATGTTTCTCAACATTTTTGATTTTTATGTCAAAGAATTTTAGAACATTTGCAGCAATTTAAAAAAAAAAAAAAAAAAGAAAGAACAATTACAGATGGACAAATGAATATGCATAATATTTCAGGCTATTTCATTTGTTCCATTTGGTTTTTTATCATCAATATGTAATGTCATACTAATAATTGCAATACTGAGAAGCAATCATCTGCGCTCTCGTCGTGAAATTCAAATCATTTGCGCTCTTTCTATTGCTGATTTTCTTGAAGGTTTATACATTTTTTTTGTCGAAATATAATCAGAAATAAATGAATTTTGGAATTGTTTCATTAATTGAATTACTGAAATTATGTCATTTATTGAATTTCTTCTCATTATTGCCTCCAACATTGTCATCATTTCCTCTCCAATACTCTAATTATCTTCATTATGCAATCAAATCAAATAAAAGAGGATAGAAATTCAGATATAATTTTAAACGATTTTTAAAACATTTTTGCAGAAAGAATTAAGAATTAAGAATTGTTAGGAAATTCAATTTATCGAATATTCTTAACTCTTAAATTTTGAAATTTTTAAATTTTATATCAATTTATATAAAAATAGCTGTCTCTAAGACACGAATTTCAATTCATCATAACTAAAATCCCATGCACTTTATTGACGATATTCATTCTATAGAAATTTTTTTGGATCTTGACAAAT
This sequence comes from Onchocerca volvulus, assembly GCA_000499405.2. NCBI lineage: Eukaryota > Metazoa > Nematoda > Chromadorea > Rhabditida > Onchocercidae > Onchocerca > Onchocerca volvulus. Next base: position 10,066,859 of record HG738140.1, on the reverse strand, counting down.
TTCTAAAAAGTATTTTCTTCCTGATTGCATTATTTAAGAAATTTTTTTCCATGAGAACAAATTTTTAACAATAATTTATTGCCGAAAACTGTAGTGAAGTATGATATGACAGATGCGACAAAAATTCATGGCCTAAATCTTTCAACTTTTAAAGTGTTAATTGTTTGACTTGTGATCATCCGTTATCACTAAAGGAGAATTGGATCCCTTCAGTTGACCAAATTCTAAATACACTGTAATTTCCAATGCATCTTGTCAATTTGTTGAATATTTAAAAATCATAATTCAAAAGATTACCAAGTAATAATCACGATGATGCAAGTTTAAATTTGGGAAGTACTCAGAACTTCTTTTTTTTCCAGCCACTAACAGTCCCAGTTATCGCACATAGTCCATTTCATCGTGCATTGAATTTGACCAAGAAATGAGATAAGAGATAAAATTTAAATTAACGTTTTTTGATTATCGGTTAGTACATGAGATGTCTACTTATTGGGCTTGTTCATATCTGTTCGTCATGATGAGTTATTCGGCAACTTTTTTTTGTACTTATAAGATGATCAAATTCGATGATCTGAATCAATATTTGATAACTTCTGTTGTTGCATTTCCATCTTCAAGATTTCATCTTCACAAAATCTCTATGTTTGTCGATATTTTCACGTCAAACGTGTTAATATTGTAAGTTGCTTATGATGCACTACAATCTGCTTTGACATCAAATGAAAAAAAAAAAAAACCGTTCGAATTTGGTTCTAATCTAAATCACTTCCTTAGACCAAAATAAATGTCAAATAAATAAATGGCTCATGTTGAGATCGTGGTTAAAAGACATACAGTAAAAAAAGATGCACAATGCAGAGAATATATTCAATATAAAAAACAAGTTTTTGTGCAAAAATTACAATTACTTTCCCACAGATATATAAAATCTTTCAGCATTTGCAAGCTTTTCTGCTGGTATATATCGCATATTGGTGATAGTTTTGGATTTGAAAGATAAAAAATTTTATCTTCTACATTGTATGCTATTACCTCATTCTTGGTTATGGCGATGGTCCGATTTTGCGACTTCATTTATGCTTTTAACAATAACATTCGACCGATTAATCTCAGTGATTTTTCCACTAAAATATATAAACTGGCAATCCACGTATTCCTACATCGTTATTGGAACAGTAAATCTTTGTTATCTTTGATGTTTCAGCTAGTATTCAATCTCTTAGTTCTTGTAGCAATTCTAGAAGCAAACTTTGAATATTTCATAAAAACTGCTCTCTTTTTGTAGAACTCAACATCCATAAGATTGATGATGTCAGAACATTTTCAGCCGTATGCATTATCGATACTGCTATCAACATTTGCTTGGTATCGACCTATCACAAAACATATTGAAATATCAATGCTTTGTACGAACGTTTACATTTCACCTAAGTTTTATATGTTCTCTAAATATTTAACTGCTCTATCAAGTATCCTTAGTGTCGTATTTTATATTCCGGCAATTTTCCTCGTTAAAATACGAGGAAAACATATGTCACAGATTCTAACTAATTCCCAGGTTTGACCTTTATCGATTTCTTTCATAAATATTTAATAATTCCAATCATACAGAATCAACTGACACTATTTCGTCATTTTTGAATACAGTTCAAATTATTAATATCAGTTACTTTTTAGTGGTTATAATAAAATTCTTGAATTAAAAATAGAAATGATAGAGCTCATTAAGTACTAAACAGTCACTTTGTAAAGCTCAACAATTAATTTATTGTTTAAATTCATTTGCTGAAAACTTCTGCTCAACATGGCTAATACCTGTTTCACGAACAATTAACGAACTTATCAAAACTTGTCTTTCTAGATGGATCGTCAGCGTAGAGCACAAATGCGAATGACAATTACGTTAGCATTTTCTTGTTCTTTGACATTCTTTCTGGATGTCATACCTCGAGCTGTTGGTATTTACGGTAATTGATTAAATTATTCAAATAACTGATAAAACTATTCAAATGATATTCAAATATGATTAGATTAAGACATATTATATCAAAATTCATATCTATAATGAAAGAATTGTGGCATATAAAATGATCAGTTTATATTTCAGGTAGTTTCGGCGGAAATCCTGTTGAAATGGAAGGACAATGTGAGAGTGCAATGCAAATATTGTTTCATTTAACAAAAGTGAACTCTCTTTTCAATTTATTTGTTCATTATCATCGTAATTCTGCAATTCGGGAATCTATTTTGAACGTTATTCGCATATTTTATACTTGCAAGTTTTTTTCTTTTTTTTTTTCGATTAAAAAAATAATAAATTTTAATCTGAAATTTATTCATTCTTCTTTTCAAAATAGCTAAGAATAACTTCATTTGGTTAGTTTTTTTTTTCAAAAGAATGCAATCACTTCTGATAAGTTTATTTCTTCTTATGGATATAATTTCACAGCTAATTTTGATATCATGATAATGCAAAATTTGCAGATAAAATGATAAAATGAAATAAAATGAACAATTTTTTTTGCAGATTTATTTGACCATTTTTTGAATTATTATTATGTATATCATAAATTAAAATACTGAAAATTTTGAAATGATTTTAAGAAAGAGAAGCATAGAAGGTGATACTAAAAGGAATAATGATGACGATGAAGATCCTCTTATCCGTTGTTATAAAGAAGATGAAAGAGAAAATCAAGAGTTTCAGTTGCACAGATAGTGCTAGAAAAGTTAGGACAGCGGTATTTTAATTTACAAACCATAAAAATTAAAAAAAAGACCTTCAAATAAGTTTGAAAAAAAAAACTTTTTTCAATAAAGGAACTTTGTATATGAAGTCAATTTTGCTTATTTTTCAAAGTTATATTAACTTTTCTTCTTGCAAGATATTATATTGCTTTGGACTAACATTAGATTTTCTGTCAATTGAATTAATGCCAAAAAAGAAGTAGTCGTATACAAATGATTTTTTTATTCAATATTGACCCATATTCAAAAATTTGAAAGATCGAATAGTTTCCATGTTGAAACTTTACAGCGAAGCGTACGGTAGTCGTAAGCTTGTCATGAATGGATAATGGATTTCGACAAACTATTCGGGAATTTCCAAAACGACCATCTAAATCGCTATCTATTTTGACGAAGTTTCATAATTCTTAATGAGATTTCCAAGCTATTCTAATTTGTTGATATGAATGAATTTCAATCGTTTTATTTTGCCGATTTTAGTTAATTTGATCGCTTCTTTACTGCATTAGAAATTCATAAATTACACAAAAATCTGAGTGAGAAACTTTGTATTAACTATGTTTCGAAGTTGGTTATATTCTCAAAATTTTCAATAATGTTTGATTGCTTTTCTTTTGTTATATAGAAAATTGAAATTTATTCCAAATTATAGTTAGACCATCGCACGTATGATAATTTTCAGAGTTAATTTTGTCAAGTTTCATAAAAAACCGAATGAGTTAGCGCAATATTTAATATTTCAAACAACATTGAAAAATCACAAAATTTAGATGTAATTGTTTTTGTTTTTGGCTTCATGTTATTGGTCAGTCAAGCATAATATTTGATTATCTTTAACAAAAAAAAAAAAAAAAAAAAACGAAAAAAAAAGAACTTAATATTTGAGAACTTAAGTTCAATAAAATTTCATTTCTGAATGCTATCAATAACTTTCAGATTCGGAAATTCCACTGCTATTTTGTTTGAAATAGTTGCAATTTTTTGAAATATACAAAAAAGAATGCAGATGAATTGCTGAGAAATGATTGATTGAGAACCGAAAAAATTATCAAAACAGCGATCGTCTCTTTTGTTGCATTTTTGTCTGACAAAGTTTTGACATAATTGAACCTCACATTAGCAGTGAAAGTAACATGTTAATCGTTAAAAGCATTCAGCAACTATTTGTTTTAAAATTACTAATATCCATTTAGAAAAAGAAATGATTGTATTATCAATGACCACTTGTTATCATAAATTTGAAAAATGATCTGAGAATTTTGAAAAACAATAATCATGTATATTCTTGACTGTTGACTGAATACGCTTTCTTTCCTAAGTTCAATTCTAATCAGTTTGAATTTCTTTTAGAAGTTTCAGTTCGTAATTTCTGTTAACCATATTTCAAGCATTTCACAATTTCTTTGTTAGCCAATTTTTCAGATATGTTCGATTTTGTTTGAAGCGATAAACAAATCGAAAAAATTCAACATTTATATCAATTAGACTAATTAAAATCGAATGAGGAATTTATGTCAAACGCATTTGCTATTGCAACCAGCAGAAAAGCTTTGAATTCATTGTATAACTGATAGATATAAATGTTAAATTTCTTCATCTGTTGCATAATTTATTAAACAAAGTATTTTCATTACTACTGTCCATTTCTGCGAGAAAACACATGGAATAAAAGGCTCGATGAATCGATTATATAAAACGAATTTTTATTTTTCTTTTTATTGCTTTATAATTCAAAGCATAAAATTCTTGCATCAAATTAGGACTTAATAATGTTAAAAAAAAAAAAAAAAATGAACATTACTGGAAATTGAGATTTATCTTCTTTTTAGACTATATAATTTTGTTTAATGAGCGAATAATGTGTCGTAGCAAGTGAAGTGGAATAAATTAATTTTGAAATTTTCAAGTTTGATTTGTTGTAATCATGATTCATTGATTCGTGATACCGTAGTCCTGCAATTAGTTTGCAGAACTAAGGTATACATGCGTCAACAATTCAAACCTAAAAATTTAATATTTTTTTTTCCTGAGACAAACAAGTAAGAGACTCTTGAGATGAAAAATAAGTGAAATCAACTGAAAGAATATTTCGTATATAGCAATTATTCTATGAAATGATTATAAAACAAAATTCATTTGGCTTTGCAAATGCGTGTTCCGGTAACCTTTGATGCTGAACTTTTAAATTTAAATAACACCGGATAACTTATCGAAAACCAGAAATGGGGTTTTCTGTTGCGAATGTAATGCAAACACTGTTTTATTTAGCAAAAATAAATTCGATCATCAATTTATTTAATCATTATCATGTTTTATATTTTTTGTCTTGACCACGGAAATAATTTCATTTTAATGAAATATCATAATAGAATGGGAAATATAAAATGCGAATTGGAAGTTTTATTTTCAAAAATTATGCAAACTTTTCCATATCCATTCACGAATATTAATTTCATCATATATTAGTTTTGTGAATAAATTTCGAAAGTCATTATAAGTAGAACAGCTAGAGCTATGATTTTTGCAATTTCTGCGGTAAATTAAAAATCACTATCAAAACTTTTCAAGAAGGTTTGGAAAAAAAAAAAAAAATTCCGAAATTCGAAATCAATACGCTCATATCAACTAGAATGAAAAAGCATTACCACGAAACGGACTGAAGAGTGAGTAATGAATGGCACAAATATCATATTATCAGTAACCGTAAATTTCCGTATTTCAGTTTTTATGAGTCAGTGATATGCGTTATTGTTGTGCTCCATATTTAATGCTCAACTTTTTGTTGTCGGAGAATTTGCTTTTATAAATTAAAAGTCAGAAGATTTGTATGAGAAGACTATATTTAGCAGTAGTAATTGAGGACAGAATTGAACTTACGTGGCCAATCCATTAAATGGAACGAGGCATGCACTGCTTTTCCCACTCTTCAAAAATGCTCCTTTGACCCTGACTTCAATAATAGTTAATTTCGAATTTTACTTGTCTATAATTGTCAAATATCCTTTTATATTTACAAAAAACAACTTTACCTCGCTATATTTATGTAATATACATATAAAAATTTTATTTTAAGAATTTTATTTATAGCAATTAATTATTAATTACTGATTACAGTAAGATTCAGGGAGTGTGTTCATAAAAGAATCATTAATCAGGATTATTACTAATTGAGTTATAGTTATAAAAATAATCATTTGTAAATTTGTTTTATTAAATGATGAAGATGATTTTCAGTTTTGATAATTTAATGACAAGAAATTTCTTTCTTCTCTTTGAAATTCCATTTTGATCAGAATTTCACTATTAAAGTCATTTTCATTTATTTTCCGAACTTAATTCGAAGAAAAAATTTAAGCGAAACAAAATGGATTTGAAAAATATTATATCTGGCTTGAATTCATCTTTCGAAAATGTTTTTTTTAAAAACTATTATAATTTTGCAATGAAATCATAAAGTTGCTCGAGTATTGATATAAAAGTTATATCTTCCTGATCTTTTCTCAGTGAATTGGGTTAATTCTATGGCACTCAGATTTTCTATATGTATTGAAATAAAGGTTTCTTTTTTTCAGTATTTTTCAAAAGATTTTCATCTTTCTCAAAAAGATTTTTTTTTTTCAAAAAGAAAAAAACCTACTCCGAGGTCCTATAATAAAAAAAATTCATTACTCCAAATTTTTTATAAATTTCAAGTTATTTACACTTCGTTCTTTCTAGAAAAAGCGAAGCATATTATCTCAGGTATCTCATCTTAATCTTTATAATTTCATATGTTTTCAAATTTTCCCCATTTTTCTATTAGCATTATATATTTAACAGTGATCACAAAGTAGCTTGATTGATTTGCATAACAAAATTTGTTGAGATATCAAAATTTTTAATTGCGATTTAATTAAAATCCGTGGTAAAGTGTTTCCGGTAGTGAATTTGACTTATCTAAAAGAGATATACAGCATTATTCTTGCTGTAAAATATTCCTATAAGAAAAAATTTTAGGCGTTCGAGATAAATCACAAAAAGAGTACGCATTGTGATCTAAATTAAATTTTAAAAAAATGAGAATTTCAATCAGCAAGGAGAGAATTTTAATTTGATCATTGATCGTATTCCTTTACATAATAAACTAATGCATAAGTAATGTAAGCTGTTTGCTGAAGTACTTCTTTATCAATACAGTCTCTCACTTTGACTAGAGTTGTCAAACTTTAGAAAATAATGAAAAAATCAATTCTATAAATAACAGCATTTTTTCTATTTTTGATAATTTATAACTTACATTATTTCAAAAAATTGAAATATTTTTAGAACTATGATATCATACATTTTTTTATCTCAATTTTACCAGTTTGTTCTTTTGTATATGGAAGAATTGATAAGCATCCGATAAAAAGCATCAGTATTTTGCGTCTTGAAATTGAAGCATCGGATGCAATTGATAAGAGTTTAACCAGTACGAGCAGCAGAAGTTTACAAATTAAATAAAAATGTTAAAGTGAAATTTCCTAGTTCTGATCATTGATTTTCGAATGTCTGATTTTCTGTGGAATTTTTTTCATTTCAACTGTTTGGAATAATTGTTATGATGAGAATGTTCTTCATGGTTTCCGTCTCAAATGCATTGAAATGAGCCGTTCATTACTGTTTTAAATGAAATGTTACGGTTTATTCAAAATGTCATGTTGTCACATATAATCATTCTTTCACGTTCGATATCACTGCTCGAAAAAGAAACAGGAAATTATCCATTCCGTAATTATTTCCCATTCAAGTGCAATAATTTCGAAGTTTTTCGGCATGCGAATTTCATCGTTTTTAACCAGAACTAAATTCTTCTCTGTTCAGAGTATCCTTTTCGCTTTTGACAACAAATTATTATCCAAACAAACAAGCATTTATTTTGTCGGTCAATTGCCATAGGAAAAATGGGAGAAGAGTCGAGGGAGTCGGGATGGTAGAGTTATCGGAAGCATTTGAGAATTATGACTCGAACAACTGTTGGCAAGCAATAAACGATTCGCGAACTTCACACAACAATAACGAGCGACAAATTGCCTCGACGATGGTGTGAATTGTAAATTATTCCTCGCTGTTTGACCCCTTTTGCCCCCTTCAGTTCCCGCATCTCCAAAAAAATTTCACTTGAAAACTAACAAGCATGACAATTTATCGTTCGTAAAGTTTAGTTATGCTCTGGAAGTCATCAATTTCAAGAGATATCACAATATATGGATTCTGAGATTATTTTGAAGATCTAAAGAATATAGCTTCTCTATATTGGATGAAAAGTTTAATTGGAGACGACCGTATAAATGTTTTCTAATATCTTTAACATTTGTATTATTCCCGAATTCAATCGGATTTTGCGAATTTTGCTTGAAATGATAGTCGTAAAATGAAGAAATTTACATAATCAAAGATTGAGCAGAGTAAAAATTCATTAAGTTCATAATATCAAACAGAAATCAATGAAATATTATCAGTGTGTGCTAATTTCTTGTCCATGAGATATATTAGAAATATCAGGGTAATGAAGGCCATAAATTGCAGTGTTTCGTAAAATTTTATAAACTACATAATAAAGAAATTTTAGAAAAGTCCCTCTCTCCCTACAGCTTTCTCTTTTATTAAAGCATAAAAAATGAAATATGAATGTGATGTTTGTATTAGTGACCATTAAAGTCAGTGATAAATTCTAGTGATAACAATGTTAGTTTTGCGGCTTAAGCATCGAACAAGTTTTGTAAGAGAAGGTATTAGCGGCGAGATCGAAAAGAAGTGGCGGCATCGTTTGTCCTTTTGCCATAATGAGAACAATGTTGTTTATTCCTGAATCAAAAAAGGCGCAGAACAATATGTCAAACTTCTATTCTTGTTTTCTGCTTTATCAGTCAGCATATATCGACGAGAAGGAATGATGGCAGTAAAGACAGCTGACTCGCTATGTATAAGGAAAACGATACATTTTTTTTATCAGTTAATCCTATAGTTTCATGATATTCTGTTAAAAATTGCATCAGGAAATGTTAAATGATAAAAGTACTTTATCAATGATAGGATGAATCCGATGAGATAATAAGACAAGGTTGCATCCTCTTGGGAAGTCTGCTAAAACAAATTATCACGATGATGCTAAACTTGAGCCATGAATTTACTGCTGTTATATTTTTTAAAAATATTATAAAATAGTTTTTCAACATAATCGCTCATTACAATCAATTATTTTTTTAAAATTATTGTTGACAAACTCATTTCTTACAAATATGAAACAATAAAGCTTAGTGAATAAAATTATAATTCGCAGCTTTCGTACGAATAATATCCAATCGTCCATGCACATTTTGTCGATCATCAATTGTTTCTCTGATTTAAATATAATTTTCATATTTTCTGATTTCACAAGTTACCTATTTCACAATGTAAATGTTGTTGATAGACACAATAGCTGCTAAGCCAATCAAGTCAGGTGTTGATCTTGTTAACACCTGACTAATTGCCTAAAAGATAGCATTTCCGCTACTCTTTGATGTGATCCCGAAACATTGCTGCAAAACTTTACGGTAAAGGAATACCAATAAAACTGAGATGTAGTGTGCAATAAAACCAAAGATCTATATCGACGATCATGAATTTTTCTGTGATTATGGTGATCGGATAATTGACCCCTCTCCCTCTCTTTGAAGGTTTCATTTTGTAAGTTAAAAAACAATTGCTCTATATATACATACACTGTAGATGTCTATATAGCTACCGTATTGCTAACATAACTTATAGTAATATATCAGTAAATATTTTGCGGGGCTGAGATCAAATCATAAAGTAAATCACAATAATCTAACAAGCTTCAAGAAGACAAGTTTGAATGAGTAATGATGTAGGATTTATATGTAAGTAGGAGGAAACAAGAGTGGCACTTCCAATTATCATCAATTTTCATCCATCTTCAATTGATTACTGCTTTAACAGAATTTGGAATGTTATTTACTACAGAATTTTAGCATTCGGCACGAGAAAAAGTCTACAGTTTTCAAAGAGAAAGGATTTGCAAATTGGCAGAATCAAATCAGAATACTTTGCTAATTTGTATTTTATTCAAAAAAAAAAATCTTTAAATAAATGACAGCTGCTAAATGTAGCAAAGAATATTCTGTATTTGGTAGCTATCTTGCGATTCTTGCTTTCAGACATCAACTAATCACAGTCTCAAAAAAAATGAATTATGCAAAATCAAACTTTCTTTCAAATACTCATCGACAAATGTATCCCAGATTTCTGCATTCGGTTGAGAGAATGTTTGAATCAATTAAATATTATGTAAATAATTAAATAATTCTAATCTTAGAGGCAGACCATAGATAGAAAGGATAACGGAGATAGTTTTTTAATATCAATACTTAAGAATGCTCAATGTAATAAAGGATGAATTCCAGGTCGACAGATCTTTAGCAAAGTTTTTTCTACTTTAAACGAATCGAAATGTTTATGATTTAAGTTAAACAATGTAGAAAGGAGATTTTAATGATGATTTCATTTCGCATTCGATGAGATATAAATATACATAACATCTCGGAAAAGTAACCGTAAAGTAAGAGGATGTTCTCTGGCTGTTGATTCTTTCTGAAAAGATTTTCCTCAGAATTTTAAATTTCAAAATTTTCAAGATAACACCTTCACTTCCTCCAAAAAGGAAAATGCAAACTTGTTTTGCAAATTGAATTTCAAATATCTGAGGTTGCTAATAATTTGTTTATTCATAGGAACATATCAATAGATTACAAACAAGATTTGAAACAAAATTTAATAATTATCTCATAGGGGGAGAGTTAATTAAAGTTAATTAACTATCCATTATATTTGTTGTACACAAATATTCCAATTTTGTGAACGATTACTTGACAAATTAATTAAGAATTTGTGGAAATTGTTAGTTGAATGAGGAAGGATTCTTTAGATGAGATATAGAAGTAAACAATTTTTGTTATTATGTCACATTAAATCAGATACAACCGTTGATCATCGTTTCAGAAGTATTAATTCTCGCACTCATCAAATGTAATAACTGCGTATTTAAACTTCTTCTTGGAAACAGGTTTCAATCTTTATTTGAGTCACTATCAAGACATTTAATTAAATTTTTAGGCATTTTTCGAATTTCAGATTAATCATACTGAACATTTATCTAATTATAAACAAACATATAAGTAAACATCTACGTTGAAACACATCGTCGACTTTTAAGCTTGTTGTAAAATAATATTTCAATATCTGTTTATTAGAGTGAACAGAATTGTCATCATATATTGATGTGTTTCATTACAATAGTTTGTTCGTTTTTTAATCAAATAAGAGAGAGAGAGAAAGAGAGAGAGAGAGAGAGAGAGAGAGAGAGAGAGAGAGAGGATTTCATGAATGGAAAAAGTCCTGAAATTATTCCGGTTGAAGATACTAATCTTCTGAATTCTAAAAATTGAAAAATATTAAAAATGGTAATTTGCATTTGATAGCAAAACAAATAAACGATGTTTCTTATGACTTTCAACAAATTTATCCAACATTAAGATGATCAATGACCAGAAGCTGTTCAACATTAAGCTTCAGTCTGAAGCACAACTGTGAAAGCAATGATTCTCCAGGAAATGATGGATCGTAATTTATTGGAGAAAAGGAAGAGTTAGGGAGAAATGGCTGATAGTGATTGGCAGCTGGGATGAGATCATTTAAAGAACGAAATGTATTGGAGGTATGGATCACTATGCTGGATAATGCAACTCTACAGCTCGAAGATGTTCGTTCTTCAAGGACTATTGATTTTTCAGATAAAGAAAGCGATAATTCTATTAAATTTGCTTTTACGACAACAATCGAATGCTCTGATTTGCGACTTTTTTCTTGCGCTTTGATCCAGAAATTGTCACCTTTATGAGAATAATAGGTACAATGCCAATAGATAACAAACGAACAACTAAAGAAATAAGTGAGCAAGGAAAGAATAAATAATAAAAGCACGAAGTGGTTGTACTCATTTTAATATTTGATCTAGATGAGTATATTTTCATAATAGAAGTTAATATGAAAAGTTTAAGTTTGTGTGCTTTTTATTGTTGAAATGCTTCGAACTACAAAACAACGATCCTATTAATCGAATATGTTTTCCCTATAGATCAAATGAAAGAAGTAACTCTATGACAGTACAAAGGAACTCACACGACACGTATTCATCGATTCTTAACAATCTTCAGCATCGGCAGAATTTGCTTATCACGAATACTTGAATACAGTGAGGAAGCAAACGGAAAGTAAATTTTTTTTTAATGAGCGAAGATTATAAAACATGACTGTTCTTTGTCCATATTTCGATAAGATCTACGGTTGATTTTCGATGATAAAAGCAAATGGGATGATTCAGTTGGAAACATCTCAGAATCATACAAATCAGCCTTTTCAAATGTTGCCAAATTAATTACTAAGTTATTAGTGTTATACAAAAACCTCTGACAAAAATTTTATTGTACACGCACTTTTATTAAATCTGAAAATGAAGTTCTTGAAGATAAATGAGATTTCTAGAAAATTGAATCAATTTCTTCATCAATTTCAATTTTTTTTCATTAATCAATTTTTTTATAAATTTCTAGAAAAAAAAATCAGATTCAATTTTCTAGAATCTAACAATCAACCAAGATCGATTTAAACTAATCCCGAATGCTTCATATAGATTCCTGGATCACTAGACTAATCAAAACTAAAAATGAGCAACAATAAGTGAACAACAAACATTACACATTAATAAAAAGAAAAAAGCCCTGGTAAGTGTACATTTGATGAGATACATTTCAAAAATTGATTTCGACTTTATTATAATACATACATATATATATATAGATATCATGCTATCTTATCATATCTTACTTGTAAGCCATAGGATCACTACTATCACTCTGTGATGATGCGATAACTTCTGCAGCCATTGAAGCAAGCAACTTCTGATGATCACAACATGGCGATATATCCGTGGAAATGCATGGGAAAGGTGACGCTGCATGGGTAGTTGCTGGACCGATCAATGTTCGTGGATTAGCGATCGAAATTCGAGATGGAAAACTTTCAGATAAACGAGCCACAAGCGGTGGAAATGGTAACGGTGGAGGAGCCGGTCTGATAGGTGTTAATCGAGGAAATGCCGGTACACCAGGGGTTCCGAGGAATGCAGATGATAAGAAAGGTGCTGGGGGCAAAAATGGTGCTCTCGGATAAGCCACTGATTGATAATCCAGTTCTGATTGTTGGCGCTTGAATCTGAAATTGTTTTCTTGCAAAAGCTCGTTAAAGCTGTCCAGCTTATTCAAATGCCAAGAATCGAACAGTATGCAAATTTTATGCAAGGCTTAATTTATTCGTTTCAAAATTCGAAATCATAATTCGAGGAAGAAAATATTTGACTGCCTCCACAGTTAATTTCTAATCCACAGAACGGCGCCCAGTTGTCGGCAACTAATTAACGCTGTACGTTGTTCGACTTGTAAAAGAACAGAAACCATTCCATTTAAAATAGCACTATTTTTATACCGTAATCCTTAACTAATTATTCCTCACTCTCAGTAAAAATTAAATCATTGCTTTTAAAATGTTAAGGAATGCAAGAGACCTTTTGCGGCGCCTAAGAAATGATCCATTGTCGAACATATCTTCAGCTTTCGGATCTAATGCCCAATAATTTCCTTTTCCTGGATTTCCTGGCTCTCGTGGAATTTTGATGAAACAATCGTTCAGACTCAGATTATGCCTGATTGAATTTTGCCATGCTGGGAATTTTTCGCGATAATACTGCAAAAAACAAACTTCCTTACTATCAGTTTTTGAAGTAAACTTTTCCTATGTCGAATTGTTTCCAGCTTCTTTCAAAATTATCGGGATTTCTTAATTTAGAAATCACTGAAGTAAAATTCGAGTAAGATTTTTTGACGTATATTAATCAGGTATGGTAGTTGAGTTTTCTTTGCAAACTGAGTGGATTAAATGAGTTTTAACTTATTGCCAAAGAGATGAAACATCTGCTGACTTTTCTCAAAATTGTGATTTTTCAAACTTCTAAGATTATTGTAATAATCATTTTACAAGTCCTTGTAAAATGAATATAATCTTTTATTAAAAATGAATTACTTATCGCTACATGTAAATTTCTATAGTTTGCAATGAAGTAAACTGAGAATATATGAAATGAAATAAACCTGAAATCGGTTAATAATAAATTCGCATATTTGCGACAAAGTCAACTTTTTCTCGGGACTATTCAGAATAGCCATTGCGATCAAGGCAATATATGAATAAGCTGGCTTCGTTGCACTAGCCTTACTTCGACTGTTGCTGTGCTTGCTGGTCTGCCTGTGAAAAAATAATACTTCGCTGGCAAATGATTTATTATTTTTTACAAAAATTATGCAAGTTTACATTTCTCGAAGAGATCCCTAAATTCAGAATTGTAACTTAATTGTGCGCTTCCTGTTTCGAAAATGCTAAGTGACAAAATCATTATAAGAGATATTTCAACCATTTCATAATGAAATAAATTAAAATCAGGATTTAATTTTCGCAATTAGATTACTTCTGTTAATTAAGAATAAACTTCATTTATCGATTACTTATGTGGTACCTCGAGCTATCTTCGCAATGATCCTCATCATCTGAGTTAAACCTAAATGGTTCGCGATATATTTCCAAACTTGAACCAGGTCGAGTGGTATTGGTAAAATTGGTTTGCCATTTTGGCGATGTTGAACCTTCCTAGAGGTATAGTGCTTTTTTATAAGATTTTTTGTAAAAAAAAGCAAAAAAACTAAATAAATAAAATATTTCTTTCCTTAGTCATGTTATATGATTTCATAAATTTAGGTTCAATTTTTTAAAAAGTAGATGCATCAATAATTTCAAGTATGATAATATTTTTGAAAAATTTGCAATAAAAAAGAACAATTTTTCCAATTTCTTCGATTTATCAGCGAAATCTAAGTGAACCATAGAAAACTTAGTGAAAAAAAGTTGCGTAAAATAGAATATGTAGTACGCAGATGAAGTTGCGTAATTGGAAGGAAAGGAGCAAAGAAGAGTAATTAACAGGACGGAATACATAATAATTGAATTCAATAATGATCAATGTTAAATGATCCATAATCAATAGATATCATTAATGTGTGAGAGATAATCGTCAATAAGCGGCACCGTATTGTAGCATAGAACCTTAGCCCATTGCGTCACAGCGATTCTTTGACACTGTCCAAGTATTAGCCAAGTGCTAATGCGACAAATGTTATCTGGATTGCATGGCTGGAAATGCTTGGAAATGGTATTTCCCAAGAAGAAGAATTCTCCTTTCATCATTCTTTGAACTAATGACCCCAACTAAGTCTAAATCTTCGAAATTCCGTTGAATGTTCTTCGATTATGTCATATATTCTCTCCATTCACACAAAGAAAATAATAGCGATTATTTAAAGAAATTTTTCGAAGTATTTAAAATGCAATTAAAATAGCAATTTCACCAAAATATCAGACTCAAGACTTCGGAATTTCATAAAGAAACAAAAAAGAATCTTAATCATACTGTCGATGATATATACAAAGCAATTAAAAAGATATTTTGACGAATTCAACTGTTTTTCTTAGGAAAACATTTGTTTTCTGTTCAATTAAGAAAAGACTGCCAATTATTTGGTTAATAGAAAAATCAATAAGAAATCATTTTCAGTGTTTCCATCGTACCAAACTAATAAAGTTTGCTTTTGTTATTCGAAATATTAATCGTCAAGTTAGCACAATAACTATTTTTATTGAATAAAATATTAAGATATTCCGAATTCAGGAAAT
Source organism: Onchocerca volvulus (assembly GCA_000499405.2). Taxonomy (NCBI): domain Eukaryota; kingdom Metazoa; phylum Nematoda; class Chromadorea; order Rhabditida; family Onchocercidae; genus Onchocerca; species Onchocerca volvulus. The sequence goes on along the minus strand of HG738140.1, from coordinate 10,051,250 downwards.
GAATGCAATAATGAAAAGTTGTACAGAATGACTGAATCAGTACATTAATAAGTGAGACAATTTACTGATGTATAAAATCACTGATTACTTACGGATCTAGAAGACCTGGTAATAGCCATTTTTCCATCATTATAATCATTTATATTACTGACAGTACCTTTCTTCTTCCCTGATTTAAAATGTTTCTTATGTTTTGCACTGCAACTTATCTGAGGAGCCTGAAATAGCGTAGATATTGGAAACCGCGAAAATTAATTTTCAGAACTTTGAACAGTTTCAAAATGTTCGAAATGTTATCATCTTATCAAGTGTACCATGCAAGATTTCAAATAAAAAAGATTGGACAAATGAGGGAAGGAAGAGAAAGCAAACAAATTACAATGAAAGTTACTTATGTATAAAGTTTGCAGACGATATATGACTAGTTCTCATGAAGAGAATTGCACTAAAGTTTCTGGAAAGATTCATCTATTCCAGCTTTGATAAACCTTACTAATTATCAGAGTAAATATCAAGTTAATGAAGCAATACGGTAGGAAATTATTCTATACGGAAAATATAGGCTAATTAAAACAGCATCAATGACTGCATAATTATTCGTTAGTAAATTAGAAGGCCATAAGCGCAAATCATCCATCACTACGGTTGTAGTGCAGTGGTAGATGATTGGATAAAAGATCACCGCCCAAAACTTCCAATTTTTCGCTTTTTGATCAGAATTATAAATTTCAAATTCGAGAATACCGATATTTTCCTGAAATTTTCTGGTCTAACTTCGAACTTCTCAACTAAGAGCTGATAATTTCATGACTCTCCAGCGAAGCTTACTATGTTTAATTTTGCTGCTAATTTTTTTCATTCTAATAGCTCAAAAAATTACATTTGAGTCAAAATTAGTAATTTTTTGTTTATTAAGTGAGAGAGATATTGAAAATTTCTTGTTTTAAATTCAATAAAACAACTTTGTGTTTTTTGAAACCAAATTTTCTAAGCATGCATCGGTTTTGTTGCTTACATGTTCTTCCGGAAAAAAATTGTTGTCGATTAAGTATGATGATCGTGAAGTTGAACCTTGAACAGACGTTATAATATTGTTAGTGCTATTTAACGATGAACTTTCCGGTCGGTCTGGACTTGCACTTGCCTGGAAATGTTTTAGGCAAAGTAGAATGATAAAAACTGTTATCATCAAATTTTCGCTAATTTTTAGGTCATCCCACGCAAGCAACTTATCATAACTCAAAATAGCATTTAAATAAAATAATCGAACCTATGCTTCTATAATCACTTTAATGAATATATATTATTAGTATTTTCAACTATGCGGAATATTTTGGAATGACTAAAATTAGGTAAAAGTTTTGCTTACCCTCAAAAGCTCATTGTTTGATTCGGTACATTTATTTGTATTACTGACACAGGCATCGTTTTCGCAACTTTCATGAAGACGTTTGCGTCTTGTAGTGCGTTTGTTTTCCACTTGATCACACAATATTGCTTCCATCGAAAAACGCATTTTCGCACTCATGCATAGATATCATATGCCTAGTTTTTTAAAACTTTGGTTAAAGAAAGTTTTTGTAAGTTTGTGGGACAATTTTCGAATAACGATCTCGAAAAGTATAATAAGCAAAAATATTAACTTTATGCTGTCCCCTGAACTTTGTTTGAGTTTTTGGCTTTTAATCATTATGTAAATCAAATAATATCAAAGTAATAGCATTTTACTTCTGATCAGAGTAATTTATTATACTCATAATGATTAAAGATTGTTTTTGGGTAAAATTAAATCAAAGGAAATGATTAATTTATTTTTCTTAAACTTCATCCACTTACTTAACTATTTTTTTGAATCGCTTAGTAAAATAACATTGTTTGACATTGCTATAAGGCAAGTTTATGAGTTTCTTAATTAAATTTTTAGAAGTTCAATTTCACAGATGTTTATTCGCAAATGTTTACAATAATAAAACTATTAGAGGACGAGGTTAACTATTATTACACTAAATGAAAAAATAACGAGCAAGCTGTTAGTTTGAAATGACAAGAAGGAGAAGAAGAAGAAGAAGAAGAAGAAGAAGAAGAAGGGAAATGTGCTGCTTCATCTTTGTGATTGGATTATTCTGATAAGGACAATTTTTTTGTCTGCTTGTTTAAACAGTGCAAACAAACATGAATGGTTTTTTGTTGATTTATATCATACTGCAAAGAAGCAATCGAAGGTCAAGAAGAGGTACGTTAAATCGTAAGTCATTTTCAATATTATTCATGCCATTTTTGAACTCTTTTCCTCTTCCTCGAATAAAGTTAATCACAAGCCTAACCTCCATTCACTAGATTAACAAAACATTTAACACTACATCAAGACAGTAGACTTCTAAATTGCAAATCAGACTAGCTGACTATTGATTACAACTTATTTGTTTCCAGTTCAAATCCATCTGATAGCTAGATATCAATAAAATGAAAGGATTTACCGAAAAAAATATATTTCACATTGTGGCAAGCAATTTTTAATCAAATACAACATTTTCAAAAAAATCCAATGAAAAAAATAATGAGTTTGATTCCATTTTTTCCAACACTATTAAGTTACAAAAATCTATAGAAATAAGAATTTGAAGATAGAAAAAAATTTTCACAAAAAATCTTCGAAAAACTTATTTCTTTTGAAAAAGAAAGCAAACTCGAACTCATTTCATTTCGTGGTATTATATTTTTAAGAGCAAAGAAATTAAGGAGTTGTTTGAAAAGACGATTTGGAAAGTGAACAAAAGATGTATATCAGTTTCAAACATTTTCGCCCAGAATTATTGCAAAAATTTGCAATTAATTCGAAGCTGTAATATATAATTGTCTGAAATTATGGCCAGAATGCTATAAACTGACACAGAAAAAGCTTCACATGATCCATGCATTTAGTATTTTTATTTGTCTTGATTATAACTACAAAAATTTCATGGAAGCTTTCTATCTAATCGCAAAGCTTGCATCCATAACATTATATGAGTTTTGCGTCAAATTTTTTCTATTTCCTTAACAATCCAAAATAAGATGGAAACAAGACTGTAGCCAAAAAATTCTTACAAGTTAAAACAAAACTGAAGTCATAGAATTATATTGCGAGCACAATATTTCGTGAACAATTACACTCAATTAAAAGTTCTAGAAAATTACTTCCACAACTCAGAACGAAAAGAATATCCATTTCCACTGGCATCTTCAACAGTTCATTCAGCGTCTCTTCCTATTTCAATTTATTTTTAAAAATGGAAAAAATCTGCAAAAAGTAAGCAGCAAGTAAGTGAATTATAGAACATCGTTATCATCGGAAAGACGAAAGAAATCAAATAGTTAATAAATGTTTGGTCGTTTTCAAAAGAGTCAAAAAAATCTTCAAATATTTTTCGAGCAAGTTAAAAGCAGAACAGAAAGCAAAACGATTGATACTAAATTGGGTACTGTGAAATTTTCTGATTGATCATATTTCTTAAGATTAAATCAAAGATTTCCTCATTTCGTGTTTCTCTGTTATCATACGATGATTAGTCACCAGAATCATTAACACTTCTACTACTGGATTTACCATTCTTATTATCTTTGAAGATAATTAACACTGTCAGACAAGATCACGCAAGTCCATCATATATACACATAGAGGGGGAGAGAGAGAGAGGAAGAGAGATTCAAAAGTTTTTTAAGGCATTTATTTTGCACAACTTCTAACTCCGCAAATTTTTACAAAATTGCTCCTATGGTTGAAGTCTGAGATAAATGATGCCATATATTATTTCCACATCTTACTGCAACTTATAACTATCTTTGGTCAAATCAATCAATATTGCTATACAAATCAAAGGGGTTTCTGATAGATTTTTTTTTCACTTCTGTGAAAATATTTACGAAAGCATAAAAAATATCTACAATTTTAAAATCAACGATCCCAGTCAGACATATTCAGATTCATACCTGGTTGACATACATACATACAAACATACACACACATACATATACATACACATACACACATACACACACATAAAACGAACGACATGGTTTATATTTTGACAGCCAGCGAGCATACCCCTTGTCATAGAGCAGTGGGCGAATAATTCGATACCGAAGCCCTGCCCCCCTCGATGATTGGTTCAGAGGGCAATTTGCGTATTATTGAATTTATTGTGTTATTTGTTACGCAGAGGATCCGATTACAATGAAGTAAGAAGAAATATTGGATGGATTTATGAAGCAAATAATGGTAGAGTGCGAAGAGAAGATCATACGTACGTTTGATTGACGCAACGTACGCCATAATACAATGTGAACGCATTCTTCGTTTGATCACTTTAAAAGCATACACACTAATTCCCCTAATTGCGAGCATTTTATTGATGCTCTTTTTCAAATAGTAAGAATTAAGCAATAGACAATTTGACTCACGTGGACGTGAAATACCACGTTTCTGATAATGATCTCAGCTTAAGAATGGCACTGATCGGCGACAAATCCATCTCTTTTTATAATGCGTGAGAAAAAATTAGCTGTGATTTTGTTTGCTCGATCCAGATTGGATATGTCATGACAAATTACAGTAATTTCCTCTTGAAGAATCTGAATGAGAAGGATAGTCCTTCACGTCCTTATGAACGTATTTCGATACTTTTCAATACTATGCTATAATTTAATATATGAATTATTGGGGCATCATGAATTTGTTTTGATTACTTACATTCGGTCCTCATTGGCAGACATATTATTCCAAGTATTTTTCTGACGTATTATACGGTACTTGCATCGTTTGATAAATCGAGAGACTAATTTATCATAATTTGAAACCCAATAATCCTAATTGCTTCTATTACAAACTTTATAATGTTTTTAATTCTGTACAATAAGTATTTGTATCTATAAACATCGTTAATTAATAATTCCTTCTAAGTAGCAGATGGAATTTATCGTATGTAATGCATATGCTATTAACTATTTCACTTGAATAATTAGTTCATAATGCAAAGTAAGATTAGATATACCGTAGGACGGATACATATATGCACCGATACATCAGAAATAATAAAGTTGAAATATTTAAATTATTTTTTTGAGTTCATTTCATTCAAAATTGGTCCAAGTTAACTTACCTTTCGCTTCTTCCACTTGACAAATCATAATTTTTCGCTTCAATTCTTCGGTAAAATGTATGAGGTACGCATTACAAAAACAAAATATGGAAATAGATATTATACATCAAATATTGCATCAAATATTAATATATCAGATATTAAGCGGATATAGAGACAGTCAATTAAAGTGACACATTGTCTTTCTTTTTGAAAAAAGGTAATGAATTCGCTCAGTTTCGAGACTTACGAACACAACGCTAAAATACAGATTTTATTTTAAATTTGTTAGTACTGATTCCATTATTACTAATAAAGTTGTGAAAAATATCGTTTAATTTCTAACACTTCAAATCTTTAATTATCATCAACATTGCATTTTGCATTTTGCAATTTCGAGTTTGAAATTACAAGTCGAAGCTTAAAGTACTTCAAATGGTTGCAAGTATAGAAAGGCTAAAACTTGTAATTCTGATTTTTAAGAATATAAATATTTTTAATAACTCGTTCAAATAGTTATCAAATATTGAAAAATTCCATGGATATAATAGAATAATCATGTTATTGCTACTTAAATAATTTATTTAAAACAATACTATGATTGAAACAATTCAAATTTCCCACATTGACCCTTTACGACGATTATTACCAAAATTTTTATTCAAAAAAAAAAAAAAAAAACTGATAAGTTTAGATCAGCAAAAAATCGAATTTCACAACTAGATTACGTCGAAATATGAATATATTTTACTCGAATTCTGATAGGATGAGCTTAATCTGATCACCAGCGTTAGTGTGACTGGTTTGAGGGATGCGCACCGATCAATCTCTTTTGAAATGCTCTAATACTAATTTGTCCCGATATCCGCCTTTCGTCTTATCTCAACTGTTCTTCATTAATCATCACAAACCCACCCACTCATCATCCATCGATCTATCCATCCACCCACTCATCCCATCCATCCATCCATCCATCCATTCAGACGAAATACATGCGATGAGATTAACAGTTATTTGTACAAATGGTACTACTAATATCGCTATTTCAGTGTACACACACATCTCTCTCCACTTGCTCATCGACAACAAGAGAAGAAGTATCTTCCGACTATTTCTTCCCACGCCATTCGAGCAGACACTTTGACGCTAAGTTTGAACGTAATTAATTTAAATTTAGTTAAAGTACCGACTCGATTGTCGATGAGAAGATTTAATGACAATTAAAACAAGCTATTTGCAATTGAAGATAGCAAATGCTATTTCAAAGAAGCTTAAAACTTCGGATTTCGTTAATTTTCATTTCAATTTTTGGGAAATTAGAAAATTATATGTAGCAATTATTTGAAACAGTGCCACTTTTCTCAATGCAAACATTTTATGTTTGATGCAATCTATTTTTTTGTTCGAAATTTTAAAAACAAATTCATCAAGTCTTTTTGTTGACATATTGTAATATATAAATAAAGAAAAAGACTTCAGCAAATGAAATAAATCAAAGTCCGGACTAAATATGCAAAATCCTTCCTAACGCAAGATTTTTGACTCATACAATTCGGATAATTGAATCAAATCTGCTTTATAAATGTAAGAATAATGAAGCATTAATAATAATGCTTGATGAAATAACTCGGAAAAATACAGCAAAATAAATATAGTACAAATAGTAAACAGTAAATATAGGAAGGATACTATAATTAACTCCTAGTTGACTGTAAATCAATTTTTTCTTTCTTATCTTATGCCAATATACGTATGAACCATCAGCAAGTAATATCGTAGCAGTGATTCCGATCTGATTGTATCTCACATTTCATCCCATCAAATCGAAGAATCATCTAATGTTTAATGGGTGCTAATCTGGAAGGATGAATAGTAATGGTAGTGTTTGATGTAATCATATTATTCCTGATGTTACTGTCATCGTTGCGTCACCTTGAATCTTCATCATTACTGGTACACTGTATTTTCCCTCCAATTAAAGAGAATCCGATTCTGCTTCTTCTTATCAATGAAAATATGAAGAGGGAAACAAGAGAGGGAATCAAAGAGACGGTCGACTTTGTTTCCAAGTGTATATTATCAATCGGGAAGATTTTTTGTATAGATTTGCTACTGATCTATAGGGATAATGAACTGAAGAAGGAGAGAATATAGAAAGTTTTGAATTAATTGCACCTCTTTCTTCTACTTCTTCCATCTTATCCTTTGTCGGAATGGAAAGCCGATCTTCCAAGATCTTTTAAAAAAGAATTATTTGTTAACGAATAATTAATGGATGATATGCATGAACCATCTAATTTAGTGAAATTAATAATCACAATTGCAAAAGGTCAATGATGTGATTATTGCATAGAAATCATCCAATTTGGTTTCAAATTGAAAGTTAAACAAAATTATAAGGAACATCTATTGAGATTATTCAAGCTCAATTGTATGCACGACTGCATTCATTTATTTATACATCGCATGTCTTGATAATTATATTTCACTAATTAATTCAGGTTGAACAGAAAGCAATGATTCTGATAGCTTTGTTAACACCATTACAGTTGATAATATCGTTAATTATCATCGTTATATTAATTTGATCAATTTAAGGGCAGGTGTGAAGTTAAAATTAGCTGCTAGCTTTTTAATCTGCTTTATTTACTGATCCATGAGAAGCATGAAATATAAATTCTCATTAAGTTAGCCATGCAATCATATGCTTGTATGAATCGATTCCGGAATTTTAAATCGCGAAACTGATTATCATTTTATTTTTATCGGACTGGACATGCACTTAAACAAATATATGAATGAATAAAAATCGATCTGTACAGCTCGATGGTTTGCTTTTGCCTTTTTTGAAAGTCTGCTTTCTACGTTGAGCATTTGAAACGCCGATGATACGTGATAGATTTCTGAACTATTTCTGTGATAATAAGACATTAATGATTTATTTTATCCCTTACAATTCTTTTGTTTATTCCAACAAAATCATATTTATTAAAGGTCACTTATCTTGGTCAAAACCAATTTCTGAGTGATGCACGAAGACAGAAATCTCAACGAATATAACACAATAAATATTATTTGAAATTTTGTAATCTTATAATAATATATTCACAAACTGCTAGCAGTATACTTTCTAATTGTTATAATTCCAGATATTTGTCGAGAAGAGAATTATTAATCATGGAAAATGTTTGGATTTCAAATTTTGCTGAACTTTGAAAATCTTGTCAGTTGTTTGCATCAGATATAAAAAACAGGAAAAAGACCGAAGTGAAGAAGAAAGGACTGTTTAGTGGCCCAAAAATGCCTGTTGTTTTTCATGCTTCGTTGAATACGACACTTATAGACAAAATTATTTTTACCTGGTTATATCCCTAACAGATTACGGTAACGCTAGGTAATAATTGTTTTTAGGATTAGTTGTACCCTTTTATGAGCATTATGGCAATAAAGTAGAAACAATCATGAATCGGAAATAGCTATCATGCAATAATAATGCGATATTTTCGCTTTCTCGATGACTGAGTTCAAGTGGCTAGAAATGGAACTCTTTCATGCCGTTATAACAATAAAGTGCCAAATTGTAATAATCGAATTAACACAATGGCTAATTGTAGCTTTTAAAATTGTTAGTTCTATCTTTCAAAGTAAAATGCAAAAAATTTGCTAAATATTCAATCTAACACTTTAGAATTCAGAATTTTTCTACATTATCGCGATTTCTAATAGCCAATGTATTTCTCAAGAATTTACACTTAATGATGTTTAATAATTTACAGCAAATTGCGAACGAAATTCACTTTTCATATTCATAATTCAGCATACGATAAATTAATGTCGTAAATGGAAATGGTAGATCTGAATAACATATCAATTAAAATTTAATTCGCTTCAAAATCTTGTAAGGCAATAAGAGACTAAGTTTTTTACTATTTCATCTATTTTACCCAGATCAGTTTAAATATGAAATTTTTAATGGAGGAGATTTTAAAAATTTTAGTGAACTGAAAATTTGTAGCGAATTCTCTCTCGCTTTTTTGAATTTAAATTTTAACCCAGTAAATTAGTCATTAATTGACACTTTCAATGGCTTCAAGTTCCTTAAGAGATTTTAAAAAGAGTAAGTAAAAAGATAAAGAAAAACATAGAACTTGGGAAAAACTGATGGGAGATTCGTATTATATTGAAAAAACATCTTGATAAATTTTTCAAATGATGAGATGGGCTGTCGTGAAAACAGTGCAAAATTGCACTATCTCTGTTCTATTTTATTATTCAACAGGGAAAGCGAAAAAATAATTTCATTTGAAAATCTTTTTAAATTAGAAAAAAATTATGCAAATAATGGCATCCATGTGAAGAGAAGAATTGTTTCATTGCGACAATTTAATCAAATATAAAATAATGATCTTTCCCGAGATATTTTCAGCATTTAAATTCGGTCGATCATATGGCATTATCGTTTTTTGAAAACTTCAAAAAATGCAGCATAGAAAAACTAGACAAGGGCAGCGCAGGAGAGTACAATTGAATGTAAAAGGCTCTATAATTGAATCCTGGAGTTTTGATGAATGGGTGAGCAAAATTAGAAGTTAAAGAATTGAACTAATAATTGACAACAGCCAGAGTTGACTGAGTTGATTAATATACAATAGTATTTTTATACTACCGTATATTAATTCGGCAAAACAGAAATATCTGTCATTGTTTATTTTTGTTTTAACATAATCAATAAAAATGATATTGAAAAAACTGAAATCCGGACAATTAAATCATTTTTCTAAAAAATTATTAAACAGTCCAATTTTTCCCTTAAAAAATGTTGCATGTGAAGTTGTCAAATACTCCTCCACGTGTTTACTACATTATTATAGCTACCGAAAAGAGACAAAGTAATTTGTTTTCTACCCTTTAATCCTTCCTTTCGCCTTCACCTTTCCACTATAATCCCATAAGCAAAGTGTACTCCCTTAACCCTTAACCCCTGCTCAAGTACCTGGCTGCAAATCCTTCCGATAAAAACAACATCGTGCATTTTCCAACAACTTCAAGTACCACACCACCACATTCTTTGCACTCATTTTTTTTTACTTTGCACTATAGGAATGATTGCAAGTTGAAGAAAGACTACTATGCTTCATTTATTTTAAGATATCTTGCACTTTTAAATTGAAGACAATAAAAATCGCAGACAGACGTGAGACACTCACGTCATCACTGTTATTGCAGCATAGCGTGGAAGTATGAAACATTCATGCATTGAAACTGCAATAAACGTAAAATAATTACTCCCTATTGATTAATCAAAATTAAATACAAAACAAAAATCAAATTAGATTTTATATTTAAAAAAGTAGTGTTCCTTGCAAGTCTAATTAACCAAAAAAATTGAATAATAAGCAGTAAATAGTTTAAAAGCAGAGTTACACTGTGTCCCTGTGTACTAGAATAATCTCTTGTTCTGCTATAGGTTGGAAAGGATCAAAAAATTAAGTGACCAATCTTAGAACTTGAAAAACCTAATTCAAACTTGAAAATTGCAAATTCGAATCTTATTGCAAACTCTAATTAATGATTAGTTGGAATTTCTAGTGAGATTCGAACTTCTATTTTTACAAGGAACAGATTCGTAAAAAGTTCACAAAAGGCACCTATTTCTCATTTATGATGCTTTTCCCATCTTTTTCTTTTTCGCAGCATGTTCAATTGCCTTTCTTCATCGGTTAATGAAAATAAGTTTCATTTAGTTCAAGATACACCATTAGTTCAGTGATTTATTTTCAGCTTTTAATTCAAATGATCTTTCAAAGTCTTATGATTAGTTAGCCAAATATTAAGACATTTATTTTTCTATCTAAATTTCTAATATTTCCACTTTGCAGTATTTTCAATACAAAACTAAATTAAATTAACTGACCTAAGAAAATACACAATATGAAAAAACAAACAGAAAAGGAGCAGATAATACACAAGAGACTAATTCATGGAACAGAAAGAATGAAAATGCGAAGAAACGAAGACATTAAAAATGATCGTAAAGCGCATCATACTAATTAATGATTCGACTTTTTGTCCGTAATTACTCCACCCTTCCTAACTTTTTTTATCTTCATTCTCCAACAATGTTTCTAAATAAATACAAATTATGATCTAACTTACTGACGAATTGCAAATTTTAATTATAAGATTTATAAGTTATTTGAAATGATACCGTCCAGGTTTTTCTCATTCCAAAAAATAATACCAACGTCCACAATGCTGATCTAACAATGTTGTCTGATTGATGAAGATTTATTATTTCATTTTTTTCTTAGGAAAGAAAATAAAGGAAAGTAGAGAAGCCTATATTATAGAACAAATAAATTCAGATTAGCTAATGCCGCATTATTATGATCAAATTCCGTAACAAACTCCTGGAAATTTTTCGTTATATGAAACTGTAAACTTTTTGATTCTAGTGAGTAGAATGAAAAAAATAATGAAAACGATGAAAACTTGTAGGTGACTTCGTATCTAAAATAATTATCAGTTATAAGTTTTATTAATAATTCAAAAGTTCTACGCACACTTTGGCAGATAAGGGAAATTTACAAAAAATTGATGTAATGTGAACGTGAGAAGAATGAATATGTTCGCGAAGTGCTTAGGAAAAAATATACACTTGTAATTGAAATAAATATTATGTCTTCTTTCTTAATTACTTTTCTCAAGACTATTTTATGCAAAAGGAAATTTTCAAAGATAAAACAAAGGAAACGTATGAATGGGAAAAACGCAATCAATCAATGAAAATAGCTTATTTCATTGCTAAACATACACGTATATCTTAATTAATCGCTAAAAATAAACATATATTCATTGTATGTAGCGGGCAGAGAAAACGGAAGATTAGAAAATGGTTTGTGAATGGATGGCTGTTTCTTATGATAATAACAACATATCCGTATAATAATGTCGCATTTAAATCTTTTCAATTTCTCATTTCCGCGTAATATTTCCTAATGAGATATCACTTAATATGAAAGAGTAAGAAGTCGGTCTTCAAGAGCACAAAAATTAGAAATCTGATCTACATACATTGGCAAACATAATAATTCGTTTTATATTAACAATTATGTCACAATAAGAAAATATATGATTATATCATTCTTAAGAAGATGAAAAATCGTGTGCTTTAGGAAGATGAAAAGACGATAAAAAATCTTGTGTTTTACAATAGTTTTGAGTGAAAACTCGAAATTGTTTTTACATTAGACAGGAAAAAAAAGCTTAGGTTAAGGGGCTAGAGAAAAGTTTAAATACAGCCTCTATATATTGTTTGCAGGGCTCCGAACTGGATAAGTCTTATCATTTGGTTTGGAATTCAGCGTGATCTGGCATCTTAATCTAGGCTACTTTTTTTTTGACTGATTTCAAAAGCAACAGTCTTTTTTAAAAAAATTTCAAGATTTTTTGTTCATTACATGATGTTTTCATTGTTGCATTACTTTTTGTCTCAGATTGTTGTTTCGTTTGTAAGAATTAATTCATAAATACATGTTTTCAATTTCTGCCATATAATAGCTTGTCACAACCTTGTATTTGATCACAAATAAATTCCAAATTAAAAAGATGGATCCACAAGAATTGCATTTGATAAATGCCTTTGTGCTAAATTACAGAGTGATCTTAATTTGGCACTTTTTTATATTGCGCAAGCCTGCGAGACTTTTTTCTTGAAGTATTCCATACAACAAAAATACTCGTTGGAAAAACCTATCGGTATTTAAAAATGTTAAGAATCCATTTTATTTCATTTAAATTTCTTTTTATTTCTCGCAATTTCTGCTCTTTTTGTTCCCTTAAATGTTAATGTTAAACTTTTTCAATGCTATAAAATGTTGTTTAACAACGAGAACGAAAGAATTTTTCAATTTTAAATCAAAACGTAATTGTTTCAGATCAAAGTAATCAATACAATATTGCAAAGCGCACGTGCAGTCAAAATAGAAGAGGTATCTAACAAGCCAATGTTAAAATTAATACTATAAAAATTGAAATTTTGAAAGACGCAACAAAATTTTACGGCCTTCTATCCTGACAATATTAAGCTTTATCAGCATTTGGAATAATGTGTTTAGAATCGGATTATTTCAATGATCAAATGTTTATAAATAACACAAGTGGATAATGAAGATAGTTAAAAAATCGAAAGTTGTTGATTCAGATAAATACAATGACTTACTAAACACATAAAGTAATAATGCTAAAGTGACGTCATTAACTGCGGAACTTCTTTATGTAACTACGATCTTTTTTGATTATGATTAGTTAGTAGTTACGTCAACATCATAGTTGCAACCATTTTCGCTTACATCACATTTTACATAAAATTAGGATAAAAAGAGATTGAAAGGACATAAAATTTACATAAAAGTATGGTTACTTATAACGGTTCCCACAAAGACATTTCGATTACGGCTCATCTTTGATGCGAAGCTATCTGGCAAATTTATGTTTTATAGTTAAAGTTAGGATGTTTCGAAAGAGCATTTTCAAGAAGATTCCACTTTGTAGTTCTAAATTTTTATTTCAATCTACATGAAAGCAAGAAAAAAAAATGAATGTTATCTCCCAGTGGTCGATATAATTCACTATTTATCAAAAAAGACAGTTCCTTCTTTCCCAGAATTCTAATCACAACTAAGTATAAAGATGAGAAAAAATATGGGCAATTAAATGTGATATGTTATAGTGTTATCACTGCATGGTTATTGTATATTACACAGCGAGCCTTTTATAACCTTCGTGTCATCAACATAAAGGAGATATGACAGGCTACATTTTGTATAATCTCCATCAACAACCTTATGCTCCCTTCTTTATTAATGATCAGCATTGAAACTTTTATAGATGTTTGTGCCAAAAATATTTTTTGATCAATCATTCTTAAAGACATTTATGCATAATAACAAACATATGCCACATTTAGAGTCAATTTAATTATTATACATATTTATAATTTTGTAGCGATAGTGATTTACATGCGTTGCAAATGTATCTCTATTACGTCCTTTAAGTAAAATTAATAGAAATACCTAAATTTAACCTTGACATTTCAACCATCATAAAATTCTTTACTAAGTTAGGTAGCCTCTCTTTCATTTTCTTTTTTTTCAAAACGAAGCAATTTCAATTTACTACTTTGTCACAAAGAATTTGGTTTATGCGACATACATAACTTTTGCGAAGCGCAACAACATTAGTTTGCAGACCTGATCGTACTGAATGCATTGCGCATCTCTGAAAAATGGAGAAATATTTGTGGTATAAGCGTGATTTCAACATTAACGAACTTCATTTATTCAGTAAGCAACGTAGCTTATGCCAGTTTAACTCATCTAATGATATGGTTGTTTTATTAAGCAATCATTAATTGGTTTGAATGCAAAATGTACACACTTTCATTATTAAATACAGAACTAAAATCACAAATTGCGACCTATTTTATCGAAAGTAAGGAAAAGATTGATATGATTTCTTTTTCTTAAACATTGATCATTTCTCAATATTTCACAAATATCACTTAAATTAGGGAATAGCAAGAAAAGCATCAAGAAAATTAGAAAAAGTCATTCAAAAAAGTTCCTAAATGAGAATTTGAAAAAATTTTCAAGAAAAAATTGAGTTTTGTGAAAAACCGTTAAAATTTTTTGACGAAATAACAATTTTTACTTCTGCTTTGTTAAATAATAAAAAGATGACAGCCCACCGGAAGATGTGATCGAATTAACTTCAAATAAGTATGTGGAAGTAAGCCGTGAAACATCATACAAATTCATTGATCGTTTCTACTAAATACATTCAAAAATTTGACACAATGAATAATTAGGATAAGAACAGGTAACATCTGTTGTTACCTGTTCTTATACCAATTATGATAACGATCAGTACAATACAAATTTATAAGCTTCAAAAAAAAAAAAAAAAAAAAAAGAATTAAACAAGAAAAATGTGAAATTGATAACAACTTGAAGGGCATTTTTTGTGAGGTCCGCTAATCGAATTAGTTTCGCAAATTTAATCTACAAATTTTCGTAAAGCAGAACGATTTTTGCTGCTTTTTTTTCGGAAAATTTCAAAAAATGATATTCTGCAATTTTTGAAAATTTTGGATCGCAATTGGATTTGAATTTCAAAAAAAATTTTCCTATGTCGAATTTAGTATTCTGATTTCATATATTAATTTTTAAAAGAAATTTTAAGATCGAAATTTATGCGTTATGACTTCTACATAATCATGATATAGTTACTATGAAATTCGGTTTTATGAAGAGTTGTGAAAGTACTCAGCAAATGTTGACGAAAATTGCCTAGTAGATTCAGAAATAAAATATAGCATCTGATTGTTTCCTCTACAAGACTGTGAAGAGAGAAAAGTACCAATCACTTTCCTAAACTAACAAGTCATTAGCATTGTAAGAAGATAAATCGAAATAGCAATTATTATAAGTTCTGCGCATTGAAGTACGAAATGAAAGCATTAAAGAACAAATTTTATCAACACAAATAAACAAATATGCAAAGTCTGGGGATTAAACATTCAATTATAAATCGTGCATGAAATGAAAGCTAAGTATCTCATTTAATAACCAACAAATAATATCTGATCAACTGACCATGAAATTCTCCATATTTGCAACTTGTTTGTGGCTCAAGCACTTGATAGAATGAAATGCTTCCTACGAAGACATTGCTTTTTAACATGAACTTTAACATCAAGCATATCTTGTAGTAGTCTTACTATTTGAGGAATATAGTTAAATAAATCTGGCATGCATTTTTTTTTTTTTTTTTTGTTTTCCCACTGAAAAATGAATGTAAATCAAAACAAAAAATTACAAACAGCTCAATAATGATTCTTATGCTTTAAGATTGAAATAACACAGGATAGAAAACAACGATATCATTTTCAAAGATGATATTAATCTTTTCATGATTTTTTTTCCAATGAAATTAAACCTGTAACAAACCTAACAGCAACAGGATGATTATCTTGAAGATGTTTTTGTACAAAATAATTACCTTATCTCTACTACATGAAAAACTCTCTTAAATTCGGATTTAAATTTAAGAAATATAAGTCGAAGAAATTTTTTGAAAATTTTGCCGATTTTGAATAGTAAATGAAAAATCATAAAATTTAATAATTCATATTTTAGGATGATTCATCGTAGTTCACGACAAATTTTACAATTCTGTGTTCGATATTGTTTGTAGGATGATTGATAAAACTTGTATTAGATATTTGCTCTCATTATTTATTATGCAAAATTCAATTTATTTGCATTAAACGATAAGTTAAAATAGTTGCAAATAAGCATTATTGTTTATTACTGTAGTGCACAATTTGTAGGATATTTGATATATAAGATATAAAGAAATGAACGGAATGTGTTGTGATGTGAGCGAATTTTGAGTATTTTCGATTACTCCTCTATTTTGATGAAATAGTAGGTCGAATTATTTGAAATGAAACAATAGATTTTGATGGAAAATAATTCGAAAATTTGAATGACAAAATTTCAGCATAAGTTGAATCACTGAAGGACTTTTTTTATGAGGAGACAGTAAGAAGGTGCTAACGTAAAAATAATCTGATAATTACAAAATTATCAACACAGAATCTTATCGGTTTGAAGGTTAAAAAGAAAATGCAGAAAGGAAGGCTTCGGTAGACGAAAGGAGATGACATTTTGATCTTTCTGTCCATGCGATTGTTTGTCGGTTCATGTGCGCAGAATACAAATTTTGAGTGACAGCATTGCGGCGACATTTTGGCAAATTGATACAAATCTTTGATACCATTTTCTTGAGTTACCGTTTCTCTCCTCCAGAACTACTCGCTACTATTATTATTGAAAATGCGACGACACTACGGGAAAGATTATCAACTAATAAAGAATGTAAAGAAATCGTAACCTAAACTGACAGTTAGTACGAGTTTGAATTTCTATAGGCTCCTAAAAATTTATTTAAACTATACACACATATTTCAGTTATGTTTGAGTACAAAGAACAAAAAATGTGGGACATTAATGGAGCAAAATTAAATTTTTAAGGGTTTGAAAAATTCAAATACAAATTTTAAAAGTAATGATGAGAGGAAATTATAATTTAGAGACAAATATTATCAAAAAAAAATATCAGTCTTTTTGAATTAAAGAAAATATGCTTTATAAAGTTGTAAAAATAATGATCAAATTAACATTTGATTGTGACAGTGATGTAATTCGCTGATATTAGTTTCTAGCATTATGTAAATTAGAATCTACTAGAAAGATCACTTTCTATCTCAGGTTTTTTTTTTTTTTTTAAGGATTTTCATATAAATGCTTCATTGGCTTCGAAGCATAATAGCCTTGAAAGCATAAAAATAATTGAATAAACAGCCAAACAGAATTGTCGTCCTAAAATATAAAAGCATAGGAAACTTGCATCTGCGTTGTAGAACGGATCCAATTGCAACGACAACAACAGCAAGCAACAACAAGAAATAGATTTTTTCTGATAACAGCAACAATTGATTAGAATACAATGATAAATAACAAACGAACAGAAGATGTAGAAAAGAAGGAGAAGACTTGTAGATTTTTCTAATTTAAAATGAAAAGCAATCTTTGCATCTTTAAAATTTCAGTCATGATGCGAAAACACCATCATCTGTTTGGTGTCGAAGTGTAATTAAGAACATCAAATGATCATTGAGTTTGAAGTTCCTAAGTTTTCCAAGTTGCTAAATTTTCTTTGATAGTTCCAAGGTCTCCAAGTTTTCTTCTCTTCCTTATCATATGATAGTTAGCAAGCAGTTTTAAGAAAAGTCAAAACATAGTACTTTCTAGTTTTGAAAACCGATCATGCATGCACAAATTTGAATGAAAATAAACATGCTTTGAATTAGTCGCGCATTAAATAGTGATACCGCTGTGATCAGATGTTAGGAAACAAATCTGTCTTGTATTTGCAACATTATTTGTATCATTCCTGGTAAATTAAAATGAAAATTTCCAAAAATCTGGACAAATGTTGAAATCTAAACATGAAAAAAGATATCAGATAATCCAATTCTATAATCATTTTCCTCATCTTCAATACTACTACAGAAATCATTAGCCATTACAGCATATCAGATTTGTATCATTCCCTTTTCCAACAGCTCTTTCATAAATCTCTGATTAAGCAAATAAAAAAAAAAAAAGAAAAAATCATCATCATGATTGTAAATTGATTTTCAACAGTTTTTTTACAACTTGTTTTACTGACAATTTTACCCAAAAAAACTTTTGCGTTACTTCTTTTCCCAATTTTTATCAATCTTTCTGAACAGAAACCCAAGTTATTCCTATCGCTAGAACTATCTTCGTGTAAAAAACAGTTTGCGTTGAAGGTAATTATAAAAATCTCAAATTGTCCCTTATGCATTTCAATTTTATTCTTGCTCTATTCGCTTTTCTTTTTTTTATTTCTACTATTTCTATATTCTGATTAACGATGACAGAATAGATTCTAGTGGTACTATAAAAAACACAAAAAAACACATTAAAGATCAAATATTTCAACTCAGTGGGTATTTAAAATTTGAAAATTTTAAATTAATTCCCTGACTTTACACATCAAACTTGTCTCAGCGCTTGCTGGATTTATTTAATTCTTCAATAAACATGTCCCATAAAATGCAATATTAATTAAACGATCATTATCGCAATGCAATGAAATTATGGAATGGATTTTATAAAGAAAATATTGACTTTTAGATTTGCAAGTAATTATATTACTTCTTGTCATGCATTTCTCTTGTTCTAATTCATGTGGTATTTCAAGAATTCTTCAGGGACGAATGAATGTTACTTTGCAAAGTGAAACTTCACAACAAAACTGTGTCATCCCACTCAGACAATTCATGCATGAAGTTTATTGTAAAGTGATATGACGACGATAATTAGAGCCCCATCAGAAATGCTTGGATTGGAGTGCAGAAGCAAAGATAGCGACGGGAAAGGTAATTCATGAGAAGATAACATTTGATAGTGAAATCAATATTATCACTTCAAAAAAGATTGCTAGAGGTATTTATTGAAAATATCAAAAAATGACAGATTGTACAATGATCTTAGTTGTATATCCAACACCACTAAGAAGGTTAAGAAGTTTGAAGAATTAAGAAAGAAATCGTGTGATTTGTCTAATGGAGGAAATAATTTTGAATGTTCGATAATTTTTTGAATATTTTAGTATTTTCAAGATCGAGTAAGAAGTAAAACAAATTTTCGATCAATTGTTAATTTCTTTGAATCTTTTTAGTTCTAATTTAAAATTAATTTCAGTGAAATTTGGTCAAGCTAGAATAACCTTCCGACAGAATTTTTTTAAAATGTTTCATGTTGTATAGAACAAAATTTGGGAATTTACTGAGTAATTTTGAGCAATTTCACTTCCAAATCTTTTCTCCTTATTTTTTGTTTTGCATTTTTCCTTTTAAATAATCATTAAAAAAATTTTGCGAGAAGCGGCAAATCTCTAGTCTGCAATAATAAGTTTTTATTATATCTTTGTTTGGCGAATAAATCTAATTGACAAATAATTTTTATTTAATAGCTGTTTAATGATCATTTCACCTTTCAAATGCAATAATTCAAACAAGTATATAATGACATTTTACTGCGTTTGCTTCGGATCGAATGTTTTCTCTGACTCGATAGAAATATTTTACGACTTCTGCAGTAATTGTGTTATTTATCGTGATCTGAGGTTAACTATCATAAAATTCTAGCAGGTACTAAATCTCATTAACTTTTATACTATCCCATTTGATCAGGTACTTAACTTTATAATAATTTACATGAAAATTATTCTTCTAGGGATCTGCACATAATAAATTTGAAGGAACATGGAAAAAGAAATTGTGTGATAAACCAAAAATTGATTGAAATTTTCGCGTTCTTCATTACAAGCCACACAGCATTTGTTTTTAATTTCATTTGTGATTTTATTAATGTCTTTGTGATTAACACCAATTAGAGATGCATAATTACCTCAGAATAAGAGTAAATAGATGGAAATGCGTCATCTGTAAATTAAATCATATGTGGCTGTTTCAGAATACATTTGAGAGCATTTCATTTCCACTAGGAATTTCTCGCAGAAAAAAATTTTTATTTCTTGTTTTCATAATAAAATTTCTGTTTCCAGCCTAATATGCTTATTTCTCCCACTTATCACAGGAATTTATTATACAAAAAGAAATACAAAACTTTTCTACGAAGTGCGAAGGTTTTCCAGCTATATATGACGCTTTATAAATACCGTAACAAGTTGAAAATATTCTCCCTCTGCTCTCGAACCTTGTCAAGCTACGAGTTTCATCTTGTACTTTTGGAAGACGGATAGAATGATTTCATGTAATCAGATATAAATACAATCAAATCAGAAACTTTAATACACGTTTATTGTGAACCAATGATATCAAAATAATCGGATAAATGAAGAAGTTATTACATTTAGATTGCCTCAATTTCCCAAAATATTGAGCGGAAATAAAATAAATTTAATCTTTAACTGATGAAATATTCCTAATGCAACAGGCTGAATTTGAAATCTTAACAAATTAAAATATGAAAATTTCACGAGTTTTCGATTTTTAGAAAATTAGAGAAAAATTTTAGTAAAACGAAAACTCTACTTATGTTTTTTAAATGACTTATACTATATTGTAATGTAATGTTACTTCATGCCTAATATACAGTCAATTACCATTTATATCGTAATAAATACCAGTTCAATCGATAGAAATATCAAATCAACAGACAGAAATATCAAATCATTTGAAAATAATTGTAAGCACAAATATATAGCTTCACTTCTATTTAACAAAAATTAAAATGATTATGCAAGAAATCAGTTTTATATTGAAATAGAAATACATATTTGGGTGTCAGTGAGCTATGATAAAAACAATTTGATACCAAGAGAGTGTCTTTACTAATATCGATTACTCCTTTCAATAAAGGATATATTTGATTGTCAAAAATGGATGGGCATTATTTTTTGATTTTATGAATATTAGTTTTATGAGCTTTCATAGAACCAAATATCGAGATCAGATTTGTCCTAAGAGAGTCTTCTCACCTAGAATAAATGTAGTCTCATAGGATAAACTTTCAGTTGTTAATTAGTCTCACACCTGAAAATCAATCAAAGATCAAAAGTTGAAAATTGCCCTTTACTTCCTCTTTATTATTTTTCCAGACATTTATTTCAAAAAAAAATTAAGTGGAAGTCATTTCTAATGATTGCTTGTTAAAAAAGAGACTTGCAAAAGTTTTAGAAAACGAATAAAAATGAATTCAATGACAGCAAAGTGGACAAGCTATTCTATGTTTTTTTGAGCAGTACTATTGGATAATTTAAAAAATTAGTGATAAAAATGGAGAGATCCAACTCTGATAGTTCCAGTAACATATTCAGAGGACTGAAGATGTCATAATTGAGTTGAAAGAAATGGTTATAACTCAAAATGCTCACTGGTTTTCAAGCTTTCAGTAATATTTATGATTTCACTGAATTTTCAAACTCTTGATAAGTTAAATACTGAGAAATACAAAAAATTATAATAAATGATCAGCTATACATTTCATAAAATCGTCAACAGGTTTATTCTTTTTTGTTAACTTAGATAGTGGCTATGCTCAGAAAATTTCGAGCTAATAAAAATACTGTGTTTAAGGCATAATTTTTCGATATGTGGCTGAAAAGCTTTCTGTCCCACCAGCTGTTTCGGCACGGACCTTCATTATCATATGATTAAAATCCAGAATTTCGAGTCGCCGCTCAAACTATAATTTAAATTAAATCAAATATGTATACAACAAGACAGATGAGCAAAAAAGTTATTTGAAAAAATTTAGTGAAGATAGACTATCGCATTCAGTTGTTGAAAACATCGCATCATTTTCTCGTAAGTTATTATTTTTGGAAAAATGAATGCGATGCAATTTGGAGATGAATAATTTTTTTAAATATTTCACCGTCACCTTCCATTTTTTTTTTTTTTGATTGATTGAAAGAAAAGTGAAAAATGTATCGCATCTTCAAAAAAGTTAGAGAATATATCACTGCATTGTATTTAATTAACATGTTGCTATCATCCGAAATTAATATCCAAATGTGCAAATTAATTGTATGTGCATCAGTATGTAGAATATTAGAAAAATAAAATTTTCCTTATGAAAAGGAAAGTACAATTAAACTTTTAACACAGAAATAGAAAGTATACCTCTCGAATATCCAATTCGATACCATTACTTCTAACTGAAAATGTTCGACGCAGAAATTGTTTCAGATGGAATGTAATTTTACGACCTATTACTGTTCCTTGTTCCATCATCGAGTAACCTGCAAGATGCATTTTGAAAAGCAGTTTTGAATTCTTTCTTCAAATTTTAGCGGATTTATTTGAATTGGGACCAATTTCGCTCTTGATTAATTGCTGACCGTATATAACTGAAATCAGTTTAATCTATTATATGATTGCAAAACTTCCCTTTTCCAGTGTTTTAATGATTGATAGAGCAGTGATTCTTTGTTTATGCTACAAGCAATTATTACAGAATATCCAAGTATTTTTGTGAGATGAATTAGAAAAATTTTGTCATCAATTTTCCTTAACAGTTTACATACCTTCACTGCTAGTTGTCAAATATGCGATGTGAATGCGAGGATCTCGTTTTGTTGCATTTTTTACTGGCATGAAACCGTAATCCGATCGTATAATGTTCTTTTCAGAATCAAAATAGGTGTGTCTGAAATTGTGAATGATATTTTAAAGGAAAATAATCCTTATAAATGAAAAACAACAATACTGGAAGTGAGCGTATATAAACTCCAGTTCATGTGAATTTATTTTCCGAATAGAAGTGGCATAAATGTTGAATTCAAAAGATTTTTCCAATTAGTTTCATAAATCATTTATGATATATTTCTTTTATTAATGACTGTGTGTAATAATTTATTATTATATGTAAACATACATATATTATTAATCTACATCATATAAATAATATATTCCTTTCGAATACTATACACTACTAAAGCAAATAATTCATAAACTTATAAGAAAGCAACTGTCTTTTGATATTATCACAAATGATAATAAGGCAGTTGGCCTGAAAATAGCAAAGCAAGTAATAATCTCAGCATTTTGTTGTTGAAAATAATCCACTTGATACTGATAAATTCACGAAATATCTGAGCAACATAAAATCCATTCGATTTGTCTCGAAGGATTTATAAGGATTCTAAAATATTTTTTACGGAGTGCAGATTGCCGCACGTACAGAATTATTACTTTGATGAAGATTGATCTTATATTTATTAACAGCATATGTACTACTGTCTGATATGCATTATTATTTGCTTAAAATTCCGTACAAAATGCAAATATTTTTGCTGGAATTGAAAGTGTATATAGCAAATAAACACAAATTATTTATACTTTTTTCTACAGATTAAACATTTCTTCATTTGAATAATTATTATCAGTCCTTGTCAGCGTAACTGTTTTTCGAATTATCTTTCATTGAAATGAATGTTTGAGTAGTTCTGAATCGTAAGTATTTCAAAAAAGGAAAAAGGAAAATACTATTAAGTAGTATGATGACATATTGAGTATTTACATTCTTAGACTTCGAAAGTCAAAAGAAAAAAATTGACATTTACATTCTCAGACTTCAAAAATCAAAAAAACTTTCAAATCCATCAATTTTAAACTTATTGGCAATCTATCAACAGGACGTAGTAAATCAAGGAAAATTCGAGTTTGAAAATGTTTAAATTTAAAGGACATTCCAGTGACAAAAATGAAAATTTACAATGAATTTTAATTTTCAGAAATAAATTTGATAAACGAATATATCTGATGAAAAATCATATTTTATTTTAAAACTTGTTTTTTAGAAATGATCTCATCTTTACAAGATTCATTTTTGACACTATAAGGTAACAATTTTTTCTTACTATGAAAGGCATGTGGCATTGTATCGGAGTATCAGAAGTGATTGAAGAAGAGTATTAGCAAAAAGTGAATTCAGTTGAAGTATATTTAAAAGTTTTACAAATTCTTAATAATGAAGTATTAAAATTTATTTTCCAAATAAATAAGAACATTGTCATGAAAGCTTTCTCAAAACACAGTCATTTTCTTCGTTTCTTGGGAAGTTTTTATATGGTTTGTGCACATGGAAAGTGCAAAAATGTATTTCGATTGCAATTCACTGAACAATTTTTGTGAAATGTTTTCAATCTTCATGCTTTTGATAGGAGTTCCTTTGATTTCTAAGTCACTTCTGCTGTGATTTAATAAAAATTGAACTTACGTAATGTTAGCAGCACGAGCACCAAATTTTGGTATTGGATGGATAGCAATATCAATTAGATCAGGAGGACCGTATACACGAGTTGGACCGGATTTCGTCTCTAGCTGCCAAATTCCAATCAGCTCCATAATGGGCTTCAAATCTGGTGGTAGTTTCCTCAGATCATATCCTGCATCATTTTAAATTATGAAATTCCAGAAATTTTAATTTATTAATTTGAATTCTCTAGTGTGATAAATTGTATCAATATCAATTGACAGAATTTCTCTGATTTGGAAAAAGTAGAAATTATAAAAAGAGAGAATAATTTTTGTTCACGAATCTATCTATTTCGATGACAAGAAATTGATGCTTTGGAATCAATAATAAAGAAATGCTATGCTTTCATGCATTCCAAAAAAAAATGATTCTTTTTTCAAATTTAAATTTTCTGAAAAATCAGACAAAATTTTACTTTCTTCGTATCCAGCGTATGCTTCTTCAACGATACATAAAAGTGAAAGAACTGCAAGCAGCAAAATTTTCATGATACTGAAAATATGGCTAATAATTTTCAAAATCAGCAAGAATCTTGGGATTTCAAAAAAAAAAAAAACAAAAAAACAAAAAACAAAAAAAAAAAATTAAACAATGCATTAAGAAAGATTCGTCATTAAAACTGATAGTATTTCTGCGAAGCGAATCAAAAAACCAAGAGAGGAAGTATTTGCTTAAATGACTTTTGAACAGTCTTTTAAAATAATTCTTAATGAAGAAAGTTCTGCATTTATAGTTCGGCCGAAATGTTTCCTGGCAATACTATATTTCAAAAAATGAATTTGATTAAACGTTAGACAATCAAAATTTAGGATTCTGAATTTAATCAAACTGGACACAGGGCTCAAAGTTAGGAACATTTGCTATGCTTTAGCTTCACCACCATTCAAATGCTTGTTTCTGCAATAGATCAAAACCAGTTTCAGGAATTCTAAAAATTTTAAACAAATAATTGACAAGTTCCCAACGTATTTACCGCTTGCTGGTTAGTATTTTTAAACAGTGTCTTGATGAAGGAAACCATTTCCACAATTACAAATTAAACGATGCTAAAACAAATTAAAAAGGTGGAAAATGCAGAAAAATGGCGTATGCCGAAAACTGTCTTCTCGCTATGCTGAATTCAGTGAAAAGATTGCACATTGCACACGGAATCCGGTTTCTTTATCAAAAGTTTTCATTGAAGAAATGTTGTACGGATACGTGTGACAGCGAAAAGTGCTCATCTGTTGATAGTATTGATTAACCCATAATTTAAAATTGTGGTTGTAATAATAATATTAATTAATTGAAATAATTCCAAAGATGATAAAAATGTATTGAAAGGTTAATTTTTTATTTTATTTTACTTAAAAAAAACATGCAATAAAAATATTGCAAAAAGCTTGTTCAAAATATTTCCAGACAATTTTTTCAGTAATTGAAATAAATCAAAACAGATTATCAGTATAATAACGAATGATTACGACCATATATCCCTTACCAGATTATATTAGAGTAAAAAGACCGCAAATTGTAAGTGCAGGTGGGATTCCATTCTAAGTACAATCATACAACTACAGCAAACACGGGGACAATAGTTGTGCACTACAGGAGCTGCGTTAAATCTTACTAATTGGGTTTGATATTTTATTTTATTCTTGATCTTTTCTCTTTTTTTTCCATAGGGATAGGCTGTATTCAAATAGTGCTCTGTTAGAGAATTAAGGCATGTCGGAGAGGATATCTGGTTTTCTTTTTGCAGTAATTTCGGCAATTAAGATTGTTTAGAATCCGTCAAAGAAGAGAATTTCAAATTAATTAATTTTAAGATTTTCAGGGGTTATACCGAAGGGAATGTTGAAATTCAAAAATCCTTTCTGTAGCCCATTTGAAGTCGAAGCAGTGGAGTCAAAGAAAGAGAAGGTCGCAGAATTTAGTTATGTTCCTTCGGCTTATTGCCAGCTAATGGATGAAATGATCGGAAGAAAGACTAGACCATGGAATATTGATCATAGTCCTGTAAGGCCTGTTCAGGTTGCTTCTTTGTTATTTAGCTATACATACTTCTGAATGTTATACAATTCAGAATTATCAAAAAGATTTGAAAGAACTTATGAGGTCGTGTTAGAGAAATCCATAATGATCTGTTAGCGGAAGAATGATCAATTTTGAAAAATGTTTCCTTAATGCAAGAATATATTGTGAGCGAAATACAATTTATTGCAATGTTAAGTTTTGCCCTTTCTGCAGTATTATTCTTGACATGGGTAGATATTAGTTTTGACTAAATATTGTGGTATTGCTCAAAAAGATTTTTTCAGACTTTTGCTTTACCGGATATAAGTCATGAAGAGTTGATGTTTTCTCGATTGATGGAAAGCTGTGCTTTCAAGTCAACTATCGCAGCAATTGCTGGTTTTGGTCTTGGTATTGTTTTCGGATTATTTACTGCTTCTGTAGATCCGCAGGCGACTATGGCTGTTGCGGCTGATCCTACTAAAATTGTATGGTTTCTTCATTAATTTTACTACATATTTCATAAGCTTTGGATTGTTTAACTGATTTACTTGACTTGCAAGAAATTAATTGCTAAAGACTGCTCAAGCAGGTTCCCTTGTAATTATGGTATTGCAAACGATTTCAGTTATAATGAATTTGTATGGTTATGGCTGGCAGCATATCTCGTTGCTTATATTATATTATGTATTCATATGTAATAGCTTTGTATTTGGAATTGTTAATTTTATTGATGATTAGGGGATATAACATGCCTTAATTACCGAGAAATTTCAACTTTTACAGCCTACACTGAAAGAAATGTGGTTGGAATCGAAGTCACGAATGCGTTCATACGGAAAGAATTTTGCTTCTATAGGATTTCTATTTACGGGTACTGAGTGCTTGGTGGAAAGTTATCGAGCACGTAATGATTGGAAAAATAGTACTTTAGCTGGAGCAATTGTTGGTGGTTTGATTGGTTTTCGTGCAGGTGTAAAACCAGCTGCTTTAGGTGCAGCTGGTTTTGCAGCATTTTCGACTGTCATTGATTACTATATGAAGTATAGGCAGTAATTGATTAAGCATTATATAGAATCATATTCACCGACTGTAGGAATATATTGCGAAGATCATAAATCTTTTGTAATGAAAAATATTTTTGTTTTTGTCGCCAAATATTGTTTCAGTTTTGTATTTTGGAAGATTTTAAACAACATTCTTATACCCTGCTATTCTTTAACTTTCAATTATTTAAAATATAATCAAAAACTTTATTGGCAAGTCCTTGATTCCAAATTAAATTCTTCATTTCAGAAGTTTGTTTTAATATCTTTTGTCGATGGCAAGAAATTTTAATGGTGTTTAAGTTCGATTTTAAAATCCTCTGTTTTCTTTTATATATTTATGTAAATATCACATCTGTAATTGAAATGATTTGACTATATTTTTGAAATACTCATTTTGTACTTACTGTTGCTTGATTTTTCTTTTTAGAATTCTCAAGAATGTCGTCGTAAAATTAAAATTTTATTTCAGATGTATGTTGTAATTCCGAATAAATTTAGATCAAACGGGTAGTTTGTTTATATCACTGTTTTTATTGCATTATGGCACTATGTAATTCAATGAAATTTATACTTATTTGAAATAAAATTTCAAAAACTTATGCTTTGAAAATCTCTAATTTTGGTTCCAGTTGAATTGTAATTCTGCAGTGGAAGAATCCTTTGCCTTTTTTTGATTTAAATGATTTATCATGCATTAGGCACTAAAATTTTGGCTGATATTTGAAAATATGAAGTATTAGGAACTTTTTTGCACTAATTTTTTTTTTTTTTTTTTGGTTTCATGAAGATACCAGTTGATCAGGAAAATTACTGTATCTGGACGAAATCCCCGGCTATTACTTTGTTCTGTGCCCTATGAATTTTTTCTATAAAAAGAAGTGATGGTGGTTACACGAAGATGGAAATTGCAGTTGGTTCAGAACTTGCCGAAATTCAGTTGAGGTTTGTTTCTGAATGTATTTTTCCGATTATTCCGTTTTTTAAATTTTCTGTTGCTCTCTTCAAAATTCTGATCTGAATTCAAAATTAAATGTTTTTTAAGATGACTACTGGCCTATTGGTATTAGAAGTGAGCGCAGTATTTTTCCTGACATTGTTGCTATTGAATAAATATGGCAATTGGCGACAACAGCATTTCATTGTAACAGTCTCAACATTTATTGGCTGGTTCTTTTCTTTCGTTATTATCTTTATCCTACCATTGGATATTGCTATCGTAAGCTTTTATTATGATTTTATGTTTAAGTTCTCGTTCTTTAGTATTTTCGGGATTTTCATTTGTTTTTATTAGACTGCGCTAAAGAAGAGATCGGCAGATATGCAGGACAGTTTTCAATCACTATGAAAATCTTATTGTGTAATCAGTGAGAGATATTTAATCACTTATTTTTCTGCATGTTCAAACGTTAAAATCTAGTTATTCGTCATTTTTATTATGCTTCAGCAATTGTGAATCAACAACAATTGAATAAATTTACATTAATATATGACTTGTTCTTAAGTTTATATTAATATATTGTTTGTTTGGATTTTCAGACATTTTACAACCGCTGCCTACTGGAAGAAGCACAGTTATCAGCTGAAAAAAATCTGGGCAATGGTAGCATCACAGATCCAATATGCAAAAAGCCGGTTGGTTTTGTGCCGAATTATGTGTTGCTACGATTGTGGCGTGTTGTGTATTGGACTGCACAGATGCTGACATGGTTAGTGTTGGGAGTTTTTCTACAAAGAAAACTATTGATGTGTATTGCAGAAATGTATGAATGCATTTTCCACATTGATTGAAATTCTAAAGCATCAAATCCCCTTAGAAGTACTTTAACCATTTCGATGTGGCGGAGCTGTTATTACTTTTCCTGAGTTAACTTTCTCTTCAAATAACCATTCTTCTGATTAAGTTGGTTTTTTGTTATTTCATAATTGAATTTATTTTAATGTACTTAGATTTTTTGCAGGATTGTATTACCACTGATGCAGAGTTACTCAAATGCTGGAGACTTTTCGGCACTTGGTAAATTACGATCTGCTATTTATAACAATGCTGTATATTACGGAACCTATTTTATTGTTTTCTTCATGATATTGATTTATGCTGCTGTGAAGGGAGTGGTGTTAAATGCGTCAGTTTTTCTGTTGACAATCAGAAATTTTTTGGTGGTTAAATTTGCTTTTTAAACATTCATTATCTTTTCAGTTGCCTTGCTTTTTTTTGTAATTATGCTGATGAGACTCAGTATTATTCTGATTATTTTCCCGGTAGAATAAGTGAGGAATATTTTCAGGGAACATTTGAAAGTGATCCTTATTTCTGCTTCCAACACTTGGAGTTTATTTTTATTGGTGGTTTTGCTGGGTTATGGTCTGATAGAAGTTCCACGGCAATTCTGGCAAATGGGAAATCGAGGTATTTTCGTAACGTTTCTTTTTGTTTCATTACCATTTTAATTTTGAATCTTCCATGTGTGAGCTATTATTTTACCTTAAATAGTGCAAATGTTTCAATCACAATTTTATGGATATAGGACTTTGTACTGACTTTGCAATAATAAACAATAAATAGAATGTGTGACTGAGTCTGTCCATATTATGCATTGTTTTCGTTTGAAAAGATTAGAATTTCAGGTTATCGATTAAATAAAACATATTTTGATATAGATAAACTATCAATGGATAAAAACGACGCTGAGGATACTGTTCGGGAGGTGTATAGGTAATTTTAATGTCCACTAGTAAATATTTTCCACCTATGCTTTATTTCATTCAGATCTAATTTTGTACTAAAATTTAGCAATTAGCACATTGATTGCAGTATAGTTTGTTAACTGATGCAGTATAATTATTTGAGTAACATTGCATAATTCTCTTAAGCTTATGCAATTCAACGGTTTCCTGAGTGCAAAAAATTGGTCTTTAGTAAAATTTTTTTTCTTATCTTTAGTAAAATTTTTTTTCTTAATTTATTTTATTACATGTGGGATTCGAAATTCACATAAATGTGAAATATAGATCGAAAAACGAGAACAAAATGAATTCAATTTTGGATTGAATGAAACATAATTTGAAAGCAGGCATATTTGATGATCAAATAAATTTTGTACTCAGGGAAGCTCGAAACGTCTTAACGCTACTCTCCAATGAACATACATTGCGAAGATATGCGCAGACAATTATGGCAAAATTTCCACCGCAACTGATCTCACAGATTACTTCGTGTTCAAATGACGATTTTTCAGTAACTTCTGTCATCGCTCCGAACAGTGAAGATTTCGTCGCAAGCGAAAAGTATTTGGTAAGTTTTGTTTCTTTCCGGATTTTCTGAAAATATAAAATATAAATTTTTGCAATATAAATTTTGCAAAATAGTAGATATTATTGAAGAATTAAGAGTTGACAATCTATTTTCCATTTGCATAAGAAATCTTAGATCATTTATATTTTGGATGGACTGAGATCGAATTTTATGCCTTTCTTTTCTAAATTAGGCCACAAAAAGGCTCTATGATCTTTACACATTTCAACCCATTCTACTTTTCGCTCATTTTAATGAATATTTTTTACAGCTCATATAAGGAAATATTTAAATATAATGTATCAATTTTTTTTTCTTTATTCGCTTATGTTTCGATAACTTCGAACCAAAGAAAAAATTATTTATTTTTCAAACTTCCTATTATTTTCAATATTATGAAATTTTCTTCGATTAATTTTTGCAAAAATTTATTTACTTTTGATTTTTTAATGCAAAATTTTATAGATACGATTAAATAAGCGGGTTATTAATGCTGTACAGAATCATCATAGAAGTCAGGCACAGTGGAATGCTTTAATACTTCGAGCTTTATATTTAGAAGATGTTCAGCAGGCCGAAATGACTGGCCAGTTTGTCAGGTTAGTTACTACAAGCAGATTGTTGTGCTTGTGCATTTGATGTTTTTTGAAAAATGGTTTTAATATTTGATATCGAAAATCTAGCTACAACTAACAATCAAAAAAAGCATATTTATAAAGAGCATATTTATATTTTTTGAAAGCAGAATTGTATTTTATTTTAAAAAAATTCTTAAACATAAGTCTTTTTGCTTCTTTCATTTCCAGAACTAAGGGACGTCAGACAAATTTTTTCCGTTGTTCATCTCACTTTTATTTTTTATGGCATGTATTGTATAAGAGGACTTTGTTGAAGGTAAATTATTTATTTAAATAATATGACCACTCAATAATTGTATTTTGTAAATAATTGACTATTTTTATTCAAGAGTGATTGATATTCAGTAGCGCAGGACAATCTCAGAATTTATTTTACAGATTCTCGGACTTTTTTTTTACGTGATGACTGGATTCATAATGTGGAGTGAATGCACTTTTTTCATCATACATCCACGGCTTTCATTAGCAGCTTTAATTGTTCATCATGCTGCATACTTTTATCATTATCTTCATATTCAGGTTTCCTTTTCTGAATAATAAATCTGATAAATTAATAGAGGCTTCCAAGACAAGTTCTGATTTATACTAATATATAAAACAAAGAGCAGAAAATAAAGAAGTCATGTGCTTTCGGTCTTGATTCAGGTATAGTTTAATTATGAGATCTTTGTGGGGTTTATTACTTATCGCAATTTTTTTTCTCTCATTCATTGTCCACTCTTTCTTTTATTCTTATTATCGTGTATAGAATGATATTAGCTATGGTGACAAGATATTAATGTGCTGATAATATTTTTCTAATTCTCATCATTTTCAGATCTATGCAACTGTAATCATATCTTATCTTTGCATTTGTGCATATTATACAGTGTTTAAATTACGAATCTATCGATATTACCATTTGGATCCTCATCATATGACCGATGAAAATAGTTTATTGTTTAGCGCTATGTATGTACAAAAGCTTTCTTTGTATGATGCATAATTTGGATTTTACTTAGAGTGTACCAAAAAGATGCTACCAAGCTGATCTGTATCGACGTAATTTATATGCATTATAATGCTAATTAGTCCCACTTGTATCTTTAATGAATTAATTACAGTTTATTATGTCGCTTAACTCCGCCAATTTGTCTTAATGTCTTGGGAATGATTCATCTCGACTCACATATTACTTCAGGCACACAATTTGGAGTTGAAACACAGTTTACAAAAGTAAGTTTTTTCTCTTGGAAATGTGATTATTTTTAATTAAAATTGTAGTAAGATTCCAAAAATTTTTCTAATAATAGAGAATTATCAAGTTAATTTTTCAAGCAAACATCAATTTGCATGTAATTCGGAAATACTTGGGTTTTAAAGATCTTTTAAGAATATTTTTGCATGGACTGCAATATTAATGTCGTTTTGTAAGAAACATTCTTCTAAGGCTTACAACCTTTTTGTGTATACTTTTCTTTTATTTTTGTGCATACTCTTTTTTACATACTTGAAATATCGTTTGCAGTTGATGGGTCACTTAGATTTAATAGCCGTTCTGGCAAAAGGGATCAATATCTATCTTCCTATTCTGATTTTTTTACTTGCCCTGGGAACCTGGTTCAGGTTAGTTTGTTTATTTGTTTTTAGTATAAATTTTATTTCGCTTTTTATTTGATCGACTATTTTGTTTTCATTATTCCATATTTTATTGTTTTTTCATATTGTCTTATCGAGTTAAAAAAATTTGCGTTGTATCACAGATTGGGAACTCGATTACTGCATTTACTTGGCATCGATCAGTTTGTTGGCGATGATGAAATGACTATGGAATTAGTTAACAATGGGAAAGCTCATGTGTCGTTGGGTAAATCTTTTTCAAAACTTACAATCAGAATCCTAGCATAGCAATTTTTTCTTTGCCAACATTGGAGATAAGATTTTTCCTCCTGGTTTTAAAATTTATGTTTAATATTTTCCAATTATATCAATAAATGAATTTAAAAAAGGATTCGAGTTTAAAGCTATGGAGCTTCCTTCAATAGGATGTTGGGTTCAAATAGAAGGCAAATTGTATTATATGTATATATTTCTCGTCTTTGTTATATTTTGCAGAGCGTAATAAGATAATGCGTGCTGCTTATCGCGAAAAAAGGGACCAGTATTGGGCTGAAAAGTGGACAATGAACACAAATTCAGGTGAAACTTCGATAATTTTAATCCAAATAATAGTTTAATGGATTAAATTATAAGAATTTAGTGCTGATTTTCAATAAAATTGGCATGAATTGAGATATTGGTATTCATGCAAATTTAATGTCACATTACAACAATAATTAATTAATAATACTGCTATGATAATACCGCAGATTTTATGCAATTTTTGATTTATGTATGCTATAATTGATTTTTTGTATGTGTAATACTAAATGCTGTATTGGAAAACTATTTCATCATATTGTATCAGATTCTTCTCTGGCTATTTATTAAGAAATCAATATCAATCGAAATTCCAGATCATGAAGCATATAGAAGTGTAACTGGTACTTCCCAATCAGATTACCGATTTCCAAGCACTCATGAATACAGTGATCGTGAGCCAATCATGGCAGCTGACAGTGGAGAAGAATATTCATCATTCAGTTTAGTCAGTAGTGGAGGTTGCGAATTTCCTGGTGCGCATCCTCCACCAAATATGTTTGATGATCTCTGATTTTCTGATATTTTTTGAGCTTTATGAGGATATGGTTTATAATTACTATAGATTTTGATTGCTATTTGTGGAAATATGCTTTATAGTTATTGCACTGTTTGTGAGGATATGCTTTATAGTTATTTATTCATCTTATTTCAAAAAAAAAAAAAAAATGTAATATTTCGAAAATTTTTTTTTGAAAACTTTTAGATTTCATGGTTTTTCTTATTAAATTTTGACAGTATTTTTAAAAATTCGTACTTCTCTTGAAATTTACGTTTAATTCGAATTTCATTTGTCACACATTCATTAATTTTGTCATATCTGGATTCTTTACAATTCAATTTTTTTGAAGTCTGAATCTTACCGAGAAAATTTGAGATATTTAGGGAATGAAAAGATATTGAGTCTTTTTGGGCTTTATAGAGAGTTTATTTTGTAAATTTTTTTTTTTCTTACTCTTACTTCAAAAATTGTTCGATTAAACTAGCAAATTTATAGAACAATAGATGATAAAATTTAATTTGATTTTATTTTCTGATACTAAAAGGATATCAATTGAATGAATTCGATTTTATAAGAATTGTCTTGTATCGGAATCCGTTAGTAAGAATTGCTTCATTTTGCTTTTCCATTTTTTTAATAGTGGAAATATCCGAATATTCTATTGATCTTTTTTCTCTTTGTATATTCTTTATAGTTTCCGATATTTTTTCCGCATAAAGTTATTAGTTTTCATTGATGCTGTTAATGAGCTCAAAATTTTCTTTGGAAAAGAGCAGTCAAAATTGCATCCTCTTAAATCCATTATTGATGTCGAATTGCACTACATTGTTCAGTTTCAACTAAACATATGAAACTTCTCCTGTTTATTAATACCAATAAAGATCTTCAGCAGATTATGGTCTGAACCCGAATTTTATTGTTTAGCTACGTTTTATCGTATTGCTACTAGAATTTTCTTTTAACTACTTTCAGTCATTTGATTTCTATGATTATTTTGGTTATATTATTAGGATTTGCTTAATTAGTTATATCATCAGCATTCGCTTAATTAGTTTTTAATTACAGAATGTTTTGAAGCTCTGCAAAATAATTTAGAATAAATAATAGTGCATTGCTATTGCAACTGAACATTATCAAACATGGATGAGTAGATAATTAGTAACTACACCTGATGAAATACGGTCGAGCAAGTAAAGTTTCAAATTTTTAGTTTAGAATAGATTAGTTATTTTGAATCACAAATCCAATATGGATAGAGTTTCAAATGTTACGACACTAATTCGGGAGCTTTTTTAGTCGAAGACATATCTGCTATAATGATAATATTATATATATATATATATATTATTTATATTATTATTATATATAATAAAATTCTTTACACAAGTTTTATGATTCTTGGCTACTTTTTATATTATATTTCAAGCTATGTCATGAGTTGTGAAAT
This sequence comes from Onchocerca volvulus, assembly GCA_000499405.2. Classification (NCBI taxonomy): domain Eukaryota; kingdom Metazoa; phylum Nematoda; class Chromadorea; order Rhabditida; family Onchocercidae; genus Onchocerca; species Onchocerca volvulus. Next base: position 10,015,587 of record HG738140.1, on the reverse strand, counting down.
ATTACAACATTTTCCCTAATCCTAATTTCTGCATCAGAGCAGTTAGATGAACAAGATAATTATGAATTATCATGGGAGAAGCGGTAGCTCAATATCCATCCTTAGCGCTGTTTGTAGATGTAGTAACTAATTCTGCAGTTTCATTGCAGGGATGTTTGAAGGACTTCTGCTTTATCCTACATTGGGTTTTAATTTGCTACGTAATTATCTGCAACCAGTTAAATGGGCATGGTATAATCGTATCGATGATATCATTGTACTCGGTGCACTGCCATTCCGCAGTATGGTAAAGGAACTCATTGAAAAAGAAAATATTGGTGCCGTTGTTTGCTGTACGCAAGGTATTTGATTTTAGCAAATTTTCTGCAAAAAATAAGCTTTCTGTAGTTTTCTTTGTTGGTTTGTCAAGTGAAGTAATGCTGAATTGCTGTCGCTAATATAGACATTAGATGAATTTTTAGTAACTGATCGAATTTATACGTTCTATTATCACTAGCTAAGGAAATTGATTAAGGCGACAAACTTCTATTATATTGTAGAATATGAGACGCAAGCTGTTTGGAAAGCAATGGATGAAAAGGAGTGGAGAAAAAATGGTATAGAATTCTATGCATTACCAATGGCCGATTTCATTGGTACAACATCCAGATCATCAATCGATAAAACCGTTAAATTTGTTGATGAAATCGCACGGCGGGGTAAATCGGTGTAAGTAATTGTTTTCTTACTTTGGTTTAATTCGTTCAGTAGTATGAATTTTGTGATTTATATGTTATTTGTATCTAGGTATTCAAATACGGGTTCTGTATTAAAAATTCAGATAAATGAGCTTGTATTATTTCTTTCAAAAAATTGTAATAATTTTTAGATACGTACATTGCAAAGCGGGTCGTACGCGTAGCGCAATGTTTGTTACATGTTATCTGATGCATAAGAATAATTGGTATCCAAATGTAGCTTTTGAGTTCATCAAAGTGAAACGACCTCAGGTAGTACTTGGAAATGCTCAGTGGCGGACGGTTAACGAATACCAGAGATATTTGGATCACGTAACTGGACTTTCTTAATATAATTTTCAAATTTCTAAAGATAAAAATTTATGGAAATTTCGGTAGTTTGTAATTGTTTCATTATTTAGTATAACTGTAAAAATCATAAAATTACTGACCACTTATCAAATTCCAAATACTGATTCTTTCATCGAGGTTCGCGCAGAAAGGAAAATTCAGATTTTCATAGGAATCGCTTTATCTTTTATATTATTATACATTTGAAATATTCGAAATCTTTATGATAATAAAAACAGATATCTTCGTTCTGATCTTTTGATGTGAATGGAAGGTTTTTTTTATTCATTCCCTTTGCTCAATTGTTAATTATTCAATTGTTGCCAATTTTCCTTATCATTAACGTAAATTGTGTTGTATGATTTAGTGTTTTTTAAATATTTCTTGCTTATTGCAAACTTATAGTTTAAATGGTAGATATTTTTCATTTTTGGTTCAAATGCCGAATTTTTAGCTGTTCATTTTTGTGACTTTTTGTGACTAGTATATTCTTTTTTTTTTTTCTGGAATGTCTAATTTAGAGAGAATTTTCATTTTTAATCCTCTGATGTCCATTTCCAAAGAACTCTTGGATTTAAATATTTATGGTGTAAATAAAATATTTGTAAACGAAACTTGTTTGAAATGATGCTGCACATCATCGTGAATAATTTATTAGGAACCGGTATTGATTAATTTAGTAACCGGTTCCATTGATTCTTTTAATGTCAGTTTATAATTAATCATTATTTCAAGTGGATCGTACATGATTATTTTACTTGGGATAAATATACTTTTCGAGTATGTATTTATTCTTGATATAATGCCTCAAGCTCATTTTAGCTAAGTGTTGAATATTAAGGAGTAGTAATGTATTTTTTAAGAATTTGATTATTGATGTCGAGGTGATCAACAATCTTTCATGCACATTGCTTTTGGTAGCATTTCTTTAGAAAGTCAGATTGGTCGTTTAATATGATTTTTAAATAATTTTTAATCAAAAAAAAAAAAACACAACCAAATCAACTTACCAAAATACCAATATTTTGTTACATCATATTAGTTTACGATGGCAATTTGTAAGTGATATATTGCTTCGTTTTACTAGTTTTGCTAGCAGCTTTCTTAATTTTGGCCAGTTTTCTGTAACTGATCAGGAACTATGATAAATTTCTTTTTTTGCACAAGGTCTGTTTAATATAAAACTTAGTTCTAAGAACTTTTTATTTGAATTTAATTAGTTTTAGACTGAAAGTACAATAGCCGAAAGAGAAATTAGTCATTACTGTACGGCATTATCATGCTACTGCCATTCATTCTTTGAAATTCCTCGCGAAGCGCTCGCATGATGATTAATTTGAATAATTTTTTTTGGTCTGTTCTAGAAATTAAGTAGCTTTCTCATTATTTTATAATATTCGTTTCAAGTTAGCAACCATCTGATTTGTAACAATCTAAAAAGTCAAGAAACTTCTAGTTAAATCCTAAATTTTTAGCAGAAGTCCTCTTCTCATTCCTTTCATCACAGTTGCAGAATTTTGAGAACTTTTCGATCTATCTGCGATTGCCACACCTACTCTTAGCATTTCTACTTTTTATTATTTTGCCTTACTTCTTGTCTGCCTGGATTTTAGAAAATCAGCTTTTGATCACAACAATTTTTTTCTGAAACAAAGAAGTGTCAGTGTTTGAACTGGTTTATCAGCACTGATTAATTTTTTGTCTCGGGCCACTGATACCAATAGCGGAGTTATTCCTTTATTGTTATTGATCAGTCACCGTTCGATGGAATAGCTATCGATTCAGTAGAACAGCTATTGATAGCCTCATGCCAGCTTGTCTAATTTATCGATTTCTGATCATCTCAGGTCAGATAGCGTAATTTTTTGTTTGTTTGTTCCCATTCCTTGCAATTTTAGACGTCAATTTATTCTTTTGACAGAATGCACAAAAATAATTTGATTGTCCTTTGAGATCCATTTGAATCGAATTTTGTCAACAATTGTCATAGATATTATTTAGGCTTCTGTGTGTAAACATATCCAAAAGTATTAGTGAAGACTGGCTGTCCTTTCTAGTCTCTTGCTATATGCTGTAGATCTTGCGATCCATAATTTTGTTAAGCTGTTGGCAGATGCTCGATCTTCCTTTCCTTTAGCTTCTAAATATGCTTCTCCAAAACTTCGTCTTTCAACTTCTCTTTTCCTTCTAATCCTCATCTCTTTTCTCTTATTTCATCCATAATGCTTGTTGCAAATCCCATGGATTGATGACATCCAGGATGCTCAGTGATTTTCTATCATGCTCGTTAAAACGTGGGATCAACGCAAGCGACACGCACTTCACTTCCCTCATTTTTATGCTTTTTGTAACGTTGTTTTTTCAAGGTTTTCGCTAGAATGAATGTGGCGCACATGAACAGACTTCTGTAGAAAGATCCCGCAATTATTGCATGAAGCGATTTTGATGCCCTTATGACCTTTACGACGCTAGCTATGTCGTATTCCAAATCGAACAAATTCATTCATTTGACTTTTAACATGAAAGTAGCATTTATTTTGCATCTTATTCTAACACATTTCAATTCTTACCTGCGGGATACTTCTTCCATCATTATTCTTGCACTTTTCAAATTTTATTCTGGAAAAAAATTAGTGAGCCGTCATTTAGTATTCTACAAATTAAGCATAATCTTTAAGATTTGAAATTCGCTTTTTTTTTTCTTTTTTTTTTTTTTTTTTTTTTTTTTTTTTTTTTTTGTAATAAATTTGAGATTTTGATCGATACGATTATAACTAACAACGACTCATCTTGAAAATTTACCCTCATCTTTTTTTGTCAACTTCTGTGTTCCGTTAATTTTCCATAATTTTGGAAAGAGGAAGCGGCACAATTCAGATAATACCTTTTTGGATGGTTATGTCCTTAATAGTAGTACAGTCAGAAGTTATTATCGTCCTCAAATTGTTGTTTCCATAGATAAATCAAATTTTGATTTTTTAAAATCACATTGTACCCAAAGACATTGTCACTTTCTTTTTACCTGAAATACTTTACTCTTGAATTGGATATTGATATGGATAAAGACTTTAAAATATTGGATTAAATTATTTTTTTTTAATTTACAATCAACTGTAATCGAGGACGATATCTGGGATAAAGAAAAGCATTAGAAACATTGTGTTTCTATCATAAAATACTCATTTTATGTTGGAAAAAATCATTTTCTGTTTTCATATTCATTTAATCCAGTTCTTATCAAGAAAAATTCATGCGATTTATATCATTTCAAATCAAGTACAATCTTTAGGATTCAAAATTCGCTACTTTCTTAACAAATTTGAGAATTTCTTTTAATATACTTCAGATTTCTCTTCTGCTGACAGAATTTTACGCTATCTAAATCATTAAATGAGTAGTCTGTTTACTCTATTTGAAACGTCCAATTTTTCAGGGAGTGCAATATCGTTGTTTTCCATTCATAAAGCCTTAATTTTACTAGATGATATTTTTGTATGATACAATGTAATTCTTTAATATGAAGTTTCATGCTTCTTAAGAAATCACTCGGAATTCTCTCTTTTTAGGCTTCTTCGTTTGCCAAGCAAATCGTCACTACTTTATCTTCAGAAGACGTACCGTTTCTTTTCAGTAAAATTTGAATTTCCAACAATGTTTTGTTGCTAACTTCGAGTTTTTATAAAAAACAGATTATATGATAACAACTCGTCTAATATGCTTCTTCTCATAAATACAATTGATGAAAACGATCGTCTCACAAGCTCTAATTTAGATATAATTTATTCCTGCAAAATTTCCATTTTTGCTGTGTTTGTTTTTAGCCTTCATATGTGTTACAAATCCTTTTTGAATGTGAAATTTTATTCAAAGTAGACTGAGGCTTTGCTGTGAATCATATCAAAAATATTTATGAAATACGATTTTTCGGACATATTGTTTCTTGTAAAAATTACTTCAAGAAATCACGAAATTATCATCAAATGTTTCGTATTGTCGATTTATTTCAGGCTAAGCTTTATTATTCCATTCATGATGGTGTACCTGTATCATCAACATTTTGTTCATTGATTTCTTTGAGTAGCTAACCTATTTTGAGATATTGTTTGAAAGATGAAAATTGAGAGAACATTAAATATGCGAACAATTCTGATGCATTAAGCTTTTAAATTATTGTGAAATGTATAAAAGGCAAAAACTTCAAGCAAAAATCAATTGCAAAAAGCACTGCATGCATGTAATTTTATTTGCAAACAATTTTGATTTTTTTTTCTTTTTTTGACATTTTTAGTTTGATCTGTTGGATTTCGGAAATTTTTCGGCAAATTTCATTCATATTTCATTCCGATGAAAACTTGAATTAGCAGCTATTTACTTGAACCATAAATCTTTTCTCAATTTGATGCATTTCATCTATTCTCCTTCTCTTCCTTTTTTATTTATTCTTTTCTTAATTTCTTTCCCCTCATAACGCCATCTTTATGTAGAAGCATTCATGGCTCATCCTAGATTCGTCCATTTGAATATTCCCAAATTGTTGACATCGTAAAAGTCGGCATTCAAACAAATTGAAAAATTTCTTCTGACAAATTTTTACATATATTTTCGTTTTTTAAAATAATTATCGGATTTTTTTATTTTTCTCAAAATTTTTCGTTACATCTTTTGCACAAATCTGAAAGTTACTGTGGGATAGACATTTGCGTCATTGGATCATACTTATGAAGGTTATTATTACAGTAAAAATAGTGGTAATTCGATGATGATAGTTCTTGAAGGTTGCTGATTGATTCAGCTGATTGATTATTGTTGTTTTATGCTGCTGAATGAATGGAGAAGATTCTGACAAATTGAGATTTTTTTCCCCGCAGTGATGGAATATGCAGCTGTCATCTGGTTTATTCAGAATACAGCGCTTCTTCAGATATCTGCAAAGTTAATAGATTATTCGTATCACTATTTTATAGTATTGATAGGGCAGTGGGAATAATCAAACATAAAATACTGAATTAATAATTTCTTCAATTTTGAGAAAAAGAAGAAATTAGTGAATACCGAAAGCATTCTTTATTGTAGCGTAAATCGATGACATTTGAATAAGCACAAAAGTATGCATACAGTCGCGCCAGATGTTTTAAAATTTGCTGCACTTCCTAGAAATTAATGAATTAATGCAACTGCAACTTCAGATTCTCCTTTCTCAAATCGAACGGCGAGTGAATTTAGGATTATGAAGACTCTTTTTTCTGCCGAATAATTCTAAAGCATTTAATATGATTGATATATTTTTTTATCATTGTTCTTAAATTATATTTTTATTATCAGTGAGGAATACAAATAAAGTCGAATAGTGAATGTAAAATGAAATGAGCACTGTTTTGTACCAATTTCTTCTATTCGATACATTTTTCGTCAAGTAGCAAAAGAATTTCAATGCAAAAAATTGATTTCGATGTTTTAACGATTTCAAAATAAGAGAACAATTCTTTTATTGCAAACATGTTTGACAATACATCAATTCATATTAATTCAAATTTGATTATATTATTTTAAAAGAAAAATTACGGTAGCAGCTGGTCTGTTGTTTCGAGTTTCTGCTTCGCATATAGTAAGGAGAAGTGAGAACATCGATACCGACATACTTTTTATTAGACCCAACTGAAAAGTTTAGTTTCTAAAAAAAAAAAGCATATTGATTGTAAGGAAATACGCTTTTTCCGCCATCATTTTCATTATTTAATTATAATTTCATCACTATAGAATATAAAAAGTTTTCTCAAAGGTATTTGGAGAATTCCAATTACTTTCAACTAAAAACAAAACTTTTCTACTCTTTTTCAGAAGGCATTATCAATGAATGTTTTGCAAAAATAAGATTGAAATATTCTAGGAAGTTTTTCATTGATAAAGTTTATAGTTATTAATTACTTTTGTAGCTAGACATGGAAGAATATTTTGTGTATGATCAGAACAGAATTCTATAATATTACGAGATTCAACGTTATTCACGTCAACGTGATCCATCTTGCTGCTTTCTGCAACGCATTCCTCATAATCTCCATAGCAATCCCAGATTATTTCTTTGCTATAAACAACAACAACAGTAGCAAAGAAAGCCGCAATGCTGACCAATTTCAACATTTTAGGTAATAAAAGTGAATTGTCTTTTTCCAGAATTCTTTATATAGCTTTGAGCATTCGGAAATTTGCGTAAAGTCACTTAGATTTCAATTTTTTGAATCTATATAAATGAGCAAGAATGATTGCAATACATTTACATATTAAAATAAATCACTAAATTGCCATTGTACTGACCTTTGACATTTTAACTTTGAATATTTTTTTTTTTTAATTTTACTCGCATAATACTCGCTTATTTGTCACTGTACATAATTATTGTGATGTTAGCACTAAGTATGATATGATATGATTTCGTGGTACATATCGGAAATGGTAATAGCACTTCAGAATATTTTATTATCACTACCGTTACTAAAGCACGATGAAATTGTTCAGCTGATAGCATTTTCAGATCAAAAAATAACTAAAATAAAGTAGGTCGGGCTTTCTAATCTCATCCAAGCAAATATGTTGGTATTAATATTACTATAATATTTTCTATAATATTAATGCACATTAAGGGATGTAATCCGACCGATCATTTTTCTTAACTATTTGACCTGAAATTCTATTACTTTATGGTCCTAACATATATTTTTTTCTCTCTCAGAAGGTTAAATAATTTCAGAAATTAAATAAGAAAATAAAAATATACGGCGGTATTACCAATATAAGTAAAACAGGATGATTCATCATGATCGTATCATATTGAATCTGTGTTCGTATCAATTCATTTAAAAAAACTTAATACTGACATTTAACCAAATAATGATATCGTTTATATATCCGAAACATTTTTCTCTTATAAATACTCTCCTTATCTTATCGTAAACGTATTTATAAAATTTTGAAATGATTGTTGAGGAACTCCCTTTCCTTACTATTGCTATCTATCTATAATCCATTCTATACTTTGTTCGTCCTCAGGACTTTGTCATCGTCTTTCAGAGGACAGTAAGAAAGAGTGTAAAGAGAGAATGAAGTTTTAACTCTTCACAGCTGTCCTTAAAATAGATCCATATATTGTGATGTAATTGAGGTGGATGTTCCTTTTCTTCCAGAGTGTTTTAATTTATAATGCGGGATATAGATGTTATAGTTTACGCATTCTAAAACATGCAAAAAGAATAGCTTTTCGATTAGTTGGATTGAAAATTTAAAACTTTTTAAAATTTTAGAAATTGAGAACAGTTCAAATATATTTTCGAATGCCTTCTAGCATCTCATGCACTATTTCAAATTTTTTTTTCATATTTTGATTAGAATAACTTAAATGTTACTGTTATTATTACGTTTCCCAAACCAGTGCTTAAAACCGAAATCGTTTTTCGATGGTTGGATCATCCATATTATTGTAGAATAGCTTGATATTAGGTTATCCTATCTGATCATTTCTATTTTCATTACTTAATTCAATTATTTCCATTGACCTGTCTGTCTCGCATTTGTTATTTTTTTTTTTTGCTTGAGATATTTCGTAAACATTTTTCCAAAGTTATCTGTTATAGGATTTTTTGATTTTGCTGGGAATAATATAAGGACTCATATGCAGTAAGGTTTTGCCTTTGATTATTTTCTAAAGATTCCGAGTATTCCGAGTCAATTCGCGATCCTAAATTTATTGTTTTCGGAAAATCGTATGAATTAAAATGGCATGATAAATATTGATGAAGCATTACTTGGTCCTTTCTTATCTTTCCATCTTCTCCTTAAGTTTTTGAGAACATTATTTATTAATTTTTATTCTTAACGCATTACCTCGTTTCTTACTTCTACCGAAAATATTCATTGATTAGTAATTTAGTTCATCGGAAACACAGTAATTTTGATTCATCACTTATCCTTTCCAGCTTAACTTATTTTATTGATAAAAGATAGCATATGATAATAGTATCATTCAAATAAATCACAATATCAGTGACTCTTATTTGGCCTACTTTTACTGCTTTTTCCATGCCAACTTTTGCATTTTTCATAACATATCATTTGGAGCTTATCATTGAAATAAAATTAGTCGCCACTATTTGATTCCACTCGATGAATAAGAAATTATAACATAATTTTATAATAAAAAATTTTTCAAAAACTTTTGCTTTTTGCAACATTTCGCATAAACTTTTCGAAATTCTTTTTCTGAAATTATTGGACTAAGGGAAGAAAAATTTAGAAAATGATCTGAAATTTTTTTTCTTCACTGTTTGATAAATTTCTGAATTACATGTTTAATTACTAAAATCAAATCTTCTGTCATGAATTATTCTTGATTATTCAGTTTTTTTTCAATAGTTCTTTGAAATACATGCTCTACGAAGTAATATAAATTAAATCTTAATGCTTTGCTGTATGATAGTTATGTTTCATACAACTTTCATAAGATTAGTTGATATATACACGGAGTACACGTTTAAAACTTCTGCGTACCTGGTTTCGGGGAAATAAAATTTGGGGAATGATAAATGATTTGTTGTGTAATGAAATCTTTGACATGATGAATTTTATTTGCCACAACTATGATAGACAATGAATTGGGAATATCGATAATATCACCGATAATTTGTGCATCGCTTTGATAGAAAGGGAATTATGGGAAATTGATAGAATTTGAGGTTTGGAAAGCGCCGCTAGTCAAATACCGATGAAAGTAAAGGAATTGAATGAGAGAATTGAATTCCTGATTGGTCAGAGCAAAGGACTTGATGAAAATGAATGACCCTTGCAGACAAGAACTTTTTTATAGTGAAGTTGTCCATTACATGTGAACCCTTGTACAATTTACAACATGTCAGCTTATAGCACAAAGAGAGATAATTCACAACATATCATCAAAGCACAACCAATTTACAATATGTTGATTATATCGTAAAGGTTAAAGTTTGACCATACAACGATATTTCTATGCTACAAAAATTTTTTATTGTTTGAAAATATCTATATTTCAAAAAATATTTCGATTTTTCCGATACTTGTATATGTATACATATGTTTTATTTGCCAAGTGGATGAATGAAGTATCTTCAAAACATTTGATGTTGATTCGATCATTTAAAGCTTTTTTTTTTTTTTTTTCTTTAAAAATAACCTGGTGGACAGAAGTAAAAGGCTAAACTAATTCAAGATAGAAAGGTCAACTAAGACTGACATAATCAGTGTAAATACTTTCGACTCTGTGTAATTCAGCGCTTATAAAATAATCAGTTTCTTATAATTATTAATTTCTTTTTTTCTTGTAACTAAGAATACAACCAAAATTAATGGGCCGGTATTCCATTTGATCTGTTTTCATTTGACCCATTTTCAGAAAGCACAAGCATCCAGCAATCACAAGTCAATTGTTCAAGAATCCAGAGACTAGTTTTAATATTGAATTTTATTCTTCTTGCTTGAAGAGTCGCTCTTTTGATCATTTTATCTTCCAGTTAAAATTATCCATTTTATTAACTTTTTTTGGAAGAGTTAGAACAAATTTTGATTTTTTATCTAGCTTTACATATCATTAGACTATCCAAATTTTTAGGGCGGTGTGCCGTTTACCGTTGATGAGATGACTAAAAATCATCTATATTTTTAACCAATTATTTGAATCTGTCTTTTCTCGTAAAATTCTCAATCTAAATTCCGTGCATTTTATTTGTATAGTAGTCATTTAAGGATATGAATCGGATTGAAGAAAAATTGCACAACCTCGTGATCTGGAAAAGTCGTTAATTCCTCTTCATTCGGCACGATTCCATTCATTTATCCTAGTAGAATCAGTGTGATGCAGTCATCGAGAAGTGTCGATACACTTGCTTCATGCATTAATCTAGTTCCATCCGAATCGCCTAATATCTCTTCACGGTATGTAATTTTGTTCAACCTATTGATTTATTTAAAAAATTCAAATTGCATTGATTTCATGACCAAAAATATCTTTTTTCTGAGCCAATATTTGTCATTTTTAATCAGTATTAGATCATGGTTTGTTTTGATGACTCTAAAGATTATCACTAATCACTAGTAATCGTTCTTGTTAGTGATTTATTGAATGATATCTCCAAAAATTGCAAATAGTGCTAACAAAAATTAGTTTCACAATATTCAATCAGGAAATTGCGTACATTCCATCATTTAAAAAAATCTTTTCTGTAATTTCTTTTATTTTTTTTCTTCTAAAATATGATATTGTTGTGATAGAATGATAACTTTTATAGGATTTAAGTTGGGGAGATTTCCGTGTCATAGATAAAGAAGTATGTCGTTTAAAATTCGAATTTATCTCAGCGTACATTAAAACTTGTGAGTTAAAAAAGAAGCTAATCTGATTTCTGATCATTGTTATTGTTGCTACTCTTTTCAATGTTATCAGCCCTTACTATAATCAATTGAAGATTCCCATTCAGTTAGCGATAATTTTACAGTGAAAGTGTATCATCATCAACAAGTGATGGATTAGGAGGAAACTATGAAGATGCTGATCGAATCATTCGGCTCGAACAAGAATTGGATGCTGCCCGAAATTCAATCGCTGAAAAAGAAGCGAAATGTACACAGCTGAGTGAATTGCAGAATCAGGTAGATTCTGAAGTGCAGGAGCTGACCGAGAAACTCTTTCAGGTGCTTTTTTATTTTTTTTCAATAAGTGGTGGATCAGCAGGAAACTATGAAGAAGGTACTGATCAAATCATTCGTTATGCTATGAGATATGAAGATCGAAGATGCCTCACTTTGGCTTTTTGAGAAGAATTAGCAAGAGTCATTTTTCTCTTCAGTGACTCTTGCTTGTATATAACATAAAAGGTTCTTGTTGCTAATTATTTTAATTCTTGTTCAGAAGTCGCTGCTATGGCTTTAATGTATTTATCGATTAGAACTTATCATTCACTATTTGTTATTATCAAAAATATAAAAATCTATGAAGCCCTAGGCATATAATTAGATTAGGGAAAAAAGAGAATAAGGAAACTGATAAAAGGAAACAAAAGCTAATTTTGTTGTGTCAGTGTTGTATATTGTTGTTATTTGCAATGCTATCCAAATTATATTTTGGGTTGGTAATTTCCGCTAATTTCAGTGCCGAAGTTTCAAATAAAACGCAGTAGTTAGAAAGCTAATATCCAGTCTCCCTATTTTCTTCCAATCGTGAAAATTAATTATTTTTACCGGACTTTCCGATTATAGTTCAAGATTAAAAGCGAAATTTCGAAACTTTGGGCTCTGTTAGTGATGTGAATGATACGCATTGCTGATTATAAATAAAAGCCTTTGGCCATTCAAATAATTGGAAATTTTTATGATCATTTTTAAATGTTATCAGCTATCAGTTTTTTTTTCAGGAAGCCTATCGAATGGTTGATGATGCTGAAAGTCGACGAGCTAAGGCAGAGAAATTACTTGCTGAAAGTCATTTGAAAGTATATGAAGCCTCATTCTATTCTTCATTCTTTTTATTATCTAATGAATTTTACCTAATATATATGATATTTTTCTTTCTTTTTTCTGTTCATATACTTCGCTATTTATTTTAGTCGTTTTAAAATTTCGCGTAATCTTTTAAATGTTAGAAATTTTTTGCAATGTAAGTTATTTGAATTTCATGAATGCATTTTATTCCCAGGTTGACATGTTGATCGCTGAAGTTGAAGCTTTAAAAGTTGTCGTAAAATCACCGATATCCTCCTCGTCGCAAATAACTCATTTGACTAATGTAACACCTCAGCGAACTGGCTTAGCTTCAAGGTTTCTCGGTAACACACGTAAGTTTGCGAATTTCTTATTTGACGAGGATGTAGACTGTCATCAAAAGATCTGTTTTTATTACCAACCGTCAATCTATCCATTTCTTTGCTTCCTTTTTCTTCATTTTGTAAGATATGTAATTGCTTTATATTATAAAGACTGTGCTCACATCATTACAAAAATCAATGAAACGTAAAGCTTCATTTAGAAGTTCTGCCTATTTTTCGGATTTTATTTCGACTTCGGGCTTTACTTCCTTGAATTTCATTTACTATTGAAAAATTTTGCTCAATCATAAACTGAGAACTTTATAATGTTGGATGAGTGCGTCCTTCAATTTTGGAAAGTTTTTTTAATAAATATAATAATTAAGTACAAAATTCTGTTAAATTTAGTAATTAAGTATAAAATTCTGTTAATATAATAATTAAGTACAAAATTCTGTTAATTTTAAGTTTAATAATCGTATATAGTCGAATTATTGAGGCAAAAAAAAGAGTTTTTTATTTACAGGACGGAAAGAACGACATAGTTCTGCAAATAGCCGTAAAAGTTATACTTTGCCATCCTCGGGACGGGATTCAACATCATCACAAAGCGAAGAACGCGAACTAGTATCTGAAGTATTAATCATTTGCATTATAATTTTACAGTCTCTTTTTGCTATTTTAAGTATAATTATTTCTTAATTTTTTCAATTAAAAAGATTACTATTACTGTCGCACTGTCATAACTATTGATACTGAGAATTATAATAGAAAATCGTTAGCCTTTTTCTAAATGCATATTTTTTCAATTATTTTTTGAAATTTTAGTTATTATTCATATTATTTCTTAGCATTTAGATCGATCCTATTTATCACAAAGAATTCACACAGTGGAGAGAAGGAGGTGCTTCAGTAGATGAGGATACACCTTTCCTATCACGCATCATTGCAGAAGACATTCGTTCATGTCTTAACTTTAGTAGCACTAAGGTAAATATGCAGTTCTAGTGCTTAAAATTTTCATTTTCTAGTTTAAATTAAATAATTTCGACTACTTTCGAGTTTCTAGGTCTTTTTCCTAAAAGTTTTAGAGTTTGATAACTTGAGCAATGTTCGAATTATCAAAGTGGAGTATCTAGCGATATCATAACTTCCAATAAAAATTTGCATTTGTTCTATGAGATTTTTCTTCTTCTTGTTTCTTTATTATTTAGTAAGAAAAATATGGATGGGATCATGAGTTTGTAATCACTCTGTAAATTCTCAGCTAACAGAACAAGTTTTGAATGCAATCAAGGCAAATACTTTGGAATTGGAAGCTGTTTTGGAAGTAAAACCTACTGTCAGGTAAATCATATATTCTGCATGCAATAACAATTCTAAATCTTCCTCATTTTTTTCTCCTTCATTTTGGAACACTTCTGTAATCTTTATCAGTAATCTTTATCACATTAGTTGTATGTTTTAAACTTACTAAAGCTATATTTCGTAGAGGAATAGCAACTTGTAGGTCCCACACTTTATCATAATATTAAGCAAGCGTTGATAACTTTAAAACTAAATGTAATTCTGCATGATTTTTTTCAAATTCTTTGTTTTTAAATTCTGAAGATTTTAATGCAGATAAATATTCGATATTTTTCATCAACGTTACTGTTTTGATCATTATCATTTTAGAACATGTGCATTATCCATGGTGCCACGTTTTTGTCCATATAAAATGAGAGTTAACAGTGGTACTGAATGGTGCTATATTTCATTCTTAGCACGAAATCGGGTTTGTTCTTTTAGTATTTAATTAGAAATAAATTGTTGATCACGTGGAATATTTTTTGTTGTGTATTTTGTAGGGAATGAGTTGATTTTTATTTGACCTGTTATCGATGACTCATATAAGTTTATACCCCTTGCTGTTATGGTATGACTTTCCTAATTTCCGCACGCCTAAATGTAGTTCTGCATGAGACAGTTTCTAATTAACTTATTGCCACAAATAGGAATTAAATTTCATCGCTATCCCCTCATCCAATATTGAATACTCTTGAATATCTCATCCAATATCAGTATTCTCGAATAATGAATTTTTTCTCATTCGGCGCTCGTATATTATCATATTGTATACGAAATGATAGGCAATCCATGATTTAGACTTGTCTGCGGGCAAAGCGTACCTGCATTTTTCCTTCAAACATACCAAAAATCGCAGCTGCAGTTGTGACTTTCGGCATGTTTGAATTCTCTGTATTGATATCTCACTGTGATTCGTTATCACCTACTCTTTGACATTTTCTAACTGTAATTAGCTTTACAGGTCATATTGCTGAAAGAATGAAAACTTTAAAAGAGCAATTCCTTACAACAATATTTTGGAATTTTGTCATCTTTTTTTTTTCAGATAGCTGCAGTCTGCGATTTTTTTACTTACATTCGTTATGTAAATCAAGGGATTGTCAAATGTGACGTGCACGATTCGTACTGGGATATTATAACACTACGCAAAAATATGACATTGGCAAGACTTGGTTTAAATTTCATCCCCAAAATCGGAGGTTCACAAGCTGGAATTTCATAATTACGAAAGAAATAAGTGAATTACATAAAAACGTTGTTTCATATTTGGTAAATTATTTCTAGAGATTTTCTTTGATTTTGAAGCCTCATGAAGAATACGCTTATTCGTAATTATTACTGACATGAAAGGTTTGATAAATAATTTCTGGAAATTCAACTCTAGAAGGACCAAAGCAGTAATAATTGGATTTGAAAATCAAGTTCATTTGGTTTCTACAAATTGAAACTTAGTATATATTTTGCAGGTAGAATATTTAGATTTGTTTGTTTCATATTATATGACTTAACCTGCACTTTTATTTTCTACAAAGTATACTATTTTCTCTGATACTACTATTTATTTCAGTGTTGCAATAGGAATGTTCATAAAATTCAAATTTTTCTTTTATGAAATGTTTAGAATGTATAGAAAAATTTCATTCTGTGTTCTTTAATTCATTTTGTTTTATCAACTTTGTGATAGAATCATCGGGATAGTTTCTTGTTGTTGTCAATGGCATCATTTAGTGTCTTCTATTCATTGTTTTGCTTGGATCATTTGAAAACTAATGCTACTTATGAGCTCTAATTCAAAGAAAAAATAGGTCACTCACCCTCACCTGTCACCCACCTGTCACTTGTCACCTGTTTAATGCGGCCCGTTGGAAAATGCATTTCGGATAATTGCTATCCTTATGATTCGGGTTTTTGTGAGTTTGTATTCCACACTTTTAAGAATTTATTTCTAAATCTATGCTTGAAATTCTTCAAATGACTAAGATTTGATATAAGATTTTCTGAATTTAAATTTTATAACTGTGAATTTCGTAGTATTTCTTCAAAAATCGTATTTTAGTTTTTCTTTTTTAAAGTTTCTCTTTTTTCTTCGAAAAATATAAATAGTCTTGTTGCACTTTTGTACTATCTTTCCTGACATCGTTTTTATTAAGATAATATATCTTGTTATTGTTTCAATCTGAAGTCGATTGATTGATTAGTTATGTAGAATTATTTGTCAAGTAATACATTTCGTATATTACATTCGACATTTCGTATACTAATTTATGCAGTAAAGATTTCTGGACCAAAATCTATGCTTTTCTAGTGAGAATTTTAAAACATGTTTTATATCGCCATTTGTTGCTCTTTATACGAAAAAGGACTCAAATATTCCATGCCCTATAATTTTATAGGTCGGAAAGCATTTCCGTAAAAATAATTAGAAATTATTATGGTGTGATTGCAAAATAATGCAAATGGAAGAATTGATTGGGGAGAGTAGTCTGAAAAGATGTAAGAATTGAAATATCATCTATGTATTGATCAGAAGATTTTACTTTTCCTATACTATTTAATTTAAAGCTTTTGATTAAGGCCTTTGGTTAAAGACCTTTGATCATTTAATCATTTAGTGATTTGATATCTCTGATTGTATTATTCAATTAACTGTTGATTTCAGAGAAATATTGATAATAACAACAGCAATTTGTTCTGGTCTTTTCTTAATATGGTTTAATTTGTGTATTACAATTACATCCACAGTTTCCATACCAACTCCCAAACCGATCAGCCTGTCTTGTTCATATTACTTTAAATTGATTAGTTTTAATCTATTTGTTCTGCGTAGAATTCACTTCAAATAAACTAGATTTGTGGAAATCACTCCAAGTGAACTATGCTTATTGTCCTGATGCATTCGGCTATGGGTCCTTCTGGTAATTGTTTTCTTGTGCAGCAATATTGCGGATTCGTTAAAACCCGTAATAATTAATTGCAGAAACTTTTATAAGCTGATGTCTGCCTATACACCTCGCAATGTGCTAGTCACTGGAGGTTGCGGCTTTATTGGTTCCAGTTTTGTGAATTATATCTTCCAAGTCTGGCCACAAACTAATATTGTCAACATTGATAAGCTGATCCTGAATTCAGATGCTCACTATGTGAATGAAGAAATAATCGAGTCATCCCGATACAAGCTTTTCACAACCGATATACGTAACTGCGCACTAATTGAGCGCATTTTGAATGAAAACAAGGCAATCCATTTGAATTCCAATTTTGCTGATCAAATTTATCATTTTAACAAAGTGAACAAAGAATTGCCTTGCGTTGTTTAACATTATATGTTTTCATGTTTCGATCTTATCGATGAAACAAATGACTTAAGTTTTATGCACATTGCATAGAAATATTTTCATTTCATAACATTTTAAATCGATTCCATCTTTGATAGAAGATATGCATACTAGATATACACCATTAGGATATTGTGTTATACTGCATGCATGTTATCTTAATTCATGCTTCAATGTTCCGATCCCGAGTATTATTGACATATCAAAATGACAGTTTATTCTCCTAATCCTTTCACTTAAATATTATAAATATTTATTAGCTTCTTATCCATCAGTGAGATTTATTTTCGGGTTACTGAATATTCATTTACTGATCATGCTTTTACGAATCCTATATTTCGATGAAGCTTATATCAAAAGAGAATTGATATCAAGAAGCCAATGCATATGTGGAGTTAGGAAAAATCCTGGCAACAATATTGACCAGGTTAAATAACCACAATTAGAGTTTGTTTCAAAAATTTCCGTTCTTGAATATCGTAGTTAAACAAACGCGGAATTTAGTATGCATTTGCAACAGATTTTGTCCACTCAACTTAGTATCTAATGTGCACGTAATGTGGTTAAGAAAAGGTTTCGAACAGAACAGTAGAGATGTGACAAATTTTTTTTGTTGCCGAATAGTTTTTAGTGGTATCTGTTTAATAGTCATGACAAAATGTTGAATAACTACTGGAACATCCGGAGTGATAAGAAATCACTATATGCAAATTTTTGGATCTTGGGTGAATATTCAGGAATAACCAAACATTGCTTCCCATTCTTGAGAAGCTTAGAAAACATTTGATAAATAGAAGCAGCAGAGAAAATTAAAAAAATCAATTAATGATTATTTGTTTATAATTTTGTCTATATTCATACCAGAATTTCAAACATTCAAAAGATTCCTTGCAGGGGACCATATCACCAAGTTTAGTAATTATTAATTTCCAGATTTTATTTCTATAGATTGATACAGTGATACATTTTGCTGCGGACTGCACTTCAACACGATGTTACGACGACCCTGTTGAGTCAATTGAAAATAATGTGGTTGCATTTATCCAATTTTTGGAATGTATACGGTCCTACAAGAAAGTTGAAAGATTTATACATATTAGTACTGATGAGGTTCATTGCTTGCAATTTTTCTTAGTTTCTAGTTTTGATTTCTTCCTTTTATAATAAAAATTAAAGAAAA
The DNA here is from genome assembly GCA_000499405.2 of Onchocerca volvulus. Classification (NCBI taxonomy): domain Eukaryota; kingdom Metazoa; phylum Nematoda; class Chromadorea; order Rhabditida; family Onchocercidae; genus Onchocerca; species Onchocerca volvulus. The sequence continues at coordinate 9,996,836 of HG738140.1, read as the reverse complement.
TTCATTAGAACTTTTCATCTGAAAAGGTAACAATTATTAAATTCCTTTGCAGTGATTGTTTTTTGGTATGAAAGCGAAGAATTTCTTCTCTATCTATTTTGATTTCAGTTCAAATTTCATTAAATTTATGCATTTCTTTTAACTCTTTGTAATCAAGCTTCCAACCAGACATTGTTTTAAATACTCTTTCCTATATAATATTTGCAATTTTTTTACAGGTGTACGGTGATTCTAATCTAGTAGCAGATGAAAAAGGTAAAGAAGAAGATGCACTTCTTTTGCCCGGAAATCCTTATGCAGCTACAAAAGTAATGAGAACAAACTATTAATTGCTTATTTAAATAATTACAGAAAATTTTTGGTATAATACAAGTTGGAGCTTTTCAGTATGTTTTCAGGCAGCTTGCGAATCATACATTCATTTTTGCTGTGAGTCGTTTGCAATGCCAATCATTATTTTACGCATCAACAATATCTATGGACCTAATCAGTGGGATGTCAAGGTTTTATTTAGTAGTAGTAAACGAACTAATCTCCAAATTACATTTCTGGATTTAACCTTCTCGAATAGAGAATTTCAAAAATAAAAACAAATCTGCAGTAAAGAATAAATTTATTTATATGATTGAAAACTAATAATTGGAAATTTTTTAGGTAGTTCCTCGCTTCATCAAATTAGCTAAAGATATGGATAATTTTACTGTGCAAGGTAGTGGGACACAACTACGTTCATGGCTATATGTCGATGATGCTGCTGAAGGCATTCGAAAAGCTGTCGAAAATGGAATAATTCATGAAATTTACAATATTGGAACTTATTTTGAAATGAATGGTACTTTAAACTTTAGATATCTCCTCCATGAGTTTCTGATTAAACAGTACAGCAGTACTGATGTATTACTTCGTTGTTATTTGATTATTTTTTGCAGTAATTGATCTTGCACATGTTATACAAGCAGAAGTAGATCGTCAACTTGGGCGAAATCCAACTCCCGTGAAATTTGTTGGTGTGCTAGATCGACCATATAACGATTTACGTTACTTGCTCGATTACGGTAAAATTAATCTAAACATTGGCTGGTCACCGAAAATAACATTTGAAGAAGGTAATTTTTTGAGAGGTTTTATTTATAAAACGTTATCCTAAATCTTTCTTTTATCTTGATTTTTCAATCGAGAATTTTACCTTTTTAAATCATAAATTCATCAAATCTAAAGCAAAACAAATACAGCTTTTTAAACTTTTCTTGACAAGTAGCCCTGTATATTGTGAAATTCATTTCTTGATCCTCCAAGCATATAAGTTCAGTTAAAATTCATTATCCCTAACGGATTCAAGACTGTTTTGTTTAGATCAATCTTACTTTAGAAAATTATTGCGAAACATTCGTATAATTGCCATGAATTTTCTGATATTATTTTTCTTTTTTTGTCCTAAGCGAGTTATTCTTTGATTTAGTTGCTCATTCTTTAGAATGTTTGAATTTCAAATGAAAAAATATCAATTTTAGGTATTAGTCGAGTTGTCGCTTCGACATTAACGCCAATAAAAACGAGTGAGAAAATGCGTGTTGTCATTTACGGCGGTGAAGGTTGGATTGGACAGCAGTGCTGTAAAAAATTGCTTGAGCGAAAAATCCTTTTTGTATTGGCCAATTGTCGAATTGGAAGGAATAGCGATAAGGAAGTACATTTTCCTCAAGATTGTCTGGTATCATATGCTGGGACTTTCAGTTTTTTTCAGCAAAAACAAGGAGGAAATTGAATCTAACCTAAAGTTTAATGCAATTATTTTAGGTTTTCGATGAGCTGAATGGCATCTGCTGTACGCATGTACTCTGTTGCACGGGAAGAACGCATGGTGGTAAATTCAAAACAGTGGAATATCTGGAAGGTTCAAATAATTTGAGGAATTTGTATCAAATTCCATAAAATACTAATATTATTGAAATTGATTCATTTTTTACATCAAATATTGGTTTAAATTTATTCAGTTTTTAAGACCCAAGTCATCCAAAATGTGCTCCCAAAAATTTTCAGGAGGATCAAAACAAACTTACGAGAATATACGGGATAATTTATACTCAACAATGGCTTTAGCAAAGATATGTCAAATATTGGGTCTGCATTTCACTTATGTTGGGACTGGATATTTATTTGCATATGATCAGGAGCATCCGATAGGCGGCAAAAGCTTCGCTGATGATGGTATGTTAATTGAATCAGCTTTTAGTTGAAGCCTGTTATGCCATAATAAAATGAAAATAAAAGATCATGTTTGTTAAGAAGGGAGTAGAGGTAGATTTGTTAATAGAACTAGATATGTTTTATTTAGTGTAATTTGCGTTACTAATTAAGAAATATTTCAAGTATTATGTACAGGGGATAGGTCTATAGTTTGGTTTTATCTGATGGTTAGTTTTAGATTTGCCAACTTTCTTCGGAAATTCATATTCAATTGTGAAAGGTATCACTGATCGTATGATAAAACAGTATCAGGGTGGAATCAAGGAATGTTTAAATGCTCGAGTAACGTTACCATTGAATTTTTGCTTAGACGAAGAGAGAAATCTGTTGTCCAAAATTTTGGAATACAAGTAAATTTTGTTTTATTCTTTCTACTTCTGCATATCTGCCAGTTTCGAATGAAATATTTTGAGAAGACTCTATTTATCAGATTAAAATTATTGCTGATTACTTGAACTTTAAATCAGTTTTCATTCAAAAAAATTAATTGGTTCATTTTTCAGGCAAATTTTCGACATTCCAGTGTCGATAACAATACTGGATGACTGCATACCAGCACTGATTGATCTTATGGAAAGACGAGTTGGCGGCAATCTGAATTTAGTCAATCCCCAACCAATCAGTTTTTCTCAGATACTGAAACTTTACAAGGAGGTTTATTTATATTGTGTATAACTTTATAGAATAATCTATAAATGATTTTTTCATTTAACAAATAATTTCAGATTGTTTGTTCGGACTTGCATCATTACGAAATCCTAGATGCAAAAGACGGCAAATATCATGAGCTATGTGCGACGAAAGGAAACTGCGCTTTGGATACATCTAAACTGGAGCAGCTTTGTCCAGAGATTCCGAACAGTTTCGAAAGTTTACGGAAAGGTTTCATGAAGATGAGAGATATCTCATGTGATTCAAATCTTGTATCTAGCTGATCACAAAAGGCAAATCATTATAAGATAATTACACACTTTGATCGTGCAAAATATTTTTTGTGAAATGTTAGTATGAAACAAATTTCTAAAAAGTGAAACTGATGGGGGGAATTTACGAGTCAAAATAGTGTAGAGTATCTCCTAAATTTAACGCTTAAAAAAAAAAAAAGGCAGTTATTAGAACCAGAATCCAAATCAAGTTAATTAATGCCGGACGGTTTACTTGATAGTCCAAGTTGTAAGATATTAATTTTTTGCAAATTGTGAATTTCTCTTATTTCTTTTATGCAATAATTTATGCTTTATGAATTGATAACAAATAAGAACAGTGATTAAAAGTTAAATTACTCTACATATTATCCTGGATACAATTCTAATTAGATGAATTATATGAACATTGAAACTACTGAACTAAAGAGCAATCTTAATACTTCAACATTACAAAATAGAAGCATACAAATGCAAGAATCTCTAAAGCAATAATAGAAAACGAATAAATCCAAAGCAACAAATGCAAAAGTACTTTTTCTGAGATTTTGGAAGGTAGAAGCAATAGAGAAAACATAATTTAAAAATATTAAATTTTTTGCTTCCATTTCTAAGTCACAATCTTTGAATTTTCATTTCCGTTCCATTATTGCTCTTCGAAACTAAATTTCGCTTAGATTTCAAAAAAAAAAAAAAAAAATGGCATTTTTAACTGGACATAAAGAGAGAATTGAAAAAGAAAGAGAAGTCTTTTTCTTGTTAATAAATAAAAAAAATAAGAAAACTGCAACAAGGTTAAAATCCTATTTTCGGGATGATTATTAGGAAAACATCAATATCTTACTTATTTTCCTATGTGGAGACAAGTATTTCTGATACAGTGAAGAATTTCGTACCCCAGCGAAGATTACTTAATCAATCGATTAAACAGATGAAATTTCTTGTTCTGTAATTGCTTTTTCAAAACTTCCTTGACTTCAACCTCAGGTTTCTCACGATTTATGATAACACAATGATGAAAAAACCTATTTACGCGTTACAATTTCGTTAATTTATAATTATTTCAATGAATGATCTCGGTTCAAGAATTATAGCACTTTTATATTAATTATCCACCGATGAACATGATACTTTCAATGAATTATTTCGAAAACTTTAGATCAGAAGTTAAATTAATAAGCCTTACATCACCACCTTTTGTGCAATGCATTTTCGAAAAAAATGAGTAAAAGGAAAAGAATTAATTAAGATGGATGCAGACAACAATATTTATGATATAGTGAGGATCTCATGTCCCTGAATATAAATGAACTTCAGTACAAAGCAATTTATGAAGAAGAAAGAATAGCGAAAATTTTGAAAATGATAACGGGATAAAAAGTTCAAAAAATTGGCGAAAAATAATTCTTTAAGGTAAAGAATCGCGAGAAAAGTACAGGAAAATAAAAAATTGCAACAAGCATAGAGAATACTAGAAGTGAAAATTACTATTTCTTGAACTGAAATCAGTTCAGTAGTTATTTACGATACAGTGAAGATCTCATAGAGAGAAAATAGATAAATTACCATTTTGCATTCTTATGCATAAGTTAAACTGAAATATCAAATGTGACATAGCACATTTTGCATAATTAGTCATTTCTATTCCTTCTTATATATAATAGATGAAACATTTCTTCCTACATATTTTATTAATACGTGCTAACGGTTATATCGTCTATCAAATGTTTTGTCTTATCACTCTATGCTTGCTTGAGATTTTATTTGTACTGTTTAAATTATGCCAGGCTAATTATTTCAATTTTAAAAATGAGATATTCTAAGTAATTTTGAGGATTCTCTGGAATCAAGAAAGAATATGATTCTGTATAGAAAATCAAAATAATATAAGCATTCTACCTCTCATTTCCCGGACCTTCTTTAGGGAACATCATTACGATGTGATGTATCACTGTTGCTGGAATATTTGAATTACAAAGATTATGAATATTACTTGGCAGTAGGTTATGTAAATTCTTGTGTTTCGACAATAATGAAAATTGCGCCTAATTTTCAAGCTGAGGATATGGTTGCTGTTGTGCAAAGCCTGCATGATTTGCATCATCACAAGCAAAGGTAAAGTTTACTGATGTTTTTGCTTATTTAACCATATTTTGCTGAGCATATTTAATTGAAGCACTCTCATTTCGTGAGTCATCTATTGATATCATATCATTTATCTCACTTCACTATGATTTATTCCAATCAATCAATTCAAATTGTTTTGAAGTAATGTAATGTTCCATGAACCAGCAGTGATAAAAGCGCTACAAGCTCAGGACATCCAATGTTCATTTGATAACATGCATCTAGTTCTGATTGGTTTGAATTTGAATGTTACTATTATCGTCAATTTCGACGATACAGCAAATCGTAATATTTTGAAAATTCGATCAATCACTTGTTTTTTTTTTTCTGGATCTAAATGTTGAAATTATTAAATTAGTTTAATTTCTACTAAAAATTTTAGCTTTTTAGTGTGTTTTATAACATCAGTTTTCAAATTTGGAAATAATTTGCTATTTTTATGGAAGATATTTTCGATTGATCATACTTGAGCCAGATAAATTCAAGTTAACCATTCCAACTTAACTTTATTTAAATACAAAATGACATGCAGTTCTATACGTTGAAAAAGTGCTTAGTGCAGATGTAAAGTATGAATTCGAATCACCGAGAAATTTCAAAGCTAGATTATACATTAAAATTCATTCCTCTGGCAAAATTCGGTTTTCTGTGCGTTTTTATCAAAATGTCCCAAGAGAATTCAATAAGAAATCTTTTCAAGTCTTATTTTAAATTAACGTACTTTTATTAAACAGAGTTACGAATCATCCTGGCAGAATCGCTGAAGAATCAACCAACTCATTTCCATTATTTCTATCGAGATCAAATTAATGATCCCACATCGGGATACAACCACATTTTTCTGACAACTATAGACATGAGTCGTGGCTTATTACACTTCGTTTATCAAAATAACAATAAATCATCGCGTACAGTAAGATTTATAGAATTATACTCAATTCTACAACGTATGCAACGAAGAAAATAAGTAAATGTATCGAAAATCTGAATAGAATTCTAAATCAAAAGCGGTTTTCAAATTCCCCAACACCACATCAAAATGTTTTTCCAATCAATTTAGGGACACGATGTGTTACAAATCAAAAGTATTGATAGTGGCATACGCATTATGAAAATTCGTTCCGAAGAGATTTACGTGAAACTTTCTCAATTAATTGTAAGAAAATCAATTCTCATAATGCACCATTTTTTCCAAGAAAGAAATATAGATTAGAAGTTCGTTCATGAAGTAATCAACTTTTATAGTAACTATTAAAGAGTTATGGTAGTTCACTTCGAAAATTAATTTGATTTGAAATTTGTCAACTTTGGCTTTAAATTTTTCAAATTGAATATTTAAAAATTACGCTAAAATAAATGGCAGTCTAGTTTTTTGTTTCTTCACAAATAATTCATAGATGGATCCAAGTGGTGCCTATGCATTTTACGCAATTCCTGAGAAAGATAAGCAACAAACTGTTTATCAAATGAAGATGGATTATCCCAATTTCACGCTCGATGCTCAAAAGATATCTCAGAGAACAGCAAAAATATTTACAATAAATCAAGATGATCGAGTAATCCCGATTGATCGAAATGCCCTTCTCGTATGGGAGTTCGCAGATGAGAAAAGGTCGAAGAAAGAGCTCAACAGTAGGACTAATCAAACTGAACACATAAGGAATCAATCAAATTTGAAATTGTAGATGAGCGATAAATACAAAACTGGACATTTCATTAGAGAAAACTACTAGGCACAACTTCACTAAATTCAAACAATTTACATGTTTTGAATCGAACATTACAGGACCGCCTGGCTTTATGAAGGAAGTTCTGGGAATTCGCAACGGAAGAGCTCATTTCATCAAATCGGCTGCGTTTTATCCGGAATAAACGACCCAGCTGGGCAACTATCAATTAAAATTCACCGAGTTCGACGTCAATTATGAGCAATTTTTTTTAATTCAATTGTTTTGGTCATTACTTAATAAACAAATCTTGCAAAAACTTCTAATAGAGAAAATACTGATAGCAAAAGATCATAGATTACAATTTGGATGATCGATAATACAAATCAGTTGATCACAAAAGTCCGAATGCATATTCCATGCAACATTTTGTTGTTTTGCATTATTAGAACTTTTATGCAGCTCCATATGCTATGAATTTTATTTCCATTACAACTACATTAAAATTAATATTTTTTAAAATCAGAAACAAACCTCATGAGGATCTACGAGCAAGAATGATATTTCTAATCCGATATCTATTGCAGTATAGCGAAATGCGAAATCTTAAAGCATATCATTCTTAATCAGATAAAAATATTATCATTGACAACCTTCTGAAGCTTACAAAAATTAACGGACTGAGGTTTTCGTCAATTTTTTGAGATAAAGTACTGAATGATGTTCTCACTTTAGGCTTCTGAATATCAGCAATTGATTCCAATTAGTGGAAGATTTTTGTTCAAAAACTGAAAGGGAAAACCAACTGTAGGCGAATTTTTACCAAAATTACAAAACATTTTAAACGAAAAAAAAAAAAAACAAAATCAATTTCAACATTCTCCCTGAAGTTCAGAATAAACTGATAATTGGGGGTTTTAAAAATAATTATTTTATTATTGTGACAGGAAAATTATTCCTCTTCTACTCTTGACTTATCGCCTGAAAGGATGTCTGTTAACTTGGGAAATTAGTCAATAGGTTTTAAGGTTATTTGTAAATGAAGTTCGCCATTCACAAGCAATGGTGAGTTGTCGGTATAAAGTTCACTCAGGTCTACTTTTTTCTCAATTTCGATATCAGCACTGTATCTGAAATGAATTACATGAAAAATAAATGTAAAGTGTAAGCCAGCTAATATATGAATAAGTATGCAAATCCAGCTAAAAAATTTGATGGAAATGGCCTAGCCTAAGCTTCCACTTTTTGTATTTGGAAAAAACACTTTTCATTTTTCTATTGTCCCAACAGGTAATATCAATTTGATTTTTGTTGAAGAAAGATTTGAGTTTTCGGTGAACTTTCATGGATTTACACAGAAGTAATGATGCTAAATGTCTTCAAATATCTCAATTAAATGAACCTTGTTTTCGTAAAATTCCGCTTGGATGAGAATGATCGTATCACCTTTCGTTCATCAACGATCTGCACGAGGTATTCGACGGAGCGTGGCTGGTCAATATCGTCTGAGACCAAAAACATTCTTAATTCGTCATGCGAATTTGGCACCAATTGACTAGTTAATTTCAATTTCCAATTCCATGCTTGCGATGGAAAAGTGGATGAGCGAGTGGTTATCTGGAAATATTATTGTTGATAAGAACTCGAAAGTTTTGTTGTGTAATGAAATTGAGAAAATTAGAAATGAAGTATGACAATGAATGCGAAATGATTGTGCATTGATAATGATGCTTTCCTTATAAAAACAATTCGAGTTACTGTATGGACAAATACTGTATGAATTACTGTATGGGAAGAATAGATTTGTTGTATAATGAAAAGCTAAGATTGCTGTATTGCAATGGATGACTAAGATAATGTATTTACAGTAGGACTTGTAGATTTATTATTTTTTTATCCGAAATATTTCTTGTATCACCCATGAACAGGAAAATTGATGATCTATAAGAGATGAAATTAATTCATTCTCATTGTTGAACATGTAATTTCACCAATTCCAAACAATTTTCTTGAATTCGATTCAGATAAGAGATAAAGTGATTTATTAAACTAACATTATAGGCTTGATCAATGCTTCTATCATAACCACTTTCGCGGCGTAATTCATCAGCTCGAATTGTAATACGTTTATCCCATCTTATATCTGTATAATTTCGCAGAATGAATTGTGATCCGGTAAATTCCCTAAAGATCAAGAAATCAAAACAATATTAACCCTCATAGAAGGAAAGAGATATGAACAGATTTCAAATATTTGTCAAATCTTTTGATTTAAATAAGCAAACAAGAAAAGTAGAATGTAAAAAAGAAGTGAATAAATTCAAAAATTTTTATACTTAGCAATAAAATCCGTACTTTTTAAATTACCGGACAAGAAATAATTTCTTTAGTTTCTTTTCTCTCTATCATATTCTATGAGCTTAATTTTTGAATTCATTGAAAATTTAGTTCAAAAATAAATTAGATTGAAAAATTGCACAGAATAGCTAGGCTCACTTGCAACTAGCTCTACTTGCCAATGGAAGAGCTTGAAACTTATAGGCAAGCAAAATCTGTGGATGGAATAATTTTGGGTGTATTTCAACCAGTGGTGATCGTTCAACTATTGTCAGTTCATCCGCTGTCATAAATGGAAATCTAAACGAAAAAAACTCTTTTTTTCTTCAAAGTTTTAAATTCAAATTAGAATCATTAATTGAAGCTAAAGAATTCGTATTACAGCCAATTGCTCTAATATGTTTTACCAATCATTTGAATATTGATTCGATTGATGCAAACTCTCATACATTATATACAATTAATTATAATATTAGATTAAGAAGTAATAAGTAGATTCCATTTCAGATGATTCAGTCTTTGCTGCCTTCCAGTTATGTAATTTGTAGAATTTACTTACGAACACTTATTTCTTTCTTGGATGCAATTGTTAGAATAATTGTGGATTTTATATTTAGCAATCAATAAACGACTCAACAAAAACTACTTATTTTAGCATTTCCAGCAGAGTTCAAAAAATCAAAGCGTTTTCCATTAGTGTACTTTATTTCGTTGAAATGCCTGAGAAATCACTCTTTAAATTAACCAATATAGATTCCGATTGGTTATTCTGTTTTTTCCCCTATTGAGATCATCAAATATCTATTATTGAGTCAACATTAATCAACATTAACAACCGATATGATATTTTATCGACGAAGCATTAAAATTCTCTCTAAAAGAAGAAAAACTCAAAGAATTTTGAATTTAAAACTTCGAAAATTGGCCATAAATGAAGTTCTTGCCATTAAAAACCAACTTTATGTATGGAATAATGGAAGCCAGAAGCGGTGAAGCAGTATTACCACGTCTCTCCGGATGAGACGATGCTGTCAACCATTTTTGCACAGCCTCCCATAAACGAAATTCATCTGAATTACATACAAATAAATCCAGAATCCATAAACGGTATGTTACACATCCCTTTTTTCTTCTAGAATAAAACAGCTACCTACCGTAATCACCTCCATTACGGCAATATTTCGTTTCATTGATTAATACCGTTTTGATCGATTTATTGAATTTTTGATAGATTTTTTAGCACAAAAATTTCAGAAGTTCATTAGCATTGTTTTTAATTCATTGCTATCGATGAAAAATTACTTGGTAAGACAAGATCATTGGATCGGAGAAGTTCAATGAGCTGATCACGATCTACTGATAACCATTCTTTTTCCCATTCTTCGCTTATAATCATCTCTTCGAAATGCCATGCTAGCACTTTGATACAAGCACTTATCAGTGGCTGAAACAAAGAAACATTTTAAACAATGCCAGAAAGTTTTACTGAGAAAAGAACATACTTGATGGAATGCTTTTGTAGCGTACGAGAACCACACATGGAATAATTCTCTGGTTGATAGTTCCGGTAATATATTATTTACAGCATAATCAATGCAGACCTAAATAGTTTGTTATCAAATGTCAAATTTTTGAAAATCTGAAAGAAAGTTCTGTAAAGTAATTGCTAATTATATGACAAACGACGGGAATTGAGATAAAATGGCATCAAAAAGAGAGAATAAATGAATAATAAATGAAAAAGTTATCTTGAAAAAAATGCGTGTAAATGTTTTTTGAATTTAAATCAAAAAAATATGAACAACAAATGGAAGTGATCGTAATTCGCGTACTTAATAAGTGGATAATTTTACTTGTTTCAGTAGACATTTATACTTCTCAAAATCAATAATCGAACGGTGATGATTTGTCTTCAAGCATAAAGTGATAAATTTTGGAAATTCTAATAAAACGAAATAAGACAGTAGAAACAAAGCTGTATACATCTCACTGTCATATTTACTAGTCATTACAAAAGTTGTAATTTCAAATATTATTGGTCGATTGCAACCATTTCAAAGAATACAAATCTTAAAATAGTTTAAAAAAAATTCAGCGTTGAAAGAAGACAAATAATAAACAAGAATAACAAAAAATGATGATTAGAATGCCACCTAACTTAGTTTAAAAAGAAACAGATCGAAAGTATAGTGGGAAAGATAAACATTACCTTCTTCAAACTGTTAACATTATACTTATCAGCGAGAATAAGTATTGGCAGTGCATTTTCGGGATGTAAAAACACATGATTACAATATAGGAAGCGTAGAAATGCGGCAAAAACTAGCTGACAAGGTGGGTCTTCGACAAGTTCTAATTCCTGCAATTATTCCTTTAACTTTATTTGTTATTTTCCATCTATACATGCATAAATGATGATATTCTTAGGAAAGAAATGACATGAAATAAATTCTCAGAATGTTTAATTAAGTTTCTAAATCGAATTTGTTTCATAAAATAAGAGGCGCGAAATATTCTCATAATATAGACACTGGAATTAAAATATTTCAATCGTACTTTTTCAAAAGCATTTCGTCTAGGTTTTGACCCCTCTGCAGATTTAGGAAAGATCTTCTGCCTTCCACTTCATAAAATACAAAAATTAACAATTCCCTTCCATTTTAAAACTTTTGATAAAATAAAATTTCTAAAAACAAAACAACAATTTCCTAAAGCAGTAAAAATTAAGGAAAGAGCAAAAAGCTAGGAACCTTCTTATTTCCGTTCCATTTCTTGCTTAGCATCTGATCGAACACTTCGCTACTTTTTGTTAATATTATTCGATGTGCCGCATACCTAAAAGTTGAATTGAAATTATTCTTCCATGTACAAATCTAAATATCATTAATGAAAAAAATCTTTTAAACTGCTGATTATTATTATATCAAATATTATCACTATTATCACTAGTAAGCTGATATAAATACAAGTTCTTCTGTTACATTCAAGTCAAGGCAGTATGATAACAAAGAAATGTCTTTCAAACTCATAAAAATATCTGTTAAAGACGATGTAAGTCATAACTTACACTTCATCTCCAACCAAAAGTGCAACATCACTTAAGTGAGTATTATTGTAATATTTTGTAAAATCGTTCAGTGCTTCACGATCGTCGGCAAAGCAATCCATGCCTGAATATTTGAAGATTAAGACGAAATAAACAAAAAACTATCTTTCAAAAAAATTTTGCCCATGAAATCACGTTTCTGTAATAAGTTTATTTGGATTGAAGCATATTGTTGTTTTGATTTTTTTTTTTGTTAAAAAAAAAAAACAATTTTACTGATTTTAAAAAATGCGTATAGGTATCTATATTAAAAGCAATTTAAACTTAATTAGAAGGATTAATTTTGAAACTTTGTTGATTTCATCATAAATCTCAAACAATTTCTTGCAGTTTTCACGAAAAACATTTGTTTAGGAAAAAAGCAATATTAATTTTGCAATTATTTGTTGATGTTTAATACCGTTTTCTTTTTGTATAACCAATTTCTCTTGTTTCTTTTTTATCTATTTTATCTTTACGTAATTTTTCTAAACTTCAAAAAATGCACAAGCATAGTTGCATCTTGAAAGCTGTCTGTTTTCCGATTATTTTGAAAGAAAATAAATGTTAGAAAAAGTATGAGAAAATTCCATTTAAAATTATTATTATTATTATAAAGCGCAAATTCTTTCACTGAATCGTTACTTAATTCGAAAAGATCATTGCAGCAAAACACTTCATATTTCTTTCTAGGAATAAAATTATTCACAATGAAATTCCAATAACATTTAAAAAATTTCAATGAAAAGAGTAACTTTCGTTTAAAGAAATATGCTTATCTCCTTCTATGTTAATATTAGATTGCAACAACAATGTTTATGGATTTTCACATCATTTAGACTCCACTTCCGTTCTTTGCAACAACATTCTGTTGAATGAGAAATAATTAAAAAATAACAAATAATTTAACAAATAATTCTTTGCTAAATAATAAGTGATAACAAGCATCTATCATTACAATTATCATTATCATTTTTTTTTTCAAAATTTTCCTGGTAAACTGCAAGCATAACATAACACACAATCGTTCAATAAATAGCAGTAATCTGAGGGATAAGTTATTTCTCAAAAAATTAATCCAACTTATCCACCGTGGACGACATAGGCAAGAATCATTCCATCATTTTTACAAAATCAATTTATCACGAAAGGATCGGTGAAAGAATAAAGCAGTAATTCACTTGCTTCTTAAATTATCATTTTCTATAGCTTATTTGTTAATTTCAGAAAGAACTTTTTTTTCTCGTATCCCACACTTCTTGATTTTAAAGAAGGGATGTTGAATGTAAGAAGCAAGAACTATTTGATCAAATTAATTATATAGTAGCCTAAAGGATTTGTAAGGATTTTGATTTTGAGATTTGTTCATAAATCTGAAGTTAATACATCGACTTTCAATGTTTTAGATTGGACAGAAGGAAAAACTAAATGATAGAACTCCTTAATTCTTCTACATTAAAAAATTTGCTTTGATTTGTAAAAATTTTTCAGCAATTTATGGAGAATTTCTCTATTACTAATTATTGAATTTAAGGTATTTCGTTTGAAAATCTCTTTCAAACTCTTGAAAATTTTTCTTATAAATGTTTGAAAATTATTATGACGGATGTTAAATTATAACCAACAATATGTATTTTACATATAACCATAGAGAAAAATATATAACAAAAAACACATTTTCTGTTACAAAAAATTTCTTACTGAACGAAATTCAGAAATTTATTCATTATCACATAGTATACTCATGTCAAATCAACGAATTAATACAATTTTATTGATTCTGTTTTCTAATTTTTACAGCTCTTTCAATAATTTATGACGATAATTCCAACCTAATCCTTAAAATTTAACTTAAAAATAAAACTTTGGTAAACTCCCAGTTTGCATTAAATGATTTTATCCGATTCATTCGATTCCATTCTATTTCAAACGATATTTTTACCAAGATTTTTCTCAAATAATCCAAAAAATTTCCCTTCCATCCGCATAATTTCCTACTTCAATCAACGAGGTGGCAATGTATCACTATTCTACCATGGTAAAATTTAGTAAAGAATGAACATAGTTCTAAACAAACGAAAATGTCAGAAAAAATTTTGTCTATCATTTGTGCAGTAAGAATAGCAGTTCGTTTTCCGATAGTATGAATTAAAAACAATTCTTTTCTAAAAATATGTTTATTTTTTCTTTTTTTGTAGAAATTTTTTCCGAGCAAATAAATGTCAATAATGTTTTAGCAAACTGCTGCTCATTTAATTTAATTCAAATATAAACCAGATTGAAAGTAAGAATTAGATGGAAAACACACCTTCGAATTGTTTTTTAAAAAGCAAAAGGGATTGAAGGAAGACCACATTAAATTTTGCTTCAGGATTTGCACTTTCATTAAATTTTCTCTTTCCGATCAAAATTTCATCGAATGTGGGGCATTTTCCAGAATTATTGTTTGTATTGTTTGTAATAGCAATCTGACAGTAAAAAAAGTGTGACACTGAAATTACCATTAAAAAGTATAACTTCAAACGGTACAAGCGAATTGAAAACAGGTATATAATACCTGAAATTGAAATACATTAATATATGATTATTGATAAAACACGCTAACTTTTTTGTTCCATGTTTCTTGAAAATTTGAATAAAAAATGTAGGTCTGACAGCCATGTACTACAAAACTTGCTTTTATTGTTGAAGTTATTATTTCAGCTACAACTTTTTATGTTCTTTTGATAAACAGACAAAAAAATAAATATATTAAATCCGAATTCTATGGAGAAATCTCCTACTGCATTGACAAAATCAAAGATTACATCTTAGAATTTCATTTTAAATTTTGACATTTAAACATGTTGGAGATATTTTTTTAATCATGAAATTCTCTTACGATAATACTAAACTATAAAATTTTTTAAATTGCAGTTGAGTTATTAAATGAATGGAGTTTCTGTTATATTGTTAGATATTAAACAGATTCAATCTTTCTTTTTATTCTGTTTAAGGAAATTTTCGCAACTGCAAGTTTTTCCATTAAATTCATTCGTTTAAAGCAAAAAAATGAATATATGAAAACTAAAAGCGAGATAAGTACTCTCAATTAATGATGCATACTTCATAATGCTAATTAATGAATAATAGAGACGAATTATTCAACAAATATTGAACAATAAAATAATTGAACTGAAGAATATATGAGTACTCGTTGAACTGTATTTGAAATTTTGTGTCGTAAACTGCCGTACGCAACTAAGATCAACAAATTGAAGGTTTGAATACATGTACAATATTTCGTTCTGGTTTATTTTGTGAATACAACGATGAAATACTCAAAAATATAAAAAAACTCTTTTTTTTCGCAGAAAAAGTTGATTTTTATTATGAATTATGAGTAAAACATCTCCATCTTTCCTCTTGCATCACTTTTCCATCGAATTACATAATTATTGACATTTAAAACGATAATAAATTTCAGTAAAAAAAAAAATCGTACACATTCATAAAGGATCTCGTGAAAATGTAGCATTACAGGGCGAGGTGGAGTACAGTAGTTGACGAACCTGGAGGATCGGTCGGTTCAGATTTCAGTGGATTGACAACTGCTCGAATTCTTGACTCGTTCAGCGTCTTCATCATTATAATCTTATTTAGCATAATCTTTCTTGCCGTAAAACTCAAATAGTTCGCGATAAATAAAATGAAAAGAACGAATAACTTTTGCAAAATATGATAACATTGATAACAAGCACGGGAGTCATTAATATTAATGTTAAAATTGATAGAATTAATTGAGCTAGTAATTGACTTCCAGAGAAGAGTTGTCGGAATAATCCCAAATTCCATACTTTAGTTGTTTAAGTTTCAAAAAGAATAGTGATATCTATTTTCGAAACATTTGATGGGCTATTTTAATGACCTACTGATTTATCGTCTTTAATTTTTTTTTTTTTCGTTTAATAGTGATAAATAAACTTGACATAATTTTCTTTGGAAAGATATATTTCAAAGATAGAAAATAGATCACTGACACTCGAAACATAAAATGGTCAACTGAAAATTCATTGAGTAGTTTGATGTCCATATGTTCAAATTACAGCGGGGAACTGTGATTTAAAATTTGATGGAAAAGCAAGAATTTACAGTCGCAATTTATTCTTTAAAAGAATTATTCTCTCTTCAAATATGCAAATTTCTGAATCTCACATACTTTCAGTGATTTATAAAACAACCAGATCGAATTTTCTCAAAAATTATGGCGGTGCAGGATGCAAAGATAGCATAGAAAATGAGCAAATGTCGGCAAACAAGTAAAATTCGTATAGAAAAATAGCAAAAAATTATCGAAATTTATCGACAATTTCAACTGCAAACAACACTGAAAGTTAAATTGCGTGAATCACAAAAAAAAAAAAAAGATTTTTGATGGCGTTAACATGAAACTTAATATAAGAAGAAATAAACTGATGATAATATCAAAAATCATAAGGAGCAGTCTTAGTCATCTCAATCAGGAAATAATATAATGTGAAAATCTTTTTATTTTTGCTTTAATAGAATTTTTTGCAAAAAAAAAAGAAGACCGGTTTTAAAAAGTTCTACAACAACATATTCATTTGAATAGCACAAAAAGTTACTGATCCGATTTTTAAAGTTTCCGCTAATTTTGTTCGTGACCTTTCGTGGAAAAGACACTCAGGCTCTTAAATAATCTCATGATGAGAATATCGATTGACAAAGAATATATGTGCCATTTTTCGAATTTTTTCGATCTTAGAAGAGCTAAAATATTCATTTTGTTACATTCATTTATAAAATAGAAAGGGAAAACAAAAGTGCGAATACTTTGATAAAAGATGGCTTAACTGCATGATCTACTTTCAAATAATTTACTCGAAAAGTTCCAAACTGATAACTGTTGTAAAACAAGAAAAACACGTAGTTGCAAAATGATGTAATTACATTATCAGGCTGTAGAGAAGAATTTACATACTCTAAAATTACTCGTCGATAGTCATAATCTAATGAATTTGAACATTTAAATTTAATTCCGATTAATCTAGAAATTGCGAAACTCTCGACTTAAAATTTCTGAAATCATAGTAGAACTTCGATGGATAAAAGAAAATCTATAAATAATGAAGCAAACAAATCAGGAAAAATTAGAGGATAAATTCCCCAGAATATTCGGAAGGTATGTATGGTTTATATTCAGTTCAAATGAATCAGGATCAATATAAATCGCGAAGAAATACACACTGGTATATATCAAAATCTTCTAGTGATCACAGATCACAGTCATGCATTCGATAAAGGACTACTATCAGTAGAAATATTTTGGTTCCTTCCTATCTTTGAGATAGAAGAAGCTCTATTTTTCCATGCAAACCATGTTTATAGGAATCAAAATCGACAAATTTCGATCAGATCGACAAATTTTAACGATCAAATTAAATGAAAGGAGTGGAAGTCTAACCGACGAACAGAGTAGCAGCTGAAACATGTCTTTGACAAATATGAGCATAACCGACCTATTCCTGCTCATTTTCATCATAAATGAATGGTTCGTCTTCTTATGAATCTTCGATTCGATTATCACAACCCAGTTTTAACATCAATGTTATGGGAAATTTATATTCTTCTTACTTGGTAAGTGAAATACACCAAAATTGCAATTGTAAATATGAAAGCCGTGCAAAAAATAATTATTTTGGCATCACTTTCATGAGTAATTTTGGAAAATTTCAGCGAAAATTATGCTCCAAAAGTAAACAGGAAGAGATAGACTAAAGTACAGTGGGAATAAAACAAAATGCAAAAATAAAGTACAGTTTTTTTCAAATAAACTACTTACAATATCAAAATATAACTTTTTTATTGCACTGTTTCTCGTAATGAATTGGATTTTAAATCAATAATATGCTGAAATAAAGCTGTGTTGATCAGCTCAATAACTTACTTACTCAATATTGTCCCGATTATAAAAAGAATGTGAATATGTAATAAGGAATATTTTGACACTTTTGTGTTAATCTTCAAGGTATGGATCAAAGTTCAATGATTTCTACATCTTTCGAATTTCGATCATAGTATTATGCTTGTGAGGAAGATCTACGATCTTTGTCTTCACTCTCTCTGCTCTTTTTGCTTGACATTAGGCCCAAAAAACAGAACTTTGAGTATATTTGAAAGCAAAACAAGTTCCTTTTTGCATCCAGAAACTTTTTATATTAATTTCTCACTTTTCGAATTAAAAATACACTTTGATACGAAACTTCCTGTTTATGAAACTTTCCATAAATTCTTAACAGCAAAAAAAAAAAAAACACGAAAAATCAAAATTTATTAGACCGAACGAATTTGCATGAATCCTGATGAAATCTTATGATTCAAGTCAGGCTGATGCTCAAACAAATTGAAGGGAAACAATTACAAAAGATAATAATCAAAAGAATGATAAAAATTCGTGGAGGGAGCGGATTTGACATTAGTATGTCAAATCTGAAAATATAGTGATGAATGAAGTGGCGAACTTTCTGCTTTATTTCGCAGATGTATTTTTGCATTATTTATACATACAAATAGAATGTACTGGAAATGCTGTGCCCTATAATGATCTTAAGAAATGAAAACAACTTTTTCTTTGTGGACCGAACAATGAAGGTGTATTTTGGGGAATTTAAATTAAACATTGCTCTTCAATCATTTCATTATATCGCTAGTTAGGTGTAAAAGTAATATCGACCCAACGCATTTTACAAAATTTTCTTCCAACCAATCATAATGTTGAAAGCATGATTCATTTCTATCAGAAATGATGTTCTCTTTAAATTAGTTCTCAGTTGCTGAGGACATGTTGAAACAGTGCCATCTATTCCAAGTTTAGTATTTGGCAGTTCAAAGTTTCCACACTCATTACTCCATTTGTTATTTCCTTCAATCTTCTACTTTCACATGAAATTCTATTGTTACTCGCTGTATGATAAGGTAATTAAGATTAGTGTTGCCTTATAAGTGATAATATATTAAATGGCTTTTGTCGGTTCCTTATTTGCAAATAAAAGTTATCCGAAAATTTTCCTAAAAAAATCAAATTGAAAATAGCAAGGAACTTTCCAATATAACAATTAATCAGCAATTAATGAAGAAAAAAAAATCCTTTTAGGGAAAATTATTACTGAGAATGCAGCTTAATAAATGAATGGATAAGAAGAGAAATTCGTAAAATAAACACTCTTTTCGGTGCTGCTCCAACAATTCTTTCATCGTGCAATAATTCGATCAGTCGGAATTGTTTGTTGATCATATTTCTGTAATTTCAATTATTTATTCAAATATGTTTACAATAGTTAGTGAATATTGCTTAATGCTCAAAAGATTCAAGTTCTACAAATATTTTAATTCAAATCAAAAATCCGGGAAAATTTTAAAACATTTTTCCATAATTAAACTAAAAACAAACCTACATTATTTTTGGTATATTCTAGATTAATTGAAAGGAGCGGTACTGCTTTATTAATCCTTTCATAGTTCACTATTTTTGGATCAAAGCTGAAATGCCGCTTTAGATATGCTTCCAACAATCATCAAAATCAACTTCTGCTACTGAAAATTCGCTTCTAAGTAAGCATGCAACAATTCTGTGTCTAGTCATCAATGTAGTGAAATTTTTTCAAAAATTAGAGATTTCTTGAGAAAAAAGAAAATGCTATAATTTTCAGTGATTAGCAAATTTCTAAAATGAAAATTTTGACAAAATTAATCGAAAAGAATTTTAATCGAAGAAAATTAAAAACTGCTGATTCTACATATTAATTGGAGATAATAGTACACAATGCCAAGTCATTCTTAATTATTCGAGAATAAATGAAAATTGAGTGAATAAAATGGAAAGGTAAGTAAATTTATGGGAATAGTAATTAATGAAAAAAGTGAAATTGAAGAAAATATCAAATTTAGTCTGCTTCATTCTAATGTCATCTATGATAAACTTATGGAAGACTAGTGATTGTGTAACCGTTCATTATCATTTTGAAAATCGATAAAGAAGTTCTTATCAGAAAAAACTGCTGCCAAATGCTTTCTCATTAAAAAAAGAAATATTTCAATTTTATTTTTTTCCTTTCATACAATGTCAACATCACAATGATTTTTTGCGATGTTCTTAAGAACTGTGACAACATCTTCTAAAATGATGTATTCACTTTTCTAAAGTTATTGCAGTTTGTTTATTCATTATATTTTGTTCCAGAATATAGTTTCTAAAATACTTTTTTAAAGTCTTATAATCCAGCAAAAAAAAAAAAAAAAAAAAAAAAAAAACGGCTCAAGTTTAAATATTTACTACCAAGTCTTTTCAAATGATGAAATATTTCTCCACCTTTAATGCTTCCGATATTAAACAATTACTATCATTCTTTTAAGTGCAAGTTCTGCTGTTTTGTTTTTAGGTGAGTATGGCTAGTTTATTCAATTCAAAAATTATTTCAAACATTCTTAGAATTCAAAAGAATATCGAAATTCAAATTAAATGCAAAATGGCACATCAAGAAATGATAGTTAAAACTAAGATAAACATGAAAGAGGACACACTCGATATTTACCATCTGTTTACATTTCAACTGTAAAAAGAGCTAGTACTTGTCGTGGCTTCTTGCGAATACATGTAAAAACTGGCTGATATAATTAGCAATTTTTAGTCAAATCGAGAAAATCTGAAAATATCTCTCAAAATCAGTTCTTTCAAACGGATATTTTAGAAAATTGTAAATGATGATATGCAAATTTCAAACAGTTACGCTCCAAAAAAAGCATAAACGCAAAGTATGAATTCATGGTATGAAGAAGTTAGATGAAATCGTTTTCAGTATTATCATTTTTTTTTTTTGATTTACTTTTTTTCAGTCTCTTAAATTTTCGCTTTTTTTTGTTAATTAAAGACACTTACCGAAAAGGAACTATGAAAAAATACATCGGAAAAAGGATTTTTCTTTTTCTGCATTAAATTTAATTATTTATCGCTGCTATTCTTACAATCAATTTGGATTTAAATTCAAATTTATCAAAAATATACTAGGAATGAAAAAATTTTCGTAATATGTTTTGCTTTTTTTTTTTGATATACTGTATTTAAGGAATTGAAACTCTTAACTAAAAAAAAATTTATTACAATTTTTGCTGAAAAAAGTTTTTGATTTATTGCAAAAAAAAAATTAAAATAGACTAATAATATCGAAGAATGTATGGATGAACTGGCAACTTGTTACTTTTCATTTCTTCTTAAGCGAATTTCACAGTTGTGATTTTTGCTCTTCCCATTGATCAATCACTATACTTTACATGAATATTAGAATTTTTTATATCTTTTGACCATCGCTGTAAGATTATTATCTAGTTTTTGCCAGTTTAGCCAATGAAACAATAATTGCTCTAATTAAGACATAAAGCAGTTTCTTAACTAGTAATTGCAACTTAAAATGAATAAAAAGCAGTGTCAGAAGTCTTTTTATTCTCCGACAGCTTGTATAGACTGGAAGTTCAATTTAAATCGACCAGTTTCATTCATAACTTTTTAATAATGCTGAACGATTTATTAAGAATGAACTGAAACTAACCTCATTTCCCGAATATGAAATGAATCATTTTAAGAAAAAAATCATTCTTGTTAGTTGTAATGTAAGTTAAAAAAAGAAAGAGTATAAATTAATAGAACTTGAAAATTAATTGGTTTTGACTCGAATAGGAAAGTAGTGGAACGAATTTATGTGCAACGTTGCAAATTTTGTATACATTACAAACGCTGTGCGATTTGAAGTTGTAAAATTATCACAAACTTGGATCAAATGTTATTTCAAAGAGTACAATATTTCAAGTATAGCATTGCAGTGAACCAATCAATTTTTTTTATAATATAAGAAAATGACTTGAAGCTAACTGATAGCTTTTCTTTTATTACACTAATTGTGAGAATATATCTCTGTTAACTTAGATTCATAGTACTGCTACTTTTCTATAATTTCAATAATCCAAAAAAGTTTTGCTCTGATTCCGATTTAGCTTTTTCTATAGTTCCAAATTATGGAAAAGTTTTTTTTTATAATTCCAAATCAAAAAAAAAAAATTAAGAAAATTTTATCTATAATCCATAGTTTAAGAACCTCGGAATGTATATAATAGCATATTGAAATGTTAAATGAAATTGCGACACATTTTTCGAAGATTATAACTAATATCGTTTTCATCAATTTCTTATCATCATTAATGTTTTATTTAATATTAACCGCCAACATTATTAGCAATAGTTTGGGTCAGTAAAACAAATTAAACAAGTATTGAATAATTTCTTTGTGACAGCGACATCGATTCGGAAACAAATATTTTCCTCCAGAAATTTGCTTGAATCGATCATTGTTATGATATACTAAGCTAATGAAATCAGTAACCTTATCACACTATCAAATATGTGTGACATTCCGTTTTACTGAAATAGTGAAGAAATTTCGAGATTTGATTTTCAGTGTATGCACAAAAGTGATATCCATTAATTTATTTTTTTTTATTTATTTTTGAACTGATTCATTTAAAAAAGTAATTATTATTACCTGTATGTCGAAAGAATTCAATGAAATACTAGGATCATAATTAGATTCATAAGTTTTTCATATTCTAGTATTTTAAAATGGTAATTTTGAACTTTGTTATTATTATGAGCAATAAAAATGAAAGAAAAGGTTAATAAAATATTCTGAATTGCAATTAGGAGTTTTCATATTTTTTAAAATATTGAAATGATAAAAGAAGAGGGAAGGAAAGGAGTAACTTTCAGAAGAACAAAATATTTTCTAGAATATGGATATGACGAAATAATCAAAGATCTGGTATAACCAACCTTTTGATTTTTACGCTATGGTTAATATATTGTAAATTATGTTGTGCTATGGTGACATGGAGTAAACAAACTTCCTTTGTGCT
Organism: Onchocerca volvulus; assembly: GCA_000499405.2. Taxonomy (NCBI): domain Eukaryota; kingdom Metazoa; phylum Nematoda; class Chromadorea; order Rhabditida; family Onchocercidae; genus Onchocerca; species Onchocerca volvulus. Next base: position 9,973,491 of record HG738140.1, on the reverse strand, counting down.
GTGTTAATGTTGTAAATTATGCTGTAGTTGACAAGTAGAAAACTTGATTTCTTTCTGCAAAGTTAACATGTTGTAAATTAACTGTCTGCGCTATAAGTCAACTGTTGTAAATTGTGCTAAAATTCACATGTAGTAAACAACTTTCTATAAAAAAGGGTTGTTATCTGCAACGGTGATTCGATCCCTTGCTCTGATAAGTATTCGACAAGTGGCGCTTTCCAAACTTATCAAACTCTATCATTTCCCAATACCAATAATTAGATAACTTCCTTATTATCAAAAAGAAGTTCAAATTATCGATTGTATTATCGACATTCATCAATTTATTTGTGACGTAGTTGCTGCGAATAAAATTCATCATAACAAAGACTTCATTACATAACTAATTCATCTGTACCAAATTTCAACACCTAACGAAAAATTCTTAACAAATTTCTGTCACGATGGCAGTTTGGGCTAAACTAATTTTGAAGCAAATATGAAAAGCGAGTGCAGAAAAAAAAAAGCCAAGTTTTAGCATTCTGGTAATAATTGCTGGGTTGTCCATCCACGTCTTTAATTTGAGTGGAAAGCAAAAAAAATTATTCATAATCTCGCTATGATCTATTAGCTAATCAGAAATCAGTGCATTTTTTAAATTTTCCACGACTAATTTGCAAATTTTTTATATTGAAAAATGACTGATATGTAAAATAAACAAATTTGGCGCAAACATCATGCTGTACCGATGATCAAAGTACATAGTGCAAATTTTGTTAGCACCCTGCAAAATTAAGGTGGAAACAAATTCTATAAATGGTTCATCAAATTTCTTAAGAAATTGCTGAATTTATTGAACGATTTCATCGACACCGTCTATCATATTTTTTCGATTGATTTCTGGAGTTCACATGTTTTTTTATAGTTATTCGGTTTGATATGCTCGGTCAAAACGATCTCAAAATCAATCACATAATTATTTTTCCCGCTCTATGCTGGTATTTTACATAATTTTTAATAAATTATTTTGTTATTGTAATTTAGCTCTTCTCTTAGCAAGTTCAATAAAGTTGAATATAATTTCTTAATTTGTCATAAATTTTTTTTTAGTAATTATTCGTCATCCTTTTCAAATAATACATTGTCATGGATATTTCTTTGTTTGAAAAATGATATGAACGATATTCATCAAACGGATTAAAATTAAATGATATTCTTTCAAAATAAAATTTTTTAAGATTTTGTTTACTTGGCTTACCATTATTGTCATGAGCAATTCAATACTTTTGTCTTAAAAAATGAAACTACTGAATCTCTTACCAGCATGTTTTGTATTGATTCTCTAATTGAATTTCATAAATTAGTGCGAATAACCAAAGCTTGAAAACAAATTCCGATTTTATTGAAAACTTTTTGATCAGTAGAAAAAAGGAAGCAATTTAGAGAATGAATAAAGAGTTTATAAATGCGCAACATTCATATTTCATTCTGATATTCCTAAATGTCGACAATTTCTAAACTACATTTCATTGCAAACACCATGCATTTATTATTTTGTATTTCATGTTGCTTGTTTTTTGTATTGTTTTGATAAAATCAAAAATTGTCACCATTTGCTTTTGAATAACAAAAGTTGTTTTCATCAAGTCTGAATCACAAAAATTGTTTCTTTTGAATATGAACAATAAAAATTATTTTATTGGGGATGAATACATTGTCCAATTTATTTTTTTTTTCTGAATAAAAATCAAAAACACAAATTATTTTTATTGGATTGAACATTTTCAGTTAGTTACTTGAAATTATTTTAATAAGGTGCAAGAGTTTCATCGTCAGACTTGTTTTAAAAAATGAATTTCTGTTCTTATTAAAAAAAGAAATGCTTTAACTATCCATTTTCCTAATAACATTAGGGAAAACTTAAATTTATTCTTCTCTCTTTTATTTATCTCTCTTTATCATTCTCGATATTTATTATACAACTCTTTCGATTGAGAATGCTTTAATAATTAAAGAAAGTTAGCCCTTGGAGACTTCTGCTACTTCAAAGTTAATTCGATTGTCTCAAAATTGCGAATAATTTAAAAACCCTTTTGTTTTTCTCGATGCATTCTGATTTCTCGTCTCTAATATATAATGCATGAAAGAGTTGATAGGAAAGAGCGAACTTTTTCTTTCGTTTGAAAGTGCCTTTCTGACTATGAAGCATCAGTCATGTCCCACCAAAAAACAACAAAATTACCCGAAGAAGTATGGAACTAAACTGCTCCAATGTGTATATATATTTGCTATCTTTTCTTCATATTTCCCATTTCTCTCCAATACAAACTTCTAACCTTACCTAGATTGATAAATACAATACAAATAGCTGCAAAGGAAATTTTGTGCAAATTATATAGACTTTTGTCCAATTTGAAATTTCAAGCTTGAATCAAAATTTCGAACTTATTCTTGTATTGTAATCTCTTTGATGAGATCTTTCAATAGAAAAGCATTTTAGGTAGCTTTATGAAACAGTCTGTGTTGTTTTATTTAAAATATTGACAATAAATAAAATGAAAGATGAAGGATTTAATAACGTGAAAATTATTCGCATTCACTATTTCAGATTTCTAATAGAATAGAATATATTTGATGTCAATCATGCAAAAAAACGTTGAACTACTTGAGACTTCTGATTTGCTTCTTTTTTTTGGAATTCATAAACAAATAATCGAAAAACTGAAAAATCAAGAGATAACAGTTTCATTTGAAGAATCTTTATTGAAAAAGGATGAGAAGTGCGCAAAAAAGCAAGAAATGATCATTTTTTGAAAAAAACATTTAAAATGACATACCAGCTACATACACAATAAATTTAGAAATAGCAATTGTATTATGCAATTTACGATTGATTTTAAGAAGTTTCGAATAATTTGTTTTTGAAAAAAGATTAGGAAATCGGTGCCGTAAGTTTGAAACAAAGCATGAAAAATTATCAGAAGATGACGTTTATTTTAATGTCAAATCCGTGTGACCTATTTTATGCTTACGAAATTTCAATGAAGAAATCATCTGATGAGCTCCACATATCCCATTCCTTCAAAGAAAAAGCTCACGTAGCTTTTTTATGCCGTTAGAAAGTGCTAATTCATATTACTCTGAAATTCGAAAACTAAAATAATTTTAAAATTCATTATCGATTTTTTGAATGAAATTGAATAAATTTACTGAGTTAATTATTATCTGAAATTTAATTTGTGCATATCATACTGCGCTGTGGAAGAATTTTTTTGTTTATTTGAAGATAGTAGAGTCCTCTTTTGCCGTGTGTTAAATAGTTTATATAAATTTTTTGACTGACAGAGGATTCATATAGACATTACAGACCAATTCTCAGATAATACTCTACTCGTTAATCTCACAAATTGAGTAAAACGGATCTTTAGCAAATGATTCCGTGGAAGAAATCTCAGTAGTCTTATTAAACCGGTAAAAGAAGTGGTAAGTTACAGAAACAGTGTTAGAATAATCTATATAAATAAAAATGTAAATCCTCGTTATTCTCATTTCTCAAATAATTTTGCAAATTCTTCACCGATTGTTTTCAAATTTTGACTGAATTCGAATAGGCGCGTGTTTTTATATATCCATATTTATTTATTTTTTTTAAACCTATCACACTTGGTCAATAAAAAACGAAACTACCCAAGTAATCTGTATAGTAGATTTTAATATTCTCAGGCAAATGAGTCAACTACACATGGCATTATCACATCTTTCCCACAATTTCCGATTTTCTTTTAGAGCTTATGGGCACCGTTGAAATGCTATGATGTCAGTTGTCAGGAATGTTATAAGGTATGACGATCGTGAGAATTTCGATCTTATTCTTAGTCTTCATGACTAATGTGTGAATTACCTTCTATGATCAAATCCAAGGATGATCCACATATAAAAGGACAAATTTCGCAGGAGCAATATCAATCTCAACAGCAACATTGAGGGAATCAGCGCGAACGGTTCATCTGCTTTGCGGTAAACAATTCAATCCGCAGTCCTTTCAAATTAAGTCCTACTACATCGGCGTTTTCAACCAGATCAATCCTTTCAACATCAATATCAGTGGCAAATCAAATCCAATCCAATATCAAAGCGGTTTCAACCTTAGGACAAACGACAATTCAGAAAACCATTGTTAGTATCTTTTATATTTACCGTATATTATTCATTTACTGTTTACTATTTTACTGTACGAATATGTATGATATCGAATGAAGTCTAGTGCTAACCTTTCAAATTCACAATAGCAAGAAGCAATTTCCGACCTAATCAATCTACAATCCAAGATACAAATCGATCAGAATTTTTTTCCCAACAATTGTTGAATGAGTAATGGCTTCACAATTAAGAAGACGACGAGCATTACTGTTACTGATACGTATTGTGGATAAAGACTGCCAGCATATGGCAGAAAAAGAGCTGGGCTGATTGCAGGACTGATAAGGACGAAGGATGCATGCATCATTGTAGTACTTTTTTTCATTTATTTGTTGCTTTGTGAGAAATGTAGTTGCGTCGCAGAAAAATCGAAGATATATTCGTCGTCGGAGAAGCGATCAATTCAAAAAACTAGCAGAAACTCATTAATAATGCCCTGCAATATCCAACCATTTTTTGGGATGATTCCAATGAATATTATTTCAATGAATATTAAGATAATAAATTCTGTCAGTGACGAAATGCGCTGTAATGCCCTGCAATACCCTAGAAGATCCAACCCTTTTTTGGGATTATGCCGATGAATGTTACTTCAATGAATGTTAAGATGATAAATACAGTCAATGGCGAAAAAATAAATAAGAAATGCGGCATAGTGAGCTATTATTCATATCTATTAATGGTTCAAGAGAATGAAGACAATCACATTTTGAAATACCGTAAACTGTTTCACCAATATGTCGTAAATATGTATACAAAAATCGAACCAGAATATTTTATATTCATCGTTTGAATCAGACCAAACTTCGCTCTGAAAAATATATACATTTGAGAGATGCAATTGCAAATGACGTTGGAAGACTAACAGTTTTGCTATCTTCATATACTGCAGTCTACGCCATATGCATGAAAATACTCCAGATGTAATTGCGTATATTCGTCAGTACAGGCATCCAGACCTATATTACATTTACAAGCTATCCAGCTTGGGATGATATACAAAATCTCTTACTTCCTGGGCAATCGCCGATGGAAAGAGTGTGTTTTCAAACAGAAGCTGAAATCGCTAATGGATTTCCATGGTAAAACATGAAGTATTTCGGTTTATGCGCTGGTGGATGTACTCAGTAGAATGATAAAAGAGAAGATTGACAAAAGAGAGGACTACTCACATATATATATAGATCTTGCTCTGTCGGTAAATTCCGAAAGATGTTTTAATTTCCCAAGTTCGAGGTCAAGAAACGATAATTTCAAATGAATCACAGAAACGATGAATATTTTAGCACCAAAATGGGAAACATATTTATTAACAAAGGATAAACATGTCTCCCGCCAAACGATAGACACGTTTCCCGCCAAAAGCTCCAATTAACCTGTAAACAAAGCGAGATCGACCAATCAGGAGGCTACAAATTGGGGACAGGAAAGAAAGGGGAGCCTCCATGAAAGGATATATAAAGTTTGGATATTGAAGAAGAGTCATTTTTTTTACAAATTCTCTCGAACAGTTTACGGTAGCAGTTTTTCCACAAATCCTCTATAACGGTTCGATTAAGTTCGACAGTTCCACAGCAACGCAATAAACTTTTCAACAACAGCAATTCGATAATCCCGATCGACACGAGCGACAGTTCAGCTGTAGACCACTGTTAGTATTTTTTTTATTCATCGTGTGTTGCTCATTTTTATTGTTTACTATTGTAAAGTGCGATATCATTTCTAATAGCGTACAAATCCAATAAAGGCTATCGTTGATCTAGTAGAGTCACCGCATCAAGAAGATCTCCATCCAAACTACAAATGAATCAGATTTTTTTCCCCAACAAGCTCTTTAACAAATCACTTCAAACGAAATTGGCGATGTAATATGCGCTGAAATACCTGCTGTCGATTCGATAAGGATTTTCATGAATTTGTGACGGAAAATATGATGCTTGCGGTGCAGGTAATCATATGCAAGTCCATCGATACTGCTGTGGAAGCAGATGAAGCGGTTAATTATCCAACAGAATTTTTGAATTCTCTCGACCTGTCAGGGATGCCACCGCATGTGTTGCAATTAAAAATCGGCATGTCAATTATCATGTTGCGAAAATCAACCATCAAAACTTCGCAATCAGCATTCAGCTTGCAGTAAAAAATTAATGATAAATGTCGTCCAAGCAATAATCTTGACAGGGCTTTTCAATAGTGGAGATCAGATAAAGTAATAAAATCCTTCGCATTGCTATGATACTAACGAATATGCCATTTCAATTTAAGAGATTGCAATTCCTAATTCGATAGACTTTTACAGTTATCATCAACAAAGCTCAGAACCAATCTTTGTAATTGTGTGGTTTAGATCTAGAGACAGATCGTTTTTCATATGGACAATCATATGTTGTTGTTCTAAAATCTGCAAACCAGACAATCTCTATATCTAAACAGGCAATGGAATAACAAAAAATATTTTATACCCACAAGCACTGTGAAATTAATTTTCCCCAACATTAGAAACGTGCGCTTTTTGTTTTCTTTTTTCGCATTTAATCAAACTGAGCTTTAGGCGACACGTGTATATAAAAAATACGTAAAAACATACGCTATTCGAATGCAACGTTGTGTCAAAATTTCAAAGCAATAGGTAAGAACTTTCGGAGATCTTAGATTTTGAATTAATATAGATAAAACACGTGTTTAAGAAATTTCAAGAGATTAAGATTTCGAACAAACGAACATTTACATTTTTATTTATATAAATAGCCGGACACACTAGCGGAACATAATTGAATAAAGCTAGTATTTGTATAATTTGAATTCTTTGTATATTGAGTAATTTGCAAAGGCAAATTGTGATATACTATTGGATATACAGATAGGTATTAAATAAAGGAGTTATTTTACATTTACAACAATTTAATACAAGCTGAATTTTTAGAATAGAAGAGTTTACATGTGAATTAATTTTACCAGATGTTCAAGCATAGATTTACCAAGTGTTTAACATGCATTAAATTTAAGCTGAAGGAATCTACAATCACAAGAGACTGGGTTCTTTCTATTCCTACTGATTTTAAAATTTTATATTTGTAGCATCTCCAAGTTATGTAGTAAAACTATCACTTTTTCCTTTTTCGCTATTTTTGACTGAATATCTACAACATAGCTCAAAAAGATATACGGCCAACAAATTTCTAGAATTCAAATACTTTGATTATTTGGACATAAAAATTATTTTATAAAATTATTTCAGTTTCTTCGAATTCAAAATAATTAAATAATAATGCTCTGAAATAAGCATTTTTGTTGCCCTATATCCTAACCTGCCAAAGCAACTATTATTTGATTGTAAAGATCTACTGTGTCTGTTGAACTGGAGAAATGATTCAGATGGAACAAATTTCTACAACACAAGTGCTTTGATTATTTAGACACAAAAATTATTTTATAAAATTATTTCAGTTTTTTCGAATTGATTTTTGAATTTCATTTAGAATTTAAGAAAAAAATTGAAGATGCTATTTTACAAAAATAGTTTTCCCTAAATTCGTTGTGCGAAAATAAATGCGATTCACTTTCTTGTTATTTGTCTCGCAAAAATTTCAAAATTTTCGATGTGAGAAATTTTGCATTTGTTACTTTGGTGATAGTGAAGTGGGATGGACTTGATTTGAAGATATAGTACCTTGAAATTGTTTTTATTTCCACATTGCTCAGCATGAATGAATGATCGGAACGATATCAAAGCATTCCAATCATTCATGAGGCTTTGATGTAAATGCAGTTTTAACTTCTAGTTGTATAGTCTTTTTTTTTTCTTTTTTTGAAGTTATTTCCTTCATTTTTTAGCTTTTTTATTACATATTGTCGTGAAGTTTCTCAACGATTGACACAGACAAATAGTTGTAATAAAAGATTTATTCTTTATATACATGATAAGACAATTACCAGAGAATATCATGAGTAGAGTCAATCGTTAGGTTCTTCTTCACCATTTATACTTTCTTCATTCATAAAAAATTATGCAGATGCAAAATATGTGTGATAAGAGATGATAATTTTGATTGCAAATCGGTGCAATAAGCAGAGAAATTAATACCTCAATAGCTTCCTGATAAAATGAACTGACTTTGCAATTTCACTGAGATGAAAAATGTTTTTATTTAGAAATAATATATTACAGTTGGCGAAGCGTATTGCTCCTCGATTGATTTTATGTTTGAGCGTTTCTTTTTCAAGATAAGAATTTCTATTCGTTCTGTCCCAAATGGATGATCCTAACATTTTATATAATGGAAGTTTGTTTACTACATAATTTACAACATGTTAACTAAAACACAGAAAAAGTAGTAAACAAACATTATACAAGAGTTTGTTTACAACATGCTCCGTAGCAGAAAGGAAGAAAGCTTAATTAGCAGATCGAAAGATTAAAGGCTTGTTTATACGGAGATATATCTATAATACAAACATTCTTTAATTATTTCGACATATCTATTTTCTAAAAATATTTCGGTTATTTCTACCGTATGTTTTATTTGCTTACGTTGCAATAATTTGATCAGAGAAATTCGGTGGATCATTGCAATATGTCATTCTCTCATTTATCTCTATAAATTAATATCTTTTTTCGTTTGAAGGAGAGTTAGAAGCAGGAAAGGAAACTTTGCTATTTCGTTTTACATTTAAGAACCTTGAGGAGCATTGAAAGTTTCATTTTATAGGAAATTAGTTCAAGTGAATTTGGTTATTTTCAGTAAGAACAAAAAATTACTCTTATGACATTGATAAAAGCATCATTTTTGTGTTCATTTATGATAGCCTTGTATTAATTTTTTTTCAACAAAATTCCACATTATATATTCAAACAGTTTCAGCAACATTGATAGAAAGCCCTTTGATGCAAATATTTATTCAGAACCACTATATCATTACTAAAAAAAACATTTTTCATTTGAAATATTGTGTTGTATTGATGTGGATTTGTATTTGCTAAATATTTTTTAGGCTATTCGAGAATTACATTAGTGCAATTACAAATTCAACTTGTTTTACCAGAAAGCTATTAAGGCAATAATTTCTCTGCTTACTGCACTGATTTGTAATCAAAACTATCACCTCTTATCACACATATTTTACATCTGCATAATTCTTTATGAACAAAGAAAGTATAAGTGGGACAACCCTATCATTCCTCAATATCCTGGAGAAGGAATGCTGATTCGTCTTAATGTTTTGGACATCCATCGATCAATGGCAGTGTTTTCGTGATGTGCATTACTTTCACAAGTAGCCTCCTAATGTTTTTATATCTTGTATCCGAAAGTTAGTAGCGGTGATCTGGAACTTCTTGTCGCTGAAAAGAGCATGATGATCCAATTGCCAACTTTTCCCAGTTATTAATTTTAGTCGGATTAAAATTTCATGGGTACTATTGTAGGAGATTCATGAGCAATACAATTACTGTTGAAAGTAATTCTTTCCTGGAGTATCATACAGTTCTCGCATATTTTCCTAATTCAGCATATATGACAAGTTTGAAAGTTATACCAAGTTGAATCAAAAAAATTATTATGACACGCTAGAAATTGTTTTATTCAAGATGAGGAATATCAGAAAGAATTGTAAATGCATTAGTCCTTTATGGAAAAATGATGAATTTTTTATCTGTAACGCGAGAACTAATTTGCCGGAAGAAATTATGTGTTCAAATTGGTTATTTTATATTTTCTGATCTAAGGATTATATAATTTTCTCTTAACTTCATTTTTGACTGCCGGTAATAGTCTACTAGTTTTTTATCTTAACAAAAATTTTAAGAAATTACTTGCAAACATCGAAATAAATCTTAAAAGAACTATAATTTCACCAATTTAAAATAAAAATAGTTTATCAAAACCTGAAATTTGAAAAGATTTTGTTTATAATATCTCATAAAACTAAGCTTGCTGTTAGAAAGCATCCTAACATAATAATTAATAAAGTCCTATTTAATTTTTCTGCAATTACTTATTATAAACAGTCGTTTGAATGATTAGAACTGATAGAAAATGGCATTGCATTGATATTGGATTGATACTTTTTTTATTAAATGTGTTGCTTGCGCGTTTCTAAAATTATCGCCTTGTTTATAAAATATGAATTTAAAAAATAATTTCATGAGAAAACTTTTCTTAGACTCAATCCATATTGAGAGAAATATTATGTATTAAAATAGAACTTCGAATTGTTTCAGAGGTTTACTGAACATCTTGCATGCTCCCGAAATTTTTTAGAGGTTGTACGAATAGAATTGAAATTACTTTTCGCTATTTCTCCATTCTGAAGCGTTGAATTCTATACTTTTGGGGACTACAAGAGATTCATGCCCATATTGATGCTCATACTTTTTAAAATTTTAAATAGAAATTGGAAGATTGAAAAAGAAGCTTAATTTTGGAACTATTATTTATAAATATTTACACGTATTAATTATGATGGATGTACATGAAAAAAATAGGTATTATTGTTTACCATTAAATCTATTCTCAACAATAATTGCATTAAAAATTATTAATTCTATTTTCCATTCTGTCTGAACTATGCGGAAATTTCCCGTTTTTAGTCGTTTGTTATTCATTTCTTGTTATTAACTATTTCAAAGTTTTTAAATTGATGGAGTAAGAAGTATGTCATTATGTCTCGAAATCATTATAATTGTTCTCCTGGCCGTAATAAACAGGAATTAACGTGGTAGTCTCGTATAGCAATAAAAAATCATGAAAATTTACAATTTACTAGTTTAATTTTACCGTGTGTAAGAACTCAATTTTACTTTCAAATTGATTTCAGTTGATAGCATGGGTGCTATTTGCTCTCATTTAAAAATTCAACTGAGTGAATTTAATTTTTGAAACTTGTTTACGCCGTTGAAACTTTGAAACTTTCTTTATGACTCCTTTTCTCTTACATCTTTATCGTAATATATCAACGGTGTGCGGAAGCATCTGAAAATTCTGATAATCCCTTGATTTCAGCTAATTAAATAATTTCTTCGTTAAAAATTCATGAGAAAGGCATAAAATGATTTTACACAGTTTGAAGCTGAAATAAGTATCTGAAAGTTAATAACTTGGCAAAAATTTTCATCAAATATTTGAAGATTTTTCATATTGTATTTTAAACTTTCCCAAAACAATTCAAATTGCGTAATATAATTGCGATCTCTAAATTTGTGTCATGTAGTCGTTATGATATCATTTTAACTTTTTTTTTATAAAAAATAATTATTTCTTGCTTGTTTACGCAATTTTAGCCTTTTTCAATAAAAATTCCTCAAATGAATCTCTTGATTTTCCAACTTTTCCATTATTTTCTTATGAATGAATTCCGAGAAATCAGAAGTCTCAGATAGTTTCATGCTTTTTTGCATGGTTATAACATCATATTTGTTTTATTATTAAGTGAAATACATTTTCTATTAAAAACCTGAAATAATGAATGCGAATAATTTTTCACGTTATTAAATCCTTCATCTTTCATTTTATTTATTGTCAATATTTTAAATAAAACAACACAGACTGTTTCATAAGGCTACCTAAAATGCTTTTCTATTGAAAGATCTCATCAAAGAGATTACAATACAAGAATAAGTTCGAAATTTTGATTCAAGCTTGAAATTTCAAATTGGACAAAAGTCTATATAATTTGCACAAAATTTCCTTTGCAGCTATTTGTATTGTATTTATCGATCTAAATAAGGCTATAAGTTCATATTGAAGAGAAATGGGAAATATAAGGAAAAGATAGCAAATATACATATTTGAAGCGATTAATTAGTTACACATTTTTTAGAAGCTCTTTGGGTGATTTTATTATTTTTTGGTGTGATGTTTTGATACTTTATAGTTGAAAGAAAAACTTCGCGTCAGCTCTTTCCTGCATTATTACATATTAGAAGGATTTTCAAATTATTAAAAAATTGAAGCGATAAAACCGACAAATCCTTTACCTATATTTTAGGAAAGTTAAATTGTCGAAGATGATTTCGGGAAAGAAATTGGTAGCATAGCAGTGATTTATAATCTTTTTTGAAGAATCTCGAGTTATTATTAAAGGCTGAATTTTTCAGATAACTGGAAAAAATGAATATGTGAATACTATTTAATTCGCTTAGATTAGAAGAACAGAAATAGCTAAGAAGTTTTGAAAAAGAACTGGAAATATCGGGCTAGATTGTCCAGAATTGTTATATTTTTTTTGTGACAAATCTGTTCCAGATAAATGTCGAATGTGAGTGGTTATTATAAAGGTTAGTTAAGAATATTTAAAGATTTTTTTTAAAAAGTCTAACAAATTTTTGGAAAATTAAACTGTCAGAGATAATTTCGAGAAAGAAACAACATAGTGATGGTTTTATAATCTTTTTTGAAGGATCTCTATTTACACTGTTTTAAGCAACCTTTTTATACAATCTCTTTAGATGAAAAAAGAAACAAATTGAAATAAATTTACAATCAAAAAGTGTAGGAATTTTCAATTTTTTATATGGCCAGACAATGTATAAGTGCGAAAGAAATAGTGATGCAATAGATTTAAATTTTTAAATGATGAAACTCTCATTTTTTTTTCTTTGAAACTTTTTCAAATTTCATTTCATTCTTTATCTTTTAACAGCTATTAGTTATAATTGAAAAGAAAAAAACTCACTGAAGAGATTTGTCGACTAAAGGCATCATTGACAAGAGCACGTTACAAGAAATAGAAAAATTTCTGTTCTTATGTAAAATTTCTGTCTGCGTTTGGGCATGTTCTACATTTGTAATTACCTATTTCTAAGACCATCTATATTCAGATGAAACAGAATCTTGCCCTGGCATTTCAAAATTCATATGTAGCATCCAGAATTCCTGAAGAATTTTGCTAATCGTACTCTGACCTTTTGAAAGTGAGTTAATAGTAGACGTCACAGCAGCAACAACAACACAACAGCATCAATTGGTTCCTGATCAGCCTGATCGAACTCTTATATAATGGGGCCAATGAAATATGCACCTATTTCAAGCAATTAATTAGAACAGAACTTCCTTCTGAACGGATTATCGATTCAGTTGAAGTTGCATCTGCCATCAATTTAGGAAATCTAATCGTGTTTGATCTATTTGTTAAACATTATTAACCATCTTAATTTTACTAACAAATGCACTACGCATTGAACACAGCTTCCTAATCCTGAGATTTTTTTTTTTTTTTTTTGCAGTATTATAAAGTTCATGAAATTTCAAATTTTTTTTATGGACCTTGTAGTTTCGAAATGATAATGGAAAAATTTTCATAAGCTCTTAGAAGAAATTGATTTTCATTTCTGACAGTTGTCTGTGCTCAAGATTCTGTGATATTTACGTATTAAGCATTCTTTCCAAGCAATCAATCACCTCCATAATGCTCAGCTATGCTCTGTATAAAAAAAAGCATTAAAAAATCTGTTCGAAGAGGCAATATTTAACAAGAAAAAAACTTGCTTTGTTTTGATTTAAGATACATGCATATATATAAATATTTATTTATGTATATAAACAAGTAATGCTAAAGTCATCTTTCGAAATGACTTCTTATTTATCGCAAGATTCTTCTCTTGGCAGAATTATTAACAATTATAAAATCATTTATTAATCATATCATTCCAACTTTTCAGAACAATAAAGAATTCTCACTCCTCTCGTTACTAGTTTATTCAATGATCACAAAAAATTTCTAATTTTGGAACGAATTGTACATTTTCATTTTTTTTTTCTTTTTTTTGTCCTTCTAATTAAAAACTTTTTGGCGATTAAGCAAGCATTTCGAAACTACAAAAGAATTGGCAAAATAGTTGCAATTTTTTTGTTCTGCTAATTTTTTCCGTCATAATGAGATGTATACAGAATTCGTTGAGTTCTTGCAATTTTAATTTGATCTAGATATAGCAAACTTACTAGCATTATTTGTCTATATTATGGATAGTTTGAATTACATAGCTTTCGCTGACAAACTGATCAGCTCACTCTAAAACTTTCTCTGAGCTAATCACTACTTCATTTCTATCCAAAAATTTTACTGGAACATGATAGGATCAGCAAATAAAATTTGAATGCAGATGAAAAATTTTTTAAAAAATCACATCCCAAATAATCTTCATTTGCTGATTGTCATTTATCTCGTATTTATTAGCCGATCTAACTCCAATTAACTATACGCCATTGATCATTTTTTATGTAATTCATCACAGTATTGACGTAGTCTTGTAATTGAGTCATTATAGCAATGCTTTAGCATGGGTATGCTTCTTATAAACATTTCTTATAAGTAGATAATTTGAAATATTTTTCGACTGTACCATTTTTTTTTCAATTTTTACTCATTTTGATGAAATTTAATGGATTTTCATGCCATCGCATTTTATGTATGCACGCATTAAAATCCTAATACAAATCCAAACATTCCATTTATATATTCTATTTTAATCTCTGGTTTATTAATGATTGTACAAATTTTGGACAGTGATTTGATGCGCAGGGAAATTTGATAGAAACAGTCCTAACGCACCACTCTTTTACCTGCATTTCCTGTGCCACAAATGATTTATTTTTTTGCAGCTGTCGTAGGGAAATATTAAAAACTACCATATGTTTGTCAAATTTTCAGTTAATTTTTATGGACACAGCACTGCAGAATTGATTAAGTCAAAAGTTGAATGAAAATGGATAAAGCAAGTTAATTGTTGTCATTACAACATCAACGATAATACTGACATGTCGTATTATTCAGGATGAGAGTTGGACCTTCATCCTATCTTATTTCTCTCTTTGCAACTAAATAATGCTATTATTCTTCTATTTTTAATTTATTGTAACTATACAATACCTTGGTAGGTTTATTAAGACAAAGAAAGAGAGAAAGTTTCATATTTTGTTAATGATTCCAAAATTGAATTCTTATTACCAGCAAATTTCTCGAATTAATTCTCATGTATAGCAAAATGCAACTCATATTTAACTTCCTTACATTTATTCCTTGCAATGCCCATTGAGTCACACATCAATAATTTTGATTCTAATTTTAAAATCAATTCTTCATAAAATTTCAGTTTACTACGGTGCCATACATCCAAATGAAGGAAGTTAGTTCAATTGTATGGTCACTTCCTTCTCTATTTTCGGCCTCGTCTAGAAGCTAAACATTTATTGCTGTAAACACAACAGATGTTTCACATAATAAATAAATCTAAAATTTTTTTTAATATTTCAACAACTTTAACCTTACATTGAGATCATCTAAATATGTTATGACTTTAATCTTTCGCTTCATTTGCATTGTCCTGTATTCACTTTTAAAAACTGACCTAAAAGTTTTCTGCAGCTTATTGAATTTTTAATCTCACTTATAATAAGAGAAAGAAATTCGTGACGGTTCCCTTCCATTTAGATGTTTAAACTTCCCTTTTCAGCTTATCAATTTTGAACTTAACAGATAATTAAATTTACTTTATCAGTTTATCGATTTACCCACATTTTGCATTTTTTTATTTTTGTCTAATTTTTTCATTTACCTAAGAAAGTTAGAATTAGTATAAAAAGAATTATCTTTCCAGGGGTGTTCGCTGATTATCAGTACAGCTCTGCTGAGGTTTACTTTTAATAAATATGTCTTCTCCTATGTATTATTCATCGAAAAAGTGCACTTTTATTTATCGCAAATGTTTCTTTTTCTCCGCATTATTTTTTTGGATTAAAATGTTAGCAAAGTGCTTTCTATCCGAAAAATATCTACTATATAAATTTGATCTGTGAAATTCGATCCAGACTTTTAGCTACTTCTCAGATCTAAGAATCCGTTCTGTATAGGCTGGCAAAATCTGGAAATCATCATATCTGTTCGAAAAACTTGAGAAAATTCTAGAAAACACTATACCAGATGTTCATCATAAAATTAGAGCAACAGTAACTGCTGAACATGCTTGAATATAAAGAAAAGAGGGAATGAGGTTGGCCTGGAAAAATGTTCACAGTACGGCCTTTCGGAGTATTTTTCTAATGATATTTTCTTAAGTAAAATTTAGAAGACTTCAAAAAAATCAACTGAAAAAAAGGAAAGCGTACGGATCAGATTTCAAAGCACTGTTTATTTTCTGAATATTACTTTCCCATTTACCGCTGTTCTTCTGCGCTATTTTTATAAATCCTTCGAATGAGAAAAGGCAATTTTTGTTTGATCGATTTAATTAATGAGAAGAGTGCTAAATTTAGAAATATTTATGGATAGGCTGTAATCAAACAAATATGAGTATTAGATAAGAGTTCTATCTTTTTTGTGAATGAAACTAAAACTGAGAACAGAATCTAAGCATTGGCTGATTCATCATTTGCTCATTATTCTTTTTAGGAGGCGCTTCGTTATTTCGATTTTTAATAAAAAACTGTCGTGAGATTTAAAAAAAAAAAAAAAAAAAGAGAGAACACCATTTCCAAAAATAATTAATTTTGTTGACCTGATAAATCTGCCCAATTGGTTCCCCAAAAAGTGCAAAAAAAAGTTTTTAAAGCGATTCCGGTTTTTGTTTCCGAAAAAAAGTTTTCATTTAATTTCCAACAACAGAGCATTGATTGCTTTTCTTTTTGTTTTCACTTTATTCTTTTGTCAAAATGATTCACATTTGAAATGTTTTTGCATTTTTGATTTTTGAAATCATCCAACGTAGTTGAAGTATATACATATAGACGTTGTCGCTTAGAAACAGCTCTAAAACGTGCCTTTTGCTCTTTTGTTTTGCTTTAAAATGGTATGAAATGGCTTTGTTCCATTGATCATTCCATTGATTCCGATCATTTATAACGAAGATTTCAGATTTGATAGCTATCGCAATCATCCATTGTATGTGTGTGTGTGTGTGTGTGTGTGTGTGTGTGTGTATGTATGAATGTGTATGTGTGTGTGTGTTCAGGTTATACATATACATGGAATCACATTTATTCGTGTTTTCATTCAAACAGTGCCTCCAAATTTATTTTCATTATTTGAACTTTTTTCTCATCTTTTGATTTGCAGAAAAGGAAGGTTTAAGAAATTTCAACAAATAAATAAATCAGTAAATTAGGTAACAAAACTGTGGAACTCTTCTTTTTTAAATCTCCATGAATGTATTTGGAAACGAAGCTTTGAATGCTTTGATTTGAACGCTCTTCAATTTTATTTTTTTCCTCCAAAATAACTCTCAGATAGCGCAGTCTTTCTAATTTGTTATTTTGTAGGAGAAAAAGGAAGTTTAAAATTACAGAAAATTATACTTTCTAAGAATCGTCTGTTCAAATTATTCAGATAAAGCTTTTATGAGTAGTAATATGATACACTAATCCTTAATCATTCTTATGTCATCATGAATTCTTTTTGTTGTCAACCTTTTCTAAATTTAACTCGGTTACCTCTTTCAAACAGTGATAATTGATCTTGTTTGATTCTTCCAAACATTCTTCATCTCATAAGGTATAAAATATCTCGTCTAATTAATACGGCAACACGACAGCTGGTCATGAATTTATTGTCTTTTATTTATTTAACAACTTGAATTTTTATTGTCTACCACTCTTATGATGGATCAATTATCAAACTTCATTGTTCTGTTCAATTTTGTTTCATTGAATTGTCGTTAGACTGCAATATTAGATTGTTTCTTACTCTTTCTAATAGTATTGATAAAAGTAAAAGTATTTAAGATAGTCTCAGTTTTATTATGAAAGGATAAATATTCATCATATCTTGCCTTTTCAACTGAATCGCAGATAACAACCAGAAAGAATTTATAGTCTGCAAAATCTATGAATTGGAAGATTAACATTTCGAAATATTTTCTTTCTAGTGGCGAAAGAAAGCCAATTATGAGGATGAAATATTTTCAATAGTTGTTTGAAGATTTTAAAATTTAAGCTAGAGATTCATTTATCCAACAGAGATTTGTTTTGATTATATTAGGATTTTTGATATAGATTATTAAGACTGATAGCTCATGATAAAAACGCTTTGTTCAGTATTGTCTTTTTTATTTCATTTGAATGGAGCCATATCATTTCTATTCATAGGGAAGAACTTTTTTCATGATGGGAATATTTTCACTAGAAAAACTTTTTAATTGAACTAGAAATGACAGCTATTTTGAAAGAGTTTATATAGCTGCTGAATGTATGTATATCTGTAATTCTCAATATGAAATCAGGCGTTTACATATACAGCAGTTGAAAGTACTAATACAAATTCATTTCGCACATTTCGCCTAACACTCATATCCAGCTATTTTTCTTATCGTCCATTCTCCCATCCAAACAATAAGCCACTTATCAATGCTGGTACAATCACATTTCTCAGAAAGCTGCTGAGGTTAATTTATTATGTTTCTAGTATCAACAAAATCTTTCAAGTGATCATCAACTTGCAGAAAACACTGCATGCAAAAAGCATAAATGAGTTTTCGACTGATCCATTTAGTAAACATGTTTGCATGAAATTTTTATTTTTCTTGCTAAAATCTTCAGTAAGTTTCCTACAAGTGACAAATTACCTCAATTCAGCAGATGAAAATCTGTTTGAAATTAGTCGAGATTCTATAAATATAATTTAAGCGAAGCAGCCAAACAAGTATCTAAAAAATACTGTTGAATTATTTCACTGTAGCGTCTTATTTAAGATAATCTTTCATCAAAAGCAACTCCTTTAACTCTCAAAATGTTAGCGTTCATCGCAGAAGCCAAAAGTTGCATAACTAAAAGCATTGAAGAAACGCGAAAATTTTTCTTGAAATTTTTTTCTTTTATTTTTTCAGATAGTTAATGCGAGATCTCATAGCAATCAAGTATTCGGTGCAGTTCATTTGGAACGAAAATAATTTGCAACTGAGCGAGAGCTATTGCAGCAGCAAATATTTCGCCATCAATACAAGTCAGAAAGATAACGAAGGCGCCAAAACTTTGTCGCACAGATTCCAAGATAATCAAGAAATAGTTTTCCTGACACTGAAATCCTTAAACAAACAGTCGAAAATACCCACCTATCCAATAACTCTAAACTTCTCGAATATAATGGATCTACAGCAACAACGATTATTGGCACAAATTCTGCAGCAACCAGAAGTGCTGGAATTGAAAAGATATCAGACTACATTAGAACATCTACAACAACAGCAGAATATCCAAAATCCCGAAATAACGGTTGACAATTTTTGGAAAGTTTCATATCCGAGCCTTCTGCAAAATCTGAATTCTGCAATTTCATCAATTGATACTTGTAGTACAAGTCAGATTTCCTCTGCGTTTAATTCAGTTATGAATACAAATTATTTCCCAGCAATTTCATCTTTTACATCGCCTTTGTTGAATATACCAGCCATTGAGAAGGCACAAACTGATGAACTGACAAACAGTCTCATAAAATACGAAGTACTGAAAAGAGCTGATTCTGCAAAGCAGTCGTGGCAGAATCTCATGAGACATCAAAAAATACAATTACCACAGCTGAAAATACAGCACGGACTGCACCAGCAAGTACCATCGGTATCGTCCTTTATGAAACGACGGATTTCAGAATCTCCACAACAACAACCATTAGATAATGCTCAAATGACGGTAATCAAACGGG
Organism: Onchocerca volvulus; assembly: GCA_000499405.2. Lineage (NCBI taxonomy): Eukaryota > Metazoa > Nematoda > Chromadorea > Rhabditida > Onchocercidae > Onchocerca > Onchocerca volvulus. The sequence goes on along the minus strand of HG738140.1, from coordinate 9,953,688 downwards.
CCAAAGTAACCGTGACCGAACAGAAAAATCAAGAATCCGTACCTTCCTGCTCTTTTAGTCTGTTTTTATGCTACATTTATTAGATTTTAAATTCTCTAGTCGTTTTAATTAAAATCGATCATACTGTAAAGAAAATAAAACTATTCCAGATTTCGACAATTTGATTTCGTATATAATTTGAGCTGATTGGTAAGCACAGGAAAATTCAAGAGCAAAATTCTTAATCAAAATTTATAAATTGATCACTGGCACTCGGATATTATTTAAATAATTTGCAAAATTTCAGTGCTTATCCAGACTTTTCTAAATATGTGAATTTTCGGAACTTCAAGTTTTCGTTTACTTGAATATTTTAGATCATATTTGTCGGATCGATAATAATAGTTTTAATTTACAGATGACTGTAACAGAATCTCAACTCTCGAAAGAATAAATGAGAAGCAAGAAAAGATCAAAAAATTTGGCAGCAACGTTCGTGGAAAAAGGAAAGGCAAAAATGTTAAATGTGATGGTACCAATGCTATCAGCAGTCACAGCGATAATAATGAAACTGAAGATAATGAGGATTTACAGTACGTGGATGTGGAAAGTTTGGATGAAAAGTTGGATGCCAAAAAACAGAAGAAAGATCTTATTGAATTTTATCGAAAAGTTAAATCCATCCGCATGAGGTATTATGCTATTTAATAAGAAATACTGTTCAATTCATGACAGTTGCAGAAATATTTTATCTTTTTAAGCAAACGAGAAAAATCATTTGAGAAAATATAAATTGATCATCAATTTTTCTTTAGTTATGCAATAGAGGATCTGCTGATCTGTCAAATGTGTGAAGAGAAAGTGCAAAATTCGGATTCATTAATACTAATTCATTTATACGGACATGCTGAAGTAATGCCCTATCGCTGTAAAATGTGTGGTGCTAGCGAATGCCAACTTGAACGAATGTATGCGCATATCAAACAGGGACATCCCAACAAGGTCAGTTTTTCATTAGAGAAAACGTGTTTTAGGAAACCTGAAATCATATTAGTATTTTGGAGAAAAACTTCCGAATAGAATAACTTAAAGTAATTTCAACTTAAGTGAAGCAAATAAAAAAATAATCAAACTGAGAGCTAACATCACTCTCTTCATCTCAGAAGATAATCTTACGGTATTGAAGGATCCATCAATAACTTATGAAACTCGACGAAATATGGCTCAAATAATATCCTTGTTGCGGACATGCTTCCCGCGAAATATTATTAAAACAAAAACGGCATATTCTGATGTTGGTTTTCTAATTCATTTTATTTAGTAAAAAACAATCTATCGATCTTTCATGCAAAATTAAATTACTTGATTCATTAGATTTTTGTTGCAACATTACTAAGCAGATGTTTTCTTCTGTTTCTATTTTATCGAATCAACAAAACAATAAAATTTTTGAAGCAGTAATGACGGCTGTAATTGTAGTGAAATGAAGAGAAACTTGTCATAAAAATAATTATATTAATGGATATGGAAACGCCAGTGAAATAATAAATCTAAAAAAGATTTAAGTTATTCCTCATTTGATGAAATCGTTCTCATTGAAATGAGCTAAATAATCTAATAAATCGACAAGCAATTAAATCGCTAATTAAAGGTGGAAAATTTTTTCTGGCGCCACTATGAAAATTCATGATTCTTTTAGCTGATCGATAAGATATGTAAAGTAGTAAAGGAGAAATCGTTGGCAAAACTGACATGCGCAGTTTGCAACAGAAAAATTTCAACACGAAAGAAATTATTAATGCGTCATGCCCAAATACATCTCCATTACAGGTTTATTTCATACCACTATTTGAAATGATGAAATGTTTCTGAGAATTTCGCTATTTATTTCTATCAAAGAACCAAAAGTTTTCTCTAATGGAATAAATCCTCGTAGATTCTCACAAAAATATAAAATATTAATGAAACGAGTGTTTAAAATACTTCAATAATGAAATAAAGAAGGCCTAATAAACCAAATTCCTATATTATTCTAATGAACCTTCCGATTAACCAACTTTGCCATTGAAATGTGGTATTCCCATGATCATTGCAGATGTAAAGATTGTGGTACCACATTGTTCGGTGAGACGAGCATCATTGGACACGGTAAAAAAAAGCATGGTATCGAGAATCCACAGTGCACCATTCATTTCGATGAATGTGTTAATACTTCCGATAAAAGAGAAATTGCGCTGAAAAATTGTTTCGGCAATATCGTAGGCTAAAAGTCATAAAAAAGAGAAAGGAAGGGAATAAAGCCTATTTCTCTTCTATCTATATAAATAAATCATGAATAAAATCTAATGTAAAGATAATGAAATAAATTGGTTGGCTTCTGATTATTGTATATGAAATAATTCAGCTCATTCCTCTTTTCATTTCTTTGACTAAAGTAATAATTGTTTCTCCTCTCTTCCCACATTTTTTGCTTGTTCATTTATTTCCTCAAATTATTCAATGTCAACAGTTGGAGTATAGGCCCTACTCCAATAATGTTTCCGTTTTTTTCGCAACTATGGAACAAAAGTTTATTTAAATCAGAATGAAAAGATGTAGCTTGTAGAATTTTAAATATTTTCATATAAACTAAATGAAATAATTATTTTGTAAACCAAGGAAAATTTGAGAGCAAAGACATATTACTCACTCATACAATTATAGTTTAAAAATGAATTTTGTTGTCTTCTCGTTCATTACAAATGAAAATATGAGGAATAACTAAATTCATCATCGAAATAATTTAATAATACGGATGATTCGGTTACATTCCAATTTTTTTTTCCTTATAATTTGTTGTTCTTTTTAATGTAATTATTCCACAAAATTTTTACCATAATAATTGAATGTAATACACCTTTCAGCTACTTTTTTTATTTGTATTTTCAGTAACTTTTGTAAAGGAATTTAAACTTGAACTTTAGTTCAAGATGTCTGAATTAAAAATGCACTTTTAGTTGCAGAATCAATGTTTATAAGAACGAAAGCTCTTAACAAATTCAAATTGTTAAATATTTTCTCCTTGAAAAACTTGAAAAACTTCTAGTGGACTTTTATTATTATTGAAAAACTTCAAGAAACTCTCTTCAATTTGATCTATGACAAAAGATTCTTAACTTTTCCCAAAGTTGAAAACATAATTGTCATCAGTAACTTTTCAAACATCAAGAAAATTGTAAGAGTCGCGATCATTATTGCAAAAATTTGTTCGCTTTTTCAATCTTCCCAACTTTTCATTTCAAAAAAATTTTGGAAGCAATCGGCAGGACTAACCGTCGCTCTTAGTTGAAGGAGGATGATTTACTGTTAAGTTGCTATAAAGCGCATAGCAATCATTTGAACAATGCCGATGAGTAACAAGCGTCTTGCAGCATAGCAGTTGATAGTGATCGGAAACTTACATTATGCTATCTAGAACATGTGACTATATATTGCATAATGTAAAAACTTCAATGAATCCTTTGACATAGGTGGGGTCAAAAAGTTGCTTTATTAGGATGCAAATATTCTCATCAGCACCGCTTCTTGATGCAAATAAAGAGACAGCTTTGGTTATTTGGACTTATCTGAACATTGCTGTTGAAACTATTCTTTTTATTTATTACGGCATTTCTACAATCTATTTAACTGGTTATGCAATCTCATTTAGAGGATTGGATAACCTGAATTTTTGATTTTTAATATGCTTGACCTTGGCAACAGTTGAATCTTTTTCCTTAGTCTTTCATTTTGTTCTTTCCACTAATTTCGAGAGAGAACTATATCTTTCTTTGACAGCAGAAATTTCCATTTTGAAAAGAAAAGCTAGAAATATTAAAATTTTTCTTAGCTTATTTAAAAAATCATAATTTTTTCCCCATTTCTCCTCCTCATTTGAAATTAAGCTTGTTTTTTTTTTTCTTTAAAAATCATTAGAAACCATATTATCTTGTTATGAAAGTAATAGCACTTTTATTTATATGAGTTAGAATTTAGCAATTTCAAGTACTGATTGTTGGAAATAGGAAAAATGAGAGTCAAAATCTGTGGTTGCTTAAACTATTAACGTTTTACAGTTTTTGGATAAACACTGAATGCGTATTCAAAGATATTCAAAGACAGTGGAAATTTGTTGAATTCTATTAGCATAATTATATAAAAATGAAATCTTAAAAAAAGATTTAAATTATGGATTACATACTATTTCATTCAAGTATTGTCTCTTTTTAGGTTTATTTTTGGTCTTTCATTACGCAGAAGGTTCCAATAATTTTGGATTACTAATAAGTGCTTTCACAACTTATTATATTCTTCGGGACAAGTTTCGGGGATTCATTTCCTGAATCTTAACAAGGAAATCACGATTCTTTATGGTGATTACTTTTTAAACTCTATAGTTCAAATTCTTTCATAAGCCAGCACCATCTAGAGTAATTGCATTACAACGGATCAATATTTATAAGTCTGAGCTTTTTTAATGATTTCATTCCCTCCCTGTTTCACTCCTCACCTAATCAGATTACTACGGTATCCATCTGAGACAAAACCCTACAAACAAACAATTCAACGAAACAAAAGATAAAGGAAACGCACTGCCCTATGCAGTTGTCTCTGCGTTGTAATCCATCAGAAATCAGCTCATTTGCGAATTGTTTATATTCACGAATCTTTTCAGACTGCACGTCAACAATTCCATTTGATGATAGGCAAGCAAAATGGCTCAAATTTACATCGCAACATTGATTGACGTCATTGACGACACTCAAAATAAAGCGTTCAGTGCAGCTCAAGTTTCACATGCAATTCTTATTCAAACATTTAATGCAAGCAAAAAAAAAAAAGAGTTGGAAGGAGAATTTTTTTTTCAAGAATTTGATATGTCATTAAATCGAATTCAATCTTTTGATGAATAGAACAGATGTTAAGGTGTTTCTAATTACCTCATTTTACACTTTTTAATGAAAAAGCTATGGAAAAGCTGCTGGTGGTAACACAGCAGCCCGTTTATCATTAACACTCCATAAAGGATCAACAGCTATTTACAAACAAATCGATAAAATTATAAAAAAGAATGAAAACAAAATAAGTATTTCTGATGTCACACTATAGTCGTACCTGATGATTCAGGAGCTGCATGTATCACCTGCCAGGTTGGAGGCAATTGACAGCTTTGAACGTGACTTCAGACAAGTTTCGGGACGTGAAGAATCTTCTCAGACAATTTGATGCACGAAAAAGATGCTAACGATGCGACGATTATAATATGACGTGCAGTTTGGGATAGTCGTTATGCAAATTTAAGGCATGAATGTATGACTCGAGTGAATATGTAAAAAAGGAAAAAGAAAAGCGGAAATTGGATGGATGGAACGGTATTCATCTCTCGCTCCAAGTCTTGGCCTATGTAAGCAGTTCATTTGGGAAATACAATGAATTTGGGAGATCTGGGAGATACCAGTCCTAATGATGGACTTCTGTGGATGCAATTTCGCTCTTATAACATAGCAGTCTACTGGAAGGATAGAATAGTGGAAAATTCTAGGTAAAAGGAAGATGCTGATCTGCTAGGAGGGAGAATGTTTCGGGATTTGCTTTCATACAATTGGTTGATTATCCGAAGCCTTCATAAGGTTATTAGAAATAATGATTATTACGATTATCATTCGTGCTTGTCAGATTTGATGAACGATAGTAGTTGTCATTGTACCTCGAAATTAAATGGAACTAAGGGATAATAAAATGTGCAGGCAGATGGGGCAAGTTTTGGGACAGAAACTTTAACCATTCTAAGCTATACAAGAAGAAAGGAGAATATTGGGATAAATTTCTTTGCCATTTAAAGGTCTGATACCAGACTTGAGTTAATGTTTATTAGGCATGATATTTAACATGCATAACTTATGAATATCAGACATTGTTCGCATTATTACTTGTTGCATCAAATGTATTAATTTTGGTGAATTTTGCAGTGGTTCGGCTCAATAACAAGTCGTATGGTTTTATATCTCACAAAATGGCCAGTATCGGTAACAGATAAATTTCATTTCTTTTTAAATGAAATTAAAAAGTTCTTATTTCAACCGGAGAATATGAAAAGTATTGACAATGTAACTTATTTCAAGATAAATGTGGGGAAAGATGAAATGCTGCTGACGGACAATTTGCATCAGGGCTTTGTTGAGCTATGTAACGATGGCGAAGCGAGTATGTTGCGGATATTTTATTTGGAAGACGGAGAAAGACGTTTGGAAAGGGTTGCTTTTCTTTTTACTCTTGTTCAACTTATGATGATGTTTCAATGTTTCAGCTTCTGCATTTTTCCATTCAGGGTTCATTTACATGTTTGACAGTTGAACATTGCAATAAAGTGACACATGATAGAATTCAGGTGTGTCGTTATGCAGAAGAAATGATAAGCTCATAATGCTGCCACTAATATTGGAGACTTTCTGAAGCAGTCGCTAGCTATTGATAATTTAATAGTTCGAAAGTTCAGTTGCTAATTTTTGAGAAGATTCAATCTCATTATGTTAAAAATTAAGCACGAATTCAGGAATGCATAGAAATAACTGGTCTAGAACGAGCGGAAGATTGCAGTAGTTTGGTATTTCGGATTTGCAGACTCAAATCGGGCATTGACTGCAATGAGCATGTGTTGATAAAACCTGAAAGATCCAAAGATTGCCATGCGATTTATTACGCTTTTCGTTATCTCCAACAGAAATCCACAGGTTGTTTTTGAAAAATCGAAAAATGTTTTCATTATAAGAGTATGGTCAGTGATCGATCAACAGCTTGTAATGACAATTATCATGTATTTATTTACCTGAAATTAGATAAATTTTTAGTTCTTTTGAAATTATTCGGAATTCTTTGCAAATAAAAAAAATTGCTTTAGATATTGGTAAATTGTTATTGTATTTTATTTCTAACAAATTTTTAATTCATCTTTTCCCATTTTTTGGTGACACGAAATTGACAGTTCAGCGGAAATCAGCAATTGAAAAGCGGACATTAGTCAAGCAGTTGCCAACATTCCGGCAAATAAGTGTGACACATCAAGCTTATGATGCCAGGTATACTTTTCCATATGTGTTGTCAGTGGCAAATTGTTCATAGAAATTCAAGATTAGATTCACATATTACTTGTTCTAAGATCATACTTTTTGAAATACATTGACATTCTTTACAAATAAATCGAAAAAAGAAAGCAGTTTTCTAATTTTCATAATATAATATTTGTAAAATCGCAAAATAATCTTCATTACTACTATTGCTTTCAATTTTTTTATTTTGAAATGTAATGGAGAAACTTTTTTTTTAACTTTTGTTTTGATCTCGCGATTATGCGTAAGGCAGATCATGAATGATCATTAATAAATATCACATCATAAATTTTATAAATAGTTTTGCAGTAATTTGAAATCAAAAAATAACGAGAAGACTATCTCGCAACGTGTGAAAAACAGGAATCAGAAGAGAAAACTAGTCACTTCTACTTACATTTCGCTGTTTTCTCCCAGTAAAAAACTTACTCATGAATCTCAGAAGGAAGTCGATAGTATTTTGCTACGTCCTCTTTCCGAGCAGCATCCTGATGAGCTTTTGAAAGCAGACGACAGAATATTAGAAATAAATAGTATAATTCCAAAAAACAACAATCCAAAAAAGAAAATTGATGTGAACGACGATTTTTTATGCATCCATAATAAACAATCTTCACCTGATCTCTCTACGAGTTTTGAACGGTTATTGACAGGAATAGATGCAGTTTCATCACAAGGGTAATGACTGAAACACTTATGTAATCATATTGGTATTGGTTGATTTTCATAGCAGAATAATCAAAATAAAAGCAGAAATAAAATCTTTATACCGCTTTCTGAATAAAGAAACGAGTGGGTTATTACAAAAGAATTTAATCTAGAACATAGATGAGGATTCTTTCGAACTTGAAGTAGAACATTGAGTTTTGTATTTGAGTTGTTAACGTCCGATTATTATCAAATATTAAGTTTTAGCAGTACTTGTACAGGAAAACAAGCGATTGGCGTAGATAATCATTTAGGTTGTACATTCATGTTATATGAGAAAAAAATAAATTTTGTTATTTGTATTTATGTTTATATGCGCTTAAAACATTTAATGTGCGCATATTTCCAGGTTTTTGAATCTTGGAAACTCATGTTATATGAATGCTGTATTACAAGGACTATTTCACATTAAGGCTTTTGAAGATTTGTTAAATGTTGTGCCAGAATCATCACAAGGTACCATCCTAAGGTTGTTTTTCAGATTATTATTTATCTGTTTCATAAAATTCCTTGATACGTGATGAGAATAGAAGTAGCTACGTAGTGTCAAGGATTGCGGAAAATAATGAATGCAAACCATTGACTAAAAACTATATCAAATGAAACCATTTGATATTGTAATGTTCTTTAATGTCTCGTGCATTTAGTGCTAGAAGGAAAAAACGCATTTTTGATGTGATTATTGTAAAAAAGATTTTGGAAGTAGAATTTGCCTAAATCTGAACTTGTGCCTAGCAGTTCATTATTTTGGCAATATTAGTATATACTAAGACATACATTAGGAATTTTTTTCAGTGCTTTAAAAGCTCTTCGGAAAAATTATCAAAAAGCAACCAATGCAAAGAAGCGATGTTTGCTAGAAAATGTCTTTAAATTTCTAGACGACGAGCGATTTGAAATAACTGAACAGGAGGCAGCGTATTCGATTTTTGATTTTCATTTTCAGATTATGATTTTTCATATGTTAAGTTGTGGTAAAGTAGCTGAAAAACAGCCGAAGAAAAGGAAAGGGTAAAAGTAAAGGAAAGGATAAAGGTAAAAACAGGAAGGTAAGGTAAAGGGAAAGGGAAAGAGTGAAGGTAAAGGAAAGGGTATAAAAAAGAAAAAAGAAAGGGTCAATTTTGACCAGTACGGAAAGAGGTCGGGATGATTACTTTCTTGGTATTGGATAGTAACAATGTTTGAACTTAAAATAATGATTACAGGATGCACAGGAGTTTTTAACCATTATATTGGACAAAATTGACTCCGAGCTTGAATCATTTGAAAACAGTACAAGTGCCGAAAGAAATCATTTGTTTGGATCAGTGACATCTCTTTCGTCAATTTTTGGTTTCGAATTAAAACATGAGATTACTTGCAATAAGTTAGTGTTTCTATTTCCAATTATTTGTTCTTGGAATGCAAATAGACAATTTTTCAGTTATAAAAGTGATGCATATTGATATTTTGCATATTAGAGTCAGAGCAAAGCTTTTTTTTTTTTTGAGATTATAACTTTTTCTGATTTTGATTCTCTTTTGACTTCACTGACTTATTCACTGATTCTGATCGTGACAATGTAATTTGAAATACTAAGTTTTAATTTAGGAGATTTATTTGATGTTCTGAACTTTAAAAGTTGACATTCGCAGCGAATTAGAGAGCAGTTTATGAAAGCTTTTTTAAATTCTAAGTTTATATAGTAGATTTAATAGCCATTAAATGTTTCATCGTTCTCTCTCCAAGTGGATTTAATTAAGAGAAACTGATTATAATATATAATGCCATAATTTTTGCAGATGTAGTAGCAAACAAATAATGTATGAAAAAGGAGTATTTCTACCGATACAAATCGTGCATAATTTGTAAGTTGCAAATGGAAGTCTGTCTACTTTTCAATTTCTTTTTATAAATTCCTGATTTTTCATAGAATATGGAAAATCTTTCAGAAATGTTTGTGGTTTAATAAAAGTTGATCATAGTAATATTAAACTTTGCAGGAACAATGACTCACTTTCACTGCAAATGTTGCTAGGCAATTATTTGAAAAATGAAGTAGTTGAACATATTTGTCCTCGATGCAATGAAAAATACGCCACTATGAGTCATCAGTTTCGAACTCTTTCGAAGTATTATCCATATAATTTAAACTTTTTATCAATATTGAATGCTGCGAGACACAGTCCTATAATTTAGAGTCTTACTGTGGAAATCTGCTTTAATTTGGCGCAAAATCGTTTTTCAAAATGTGTGATTGTAAAGCAATTCAGACTTTCCATCATTAAACACAAATTGTTGTAACTGATTTATAAGATTAAAGCTTTTATCTGAAAGTTCATTAATTTCCAAATGCTGAAGTTTAAATGGTTATTTTCTTTGAGATACACAATTTTCCAATATATTGTATCTTTTTGCTTATTAAAGCATGTCAAAAGGTATCACATTTTCGGTGCTTGATCATATTTCTGAAGCGTTATGATTTCAAGCAGTCAACATCAAGAAGAAAACAAAGGAAACTGAAAGATCCAGTGAAACTTTCAATGTGCATTCGTTTAATTTCTTATAGCAGAGAACATGCTAAGCTTAAAAACTGTTTTAACATCTCTCCTCCTATTAATAGTGATATTAGCGATGACCAAGTATCTTTTGTTTTGGAAACTCCTCCGAACAATTTGCCTTCAAGCAGTTTCAGTAATTCAGAAAATGTAAGTCTCTGATGCATTTGAATTTTTGGTTCTATTAATTCAGACATTCTTTATTAAGAAAACTGAAATTACTTTGCATTAAGATTTACAACAGAATTTTGAAAAATGCAGAAATTTTCTGATGTAAGATTTTTTATTGATCGTAAGAGATTAATAACCTCTTAGCAAAGTTCTGGACAAGAGTGATGAAGACAGTAGAAAACTTACAACAAAGTTTTTTTGGATAAGAGAAGTTATTAGATGACCCATTCAGAAAAATGCATCAAAAACAATTCAAGAAATTAACGATTGCGATGATAGAAAGTTTCCGAAAAAAATAATACAGTCCACAAAATCCACAGTTGTTGTATATGATTCCGATACGGAGGAGGTTTTTTTTTTTTTTTTTTTAATCTCTTTTTTTCATAACTTTTGTTTAATCCAACATTTGTTTTTCTGTTTGAAAACGTGATTTATGAGAGGTTGTTCTTCTTTATTAAAATTATCAATTTGCACTATTTTTGGTAGGATTTATCTGCAAGTTTTAATAGAAATCATTTCCAAGTTACGTAATTTTTTTCCCTTTCCGACTTTGATTTTTCAACTTTTTCAGAAACTGAACTATTTGACATTATTTTGTTTACCGCAACCTGATTTTTGTGAACGCAGTTGTGCCGAATTGAATATTCGCTGCCATTCTTCAACAGTTCGGTACCTTTTTTTTTCAAGATTTTTGAAGCAAAAAATGAGTTTATTACAACTTTCGAAAGATTATTGATTATACTTTCGAAAAGTGGATGAATATGGTGATTAATTTAAAAAATATTTTACAGACAAGAGCCGAAGCCGCTTTTCTGGAAAAGTGTACCTTCAGATACTGCTCCTATTGTAGCAGATGGAAACTGTCTCTTTCGCTCGATAGCGCTTTATTTATCAGGAAGTGAAGAGGAGCATTTAATCGTTAGAAAAAGTGTAATTAAGTTTGTTTTCCACTTAAATAATGCTCGTATATTAATCATAAACGATCTAATCATTTCCTTTTCAAGGTAGTGAAATTTGAAAAAAAGTATAGTAATCAACTTCGCGAAGTAAGCCACTTTTCGCTAGCTGAATGGAAAGAACATGTCAAAAAAATGACAAATGATGGCGAATGGGCAACAGAAATCGAACTTCTTGCTCTTGCCGCTTTGTTAGATGCTGAAATTTGGACATTTTTGAATGATAAATGGCTTCGATATAGACCGCTATATATGGTTGGAAAGAATGGCAAATGTCGCAGTAAGTTTTTCTTTCTTTTTCCTTTTCCTTTTCTCTTCTCATGAAAGCTTATTAAAATGTAAATTCTACTAAATATTTTTATTTAATGACATATTTTCTTTATCTTCTCTTGATTTAGTTAAAATTATATTTGCTATTGTCAAAATCAGTTCATATTGTAGTTTTGTTTGAGATTCCAAAGAATTGAACTGTTTTTAGAACTTCTTAATTTGTTTCTTCTGTTACTGCAGAATTGCCGATTCAAAAATATAGTGACAATGGTAAAAATGCTATTTTTCTCATTAATGAAAATTTTCATTACAAACCAGTGTTTGATATTATCTCGGTATGTTTACTATTGTTTGAATACTGATACTATTAATCATTCTCATGGAATTTTTTTACTCTTCAAATCCGACCAATTTTTTTCCTATTTCAATTATTTTTTGAAGAAAGCTTGTCGATTTCTGTTCGTATGATCTGTTGCTCAGTATATTTCTTTCTAAGAGACGTCTTATATATTTTATTTTTTAGAACGGTGCGATATCTGATTATCATCTTGCAGCGATTATCAGTCATAAAGGAATTAGTCCAAATAATGGTCAGTATTCACTTGATAATTATGGACAGTTAGTTAGCATTGCGAATGATGAAGAAAAGTCTATAAAACAAAGAAAGAAAAGTCTGCAAGACATTTTTAAACACAAAAATTTGTTTGCCATAGGTTCCCACTTAATTCTGAAAACTTATTTAAACCTCATTTGAAAAATTGGTTGTCAGTTAAACCTCATTTGGAAAATGGAACAGAAATTAAACATACTGATGCGTTGAACATGCAGGACATTATGTATGCGATGTGAGAAATCTAAACAGAAATCTCTGGATGCATTTCAATGATAGTCACGTTGAAGAAAAGACGGAAGCAGAAATTATTTCTGAATGTACCAGAGATGGTTACATATTCTTTTATGTCGCTGGTACCTCTTTTTCCAAATTTTTTTTTTTTTAGAATATTTTTAAATTCTAAATAAGCTTTTCTGCTTTTAAAACCTTCCTTTTTGCTTTATTCTAATGGATAAAATTTCAGGAAAATGAATACAAATATGGCGAAAGAGTGGATTTTTAATAGAGAATATGTATTCAACAGTTCACATGTTTTTATTGGATGCATATATATGCACTCACTTGATTTACAGGGATATTAAGATGTGATAATAAATACTGATGTCATTTATTTTTACTGTTTATTTAATGAATATATGGTGATATATATAAAAATGTAATTAAGAATGCTTAAATGTATGAGATATTTAGATACTGTAAATTAAATTTTTTATGAATGAAAGTGATAGCATTTGTCCAGGATATTCGCTTAAGATTTTTTTTGTGTTGACAGCAAACTTCTGATGATTCGATGATGTGTCTTAACTTTCTTCCCGAATGATTTATCATTCATTAATGCTTTTATTTGAGAGCTGTGCTGACTTGTGACATATTATTCTCGTTGTCAGTAAAAAGTTTTTGTTGTTGATCCTGATCCCGCTCTTGCGATTATTGTCCAGTCTTAATTATTTGCTCTGCAACAGTTCCTTTTTCCTTTTCGTTTTCGATTACAATAATTTGTTTTTCATTTACATTGTTAGATCTAAGCGGAAAGAAATCTATTTTCGTCCGGAACATTTGTTATAATTGATCTTGAAATTTCTAAAAGCAGAAGATCGGCAGTATTGTCACAGCTGTTACCATTTTTACTTGGCATGATTATTGTTGCAGCTACTGTTGTAGTATGCCCGACCAACGAATTCTTTAGTCACTCTGAACCTACTATGGGATCAATCAGACTTGTTACTTCAAGGCTCGTAATAGTTCTCGTCATAGTGGACCAATCGTCTACATTAAGAGGCATCCATTTCCCACCGAGGAAGGTCCGTAACCATCAGAATAATCCGCCTAGAATTAGCCTGTCATCCATCAAAACCCAATTTAGCAAAGTGTCTCCAAACCTACATTGCAACGAAATGAAAAAGTCATAATTTTTTCTTTTTTTTTTTGAACATGAACATTGAAGATTTCATTCGGGATGCAGTGAGGCAAGCTTACTAATTAATCCAAGTTAGACAGCGAGTGAATTGGAAACAATTAGAATAACGAATGTATATGTGCTCGTAATATAAGGCAATAGATTAGGTAGCAATTCTTTACGCTATTCATCAGGTGTCTCTGACCTGATTCTCGTTTTGGTCTTTATCCGTGAACGAGAATCAGAAGTATTTTATTTCTTTTTTGAGTAGACGAATATTTCAGGATGGTGATTGCAGGAAAAAAAATCGAGAAGTTTGAAAATTTCTTTTTTCAACTTTGAGTGAGACTTAGCTAAGAAAACTAGATTTGACATTTGGCATCATTTATAAACTTATATGCAGACGTAATGGGTCTTCAGCCGAATGAGGAAAGGAAAAGAAAAGGTGTGACAGCTTTGTATAAGAATATGTGATAAAATAGAATAAAATGAAATGCTTTATGACCCAAAATCAAGCATCAGATTATAACCTGGCTCCATCATTTTCGAAAACACTTCTAATATATGATTTCACTGAACATTCTAACATGATTAACTAATGGAATTCAATACAATTATTTAGAAGATAGGATAAGCTTTTATATTCAGGTTTGGCTGTGATGGAGGACATTTTAGAACCTACGCTACAAAATATAATCAACCAAACGACATTGAAGTGGATCTTTGTGGGTGGTAAAGGTGGTGTGGGTAAGACGACATGCAGGTATTAGTTTCATTTTCTTCATCCTTCATTTTTTTCCTGTACCAGACTTTTTGATTGTGATTCTTGTAGAAAAAGATATGATAAATATTTGAAAAGGACATTGCATAGGATGCACTGTTATTGCTATTTTAATTCCAATTTCTTGTGTTAGAAACTACAAATTGCCGCACTAATTATAGTTGTTCGTTAGCCATTCAATTAGCAGAAGCACGACGAAGTGTGCTTATAATTTCCACCGATCCTGCTCACAATATATCAGACGCCTTCGCTCAAAAATTCAGCAAAACTCCAAGCGCTGTGAACGGTTTCAATAACTTGTATGCAATGGTTCGTTCACAAATCAGTGTTAATCTTCAACTCATATGTATGACATTTCAAATTTTCTACTTTCTTTTTATAGGAGATTGAAGCGAGTTTCGGAAATGATGCTCATATAATGAACCCTGGAATAGAGATCAGTGAAGGAGGTATATCTTTTCAACAGTTTGCTTATTATTTAAAAAAAAAAAAAAAAAAAAGAAAAAAAAAGTTAAAAATAAATTTGAATTTAAAAGTATTTGTTGTGGAGTTCGTCACCTAAAACTTGATATTTGGATGAATATAACAGAATTCAGTTGTGGTGTTCTGTTTTTCTTTTCGACGTATCCACATTTCTGCGCTATGACCTTCAGAAATCTTGAGATTATTAGCTTACTTTATTTTTTTTTTAAATCCATTCTGATTTATTAAAACGATAATAACGATTAAAAGATAGATCTTTAATTATTTGAACTTATGTTCAGACATGATGAGTCTTGGCCGCCAAGTGTTACAAGAAATGATGGGTGGGCTCCCAGGTATCGATGAAGCAATGAGCTTTTCGCAGATGATGAAGTAATTGATATTTATAAAGAATTTTTTGGCAATAAGTTCAAGGCGGTGTAGCTTTTTAATGAACTCACGAGATATACTGTTTTTTAACACTGTTTTTTTCATAATATTACTTAATAAGCGGCTTTTCTAAACTTTCGCGTAATTTACTGCTGTTCATACTGATCATTATTTTAATAAACTCCCTTCTTATCAGATAATCATTCTAGAGTTATCTGCTTCAGAGTGTACTCATCATATCTGTTATTTTCAAAATATAATTATGGACACTTTGTTTTTATATTTATCAGTAGTTCAAGAATTGTGACATCCTTTCAGACTAATACAATCAATGGACTTTGATGTGGTTGTTTTTGATACGGCTCCAACAGGTCATACTTTGAGATTATTGCAGTTCCCAATGCTTATTGAAAAAAGTTTGGGCAAACTTATTGATTTGCAGAGTTCATTTGCTCCTCTAATGACACAGGTAAATTTGTTTTGTTCATCTAATTACATGATATATTTGCGAAGACCTTTTTATTAATTAAGGAATCATATATTTTATCAATTTATTTTAACTTCCTCGTTTTGGATTTACTCCATGGTTTTGTATATTTTTTGCAGACAAACCGTTGAATCAGATTGATAACAATATTATTTTAAGAACGAACAAAAATATATTAATTTATCTTGATAGGTTAGACAGAGTGCGTGCACGAGTGGCATTAGAACGGGTGACTATCAATATGACAATATTTTTTATCACTAAAATAAGTCATGCATATCTAATAAGCGGTTGCTGATGTGTTTTTTTGAATAAAAATATGTTTTCTTATTTTCATAACGAAGATTGCTATGGCTTGATATAACAAAAGAGCATTACATTACAATTATAAACATCGATGTGTGTTTATTTGTGCCTGAAAATTGTAGGTTAAATATTTTTAGTATGTTCATATATATCAAACTTTTTATGTTTGCGCATTTAGATGGGTGGAATATTAGGTCTTGGCGAAATTTCAGCAGATGATACGGCGAATAAGCTCAGAGAAACGTTGGACGTGGTGATGAGGATAAATTCTCAATTCAAAGATCCGGTGTGATTTTTTGTCACTGCATTAGGAACTTCTAAATTCTCAAGTAGCATACTAGGTTTAGTGCAGAAATCAATTTTTTGAATTTGTGTAGTGTTATTGATAAAGCAGTCCTTTAATTAATTGCTTGCAGAATTGCTATTGATGATTGTAATATTTGTTTAGTGATACTCATCAGTCGATTTTTTATAGGATCTCACTACCTTCGTTTGCGTATGCATTGCCGAATTTTTGTCTCTCTATGAAACAGAACGCCTTATTCAAGAATTAACGAAACAGGTTCTAATTTCTTTATGCATACTATTTTAACAATAGTATTTTCACAGCTGGATTTATTTTTGAATTTGAATTTATAATTGAATTTGTTGAATAATTGATTTTATTTAATTGCAGTACTACTGTATTTATTTATTGTTGCAAAAAAAAAGTTGTAGAACATTGATACACACAATATTATCGTTAATCAATTACTGTATCCGGAAGAAGACGAATTTGGCTGTGTTAAGTGTAAAAAATGTTCAGCAAGATACGGCATACAGAAGAAATATTTGGAACAGGTTTGAATTATCAAATTTAAGATGTTCTTGGAATTTTTTTATGCATCGAAAAAGGTTTTTAATGATTTTGTTTCTTATCTTGTTTGTCATCACATTTTTCAACTCATAATTGTTAAAAGTAGTAGTTTTATTTATTACTTATATTTTAGATTGCTGATCTATATGAAGACTTTAATGTAACTAAACTGCCACTTCTTGAAAGTGAAGTACGTGGTCCCGAACAGTTGCGCAATTTCAGTCGCTATTTAATTGTTCCATATGATTCAAAGGCTAATGGATAATTTAATGAAAAGAGAATAAATAGAGAATGTTGCCCATTACGCACTGATATTGTTATAAATTGTTCTTTGTTTTACAAATTTATTTATTGCTAGTTAATTGATTAACTTTGAATTTATACTGATTGTTGTGATAAAATAACATAGTTTTCTTCCAAAGTTGTTGATATCTACTGAGATTTTTTTCGAAAAATACGAAGTCCTAATGAAGTTTGAAACAATTTTGAAGAAAAAAGGTATTCTAATATATACATATATATTGCACTTTTTGTTGTTTTTGAAATCTCATCACTTGAAAGAATTATCTATTAATATAGTTAGTCGAACGAATCAGTGACTTTGATTTTCAAATTTTCCTAGTAACCGGATGACAAGCGAGGTTTCGGACAGTGTCTGCAACCTCCATTTTCACCAGATTTACCCCGTATACCTGGTAATCCGGCGCTGCCTCGTATTCCATGTTTACCAGCTAAGCCCGGAGCGCCACGTGGACCAACTGGTCCATCCGATGATTTGCCATTGCGACCTGGTTTGCCTCGTGGTCCATAACTTCCTGGTGGACCATTTCTTCCTTTGGGGCCTTGTCCTTGGGTTGTCTGTGTTTTGATTAATTTACCCGGTTCGCCAGGTAAGCCCTTGAGACCAACTTTCCCCATACCACCATCAGTACCTTTTGTCCCTTGAAGTCCTGGTTGCCCATTTTCACCGTCTATACCACTTTTACCTGGTGCTCCTTTTGGTCCTTTGGATCCTTTAAGACCAGGTTTGCCTGGTGGTCCACGTGGGCCTTCTGGACAGATTACACAATGATCCTCCTAAATGAGCAAAGGTTTAATTTTATGCTTGAGGAAATTAGTATAGTAGTATAACCGGACTTATTTCAGTAGCGGTAGGACAATCTTATTCTTTGCCGAATTTGGTTACTCCAAATTCCCCTCTAGCACGTTTGGTAGACACACGGAAATTCCATAAGTGTTGTCATTTCGTGATAGCTACTGTCCTATTCTTACTCTATATTTGAAAAAATAATTTTTATCGAAAATGGTAATTTTCAATGATTTTATTTTTACTTTTTCTGTTGGGACGAGTATTTTTGCATCTCGTCCGTTGTGACCATCCACGCCAGGTTTTCCATCGATACCGGGAAGACCGTCATCACCAGTAGGTCCTTGTTGACCTACTGGTCCTTGCTGACAGGAGCAACAACTACTCAAAGATGGCTTAGAATTTGTGTTAGGAGAGATTTGTGGATATTGATCTACAAGCGGAGAGGAATTAGGGATTGAAAGGAAAATGAAAAGATATCTTAAAAATTTAGAATTTGAAGTGCATTGTACAAATGTATAATATAAGCATATTGCAAGCAGTAGATGTTAAAATGACTCCTTCCTCTATAACTTCAAAAGAAAGTGAATTGAAGGGAAGAAATTGTCTCGTAACTATTATACTTTGCTTGAAATCAACTGATCATTTGTATGGAACTAAGGAAATAAAGTGAAGGCAAGTTGTATGTTACTATCATCTTTGCTGTATGTTGCTATCATGTATATTGAAGTGATTCGAATTTCTTAAGCAAAATACCAAACTTCTGAGCAAAGGAAAAATACCTATATTTGATGATGGAATGGAAGATCTGATTGAATTGATGCCGTAATTGTTAGAATTTCGTTTCTTGCGATTATTCGTGGAGACATTATCTTCATTACTTAGCAATGAAAATTTTGTATTTATGTCCCTTGTTCGTGTCTGAAACAGCCAATGGTCAGTTAAGTGAATGGTACTTCTAAAAACATTCGGATAATTGAACTGTGAAAATATGTCCATCAATCTTTTTAGAAGGTATGCAGTGTAGTATCACTTTTAATGCCGTTCATCTCCAAATAAGAGGAGAATAAATTTCATTTGAAAGCTTTTTAAAATTCTGTTTGTTGCACTGAAAATATCGTCAATTTCAGCTACAGGTTCACGGGTACAATTCCTGAAATATTTGCAAAATTCCATGAACTTTCACTATGTATCTCATGCAGTTCATGATGATTTGTTCTAAATTTCCATTTCAAGTAAAAATTCTGATCTTTTGAAATAAATTATTGGAACAGAAGAAAAATATAAAAATCTTTAAGGAATTTCTGAATAATAAATGAAAATGAAAAGAAAAGTTGCACATGGTGGAAAAAAAATCTAATAATATATATGAAAATGGAAGCTACTTTAAATTTACCCGAAATGCTGTTGATATGAGAATATTTAGAATAATTCATTGATTAGTCTATTTTAACAGTTGACTTCATTTATCTACAGTTGAATATAGAAGTGCTTTCATCATAAGAGTGATTCATGAAATCCATTTTAGGGAAGGACATTTCCGCCCATTTTTACTCAAAGATGGATAAGCAATTTAAAATAAAAATGACAAACTTTCTAACCTTACAATATTCTATTTCACGTAACAAGTGACTCTGGAAAGTAGCAACAAATGAATATATCATCGGTAAAGTAATAATAGATGCGATTACAGCAGCAGTTGAAATGACCACAGCCAGGAAAGCGGATCGGCGAAGTTGTTGTTCCTCCAATGAAGATACTTTTTCAAACATCACGTAATAACAGTCGCTGTTTCTAATAAAACCTGAAATTGATCTGTTCCAGCTTTATAAATCAGCTTGCTCTCCAGCTGAAACTGACGATAATTTACCCGAAATAACTTACGGGAAATAATACCACTTCAATTACAAGGCGACAATGAAACTGTGAAAGTCGTAAGAGAGAATAAATCTAATTATTAATTTTCGAATTAATAAAATTAGTTGGATTTTATAAAACATTGCCAATCATTGTGAGATTCATTTATCAAAGGAGATTTCGAAGATATTTCACAAAATAAAATACAAGCGGGCCAAAAGATTCCCCAAATTCCGTTCCAATTTTCAAATAAATTAGCAGACTGATTTGTTTTATTTCGCATGTATAATTTCTCTAAAAAAAATTAGATCTGCAGTAGAATATGGCAATCATTAAAATGTTTATTGCTGAATAGTTGAGGGAGTTTTCCTTTCCGATCAAACTCCAACAAATCACTAAATAAAACAGCATGTATCCTTTCGGTGTGATCATCCTGAGGTCTTCCAACTTATTGATAAACAATACATTAAAATATTGCTTTTTACTTTGATTCAAATGGTTCTGTCGATGCCAAGTGTTCCTGAACCATTTGTCAGAAATATGCAGATAGTAATAGAAATTAGCATTATACTCGTTGAGTTTGTTAAATTTAATTTATTTGAAAGTTTGAAAAAAGAATTCATCATAGGAATTTTTTATGAATCAATAACTAATATAATGAATAGTGAAAAAGAAATATTTATGACCGAAAATTAAGATTCTTTGAAAGACGAACTTACATAGTAGGGGCAGAATTTAATGATTGTGGTGTTGTTGATAACGCAATCGAAAGGGGAAAATGGGAAGGGTCATCTCTCTCCATTCCGAATTCTATACATAATTTATTTCAGATTTATGCCAATCCATCAATCTACAGATAAAAGTTAAAAATAAAACCAAAACTGAGACAAAAAAATATTCAAAAGAAGTTTTCATCTTCAGAATTTTTCAATTATTCTGAAGATGAAAACAATGTGTTTTAAACAATGTATGTTTTATAAATTGTTATAGAGTATTATAGACTTTCCCGAATTGCCATTTTCTTTGTTTGCTCTTCCAATTCTTAAATCACAGTGACCGCATTTTCTACTATCATCATTTATTTTTACCTTCGTTTTTGATGTCTACTTGAGTTGAATATCACTCCTGTAAAAAATATGGATTAAGAAGTTTGCAATGAATTTTTTTGCTTTTGCACTCAAGAAGCAAGACAGTATTTTCGGAATAATAACTAAAATTGTAATTTTCTCAGAAACAATTCCTATTATAATGTGATTTCTTAAATGAACATGAAGTTAGAGCAATAAATTTACCTCCCAAATAACGCAAGTAATCCAACTAACACAACATCTGGCGATATTTATGCAAACTATTTCATGCTTACAGAAATATAATAAACAAATGGGTTTGCATGGGATTCGTTCCACCTCTTTCATTCAGATAAAAATGTTGATCTTTGTTGTTACTCCTTACATAACTTTACAACTTCGTACCGAACTGTTTTAAAATTTTGATATATGTTTGCATTCGAATAGGAGCGTGTTTTTACATAGATATTCCTACTTTTTTTTCTTTTACCTATCACATCTGTGATAGGTAAAATTAAGCGAGCTGACAAAATTTATTGACCACGCCTTCATGAGCGGAATGAATTAATTGACCGCGTCTAGTTTCTGCATTCACCAGGAATCGGCCACATTTTCGTGTGGCCGATTCCTGGTGATTAGTTGGATCGGTCACGCGAGGTGTAGTCATGTCCAGCCAGTATGTGTATATTTACACAAATAATAAGGGATGAGGTAAAAACAAACCTGTGTAAAAAGCTGAAATAATCCTTTCAAATCTGATTCCAAACACAGTTGCTATTCAAAAATAAAATGACAGATTCTAAGAAAATTGTAAAGAAGCATACATAATGTATGCTCTCAGGAAAGTACACAAAGCGATTAAACGACAAAAAGTCGAGAACTATCATCATCCATTGATAGCAAAGATGATGAATGCAATAATAGTTTTAAAAACTGCTGATGATAATTGTTTGGTAATAGATAATGTTTTATACTAATTTTCATAACAAAATATTCATTTCTCCATAGAAAGATAAAACAACAATATGATTGTTAGACGACATTCATTTCGTCAACAATTTTTCACTTTAACATGCACTGTCGCGAAAGTCGCGAAGACTAAAATAAAATGTTTTCCACAGTTCATAATTCATGAATTATTCCATTTTTGTATTTGTCTTAACTTTTTTATTTCAATTCACTTACACTATAAAAAATTATTCTATTTGGATAGTTATGTAAATTTCTTTAGATTATAATCTTAAAAATCTGTTACATCCTTATCTTGAACATCTGGTAAAATTATTTTTTGTAAAGCATCTCTTAGATAAAGGATTTATCTCATGATGCAAATTAACAACGTTTTCCCACATTAAGAGATAAATCCGTTATCTAATTTTTATTCATTTTAACATGGATAATTATGCACATCTGTTTGCTAATCTATAACAAAAAAAATGTGTTTCTCATGCAACCATATTCTACATAGCATGAGAAAACTGTAATCCACTTTTTGTATTCTGCTGGTTAATAAAAACCACTCCCACTACTTAACAGATATAAGCTTGTATCTCGCTTACAAGATCATCACTTTTTACCATTTACGCTTGCAAATCATCACGGTTACGCTTTTACTTCGACTCTTCACTTTTACCTTATTACTTCCGCTTATAACTGTCACTCTTTTTATCCTCACTATTATTATTGCATTTACTATTACCGTTACTATTACGAACGAATAAATTCTTCCTACTATCAACTTGTTTGACCACAATCAATCCTAAGAAAATCGTCACAACAAAATTTCCACAACATGCACTATGTATGCTTATTTACGATAAGAACTGATCATTAATGGACGAGGAATGATGCATAAAATGCAATTAATATAATGCTAACACAAAACAGCACATTTGAAAGTTGCATTTTTAACAGGAATAATGCCTTAATTCATTAAGCTTTCATTAGTACACCTGTCTTGTTTGAACATGGAATAGCAAAATTGATATCTCGTCAGACCTTTTTAGATTGCTGTTTCTCCTGCCATCAATTCCATCGTATAGCACATGATCTTCTGAATGCAAATGTTCATATCTATAAAAATTGAACGTCAGTAGTGGCGCTCATTTTTTATCAAAAATCTAAATAGGAATTTGAAAGATAGAAATGAGGAAATCATTATTTTAATCCTTAAATCAATGAAAATTAGCTCTCGAAGTCACTTTCTGATGGATAAGAATAATTATATTAATAATAATGTTAGAATTATTTTTTGATCGAAAAGATTCTGAAATGACTCACAACAACCATCGAGTTTCGTTATCTCACACAAAGGAACTTAAATACATATTTAAGTCGATGACAATGAATCAAAATTATGTTTCGAACTTTTCATCTTGTTGCGATGACTTAAAATGTCCAAAGTGCCTGTATTCTTTTACTTTCTTAATAATCCTACCACCGGAATCTGCCATCTTCCTGTCTATACTGCTGTTTTGTTTTCCGGCGTCAATCAAAACATCAACATGTATTAGAAAAGCAGCATAATTAATTATATGAGAATTCGGAAATTTTAATAAAAATAAAAACGAAGGGTTTGCATCGACTACATTTTATTTCATACACAAAACTCAATACTTATCGGGAAAATAAAGTTTGGGAAAGGATTGGAACTTGGGAGAAATGATTTTGTTGTGTACTAAAATCCTTGATAAAATCCTTGAAATCCTTAATGATGAGCCTTATTTGCCACAACTATGATAGACAATGAATTGGGAATATCGATAATATCACCGATAATTTGTGCATCGCTTTGATAGAAAGGGAATTATGGGAAATTGATAGAATTTGAGGTTTGGAAAGCGCCGCTAGTCAAATACCGATGAAAGTAAAGGAATTGAATGAGAGAATTGAATTCCTGATTGGTCAGAGCAGAGGACTTGATGAAAATGAATGACCCTTACAGACAAGAACTTTTTTATAGTGAAGTTGTCCATTACATGTGAACCCTTGTACAATTTACAACATGTCAGCTTATAGCACAAAGAGAGATAATTCACAACATATCATCAAAGCACAACCAATTTACAATATGTTGATTATATCGTAAAGGTTAAAGTTTGACCATACAACGATATTTCTATGCTACAAAAATTTTTTATTGTTTGAAAATATCTACATTTCAAAAAATATTTCGGTTTTTCCGACAATACAATGTTGAAATACACAATGTCGTAGTTAGATTAAGATCACAGATCCTTGTAATCGAGATTAAGAGCGATATATGGTAGCCTGACAAGTCCTTTTTCCGGAAAATATTTTATGCGACATTTATATTGATGTTCGTCGCTGTGCCTACAGATATCAATCAATGAAAACATGATGAAAACGTTATAAACCGCCAAACTGCTCAACAGATGGAAGAGTGCATGAAAATATGGAATTCCTGAAATACTTATGATAGCAATGTTAAAATATATTGAATAATTCTGAAAGTGAATTTCATGGAGATTTACGCAAAGAATCGATGATCATCTTCACTTGCCATTGGAACAAAACGAATTTGGAGTTGTCATTTCAATCTATGTAAGAAATAATTCGATTTCCGAAGCCTATCTGAAAATATTTCCGTTAAAAAATAACCTAAAAAAAGCCAGAAATTACAGAACACTCGATCAGATATCCAACAGATAGAAGCAGCGATCCACAGTGTCAATATTTTCCGTGGAAAGCTGATGATTTCAGGAATACCAGCACTGAAAAAGGGATCGATAAATTACTGGAATATATATGGAATCTGAAATCTCAGAACTCAGATATGAGTTTCGATTAAGAAGAAATTTATTTTAAAAGGAATAATTAAGTAGTAAAGACTTACTTAGCCGCTTCATGATAGATGACGGTGATACTCGGGATGGAAAAAAACATTAGTGCCAATGCATTCAATGACGGTTCCAGAAAACAAAATGTACTGGCTACTACGGTCATTAGCACTATTGCACAACGCACTCGACCGCTGTAATATATGGATGACAGCTTGGATTTTATTGATTTTATAATTTCGAAAATTGGAAATATTTTCAATGTTATAGAAACTGTGAGCAAAAGAAAACATAATTTGAAAATTTATGACGGGAGCATGGAAAAGTGCGCTCATATTTCTTGAGCAAAAAAGTATGAAACATACACATATTTCTGAAACTGTCGTGGGTAGAAGCTGCAAACCGGAAAATAGGTAGCGAAGCACATCATCAACAACCATAGTATGCTAATTTCATCAATTAGTTGACCTGCAACAGGTAAGCATGCATCAAATTGAAGATGTTTTCATCTGTAAATAATTTCAAAATTACTTGTAATACTGTTGTAAGATTTTTAAAATAACAAACAAAATCAGGTGAGATTAAAATTTCTATTTTATGCTATGCATTTTCGGGACTAATTTTCGGTATTATCAGCTTTTACTTCATAATTATTACAAGAAGTGATAAATAGCATTAGTAAATAAGAATTTACCGAAAAGATTGAGAGTAGCATGATAATAAGTAGACGCAATACCGATAAGAGTAAGAAGAACATGGGGCAGAAGAATAATCCAATTAACGGTCTCGATATATGGCTTTATCAGGAGAACGCTTATATTTGGTAATATTATGAACGGTATATTTGTTACCTGGAATGTATGCGAATTCAAATCCATGTATTAAATTTTAGTTATAAATTACTTAAAACTCAAATGGACTGAAAATTTCCCATTTTAGTATTCATTAGATTTGGTTCATATATACTTGTATGTTCATAAAAAGATAAATAATGCTTTTTCTGAAGTTAGAAAAATGCCACTTGGGAAGAGCCATGCGAATATTCTCTTCGAGAAGCATTACAAAAGTTACTATACTGACTTTGCTCGAACCTTCTTCGATTACATTCTTGCTAAATAATTTGACATTTGAAATTAATTGTGAAAAAAGTGAAATTCGACTTCTATTTCTCTTTTTTTCTTACAACTCATTCTCTTCCCATAAAAGTTACTAAATAAGCTACATTTATAAGAATAAGACAAACAACAGACAGTATTAGCGAATTCAGCAACGACCGAAACAATTTGATATTTGTAAGCACTTTCACACCAAGTGTATCCACTTTCGTAGGCGAACCATCCATCCATTCGCGTCGCAGTTGATTGTTATTCGCGAATCTAGAAATTTAATTTGCTAATGCTGTGGAATTAATTTAATAGAAAATAAGGTTGACAAGCAAGATTTCTAACTCTTTCTTATGTTTAATGGGTCAAGATTTCTATGAAACATATTGAAAATAGAACGAATTTCACAATTTCGTCTGGAACTATGTGAAATCAAAATTCCGAAAAATTTGAATGCTTTACCATATCTTTATTTATTTATTTAAAGTATTTTAATTATCTAGATTTTCATGTTCTTCAAAATAATATATTTTTTTAATAATATAATATATTGAACCTATAATTTAGAAAACTTGGCTCGAAGAATTTCGATGTAACCAGAAGAACATAAAAAATGAAAATAATTGAACAAAGAAAAATAAAAAAGATGAGAAAGTAGAAAATGAGATGAAAAATTAACATTAAAACTGAGCCAAGCTACCAAAACTTTGAAGCTTTGTAATTTATCGGATTAAAACTTTTCTAAACTTGGTAATTTTCACAACAAATATCTTCTATGTGCATCCGAACAAAATTAATTCATTTATAAATTAATAAAAACTTTTCAAACGTTAGTTTGAAATTAAGGAGGAGAACGGACTGTTTATGAATTGCAATTTGTACCAAGAATAGCACGGGTTTAAAAAAAAAAAAAAAAGAAAAAAAAGAAAGAAATAGAAAAAAACTAACTGAAACAAATCACCATGTCAAGAATTTGAGAGTCATTTAATTTTCGAATATGAGAGAACTTTGTTTTGATTGATGAAAAGTAGGAGAAATTATACAGAGCAATCGTTTGACACAAAAGACGAAAGTTCGAAATTTTTAATTTCGCAACTTTTATTATCAATATGTTAAAAGAAAATAAGAATAATTAAGTGAGATGAGAAGGATTGTCATTGATCGACAATTATGAATCAATTCTTTCATAAAGAAAAATATGAGAAAAAAATAACTGAAAAAGCAAACTACAAATCAAAATTTTGATTTGGCCAATTGGAACTGCATGAGTGTTTTCCACTTAAAATGATGCACTTATTATCAGAAGTAATTCAGTTTTTCAATCAAAACAATTTCTATTTTTTTTTTTATTTGTAATGAATGAATGAATCCACTAAATTCCTATATTAATCTACAATAATCAAATAATCGATATATATAAAATCGAATAACATATTGTAGGTAGTATGAACTCTTGATCATACTGCTAATAATTCCAGATCTAATCATATTTACACGCTGAAATTTCAATCGTTCATCTTATGCAAATATATTATAAATAAGCACATTTAATTTCAATTATTCGTGGGTGTTATTCGTATCATTAATAAGAAAACAACAGTAATACAAATAAAATATATTCAGATTTCATATGAATTTGAAAATCTGCTTAAAATATAAGTTTGATATGCATATTAGAAGCAATGTATGGACATGGTATAAATGATGCTAATTGTAGATAATTTCGTCGATATTAGATCTGTCTTAAAAATCTACTTGTCTGAATGTTTATTCATTTATTTATGCATAACACTTTTAGGTTAAGGCTCTAAAATATTCAATACAAATGAATAATAAATGCTATTTCATCGATTTTTCTCGCAAAATCGTTGATGAATTTTTGATTTGCTGTTATTGTAAAGATTTCAGCATTTTTATGATTTCAATTGTTTGACCGTAAAAAAGAAAAAAAAAGAAATTTAAATCTTTTTGTCTGTACAGAAAAATTTTGTTTCCAAAAAAAAATCTACAGGCTTGATTTTACCTGCTTAGTTGAACACATGATGTCGATAATATTGATCTGGTTTGTTCAATTACAATTGCTTTAAGAGTTATACTCTTCTCACTAAATATTATCAAACAACTCCTTTAATTCTTTCACAGAAACAGTCTGCTCTTCTTTTAACCTTTCCCTTTATACAATCTGTAACTTTATGCACAAACTAAAATTAGTTAAAATAAATAAAGAAATTTCGAATAATATTCCAACATATCGTAAGATGCTGCCATATCATATGAACAAGAAAAATTCAATTTTTAGCAAAAGAATAAGTTCTCTTGAAGCAAATTCAAAAGAGAGAAATCGAGAAAATTGGGTTTTGAAAGAGAATTGAATCGACTGCGCCTTGTCAATCAATAACAAAGAAGTAATATTTTCTCTTTTTTATTTACAAAGTTGATGAGATTTTTAATTTTACTGAGAAAGTTGATTTATTATTTTAAAAATCATGACTTGTTATAAACATAAGCATTGCAAGAAATTCGCCAATTTGAAATTCTAAGTGTTAATAAAAAATTTTACATCGAGCAACGTTTATTAAATTACCGAATTAAATAAAGTTTATTAAATTACCGAATATTTTAACATGCTTCAAGTGGAAATGGTAATATGATTAAGTAAAAGTGATATATTGTTGAACATTAGAAATTTTAGCAGTAACAGAGGAGGAAAAATATAATTTATGTATAAATTTTTTGCATGGTTTTTTTTTTCCGAATATATGAAATACAAACAAGAATGTGAACAGATATTGTACTTCTAGATAATTCCGGAAATTCTGCAAATTTCATCGTAAGATTTGAATAGGAGTGGAGACAAATATTTGTTTTGCATGTGTGTTCGCATGGACAACAACAAGAGAGATGACAATCAAACATTTCTCACCATTTACTGCATTCAAAGTAAATCTGGTTTAGCACTTCGCAAATACAATAAATGTATTGTGGCTTATAAAGATCGCTGCATATTTCTGTCAATAAACAGAATAATTTGTTCTAATGTTAAACAGACTCTCAGGTCACCGAAATGAGTTTGTTTTGAGTTCGTAAACAAGGAGATTGAGAGAAGACATACAATCATTGATATTCCATTCCAAGTAAGGATGCAATTGTTTGATAATGAAGTTATCGATAAGAACTGCTGATTGCAGCAAAATGTCACTTCGTTTCATTGCTGCACAATGTGTCACTTTCTCGCATATTTCATTAATGCAACTAAGTTTATTGGAAATTACTGAGTTGACGAAAGTTTTCATTATATTCTGTCAGAAATTTTCCACATTTTTCAAACAATTTAGGACAAGTTATTTATCTATAAGAATTTGAAGCATCACAACATTTTCAGTTCTCGCAGTCTGAGAATTGCTCAATGATTGTAATAATTCATTTATCAAAAGATGATTAAGATAATTAAAAAGATGAAGGCAGTAAACTGAGATCTACAGAGAGGAATAATTGAAATATTACTATTTGCATCAAAGACTTGTTATGTACAGATAAAGTTAATAATCAAAATGCATTAATGAAAGATAGTTTCAATTTTTTGTCATGCAAAAGTATAATTTATTATCAAATTCGACATTAGCAATTCAATCTCGGCTACCTAAACATCTTAGGACTTTATCAACTATAATAGAAGCAATAGCTTCCCTTTTTTTTTTCTCTATTTGCTTGATTACAAATCCAAAATAATATCTGAATTCTAAACTTTGGAGCAAAAAATGACTCGACAAAAGAAATTTTAGCATATTTCACCTTTCGAAATTTGATTGATGACTAGTCACTGTCTTGAGAATAAATAGGCATCTTTATGGAAACAAACTGATGACAAAAAATCTCATCTGGATAATAATCTATTCATCATTACTAGAATAATATTGTGTACGACGAATGAGTACCTTAGTATAAAGAAAGTGTTACACAACTCTATCGAAATTCGCAACCAATTAGTATGGCATAAATTATTCTTATGTATGCATCAGTTGCGAATTTTTGAAGAAATTATCCTGTGGTTGCCTTTTTTCAGTAATTTTTTCCAATATTTTTCAATTCTTCACGGTAGATTAGCTATAATTATCGATTTTAAAATTCTCTTGCGACACTTTTCAAATGCAAGAGTTCCCCTCAGAAAATTTCCCATCCCCGTTTTTAGTGGAACCTTGGAATTTCTTTTCTTAAAGATCGTTCGCAATGCTAATATTTTTGATGATTTCAGATCAAATTATAACCTCGTAATCAATTCGAAAAAAAAAAATGTCGCAATTTTTAGAACATAAGGCAAGAGGGAAATATGAATTAGAAATACGTCAATTTATTAAGAAAAAGAATGGAAAATTTTCTGTAAGAAATAAATTTAATCATAAAGATTTCGAAGAGTTCAAGCAGATAAATCCAATCTATTTACACTGAGAAATTTCGTTGAAAACTATTAATGATTACCTTTCCTCCAAATTTGCTTCCGCTCAATAATAATTGTATTAATTTAGTTATTGGCATTTTATCCTTTTATATTATTAACATGAAATAAATATGTTCCTTCAATTTTTTTTCACTCAAAGATGCATTTATATAAATTCAATAATTTTTTATTCTATTAAAAAAAAAATGTCCGAAAACGTAAAATATGTTTCTATTGGCATTTTAATCGTTTTCGTTTGGTGATCCTTAGAAATCCAATCCTTAAAAAAATAAATTGAGAACCAGTTTTGAAAAAGAAGTTCAAAAACTCTTTGCTTGCCAAAATGAAGGAGTTTTATCTTCTTGAGCGCTCAATTGCTTGCCTTTTTAACAATTATCTTTTGTGAACGAATAATAATTATCTGCTTCTGATGTAATTTTTCATTCTTGTTTCTGTCTGCTGAATTAGCTTACAATAAATACTTCTTAGCCAAATTAGCTGGAATAAAAATACTGATAAGTTAAGAGTTATTGATTTGAAAAATGTTAAACTTCATTGGAAATACAAAAAATATTGTAATATAAAATCCTATTAGACATATTACAATGATGAAAATGAGAACAATAATATTATAATATGAAAATTGTTCCTATTTCTATGAAAGTTCCTAATAATTTTTTTCGAACTTACTACAGAAGTCACCAGGATCAATAGTTTGAAGGATTACCTACCGATATTTCATTAATGTTTATGTCTTCCAAATTTTCAAAGAAAGCCATTCAAAAAAGCTTTGTCTGCGAATTGTTTGAAGACTGGATTTAAAAAATAAAAGAAAAAAAGAAAAATAATAACTTGAATTTACGCATAGTTTAGCATCTGTAATTTACAAACTCCAACAAAACTGAACCGGTCGCCAACTCATTAGAACCCCTTTGGAGTATCCCTTATGATCAAATGTTGTACATCGTGTATATCCATGTCTGCGCTGATACCGGTAATAATTCTTTATGTCAAATTAATCGTAGCATAAAAATTTTTACATTCAAAAATAATCGAAAAAAAGAAAAGAAATCGATCAATGCAATATCAAAGAAAAAAGAATGCTATATTTGATTAAGAATTCAGGAAAAAAACTCATAAAAATGCATGACATCATTTCGCTATTTCTCGAATTATGTTGAATAAACTAAACATGAAGTCATGAAGCGAATCCTCATTTGAAAACTGGTAGGAATAGAAATAACATTCTTGAACTTTTCCGTTCAATTTAATCATACTAAACTTTTTCCTAATTCCGATTTTTAAATTAGAATAACTGCCAATGCTTTTTTAATTTCAAAACTATCCTACAGCAAGCAACAAATCAATCAAAACTTATTCCATTTTGCTCTTAACAGCAGAAGATTTGTCGATGAAAACATAATTGTTGCTACATAAAATTATTTTCAAATTATTTCATTATTTCCATTATATGAGAGAAGAAATTTTATAAATTCCATTACCTTCGTTCATTCAATTACACTGTGAGCAATTTCTCACTTTTGAAGTTAGCATTCACAAGTGCAATAGCAATATAATTCGGCTCTATTTTGCCCCGAGGAATTATATATAACTTTTTTAGTCAAATAACATTCACAACTAGTTTGAATTTCTTCGATTTTATAGTTTATCCGTTTCACTGCATTATTCTGAAAATGATCTAAAACTAATGCATCAATTTTATCCTTGTGATAAAATAATTTAATCATTCGATATAAAAGTACAATTTTTCTTGAACAATGATTTCACCATTTTGAATTGTTTACTTCTTTTATTTAATAGTCAAATTCTAGATCTTAATAAACAATATTCAACAAATCAAATTTTATCATCACTGATAAATAAATAGATAAATATATATATAAAACTTTTTTTTAGTCAAAAAACATTCCGAACTGGTTTGAATTTCTTGAATTATATAGTTTATTTGTTCCACTACATTATTCTGAAAATAATATTTGAAGGTTATTAAAACATTATATCCATGGACTTGAACAATCCTCACATTCTCGGAAGATGGTCTGATCACTTATAATGATTTTTTTATACTGAAAGATTTCTGTACATTGCGATTTGATTTATTATAAATCGCTTGAAGGAAAAGAAAGGAAATGCTAAAATGAATTATATCTGCAAATAATTTTTTAAACGGAGAAGTACGCCAAATCCTCGACTATTTTATTAGTTTCCTTAAATTCATGCCTGGAATGATCTGCCAAAAACTATTCCGAGATATTTTAACTAAACATTTCAATGAAAAATCCAAAAGCATTGGGTAATATAAGCATTGAATGATAGCTCTGGCCAACCAGTCAATAAAGCATTTACATATAACAAGCCCGTCGTTTAATAGTTGGAACCAATTTTTTATGCATTGGTAACAGTGAAATAATTAGTAATAAAAAAGTGATTAATCTAAACATCTGAGATTGTATTTTCCAATTTTTCTAATTTCTGAATGATGTATTCTGATCCTAATTCAATTTTGATTCCAGATTTCCAACATTTTCTTCCTCTTCATCACAAGTAAATCGAAATTTTTGAACGAAGAGAGTTAGCACAAAAAATCAAAACAAAACTCATGATTTAAGATCAACATGTTGCAAACGGACATTACAATTTTAGGTAGAAATCACCGGTCTCCCATTACTGTAACACTGAAGATATTTAATTACCTTCAATCTATGTGAAGATTAAACAATAGAAGTGTCACATAACTGATACCTCATATCTCTAAGACGTTTCTAGTTTTTTGCTATATGAGTTGAATTACACTTATTAAATGTTTAAGACAATATCGTCGATATTGAAAATAGACATTGAGTAGGGTTCCCTTCGCCTTTTTCTTCATTTGATAAACTTTTTAAATACCAAAGTAACTGATTCTGGAATGACAAAAAATCAAACACACCCGACTTTTTTTTTTCTTTTTTCTGGCGTTTTATTTTATTTTTTTTGTAAAATTCTAGAAGATTTTTTTCTCTATTAATTTTTTTTTCATTTGAAAAATTTCTTTGGAGAACAATACTTCTGTGTTTCTCAATTCGTATCGTTTGTACTTCATCCTTGCATCAAGTTTCTATTTTTTAAAAAGAAAAAAACTTACCAGTGATGGATTCTTGTTGGATGCTTTGTTCGATCTTTCTCTTTTCCAGAATTCCTTCTCTCATTTACGTGCAAATACAAAGCAAGACATCATTAAGCCCAAACTTTGCAATGTTTTCTATGTGCGTACGTTTCCACTGTCTCATCATGACATAACATATGGCATTCTCCTAGCTTTCTTCATCCTCCCATCTCTTTCACTTGTAACATTTGGATAGCAGCTGCAACTTTCCTTCGCTTTAACACTTCCTCTTCCAACATCCAACTTCTCAGTTCAACTTGCTTATTCGTATTCATTTTCCCTTTTTTTTTCCCTTTTTTTTTTTGCTATAATTAGCGTCTTTTACATTCTCATTAAGGGAATCTAATTCAACATATTTGGAGCGTATCTAATCTGCACATCATGACCATTTGATGACTGTAACGTGAAGTCACGTCGGATATGAATCAATCAATTTGCACGTTCACTGTTTCTTCAGATAACTTTCCAGTGCTTCATGTCACAGACATGTCTTGACGAGTCATCACTGAGTCATGTATTCCTTACTGTCATTTTTGTTTGACTGTATTGATGTCGATGCACTTAACGAGAGAGCATATATTCGCTTCATTTTGAATGTACAGAGACCTATCGCCATACTTATAAATAACAGTTCATGCAGTATCTTTCTACTTCTTCACATTTCAGGTAATCTGGCAATATGTAACAAGGACATATCGGACATTTATACTTTTGCAAATTAAAATGCTCGCACGCATTTCACTGGCACTGACATGTAGAGAGAGAAGAGCTTCCGAGCTATAAGTAGTACAATTCCGATAGAAATATATTTCAATAAATATCTTAATTTACGAATTAAAATGAATCTATCGTTGGCTTAGAATATCGCAGTAATTTATTACTTCAAAATCAAATCCTTTTTATTAACAACCAGCATCATCGTTAAGAGAAATATCGATTGAGACACTATTACACATCCATTTATCCACATTTGATCTTTAATTCACCGATCATATATTTGAATTCACAAGAATTCCCAACGAATCAAAACAAAATTCCAACATTTTCTTTACTTCCGAAAAATAATGAATAATCATAAAGCAAAGCAGAATAAGCAGTAAGCTATTTCATTTGTCGGTGGGCAGATCGGTCCGAACGCTTTTTGGAATTTCTGTCATGTATTAGCAAGACTAGCGATCACATCATGTGGTAGCCTGACGGTTGCTATGTGATGCAGAGAAATAACATGCCAGCGCGCTGGAATTGAACAGAAATCATAACTGCGCGTAATTTCAAAAAGTTCAGATTTTTCTAAATTTAAATAGTTTCATAGAATGAGAGCAATATGGGTATTGGGTGGTGTATTGCTATGTGGCGCAATGATCGTGCAAGTGGCAAGTGAAATGCCGAAGTTGCTTGTTGTGACAGTTGCGACAGAGGAAACAGATGGTTTGCGACGATTGAAACGCACGGCTGATGCTAATGACATCAGATTAGAAGTGTTTGGTATGGGCGAAGAATGGCAAGGAGGCGATACTCGCATTGAACAAGTCGATTCATTCTTTCTTTCAAACATTATCTTTCTTTTCTTAAGTTAATTTGAATTAAAGTTAGAATCATTCAAATTAATCATCTCCTTCATCCTTCTCGAGAATCATTTTGCTAAATAAATATATTCCTTTCTTGAACTTCGACCGATTTGTAATTCATTAAAGGAGTAAGAGAAAAAGCAAGTATCTTCAAAAGGATCATTTTTAGGGTGGTGGTCAGAAAATACGCATTTTACGGAAATCTCTGGAAAAATACAAAGACATGAATGATTTAATAATACTGTTTGTCGATGCGTAAGATTCAAATTTACATAAATATATATATACAGTTCTTTCAAAGATTTTATCGCATTTTCAAATAAGATAAATTATGAATAAAATTTATTAATCAACTGTAGACTTTTTTTAATTTCTTAAAGAAATTTTGAAATGTTTTCTTTTTCCAAATTTCAGAATATTTTTAGCATAAGGATATAGATATAAATTTAGACTTGTTACAGTTATGATGTAATTTTTCTGGGCAATGAAGAACAAATTTTGCGGAAATTTTTCACTTTTTTTGATGGTTTTCGTGTTGTATTTTCATCGGAATCATTTTGCTGGCCTAATAGAGATTTAGCTCCGAAATATCCACTTGTTAACTTTGGCTACAGGTATATGTTTTACAGACGTATTAGTTTTATTTTCTAGATGAAATCAATATACTTCTGAATTATAAATATCTAAACTTTTCCAGATATTTAAATTCTGGGATTTTCATGGGTTTTGCTCCTGAGATTTGGAATTTAATAAGCTACAAAGATGTGGAAGAAAATGATGACGATCAATTATATTACACATATCTCTATTTGGATGAACAAATACGAGTTAGTTTGTCATCATAATTTGTCCTTTACATTATTCGCTTGATTTTTGTGCAGTTTCAGATGTAATTTATGCTATTGTTGAAATGAGTTAATTATTAGCATGCTCAAAGTATGTTGCCATTTCGAAATTTTTTTTTCTTTATGACTGAAATTAATAGTTAAAAATTCTTGTGAAAACAATAAATCATAGTGTAAAAAACGATTCGATTCCTTGTGATTGTGACTTAGATTTTCATTGTCAAAAGCGTTTAACGCCATCGTGATGTATCAGATTTACTTTTGAGAGTAGAAAAATTAGGAGAAAGGAATTTTTTTTTGCATTTAATGCATTCTTATTTTCGCATGTAATCAAATGATGAGAGTTGAAATTTCAAAACTTAGGTAAGCTCATTCAAATTAATTACCAAGATAGTGCCTTGCAAGAGTTAGTGATGATAGGAACATAGTTAAAACAAAATTAAATATCCTAAGGCTCATCTGTCACTCTCATATCTTTTTTTATATATAGCCGCTATTAAGTTACTGTAATTATTTATTACCATTCTCTGGTCTGTTTCCTATGCATGACCGCACGGTGGACTCATATCTTCTCCAATGGTGTTCACAATGCTAGTTATGAAATCATTTTAATTATTTCTTTTTAATATTTTTTTAGTCCTATATATTTTTTTGAATAAGTTCGTAGATTGGAATACGCAGTTATTAATGTCTAAAAATTCTTAAATATTGTTTTCTTTTTTTAAAATATATTTGTCATTCATGCTAGATTTTTCCTGAAGCTGTATAGGATTAAAAAATATTAGCAGAAAGTTTGGATTTCATCAAATTAATTTAAAGTTGTCGCTGAAAATGACACTGGATTCAATGAGTGTTCTATTTCAAAATTTAAATGGCGCATCGAATGATGTGAAGTTAGAAATAAGTGATGAAAGAAGCCGAACATATTTTGTGAGTCATTTTTTTATTTTGTTAACAGCTGTTTTAGTTGTGCTGAAGAATATGAAGTTAGATAAGCAAAAAGACAATGTTTTTACAGAATATTCGGTAAATAAGGATATATTTTCTTAACAGAAATTTAGGCTTCTAAATTAAATTCAGCAAGTAGCTGTTGTCAGTTTAGATCTACAATTTAATTTACAATACATATCCTTTGGTTATACATGGTAATGGTCCGAGCAAGCTCCATTTGAATCATCTTGCTAACTACATCGACCCGCTAAGGACAGCCACTGCGAAAACGCAATCTACATCAATGGTATTGTTGGAAATTTTAGTTAAAATTAAGAAAAAAAAAAGATACATATATATTTTTTATGTTTTTCTTATTTACAAAGTACAATTTAAACAGGAAAGTATTTGTTTATTTTGCAGTTTAATTGATTCAAGTTTAAAATTTTATTGCCTGATTCATAGCTTCTTCTCCTTCTTACATTTTATTTCATTTCATAATCAGTTTCTCCATTAAATAAATGTTAGACCGGAATGACTTTAGAAAGTTGCATGTGAAGATGCACTTCTTGAAATGAAATCTGCATCTTCATACACAACTTCTTACATGACGAACTTTTGATGAATATGAATTCAGGATCTTGAGAAAATTAATTTGCCGAGATTATTTTTATCGATCATTATTGCCAAACCGATACCTTTTATTCGCGAATTTTTCGAAAATATTAGGAAGTTAGCTTATGCAGATGAACTAATTGATTTATATGTTTACTGTAATCAAAAATTCTTAGAGAAAGAGGTAAGCGGTTTTATTTCATTATAATTGTTTTTTCATAGCAAGATTTCCTATTTCTAAATAAGAATGAAGAATAAGGAAAAAATTTTTTATATTTTATTTAATTTCGTAATAAATTTCTCTTACTGAATAAATGTTAGATTCAGATATTAATCTGATGAATGAGTATGATTGAAAAATATGAATTCTGATGTGAAGTAATATGAAGTCTTAGATGTAAAGTCTGATAAATATGATTGAAAAATAAACTGTTCGAAATAAATTAAAATTATATTTATCATTCCCTGATCGTCACAGCTTGAGATTTTTCTAGGTCAGTGACTTTGTTGAAAATGTGAAGGGACGTTATCGATCGCTATTGTATGATGAAAGCAACACGAAAATGGGAGAGCGTGAAGCTCGTGCGTTTTCATTGTTCGTACTTTCATTTTAGTATGTTGCTTAATAGTGATGATTGAAAAAAAATTTTTTTTCGATTTAAGCATAAAATTTTTATGCAGATTTTCTTTTAAATTAAATTTCCAGTAGTTTTCCCAAAATTTTTTTCAGAAAACAAAGTCTGTTATTGGGCAACGAATACTTAGTAATGATTGATGGTGATGTGCATTTGAATAATTCGGAAGCCTTGCTGTTCATGGTTCGTATAATAAAACAAAAAAATCCGTAAGTTCATAGAACAGACATTTGATTTTCATTGAAACTGGTGCTTGGTTTCAAAACAAAAAATCGATTAGTGAGTTTTAATTTTGACTTATTGTAGAAAACGAAACAAATTAATTGCAAAATCACCGCAAAAAAAAATATATATATGTATAAAGAACATAAGTTGCTTTCTTCATTTCTTAGAAAATTTGATAAAAATTATTAGTTTGATCACTGTAATATCCAGCGAGCAAATGAATATATTATTGTTAAATGTTGCAGAGGGATTTTTGCACCTTTAGTTGGCCAACTACATAAATTGTTCACTAATTTTTGGGGAGCAATCGCTAGTAATGGATACTACGCTAGATCCGATAATTATCTGAATATCATTGATCGTAAGGAAATGGGAATTTGGAATGTACCGTATATTGGTTCGATTTTAGTAATTGCGAAGGAGAAGGTATGTAACTTTATTGAAAGCATTCTTCTTTATATTTGCACGAAATTATACTGGAGAAATTATCAGATATCGTATACTTTTATGGATTTTTATCGATTTTATAAACAGTGAGATATAAATAAATTTGCGAGTAAGAAATATTAATTTTATATGTCATAAGCATTCCTTTCTTGGTCACTATTTTCTGGAAGCAGTAACAATTTTATGCTTGCGCTTCGATAGTGTATATCGGGAATGTTTTCTTCGCATTAATGATAATAGACTAAAATTTTAATGATGATAAACTAAAAATTCAGTTTATTTTATTATGATGAATCATATTAATTACATGTGATTCCAATTTGATTATTTTTTTCGTTCCAGTTGAAATCTTTATCAAATGCTTACTATTATGACAAGAAATTGGATCCCGATATGAGCTTTTGCTCATTTGCACGTGATAAAGTAAGTATTAGTATAAAAAAACTTCGTTCATTACAGTGCGTCTCTTACTGGCAGCATAGATACGACCAAATATTTTCAAGAAGAGATTCAGAGTGGTTGAAAAAGTGAATATTTTCGGTAATGAGTTTTTATTTCAAATGTTTCATTTGCAACTTGCAGGGTCATTTTCTTTATCTTGATAACAGTCATTACTACGGTTTTCTGGTAGTTAGTGAAGATATTGAATCGTCCAAAGTTCATCCGGATATGTATCAAATTTTCAATAATAAAGAGGTTCAGTCTTTTAAAATTTCACTCATTCCAAATTTTTATTAGTTTTTGTAATGATGGTTGTAATGTTATAAAAATTCAGTTAATTGCAACATTACATATATTTAATCTTAAGCATTTTCATATGTCACTAATTTTGATTATGAAGTTGTTTTTGAACACTAACAGATATGTTAGATCTCAGTTATTCCATTGAAGGTCTTTTTTTAAAGGAATGGTCATTATCGAAATTATTTCAGTTATGGGAAAAACGATATATACATCCAAACTATTTCGCTGCTCTTAATGGTTCTACTCCAATTCTGGAAATATGTCAGGATGTATACGATTTCCCACTTATGTCTGAAAGATTCTGTGCAGAACTTATTGAAGAATGTGAGTATTACGGGAAATGGTCAGATGGTAAACATAAGGTATTTGAACTGTTGACTGGTTGCTTCACATATTCATTTTCTTGAAAAATGACATAAAATGAAATGTATTGTCTATTTGAATCATTGCTAGTGAGTTTAATCAGTATGTTCGTCGTTCTAGCAGAGAATTATGTTAAAGAGAATTTTTTTGAGTCATCATTATTCATTATAAAGCTAAATTTTAGGATGAAAGATTAGTCGGCGGTTATGAAAATGTACCTACTCGTGATATTCATATGAAGCAGATTGATTTCGAACGGCATTGGTTGTATATGTTAGATAAATATGTTCGTCCAATACAGGAAAAATTATTTATTGGTTATTACAAACAGGTGAGGTCATTATTTCAGAGAAAAAATTATCAAGAATTAGAGCCAAGTAAATGAGTGAAAAGCTAAAAAATGGAAGCAAAATTATTTTGATCGAAAAAAATTATATGTATTTAGGCAAATTTTTTGCTTGAAATCCAAAGTTTCCCGTGAAATACACTGGTTATATAATATTATTATTTGTAAAAAAGTTTTTTTTTGTTCTTTTGCTTTCGTAACTTTCAGCTATCTGATTTCATTTGCATGTCTGCATAAGTCATTTTCAAAATATGAGTTAGTCTTTATCAATGAGCAAAATTTTTTCGGATTTACATTTCCAGCCAGTGGAGTCCGTAATGATGTTTGTTGTACGTTACAAGCCAGAGGAGCAAGCTTCACTGAGACCTCATCATGATGCTTCAACTTATAGTATTGATGTTGCATTGAATAAGCGAGGAGTGGATTACCAAGGAGGTGGTGTTCATTTCCTACGATATAACTGCACTTTTGATGCTGATGTTGTTGGTGAGTTCGATTTTAACAATATCTATTACTGTAGCGTATCAGCAATATCGACTTTCTTCCATAAAAAATGATATAATTGTAAATGGCATTTCGTTTGCTTAATTACATTTCAAGTTTTAGGTAGCACTTCTTGTTTTTTAATAATAATCAAATAAATAGGCAAGGATATTGGAATAAGTCCTGCTCGATTAACTGATGCCCTTGCATGATATAACTGCACTTATGCATATTAAATTATTGCAGTAGAAGCTCTCACTATTTTAAATATATAGAACTGTAATTTATAATTATTTATTCGCAATTTCATTTACTGTCTTTTCAGATTAGTTTTTCATGAGACTCATCCAGCATTTTAAATCAGATATTTCGAAGCATTTGTTTTCCTTATTTTGTTTATGCTGTACGTAGGTGCTATAAAAAGTTGGTCTTGACGGACTATTAATAGTAAAATGCTAGTTATTAAAATAGCAAACTATTCCAGTTTTGATTTTCAGGTCATTCGATGATATTCCCGGGTCGTCTAACGCATCTACATGAAGGTCTGGAAACTACTCAAGGAACTCGTTATATTGCTGTGTCCTTTATCAATCCATAGCTTTATTCACTATGCTTTAAATGCTTTTATTAACTTTCCTTGTTTTTTTTTTTTCAATTTTTTGATTTTTATTTCCATTTCTTATTTTCCAGCTTCAAATATGAGTTCAAAATGTAGAATCGGTTCTTGTTTAAAAAGTTGTTTTCTTTGAACTTGAATTTTTGATAATTTAGGCTTGTCAGTAAATGGTGAATTTTTCGATGAATTTTAAACCATTTTGATCTTGTCATTGATCCCGGTTTAATATTGCTTCATTCTTTTCTTTCATTGTTTCAAATGTTTGGCCGTTTTAGAAAAGTGCAATTTTGGATTCCTCAAGTTATTTTTGTCTAACTTAAATAAATCATACTTTATCATAAAACAATGTTGTAACCTAATTTGCATTTGTCCTAATACTTCGGATATTTAAATTTGTTTATTTTGTGAATTGATTTGTCCTTAGAGCTACTGAGCAGCTCATCGGTCACTTCTAACTGAAAATTTACCTTTGCAAATTTGATTTTTAATCATGAATTAAGATAAAAATGTCATTCGCGGATCATAGAACATATTTCGGGAATTACTTCAGTCCTTCTATTTTCTGTTTTCTTATTTATTTATCTCTTTGTCAAAAGACTGTCATCAGTAAATTTAAATACATAAGATACTGCATTATTGATAGTGATATCAGTCTTCTTAGCGATATTTCCGCCTGAAATCTTCCCAGTTTTTTTTTTTTTAAGAGCAGAATGACACTATTTTTAATGATATAGACGAAGGATTGGAAAAAGACTGTACAGGGTTTTGAATAAGCTAAATTATTGGGAAGATAATAATATTGTATACATCATTTTATGCTTATTATATCACTCAAAATTGTTAGGATAATTTATAATGAGCCAGAAAAAATAATTCAGTCTCCAAAGTTTCGTTTATGAAGTTTCCTGTGTGAACTTTCAAATGAATGGTATTAATATCAAAGAATGGAATCGTAGAAGTATTTGAATTGTTGTGGTTTAATTTGTTGCAGCGTGACTGATAAAGTTCCATTTTTCTGAAAATCTGGAATGAAATTTGAACGTTATTGAAATGTTATAGCAATCATCGATAATTTTACTCATTTCCAATACTATTCATTAACATCTTAATTGCAAGACCTTGTCGAATTCTTCAGTTTAAAAGTTTTTTCAGCGATTAATTTGATCATATTTCAAACCAGCTTCATCAATGGCAATATATTCATTGGTCATATGGCTTGTAATTTTTGTGTCATCGTCGTTAACAGACAAATGTGACTCGTCTGTTTATAAATTAATTATATTCGCTTTGAGCAATAGCAATAATGATGCTTTAGAGAGATTGAGATGTTCAACTGAACGTTATAACATCGATTTCAAGATTTTCGATTTTGGACGGAGTTCTACTAGTTGGCATGAAAGTCGAAAAGTTTGTGTTTTCTTTGCGTTTATTTTGCTAAACTCATTGACTTAAATTAATATATTTTGTCGAGCCGACAAGTTAACAACGAATGCATATAATGCAAATTCAAATGATTATTTCAAGATTTCTATTGTTTTCTCTTCAATTTATTTTTTTTATCTTTTTGTTATTCATTGAAATCATGAAAAATCTAATCATTTCCATCAATTTAGAACATCGGAAAATTATTACGAATGTTGACAGCAGAGCTTAACATATTCGGAGCATCAAACTCAACTATTTTGCTCATTATTGATGGGTTAACATTTCGAAATCATTTGTTTTGTTATATTGTAGCAAAGGTCATTCTTTTTTGTAAGAAACTTTGACTCATTAATTTCAAGGTGCATTGAAATTCCTGGTTCGATCAATTTAATATCCAATTGCAACATCTCTTTAGATTTGATGCTATTATTGCATCGGATGAAAATGATATTATTTGTCAGTTTCTTAATGCGTGCAGCAATTGTCGTGCACTCCTTACATCAAAGATGATATCAAAGCAAGAGTAAGTGGTTGAAATATTAAAATATTTAGTTAAATGAATTCGATTTATTGTACTATCTGGCTTATCTAAATTATTTCAAGGGTTTGTTAGAAACGGTTCATTCGAATTATTGTTTAGTGAAGTTCGGTCAGTCGCTTTAATCGGTTTTGTCCCAAATATTTTAAATGTGCTTCACTTTGTTGGATCACAAGATGACAAAGTTTTATCATACAGCAGCTTGTATTCTGATAATTCAGTGGTAAACTAGCCTTATATTTTCTCAATAATTTCAAATTTTTAAAGAGATTGATCTCAAAACTTATGAAGAGAATTGAAATTTTTTTTTTTCAAATATTGCAAAGATGATCGGCTGTTCTGAAAATTTAATTTATTTGGCACTATAGTATATCGGCGGTTTATCCAGTTTTTCAAATTTATTTTACAGAACACCTTGGGATTGACGTTTGATGTAAAAAGAATATTGTTTCAAAATATCGATAATGCCAGTTCTGAGGTCATGCTCTCATTTCATGACAATGGCGATGCATATGTCAGTTTTTGATCTTATCTAAAGTTGTG
The DNA here is from genome assembly GCA_000499405.2 of Onchocerca volvulus. Classification (NCBI taxonomy): domain Eukaryota; kingdom Metazoa; phylum Nematoda; class Chromadorea; order Rhabditida; family Onchocercidae; genus Onchocerca; species Onchocerca volvulus. Next base: position 9,909,814 of record HG738140.1, on the reverse strand, counting down.
CCTACACTGTTATTTTATTTATTTTTCTATTACCTTAACTTTTCAGTTTTTCGCAAATTTAATAGAATTGTTGCGTTGCGTAAACGTTTTTTTAACTCATATTGGAAAATTTTTATAACAAGCAGCATCATGCGATGATTTTTTCATAATAGAATTTTTTAGGTGCACAACTTCCTACGAAACACCCATCCATCAATAATCCTAGGAAGTAGCAAAAGAAGTCAACTACTAAATTACTTAGGTAACTATATTGGTAAGGCCTGGTCAGCCGAAAATGGCTATCTACAATGTGGCGTCAGCTGCTTGCTAGTAAGTTATTTGTTTAAAGTTGTTTATAATTCCAAATTCCGAGCCTGAAACTGATTATATATGTGGACGAACTTTCATAAGTAATGATTGTTATAAATAATGACAAATAATAATAAATACAAGTGATAATTGTAGTAGAATACTGTGAAAAGATTTGGGACGTGTCGGTTCGTAACAGATATTTTTATAGAGAACATCGAAAAACACGTGGCCATCGGTTACACTAGCACTTTTTATTGCTAAACCAATTCCCTTTGTGCGAGAATTTTTGGCAACAGTAAGCTACATAACTTATCCCACTTCCAAAATTGATCTTTATATTTATAACAATCAAAAGTATAATAATAAAGATGTAAGTTTTTTTCTAATGGAATAATTTTGATTTTGAATTTGCCGAAAACTGTATACAATTTTTTTTAACATCTTCAGCCTTATCGTATAAAATTCACAATCATTTGAATAGTTAATTTAATATGAATTTTACTTACTAAACATTTAGAATGGAGCGCATGTCTTTATTTGATAGTGCCATGCTTTTTCTTATATTCTGTTATAATACTTGTATATTGCAAATTTTGCATCTCAATTTTTTTTAGGTCGAAGAATTTGTGAAAAATGCCAAAAAACTGTATCGAACAGTAGAATATATTAGCAGTGATACTGAACTGGATGAAAGAGAAGCCAGGAAGGCTGCTTTGTTGGTATTTTTAATTTTCTTGCACTTATATATTTTATTAGTTTAAGTTTTGTGCAAAATTTTGCATAGTTTCCGGAGTATTTTTTTAATCTTTACTAAATAATTCCAGAATTTCAGGATTTTTACTAAAAAAGCTTCAAATGATTTTGTATTCATGCTTGATGGCGATGTTCATCTAATAATACCTGAAACGCTACAATTTTTGGTTGAAACTGCCACTGTTGGGAAATTGTATGATTTTTAGTGTTAAATATTCTCGACAATGAAAAACTCCTACTATCAGCCATCACTGCTAAAGAATTTTCGAATGGTTCCAAAATTTATATATTTTGAAATGAATTTTAGATTCTGAGTGATTCTCTCCCAAACTACCATTAGTCATCAATTGGACAAGTGCGATTAAATTTTTTTGTAGAATTTTTAGCAACTTTGAAATTTGTTTTCAGTAATATCATTGCTCCATTATTAACTCTCCATGGCAAACTGTTTTCAAACTTTTGGGGTGCGCTAGACAATAATGGATATTACTCACGTTCAGAGGACTATATTGAAATAGTAGATGGAAAACGAGTGGGAATATGGAATGTACCTTACATCAGCAAAGCTGTACTTATCAATAAAGATAAGGTTGATTTTTTAAAATTAATTTATGATTTGCAGTTCTTAAACAAATACAGTAGTCCATATATGCATTTGTATAATGCGAGAAATGTCGCAAAATTCCAGGTCAAAATGCTTGAAAATAGCTACACCTTTAACGTAATGGTTGATGCCGATATGAGTTTTTGTGAATATGCACGAGCGATGGTAAAATTTTCTATTTAATTATAATTGATCAAAGTTAATGAATATTTTTTAAGCAAAAGAGAATTTTCTTAATATTTTTAAAGGAATTCTTTGTTTCAGACTTACGAAGAGTTTATTGTTATATGTTACAATTAACTATTCAAAGATATCGATGATTAATTATTTAGGGATATTTCATGTATGTTGTCAATCAGCGCTATTATGGTTTTTTGGTTGATGCTGAAAATTTCGTCAATAGTAATGAGAGATTACATCCAGAGATGTATGAAATATTCAATAATCGACATGTTAGTTCCTTAAATCTGAAAGATCTTATTATAAAAAACTGGAATTTTAGCAGTAGTTTTAAAAAATAGCTATAATTTTTATACAGAATAATATAACATGGTAATTCTTCAGTGATTGTATCTAGTTTGTGAAGTTTTTGAATCCTGGCTCGATTTATTACCACTTTATTTCAGATATGGGAACAGCGTTACATACATCCAAAATATTATGAAGCATTGAACAGCAGAGACATCCCTCAACCATGTCCGGATGTTTATGATTATCCTTTAATTTCTGAAAACTTCACAAAGGAATTAATTGAAGAAATGGAGCATTATGGGCACTGGTCAAGTGGAAAAAATAGGGTAAGGTTTTTTATAAATGTGGAACTTTTTCCCTAAAGTTGGAGCTTCTTAGAAAATCTCAAGTGCCTTATACTATTTAAAATTTCTAAATCAAAAAAATAAATGTCAAAATCAGAAAAGTAGGGAGAAATTTTTCCTTTAATTCTTTTGTTTTCGAATATCACGAATTCTAGTGATATAATGATTTGTTATTTTTTCAAACTCATAAGATGTTGATAATTTCTGTCAAGAAATATTTGAACAGAAAATTGATTGGCTTTACAGGACGATCGTTTAGCTAGTGGATATGAAAATGTACCAACTGTTGACATCCATATGTATCAAATAAATTTTGAAAAAGAATGGTTGTATTTTCTTGATGAATATGTTCGTCCAATGCAAGAAAAGCTCTTCATCGGATATTATCAAAAGGTAACACATCCATCTATTATCTGTTCATAACACATCTATTTCTGTATCTATAGTGTTTCTTGCGTCTACCAGCATTTGTAAATCCAATCAGTTCGCTTATAGATATTGCTTTGATGAATTATTTCTATGATAATATTGTAAACTAAATGTATTTCTACTTATCATAAAATTATATTAAGCAGGATGAAGCATCTCTTCAATGAGATATTTATGATTTATGCATACTGTGCAAAAGTGACACACGTTATGTTCTCAATAATTGTACAGTTTTGCTGGTAAGATTGGTAATTTCTTTATATGTTAATACCACAAAAGATGGGACTGATTTTATTTTAGCGATGAAAGAAACTTTCAAGTTATTATAGCCAGTAGAAGCAAGAATGATATTTGTTGTTCGATACAATCGAAATGAGCAATTCTCGTTGCGAACTCATCATGATGCTTCAACATATACCGTGGATATTTCTTTGAATAAGCGTGATAGAGACTACGAAGGTGGTGGTGTTCATTATGTTCGCTATAATTGCACAATTCCCGCTAATCAGATTGGTATTTTCTATTCCTTATTTTTGTCATAAAATTTCTTATTTTGTCGCAGGAGTTTTATAATTTTGTCTTAGTTCGTCGGAGAAATTTGATAATACTTATGTTTCAGTACTTTTTTTAATCAATAATTTATCGTTTATCACAATTTAGATCTCTTTTTTTCATAAATTTTTAATTTAGGGTATGCAGCCATGTTTCCGGGACGGTTGACTCATTTGCATGAAAGTCTTCCAGTTACCAGTGGAACTCGATATGTCGCTGTGTCCTTCCTCAACCCGTAAAATACTTTTGCGGAAAAATTTTTTAAAATTATCTCCGCTTTAAACAAATTATTTGGGATCTGTTTGAGCTGTTTTGAAATTCACATTTTGAGCATTTAATCTCAATTTTGTTCATTTCATTTCACTGTTTTTATACTGCTTCATTGCCAGTCACTTTTTTTTCGTGGAATCTATGCCTCTTTTTACTTTAACTGCCATGTTTTGTTTTGTTTAAAATAGTTCATAATTGCATATTAGAATTGCAAAATTAAAATCACTATAACTAACTATCTATTCCTTATACACATTTTCTTATTTTATTATTTTAATACTACATCAAATGAACATATTTTTGATAGAATTTCATTCAAATTTTGTTTTATTAAATTTTTTCGTATGCCACGAGCTTTACGAATCCATCAGTGCTTTAAATTTTGTATTTCAATTATTTGTTGCTTTGTTCATTTTATCTCACGAAAACTCTCAGCGTTATCCTTTACTAAGTAAAATAAACATTTATCTTTCGTCGTTCTTCAAATAAACGATAATTTTCTTTTCGACATTCTCTAGTAGATTGGTATCATCTATTTAGAAATATACATTGTATATAAAATGTTTCAATAATATATGTAAGCTATGGCTGGTAGATAACATAATTTTTTTTTATAAAATTTATTTTTTACATTTACAAAATTACAAAATTTTTTTAAACTACAAAATTTTTGTAAATTTTATACAAATTTTTTTTTTTTTTTACAACGTAAAAAAAAAAAAAACTCGAAACACCAACATGATATCATGTGTGTGTTTTTTTTCTTTTTTTTTTTGGCATTTTCACATTGATTCATTCAAACTTGTAGGTTTTTCTCGAGAATTTTTAAGGAAATATGATGGCTCACATGTATCTCGCAAAAATGAACTTTCACAATAATGCGTAATATATACGCGCATCTTTACATATGTATTGTAGACTGTATGAGGCAATCCTGATGCATGCATATTGTGTAAGTGTCAATGCAACAGTTTACTTTATTAAAGGTTCGTATGCTTCGAAGGACATTATCAACATTAATAGCTAGGAATGAAGCAGTAAATTACGATGTTATTGTAATTGGTGGTGGACATGCTGGTTGCGAAGCTGCTTCTGCAGCTGCTAGATGTTCCGCTAATACATTAATGTTGACTAGCAAGAAGGATACGATCGGTGAAATGTCATGTAATCCAAGTTTCGGTGGAGTTGGCAAAGGTAATTCATATGTTTGAGATTCGATTTTCTGATCCAGTTGTAGGAGAACATCCATAAGTGACATAAGTTACGACTATTCTATTACAAGAGATTCATTTAGATCATAAAAAATCAAAAGTTTTCGTTTATATTATGAAGAATGAAATAGTTGAAGAGGAAGAAATCGAGAAATTTAGTTTTTTCATCTATTTTAAGGACATAAAAATAATTTCATCTGTTATAAGGACATCTTATACGCGAAGTAGACGCACTGGATGGACTATGTGGAAGAATTTGTGATAAATCAGCCATAAATTATCACGCATTGAATGCCTCGCATGGACCAGCTGTGCTGGGCCTTCGAGCGCAGATTGACAGAAAACTGTATAAGGAATATATGCAACATGTAATATTTTTTTCTTCATAAATCTACCAAATTTTAATTCCAATATGCGATAAATTTCGACATAAATAGGTTACGCAATCTTTAGAGGAAAAATTATCGGTTATTGCAATTTCAAGTATATTCGCTTCCCCAAGTAAAATTCTTTATTAGTAATATCCAAAGCTAACGAAATTATCTGTTCAGGAAATTCTGAGTCGTACGGAAGGCTTGAATGTAATGGAGAAAACAGTTGATGATCTGATTATCGAATATAAAGAAGGAGAATCACCACAAGTTGTTGGGGTTGTAGCTGATGGTCAGGTACGATTATACTGGCTTATCTTATGGCATTAATATATTTTATAACCAAATCTATTGAATCGGAAATATATGCTTTACATTTATCAACTTCAATCTTCTAAATTTTTTTTCGATTTTTTAAATTTCAGATTCTAAAGGCAAAGGCGGTTGTAGTAACAACAGGAACTTTTTTAGGCGGAAAACTTTTTCGAGGATCAGAAAGTTATGCTGCTGGGCGTCTGGATGAAAAGGTTAGACATATTTAATGCTTTTTTAATAATTCATGTTATAATTTAGAAATACTCATGTTTTGTTAATTGCAGTCATACAAAAAGTGAATGTCGAACAGAACAAATAGGAGATTAAAATTAATTTAGAATTAGCTTAAATTGACACAAACTTCCGCAGCGTTGACTAAGGACCGATATTTCTCTAGGTCTTTTCTAGAGAGGGAATGCAAAAAGCGTTGCTTTTTTTTCGTTTTCATCGTCTTCAGTTTAATATCGTAGCAATCAAATGTTGAAAATTGGAAGCAGTAAAATTGCTGAATCTTTTTTTTTTTTGCAGGCTAGTTCAAAACTTTCTGAAACCTTTAAGAGGCTTGGTTTCAAGTTAGGACGTTTTCGCACAGGTACTCCAGCACGTTTATTTAAGAAAACAATAGATTTTAACAAATTTACTCCTCAAAATCCAGATCTGAAGCCGATTCCATTTTCGTTTTTGACAGAAAATATCTGGCTTTCTTATCATGAACAAGTTAGCTTGCTAATCAATTCTATTTGCTTCATTATTCTCCCGTGATTTTTTTGAAATATTGGTTTTTATATTATTGGCCTTTCTTTAATTTTTCATTTTCATTTTGAGCTTCTTTTAAGGACAAAAATTTAATGATATTTTTATTCTCATCATTTTTCATCTTCACTTCCATGCTTTTGTTTTTATAAAGTGATACAATATTTAGTTACCGTCATATTTGGGTTATACGAATAATCGCCTTGCCGAAGTGGTATTGAAACATTTCAACGAACGCAGTTATATTCGTAGCGAAGCAAATGGCCCGCGTTATTGCCCCTCTCTTGAATCAAAAGTTATCCGTTTCCCTCATCTTAACCACAGGGTTCATCTTTATATTTTTGTAATGTTTGGCCTAAAAGGTTTAAGAGGAACAAAATGATGATTGAGTTTAATTTTTAACAGTTTTCATCAGCTTAGATGGACTTAATGTATCTAAAAACGAATATTTCAGTATATTCTATGATAGTAAACAACGGAAACTATGAGATGTAAGACTTCCAATATTTATCTATAGATCACAGAAGTGAAAACACTGAAATATTAAACAGACAATATGAATATAAACAAATTGAAAACTAAGTACTTTTTTCAACTCTTGATAGCGGAAAACTTCATTTTGATTTATTCATTGAAATAAATAAAATCGGAAAAAAACTTTTCAGGTTTTTTTGGAACACGAAGGTTTAGATTCTGATTTAATTTATCCGCAAGGTATGTCGATGACGTTTGCACCGGAAGTGCAGCTCGAAGTGTACCGTTGCATACCAGGTTTAGAAAATGTCGAACTATCAGAGGCTGGCTACGGCGTTGAATATGATTATGTAGATCCAAAACAGCTTAAGCCAACTTTGCAGACCAAGCTTGTAGATAGTTTGTTTTTTGCAGGTCAGATTAATGGTACCACAGGATACGAAGAAGCTGCAGCACAAGGTTCATATATGTTAATTTTTTCTGTTTTGATATTTGATTTTCTTATTCTTCTATTTTATTTTTATTTTTATTTTTCAAATTTATGACATTCTGAGCATTAAGAATAGATTGTATCGATCAAAGGAAAACTTGAAATTCCATATTTCGATTGTATAAAAATAATGCTGAATGTTGTTGAGGCTCCTAAATATTATTTTATAAAACAGGATTGGTAACTTTTGTTAAATAAAAATTATAATGTTTAAAAATTATTTATCATTTATGTCAATTGTCTTAATCCATTACTATTTATTTTAGGCATTGTAGCTGGAATAAATGCGGCAGCATCAAGTCAAAATAAAAAACCATTTGTTATTGATAGAACAGAAGGTTACATTGGTGTATTGATTGATGATTTGACTAGTCTTGGCACTTCAGAGCCATACCGAATGTTTACTTCGAGAGCTGAATTAAGATTACATTTGCGGTAATATTTAGTGTTTTAGTATAATTTCTCTTTATTTCGCTAAATTATTGAGCTATAATTTTTAGAAAAAATTTATGTAGTTTTTATGATCATTCTGGTTCTGAAAATGAGATGCGAAATTTCTATAGGTTCTGACCAAATGATGATCGAAACTATGAGTTCTAGGCCAGACAATGCGGACATGAGGTTGACGAAAAAGGGTTATCAACAAGGAGCTATATCCGAGCATCGTTATAATCACTTCTTAAAAATACTATCTGCGTATAATGAAGCACAGAATTTGCTAAAATCCTTGAGATATCCGATGAACTTTTGGAAAAAATTTATACCGCATTTAGAAAATGTTCGAGCAGCAAAAGGTTAGAAGCAAAATATCAATATGATGTATGGGAGAAAAAACAACAATATATATTTAGTAAAATGTAGATATTTAGTATTACCATGAGAAGATACAAAATCATAAGTGGAAATCATAAGTATTACCATAAGAAGATACAAAATCATAAGTGGAAATCATAAGTATTACCATGAGAAGATACAAAATCATAAGTGGAAATCATAAGTATTTAAATTTTCACATTATTTCAACTAATGAGACTCAGTTCATCTTTTACACTTTTTGTTTTTGTATGCAAATTTTCGATATATTCGTTTATTACTGGTTTTGAAATTAAAAAATATCTATATTTTTATTTGCAGTATACAGTGCGTTTGATTTAATATGTCGTTACGAAATAGACTTCGCGGAAATTCGGAAAGCAATCCCTGTTGAGTTAGGAAGATTATTGGAAAATGAAGAAATCGAGCACCGGTTAAAGATCGAAGCATTTTATCATTTTTATCTGGATAAATCCTTGGCAAAAGTGAGTATTACGATATAAATAAGGAATTACGATGGTGATTGTCACTGTTGGCTGTGATATTTTTTCTACATTATTGGTTGACATTCAATTTTTGAAGTGTTGAGCACACTTTTGTTAAAGTTTAATCATTTAATGAAGTAATGAATAGTAGAAGATGGATTTCAAATTTTTAGAGAATTTTGTTGGAACTAAATTTACGATACCAAAATTTTTAAGTTTTTGTTCAATTCCAAGCCTATGTTACCTTTATTTTTTTCAAAAAAAAAAAAAAAAAAAAAAAAAGAGAAAACAAATTAAGAGAGGAAATCTTACTGTTGTTGGAAGATGATCAGTTGACGAGATCTAATAGTAGTCATATTTCTTATTATTATTGTATAAAATCCGTTCTTCTTTTGTAATGCAAGTTTTACTCCTCTAATTCCAAAAATTTTTATAATCAATATTATTTCGATTTCCATTTATTACATTGAATGTATAATAGTTATAGTGTTTAGATAGAGCAGATACGCAAAGAATGTGCTACAGTTATTCCCGATGATTTTGATTATTCAAAAATGAAATCTGTTTCTGTGGAATGCAAAGAAAAATTGGAGTTTTGGAGACCTCAAAATCTTGCTGCAGCATCCAGGTTTTGGTTTTGGAACATTATTATTCTAAGTTTCTTTTCTTTTTGATAAAAGCAATTTAGAATATTTCTTTCAGAGTTCCTGGTGCAACAACAGAAGTTTTAATGGAACTATTGAGTTTTTTAAAAGCTCCGTAGGTTTTTGTTAATATTGTACTATAATTTATTTAAAAAGGAATGAATTAAATTTTTTATAATTTTTTGCAATTCGTTGTTTTTATTGTGTTAGTAAAGAATGGTAGAAAATAGTTTAGAAAAATAATTATTTTTTCAGCAAATGTTTTGAGAAGGAGAGTCGAAGTTGAATATGATCATTGAAGCTTTATTTTTTATTCAGATATATGATCCATTTATCTGATTTTATGAAATTAAGAAATTTAAGGAACTATCAAGTTGGAGCGTAAGTTAATTTTGTTTGTAAATAAAGGCCATTGAAATAATTAGGACTTTTTTGCCAACTCAGATCAGAAAAAAAAGCATAGACGTTGGAGATATCTGGAAATAAAGTAGAATTTCAGTATAATTTTCTATTATAATCCCATCAGCATACTGGATTAAAATCTTTTCTCATTGGAGAAAAAAGAAATGAAATTTAGAAGATTGATTATTATCATTTGTCGCTTACTGATTTCTGATGTACTCAACTGGAAATTATTTGCTCTAAGATACTAATTGAAAATCAAATAATGCTCTACGATTGACGGAATATGTGAAATTATTAACTTTTAACTCAACATATGCCCATCATTGATAAACAGAATTAATGCAGCACGCGCATAATTGTTTCATTCGGATGTATAAACGCATTATACATGTATTATTTATTGCAGTCATAATGAAATTTTTGTTTTTGTTCTCCAGGACCAAAAAAGTTTTGTCTAAGGCAGTCAGTTGTGCCTCAGAAATCAAATGAAAAATTGACATTTTTTTAATAATCAATTCCATAGTCGCCAAAATGCAACTGCGATATTCTTATCACCTTTAATGAACAACGCATAGAAAGTAATATTTTTTGGTGAATATAAATATTCACATCATTAAGAATGAAAAGTATCATATTCTATTGCTGATTTTACTTTCTATATCAGTAACGAATAATGTAGGTTGAATTATTTGAGTGAGTTTGTAGCTGCAGATTCAAATATTTCCAATTTGACTTATTTTCTGGGGAAAAATTCTGGATCTATTTTCGATTGAAATTGTATCTGGTATGCAGAGATTTTAGTAATCATTAGATAATCACAAATAAGATCATCAATACGCTATCATCTAATTAGAATGTCATGATTCTAACAAAACAATATTTCTTATAATAAGAATGGAAGTAACTGTGAATTTTATTAAACATTGTTCAACAAAATTGTAAATTAATGGAAGTACATGGTTGAAAAAGTACTTGCATCGCCTGTTCCAAAATTAGAAAAAAGTATTCACTGGTTTATGTCGTGCTTCGAACATACTAGAAAGTGATCAAGTGATGCTCGAACCAGTTAAGCTAACAATGTAAAATGATTAGGCAAACATTGATATTGAGGATAGAGGAGTAAAGTTTTATAGGAACTGAATGATTCTGAAACAGATGTATGGATTATGTTACAAGATAATAGCTTAAAATATATATACCAAATGTTAGTAATGATGGCTATGCTAATCAGTGCTTAATAAAATACTATAATTAACAATCACAAATCATAGAAAAGATCCAAACTATCTCCTGAATTGATAAATGAATTTGATATTTTCAAACAAACTTTAAAAGATATGAAGCCTAACGATATTAGGAATGAAATTATCATTCTTACTCATTAATTTTGTTGCTGATAATTACAGTCCAGCAGTAGCATAATCACGGAATCGAACGGCTTTTTCAATAATCTAATTATGAAAGTTGCATTAATGATTTACAATGATCATTAAATATTATAATAAATGGTTGTTAGATAATAATCAAAGATTAATAATTGAGGGATTATTCAGCAAAGATGAAATCAATAAGATTCAAATATTTCAGTTTTCATATTTTATTGAAATACTTGTCAGACCAGCAAACACTCGTAATTAGATGAATTGATAAATATTCCAGCAAGTCGATAATTTGATGAATTAAAATGTTTAGACTATACATACCATTTTATTAAATTGATGTTGATAATAAATCTATTCATAAACTTATTTAGGGAAAAATGAAAAACAATTAAAAGAAAGAAATATTTATTTTTACTGGAAGTCTTCTAAAAGTTTCTATCATTAGTTTTATTAAGTGACATGTTTTTTTGTTTATGTCAATATTGCCATTTCGATTTCTTGCAGATCTGTTATTTATACTAGGAAAATTACATTCCAGAATCAGAAAACAAGCGTTGCTTCTGAATTCAAAAAATCAAAAATTTGTTGCTATGGTTTCACTAGCATTCTCGAAAAGTTGTAAACAAAATAAAGCTTACAAACCAAAAGCGATAAAAGCTCAAGGAAATTTTTAAAAAAAAAGCATTTTTCGCGTATTTCTTGATGATTTTTATAAAAAAAGAGTAAATCCAGTTATTCAATTTTCATGGAGAAAATAAAATGACGCATTTTGTTAGAGGAAAAGTACAGGAAAGACTGACATAAATACTAATGACATGAGCTGAGAAGCGCAATGGAAAAAACAATAACAATTCAAATTCTTAAATATTTCATATGAAGATGTAGATATTTTAGTGTAATCTTATTTTCAACTTATATGAAAAAATGAAGAGACAGATTGACACGTAGTGCCAACATCATATTTTCAAATAAAGAAGATAAAAAGTTAAATGATGAATGAATAAAGCGGATTGGTTCTATAACATGCGGCTCAAATAGAGACTGATCTTTATTTCCTGATTTAGATATAATATGGATGAAATTGTAGGAATATAGCTTGTAAAATAATTGGAAGAGTTTGAATTCAGATTCTGTTCCAAATTTAATTTTAGAAATCAAATCGACGATTAAACATAATTTCATTATCTTCAAGTTTGCCAGATCTTTTCTCCGATACTTTCCATCTCGATTTGGATATTTAATGTTCTAAGTTAAGTTAGTAGTCGTAAGTAAGTGTTGGAGAACTACAAATTGGATCATTAAATCAGAATGAGACATATTACATGTGGGGAAAATCCAAAAAATATAATTAATGCAAACAAGGAGTGTTGAAGGTCAAGAAACGTGCAGTTTCAAATGTAACAACAGGCCGATAAACAGAAGGGTAAACATGTTTTCCACCAAAACGATCAACGTATCTATTGCCAAAACGCTCCGATTAACTAATAAACAAAGCAAGGTTAACCAATCTTGAGGCGACACGTTGAAGATCGAGGGAGGAGAAGGAGGAGCTCTGAAGGGATTTAAAAGGTTCGGATTTTGGGACATAAATACCAAGATGGTTAACGAGCACCCAGTTACAACGACCGCAGCAAACTCAACTCGATTCGACAGAAAATCAAGAATCAAGGAGCAGTATTCATTTCTACGAGTGGCAAAAAAAAAAAATAGCCAATGATAAAGTTACTTGGATATTCTCGGATAGTTGTTCGTAACTGTTCCGTCCTTTAACAAATTCTTTCTTCTAACAGGAATTGTCTCTTTCGCAGAGTCTATATTCACGAGGAAAAACAGCAACCATAAGAAATAATGTTTAAATATTAAACAATCAATTAAATTCAAATTTTATGTTTTGCTTCACTCTTGGAAGCTGGAGTTTGTAATTTTAGCATAAATCTCAATCATTATATAAAATCATAGTCTTTAAAATCAGGATCATAACTACTTTGCTCTGGTAATCTGCAAATATCCACATTCAAATCCAAGTCAATTTTAGTTTTTTGGACAGTTTTTATATTTGTCGAATTTTTTTGCATACGACCACGTCTTGGCGTAAAGTCTGCTTCGAAGCTCATTTGGCTTTCTGAACGATATTTCTGTAGATAAGGGAGCTTCTTTTCTCTAGTTGTGGTATGCATGATTACATCGCCAGAAGTAGCAGTACCATGAGTAGTATCCGTTATGTTATTACTAGAAGTGGTATTGGTGATGACAGCAGTGGTGATAGCCGATGTTGTGGATGTGGCCGAAATATTAGCAGCTGTCATTTGTTGTGAGGAAGATTTCAGTAGTTCTTCCGAATCCGAAAAATTTCCTGTTTTCCCTGATTCCATTTTCAATTTCACGCCGGTATCAACAGCACTGGATATAAAAGTTGATGTAGCAACAGAAGGTGTTGCTAAAGTAACTTGTTTTCTACTGGGTGAATTCTTCTTATTAGTTGTTAAGGATTCTTGAAGTTTTTTGCAGCTTGATATTGTATTGATCATTGGTCTTTCATCTTTACTTTGGTCTTCTTGCATTCGACATTTGAGTCCATGAATAGCGTTTATGTGGCCTGATTGGTTTTTCACAGTAATATCATTTTCTTTGTTGTATTCAAAATTGTCAGAAATATACTCGAGTTCACTTCGCTGCACAGATAATAATGTTGGTTTTTTTAAATTTCTGGAAACATCATTTGATTCGGCATTATTTTCTGAAACATCGTAGACGAGCTTATTGCTTTGATTCTTTTCTAAATCTTTTTTTTGCTTTAAACTGTCTCTTAATTTTGTCTCTAAATTCTGCTCCAAAATGACATTTTGAAAATTTTCAAAATCTTCCGCTTGTACATTAGAGTTTTTTCTTAATAGCACATCATTAGAGCATTCCTTCGAATTTATTTTGGAATTTTCACCATTGTATTCGTCATCCACATCCTTCTTAAGGGATAATATCCCTGGTCGTTGATCTTTGGTATTGAAAGATTCAGATGTGAAGCGATCAGTCGTTGTTGCTTGCAAAGCATAATTAGTGGGTACGGCCCTTGGTGTTCTTGCTCCTGCGGTTGCTGCAGTAGCATCCTTCATCTGATCTACGATTCTGGTGCTGTCCGGAAGTGCCACTTTCACTTCTAATCTCTGTGATGGCACTTCAGTTCCTGTAACTTTGTCAAGCATTGATGGGCCAGTTTCAGCATTTTTATTGCCACCATTGTAGACGTTATTTATCTCGTCATCATGTTTTTTCTGTCCTGCAGAAATGTTAACAATGATGATCGAACTGTTGCTTGCTCTTCTTACCAATGCATCATGATTTACTATAGTGATAACAGTTTCAGCACTTCTCGATGGCAATGAATAGTCATTGATGTCCTTCGTTTGTATCATTCCCATTGACTCCATATTTTTGGCATTCTCAGCAAGCGAAAACTCGCGAGAACTATCTGGAATTTGAGCGATGGGCACTGCTGGTACACATTCGTCATATTTCTTTACACTAGGCTTTTGATCACTTTGGGTTGCAATATCATCGCATAAACCATTCTTTCCAGTTTTATTTGTGATCTGATTTGTTGCTTCAACCATTGACAAAATTTCATTATTTTGCTCAATATTCTGGCCATTCATCGTCTCAAGTTCATGCAAAAAAGCTTTGCTTTCAACTTCAGAAATAGAACTCGGAAATTCTGTATTACAGATTGTGGGACTTGAGTTCAAGTGAAGTTCTGACTCTAACTCTGAATTAGATTCTTGCTGCTCTTTTCTTGCATTGGCCGGCTTTGCGTCGTTTTTCTCCAGTAATTCATCGTTTTTCGAATAATTTTCTTCTGATTTCTAAAAAAAAGTTTTCAAAAAAATCTTTCAAAATTTATCATCTGAATTTGCCAATAATATCGCATTCGTCTTTTATGGGAATATTTTAATTGGAAAGGAAAGCTTGAAAATTTCTTCTTTCTTTGTTAAAATTATCAAAACAGAAAGAGGTTTATGCTGGGTTTTGTGTTTTTGATGTTTCAGAATTAGATATTTGACAAGAAATAAAAACTTATTTCTCGAAAACGACAAGGGAAGAGCCAAGGTCATGATTCGGCATCACTGATATCATTTTTTACGATCATGAGGGTTTAAAAGATAAACTGTATGGATTGAAATGGATCAATAACATTATGTTGAAAGGAAAAAGGATTGATTCAAGAAAATAGAATCAAAAACTATTGAATATTGTATATTCTAAGCCAAAACATCATCCTTCTTATGGTCTTTTGACATTGAAATTCAGAATGACAAATGGCGATGGTCAAAAAATACTTCTGGCAGAAAATTTGGTATTTTTAAATATTTTTGTAAGAGGATCAACCGACTATCAAAATATTAAAACCCAGCAATTTAGAAAGAACCATTTTTCAATGCACCAAATCAGTTTTATTTGGTTTCCGTCTTTCTCGTTGTATGCAGATTCTCATATCTTCAAGCCAATCTTCGAACCAAGCCTAGAATTTTAGCATTCCATTTGACCAAAAAATGTTTTGGGAATGGGTGGCTTCTCTTATTCAATTTAATTTTCAATTTTTCCCAAGTTTTTATGAGCTTCGTTCTCTTTGAATTCCATATACTGTAAGATGATTTCCCTTTTTTGCCCTCATTTTCAAATCAGTGATGCCTTTCATCATGTTTCAGTATGAAAGCTTACGCATACAAATGTTGTAATGACTTTTCTTCCCCATTGTTTCAGTTCATAATATCTTAATAAATTTAAAATCGCTTTCAAAACTATGACTCATCAAATGTGGCATCTTTCCTCACTTTCCACTCGATTTGAAAAATCCTCTAACTTACCTGTTCACTACAATGTTGACGAGTGGATAGATTAGATGAAGAACCACGATTACGTCCAAGATCCATTAAAGAGTGATTGACACAGACACCGCCGTCAAATGGAAATGGAAGACCAGTTCGAGAAGTGTAACCACGTTGTTTCAGATAAATATCCACGGATTCAGCGGAATCAAGAGCACTCTGTTCCGGTGGTTCAATTTTTGGGTTGATGTTCCACTTCTGGAATAGTGAAAAAAGCCCTTATTCCATTTTTTACTTTTTTTTTTTTAACTCGAGCGATTGAAAATTTGAAAATGTATGCTATTTATAAAATATATAATTAAAAACATCGAAATTTAAAAATAAAACGTGGAATAAAACATACTTCACGATCTTCAGATGGCAAACCATATTGCCTATGAATAAATGGTCCCTGTGATACAGCTACGTATGATCCTCCATTTTCAATTTCTTCGAACTGAAAATAAAAACTAATTATTTAGTAATATTTTAATTCGAAATCACTATGACTAGTTCAATAATAATTTCCATGCGAAAATGATTTTTTCACAACTATTTTTAATTTTACTTACCAAAATGTTCAGATTTTTATTTAAGAATGTTTTTTTATAACAAATTAAACTTTACAATCATTTATAACCACAAATTTTATTTGTGATTATTTGATGATCAAAAAAATTGCAGTAATAATTTTCTAATTATTAATGCAAAACAAACATGTCTTATGTGGAGGCCATCTGTTCGATAGAATTCATGTACAGGAGCCATTAAACCTAATTTCTTGGTAAGAAAATCCAGAAAAGTAAGCCAGTGCTTAAATCTTTTCCGGCAAATGACCACTGGTGTTCCTGTGTCGTATTGATCACCATTCTTGTATACTTTTATTCGTATCCCGCGATAATTCAAATCCACTGAATGTTCTGGATGAGTAGGAAAGAAATTGAAGTCTAACCCAGCAGTATCCATTAACTGGAATTTACTGTGGATGAATTGAAATAAGAAAATCAAGACAAAAATTAATTTTTGCGCATAATTCTCATTTGGAAATTTTTCCTTTCCCCTGATACTTTGGGTTTGTTTTTCTTTCCAGAATCTAAAATCCTTGAAGACCATACTGCTTATGCCTAAAACTTGTTTTTTTTCCCTCTTTTTTTTTTAATTAGATACTACGCTTAAGTTTTTTATTAAACATTGTGTTTAAATTTACTATACAAATTTCTATACAAAAATCGATCTCTAAGCCTTATCAAGTATAAAAATACGAGAAAGCGAAATTTCTCCCTATGTGTTCCCAAGTTTGGATTGTCAAGTCTTTTTATAATTTGTAGAAACAATTTGCAGATATAAAATTGCGGATGAATGAAGTTTTTGAATACAAAACAAGAAGTAAATGGAATAAAGAATGTCAAACTTGTGAAATTTATGGACTTGATTGGTTCGAGATTGAAGTAGGTCGAAAATATTATGCTTTAAAAGCATGCTAGATTTCTTTGACATTCTGCTGTACTTTTTTTGAGGAGATCGATTTTCGCAGAAAGACCGGAAATCTGCCATTTCTTCAAATATTTTAGAGAGAGCTGTTTCTCCTATCATCACCTTGCACTTGTTTGTACATGGAAATCAGAGTTGAGTGATTTTCTTCTGCTTTCTTTTACTGCGGACCATTTCTTTTAATCAATTGTCAATCAATGAGAGTAATATAGACTAGAAAGTTCTCATTTTAAAAAGTAAAAGCAAATCGTAGTTTGAACCAACAAGTTGAGAAATGAAGCAAAAAAGCAATGGAGCCAAGCGACACTACCATCACTCGAAATGACTATTTTCATCGAATATGAAAGGAAACAAACACAGCGTGTACCGCAATTAATTTGATTTGTCTAAAACAGTTTCAAAATAACAAAATCTCTATATTTGTCACTTTTTTTGGAATTCCTTTGATGAAAGAGTTCCAATTCGATCTAGAAGATACTCAATATTAGAAGCGTTGAAATCGCTGTATTTTCGAAATTATGATAAATTAAAAGAGAGAGAGAGAGATTCCATTTTTCAAAATATTAGATTTCCCATTATGTTAGTACATTTCGATTCAGATACTATGCATTGCTGCAGATGTACTTAATGCTCTTTTTTTCTTCGTTGCCGTATTTTTACCCAAAATAAAATTTCAAAAGTTGTTCAGAAAATTTTCATTCACTGGTATTTTTGCTTAATTCTTGTTCGAGAGATATTCCATTCGCATTGATGTTTATTTCCGATATTCCGTATTGATTCTGACGCTATGGATGTTTCTATCAAACTTAGATAAAAGCACTATTTAGCACAATAATTTTACTGAAATAATAATCAACAAGCATCTGCCTGTTTCAAAGATGATTACATCAGTAGCTGATGTCATTTGATTGAAGCTCAAAGAATGCGCTCGAAAACTTTATTCTAAAACGCCTTGCCAAATAATATGAGAATCGATTATCCATTTTGGCTAAGCAATCACAAATAATGACTAGCCTTGTGGGCGATATAAAAATCTAGAAATTCATGGCGTGAATATCTGATGGCAAAGGAGCATTCAGTTATAGTTGTAAAATTTTTGTGATTAACGAGATCTCGAGAATGAATCTTTTGGCCAAGTGAAAGACTTTTTACGGAATGAAAGGTGAAAAATATCGCGATTTGCGATTAATCGAGCTAATAGCATAAAGCGATTTCTTAGCGAAAATAACACGAACTTATTGTATAACAAAATAACGTTATGATTATTAATGGCTTAAAACGCTACACAGCGAAAAATTAGATTTTGAATGGTAAAAAGGCTGAAATAAGAATTGATTACTTCAACATATGCGAAGTAAATAGAAGCTAATGAAAAGGCATAGAAGTGAAATGAATAAATTACCTACCTAACCATTCAGAAAGAAAGGCCATTTTCTTTGTCATTTTACATTACTGTTTTCCTGTTATTTAGCCAAAAGATTTACAAAGAATGAAATAATTGTTTATTGATAGCTAACTTACGCTTGAATCAGTTTTTCCTTCAATTATCTTTTGATATCAATGTGACACTTCTGTGTTACTTCTTTTCATTTCGAATTATTTGTAGTGATAAAAAACGATTGATTTTCGTCGAATACATACAAATTAAGTTTTTATCAAATGATTGTACAAAGAACGGCAATTAAAAAATACATGAAAAATTTGTATTCGTTTAAAGATCATAATCGATATTGAACCAATTGTTAGAACTGGATTAAGCTGGAACCTATAGGCCAAATTTAGTAAATTTTTCAAGATTTATTGCTACTGATTTATTCAAAAAGCAAGATTTCAAAAAATATTATTCTGGAGTTCTTATATTTAAAACTATTTTGTTTGTATGAGCTCTTTTTTAAAAGATGAAAAATATGGCAATTTGCATTAAATTTACTATCTTTTAGCTGGTCTAAGTAATAGTGATAAATTTTAGCAAAAGCATATATTGAAAGCTTGTGCATTCGGTTAGCAATGACCATAAACATAAATTTGATGAAAAAATATGAATTTCTCTCGAAGAAACAAAGAGCCAAAATGTAATCTGAACTGCTCAAAATTGTCGGATTAGATGGATTTATAGACATCATTTACTTGATTTATTGCTTTTGTGCGGTTATTTCTTATCACTACAGGCCAAAAAAAGAATTTCCAACTTATCAGAGACAATATAAAAAAAATGAAATCAGTTTAGCATCTTGTGTTGCTTTATCGACATTATGCATCATTCCTGATTCCTGATTCATCAGCTTTCGTAATGAATATTATCATTATAGCATTTTTTTAAATTGCATTGTTATTAAACTCAACATTAGATTGAAACATTCTAATAATTTTTGAAATACTTCTTAAATTTGAAAGATCTACAAATCGTGGCAGTGGGAATGTTTCAAAGTCTAACTTAGATTTTCCTGAAACGCTTTTAATATAATTCCTGATGTTACACATCTTGTTACAGCAGATTGTGTATGGTTACAGCTTTTTTTCAGTTTCGTCATTACTTGATGGAAGACAAGCAATGTAAGTCTTTACTCCTTTCATCATAGGTGATGTATAGTGAACTTGAAGAGAGCAGTTGAAATTGCAAAACAAGTTTTCATGGATATCATCTTCATAATGTTGAAATATTATGGTTCATTATAAAGGCCTTATTTAGGGCATTTATTTCGGAAGATGAGGAAAGGAAAGCTGACCTTAATAATCTCGGAACTTGATCCTTTGGCTATCAACTGACGATGATATCAAACAAATGTATCATATCACTGATATCGTCACGGCAGTACGAGAACTAACAATGAGAAAAGTACTTTAGAAATCTGGTTATGGCACTTTGTCATTGCTGTGGTTGTTTCATTCGTCATCTTTCTCATTGATGAAAGATTTGAAAGCGATGTTTTGCAACAAGGAAACTGTGACCTGTCTTACCTTATTGCTTCTCTCTTTTCGAGAACATGAAACCCGCTTTACTGTTTTTGGCTTTCAGTATTATTATCATTACAATTAATGTCGTGAAAGGTCAGTTACACATATCTTAGCGAGCTATTTAAATTTGTTACTTCTCTTATTTAGTAATTTTTCATCTTCGTTATTTTAAAATAAAATGTAATGATTATTTTCGACACAATCTCGCCCTATCATTTGTAAAATTAAATGCTTTTTTTCATGAAAATCTGCAAAATGTAATGGCAATTTTTTTTTTCTTTTTTAAACATAGATTCATTGTCGGCTCGGTAATTTATTTAGAACTAAAAATTAAGATTGAAAGGATCTTGAAGGTTTAAATTTAGTTAAAAATTTTAGGTCAAAACTGTGAAGACTCGAATAACAATTGCCAGGATTGGGTTACGTCACATGCTTCATTATGTCAAACTACCGATTACATTATCAAAACATGCCGTAAATCATGTGGCTATTGCACAAGAAAAGTAGAACCAAGTATGAATAATCCTTAAAATATTTCATTTCATTTTTCTCGAAATAATTAAAATGAAACTTTATCATCTTTTAGAGGAGATTTTATATAATTATTTAGTCAGATCGCGAAACCTTTATTGTTCATTCTCTTGTTACATAGATTTGCTTGTAATCTCTAACTCGAACATTTTTGTCATTTTTTCAAATTTGAATTTTTTAAGATTTAAAAGTCTTCAAGAAACAAAATATGTAAGTTTTTTTACATATTTTGTTTCTTGGATTTTCTGCACAGTGTGCATTGATTCGCCTTGCTTTTTCACTTTTTTTGGCAGGATTCAATGTTTCACGAGTTCCTTCTCATTTGCAATCCATCGCATGGCTAATTGGCATTTGGCAATCGAATCATGGCGGAAAAGCAATTTTTCCAACCATTCCTACATTTACATACGGTGAACAAGTCAAAATTTCTCTTTCTGACGAACATATGACTGGATTGGAAGCACTCAATTATACGTATGCATTTGCTTAATTTTTGCGGAAAATGATGTTATTTGACAAAGGACACCGCTTCATTATCTCGCAGTGCCATTATCGAATCTTAGAAATATTTATTAAAGCATATTTTCAAGCCAGAAATAAAACTACTAATGAAAGATTCTAATTTAGAAATTCTCAGGAAAACTGATTGTCTGTTGTTGGTATAATAGGAATAAAATTAATCTCATAATAAAAATGAATGGAATATTTCCATTATGATTTTATCATATAGTGTATTTAGAGCATTTGCATGGGGATTATCAAGGCAGGAAGAGTTGCATAGCGAATACGGTTATATTACAGTAGATCCCAATACGAGAATTGTTTCACTTACTACTGTCATGAATAATGGCAAGTTCCCATTGTATGCAGTTCATTATTGTATCTGCGAGCAAGTGGAATATAATGTTTTTCACTTTTGCCCACTACACATGAAAACAGACGTATTTCGAAATATTTTTAATTAATTCTCAAGAACTAAAATTTCATGTTTTGTAACGGTCGAAGAAGGAATCGTTGAACCAAACCGGATCGAATTCCATTTAGAAGATATTGGGCGAATTAGCTTCAGCAGAGATCTACCAGTTCTTCAAGTAAGTTGTTCTTTTGTATAAACTTTTCTATCCAAAAAAACATTGAAAGTTTATTATTAAAAATCAAATATCATCGTTCACTGCGTTGTTCACTTTCTTTTCTTGTATAACTACCATTTTTTTCTTGTATAATTAGGTTAGTCATAGAAATTAAAAATAATTGACCCAAACAAGAGAGTTTGACAAGTTTTACTTGCCGTTTGGTAAGATTTCCATAATCAGAGGACCGTACTAATAGGAAGTCTTAATAACCTTGTCAAGTAAAGCTGCTAATGAAAAAATTTTAGCAAAATTTTCAGAAGTTTAGTGCATTTGGCCACAACTTTAATTTACACTTGTTCCACTATAATTTAGTGAATTTTTTTGATACACAGTATTACTGTGATTTGTTGCTACATATAAAAATTATGTACACAAAAATTTAATAACATTATTCTAGAATTCATTCAAAAGATTCCAGGCTGATTTATATTGCTTTTATAATTTTCATTTATAGTTGGTACGAGAATGGACACTGTTGGATAAGAACACTTTACAAGCACGTCTTAACATGGAAACATTAACACATGGAATGCAAGAACACACGTTTATTCGTTATCGAAGGATTTATCCTTAGAATTTTAACTTTAGTTTATTGTATATATAATTCCACTTCTATGAAGAACTAAAAAAGATATAAAATGATTCATTTATTGCTGATACGTGCTTGATAATCAGTTTTTTCAATAATCTTCATAGGAAATTTTTGAAGTGGTATAGAAATAAGACTTTGTTATTCAAAATCAGCACAATTTGTTTCATAAATATTTTAGAAAGATTATATTTTAATTTTGAACTGTAAAATTTCTTAATTTCGATTAACATTATCTATTTACATCACATTTCCTGTTAATCTTTAAATTTCATATACAATCTCTGAATTGAAATCTCTGAGCAGACTACAAAAGAATGAATATTGCTATTCCACGCACATCTCACTTTAATCCTTCTAACATCAATTAAAACTGTAATCTCACCGATGCGGCAGATCAATTGCAACTTCCCAAAAAAAGGTGATGGGATAAAGGAAAAGTTCATTGATGTTGGTAGGCAGCATGATCATCTCATCTTATGAATTAAAAAAGACAGATAATGTTAGTAGGTTGCAGAATGATAAAAATTTTCCATTGAAGTTTGAAGTTACAATGAAGAACTTGATGAAATTCAGAATTTATTCTTTCTATCATTGCGATGAATGTAAAATAGAACGAAAATATACATTTAGTTTCTAAAACTCCCGTAATATTAGTCATGCAAAAAGCAAAAAAGGTATTCAAGAGAAAGGAATTAAATTAGTGATATTAGTTGATACAATAACTCCAATATTCTAAATGAAAAAGTGCTCAAGTCTTTTTTTTCTTTTGATGGCAGTTGCATGAATGAAGGTTTTGAATTCCCTGTCCACTTTCTAAATAATAAGACTCTTTTAAAAATGTATTATTATGCAAAAAGAATCACTCTATATGTCTCGTTTATTTGCTTATCCTGGATTTCTAATTATCCTTAAAAATAGTTATTTAGAATAGAAGGTGTTGGGGAAAATGTCTGATATTTCGTAACTGGTTTGTAATTTGGTTGGATTGGAGAATGCTTTTTGCTGTTGGCACTCCATTAGATCAACAGTAGCCTTTATTGGTTTACACGATATTGTAAACAATGAACAATAATCTTCGCTGATCTTCTACAGTATTGCTTACAGTATCATGTATTGCTATTACAATAATAGTGACTAAATGAACAATACACAATAAATAATAAAAGGATACTAACAGTCTTTGAATTCTCACTTTTTTTGAATCTTTGAGTTCTTGAATTTTAAGTTGTCGTATTTTCCATTCACGATTGTCGTTCTCCTTTCGTTCTACCGATTACTTTCCTCCTGCTGAGCTGTCACTTATGTTGTTGAATTGTCACTTCTACTGATATTGCAACTGTCTTCGAAACTGGATTGGAACTGAACTGCCGCTGATATTAACCTTGAAGACGCTGATTCGTGTTAACTCAACAAGTTTCTTTTATTATAGATAATTCTTGGTCTTGATTGTAGGCGGAAGCTAATTACACATTAATCATACAAAAGGTGGTTGTCAGGACAAAGGATAAGATAGACAATGCTTACAATATTTCAAACAATGCGCATAAGTTTTGTTAGCAAATCGGTTGAGAGAACAAAGGCCTTTGGGCAGATCTGGTTAAGTGATTCATTTGTCTGAGTAATATTCCAAATTTCTATTATAAACAGTATTTAGACTATACATATATATCGATTTTTCGACAATAATGAGCACAAAATTGTTTCTTTGTGAGTATGTGAGTACAATGAATGTTACTTAGGGAAAGAAGTTAGACACTCCAACCATCTGGCATGTTTTTTGATCTGCTATACTTCGGTATCAACAATATATTTATATTGCTCTATGGATATACCATCTCGAATGACGAGTAAATGCATCGGCGGCATTCCGCGATTTGCCTTGAAATAACGCAATATATCTGAGAAAATCTGCTGTATCGTATTGGTTCCCAGCTCTTCCATTTCTGCCTTGCCGCAGCGATATTCGCCAATCTCATTGGAATAAAGCGAAAATTAAAATAGGAGGATTGAATTATTCAATTCTTCGTGAGACGAACTGCGTTCAGTGGCTAACGAAAGCCGGATTTAACTCATTGTGGGTTTGGATATTGCACATCCTGCTATTTTCATAGTTCTAAAAAAGACCGAAATATTGTTTTATCAGTTTTCTGTTTGTTGATTCATGAAACAATATTTCGGTCTTTTTTTAATACTATGGAAACAGCAAGATATGCAATATCCAAACCCACAATGAGGTTTCGTTAGCCATTGATCGCAGTTCTTCTCAAGAACTCCCATTTTAATTTTCGCTTTATTCCAATGAAATTGGCGAATATCGCTGCAGCAAGGCAAAAATGGAAGAGCTGGTAGACAATACGATACAACAGATTTTCTCAGATATATTGCGTTATTTCAAGGCAAATCGCGGAATGCCGCCGATGTATTTATTCGTTATTCGAGATGGCATATCCATAGAGCAATATAAATATATTGTGGATACCGAAGTACAGCAGATCAAAAAATATGCCAGACAATTGGAGTTTGTTGAATAATGGTGGAACAGTAGATACTATAGAAGCAACAGGATATGCAATATCCAAACGCACAATGAAAAATTCGACTTTCCTAAGCCGTTGATTGCGATTCGTCTCAAGTTGAACTGAATAATCCAGTCCTTCCATTTTAATTTCCGCTTTACTGACGATATTTTCAAATGTTTGATGTTTGTTTTGTACTGCTGCTGTCATCGCAATTCATTTTCGTTTTGTTATATACCAAGTGGATATAACCTAGTTGATGCAGCAACAAATGGATTTTCATCTGAAAAACTAAGAAATTATGAACAATGGTGAAAAGTACTAGCATGGTTAAAGGAAGAAAAATCAAATTAGTTGGAATGGGAATTCAAATTCAAAGAAAGCTATGAAAATGAAAGAGGAAAAACTATCGCAAAAACCCCTCAGATTCCTATCCAAGAAATAGGATTTAAAGATGGAAATCAGTAAACGGTTAAGATTACTAAGGACAACTGCTTACATCCTCAAATTCATAAAACTAACAACAAGACAAAAATTACTGTGCAACTAATATCAATTGAGAAAGATTGACTCACAAGTGAAGAATACAGACTGATAGAATGAATATTGATCGAATAAGTACAATCGGAAAGATTAACCAAAGATTAAGTAAATAAATGGAATCTTTATTACAGTGGAAGGGAAAAACCATGGAGATTAAAGAGTTGATTTGAAAAATTCAGAGCTAGAAGAAAATAGAAAACATCCACATCTATACCCAAGGCATAATCCCGTAGCTGAACTTCTCATACAACGAAAACATAAAGAATTATATCACACTAAAATTACGTATACTTTCTCGTAGATAAGATATAATTTTTGGTTCCAGAATCTTGAGTCAAACGCTCTAAAACTTTCTTTCAATTTGAATTGGACTAACTGGATCCCCTTTTAATCAGAGGCAATACTGGTGTAAGAAAAAGAATGGGTATTACATATTTCACATGTTTCACGACACTGGTCCGGTAATTTCTTCAGGAGTTTATTTTAGAAGTATGAAAACTCACCGATATTATGAAAATAGAGATCTTTGCAGGAGATTCAAAAATCGAGGGACCGAATATTTCGCAACTGAAAGAAATACCAAATAAATTCGGCTTCAGAGTAAATGATAGTAGTATATTACAATTGTTACAAAAAAATTAATAATTGGTATTGATTGTTATTAGAGATTTAAATCCACTGGCAGAATTAAGAGTAAACAAGAACATAAAAATCCGCAAAATATTATTTATAGGATGAAAATAATAATAACAGTGAGCTAAGAAGTGTTGAAAGATAGAGAAAGGAGTGAAGGAAAACGAAATTTCCAACATAAGGTGTGTATCAAAGTTTCAGAAAAATAATTGAAGAGTAGGAAATGGGTTGAAGAGAAAGAGTGCTAAAATTTGGATGAGAAAAAAGCTTAGCTGGATGGGGAGAGTGATTCGGAAAGGACTCATTTAACTACTAGTCTTAATTTTATTGGAAATCATCGCTTTATTAAATTTCCTACCGATTTGCACTACAGAGTTCTGGCTTCTCTTCTCGATCTTTCCATCACTAATAATCAATAATCAATAATTATGTCACCCTTTTGATATGGAGCAGTCTCCCCATCGATTATCGTTATGTATAGGTAAGACAGGTAATAAAAAGTTGAATGGATAGATAATAAGGCAGTACCGTAATTACTTCTATCGTCCAATCTATTTGAATTGTTCGTCTTCAAGAAGGTATCCCAACGTCATCGTGTCATGCATTTTCTTATCTCAACCTCTTCACTTATTGTGTTCTAACTTTCAAGCAAGTTGAAAATGAAGAAGTCGCGAAGCATAAAATGAGAAGAACGTCTGATGTCAATAAAGTTCACATGGCTTTTATATAAGTTTCATTTTCATAATATTTTTAGCACTAGATTTTGTTGTCATTTGAATTTTCCCTTGATTAGACTGAATAATGACATTGTTTCGGTCGTGACACCAATAATTTGTTGTGAAATATTTTTGTTTGGAGAAATTAAAGGTTAATTGATTGTGTAGAGAATTTGTTGTGTTGGCTGTGCACTAATTTTAATCAAAGCTATCTCAACTTCTGAAATATATGGAATGATACTGTTTTGTGATATTTTCTATTGCAACAATTCGATGTTATGCAAACAAATTTTCTGTCAGTTAATCCGACCGAAGAATTTGAATAAAGTCAATGCTGCGATGGAGTTTTGAGTTAGTTCTTCAGCTTTTAGCATACTTCTACGATAGCACAATAATATATAGATTGCCTCATTACTCAGCTGCATATCATCGATACCTTAGAGGCTATTCTTGAAGAACTTTATTCCGTTGCAGCATTTGAACTTGGATGTAGCAGAACTTTTCCCTGTATCATTCTTCTTTCTAAACTCTTCTTTGAGAGCATGCAGCATGTGATGATTTTGTTAAAATGAAGACTGAGTATGGTTGGATATTGAATTAATCTCGTTTGAAACATGTGATGAATTATAAATTCAATATTCAAAATATATTTTTCATATGCTAATACTTAGAATTGAGCTTATCTGCGTGTTCTTTTGATAAATGCATTGATTGTCCAGTGAAATGTTCATTAATATGTCATTGACTTTGTTGTGAAACATAGTGTAAATACGATCATTCTGTAATTCTAACCAGCTCTAAAATATTTCCTCAAATTTATAGATTTTTGTAGGCTGAGAAAATCGGTAAACAGCACATATCATCATTTTATTAACGTAAAACATCTTTTTGTTGCTGTTTTTGAAACACGCGATGCCAGTATGTCTCATGATATCTCTCATACAAAAAAAGGAAAAAGAAAAAAAATAATAAAATTGTAAAATTACCGAAAAAAATAAAATTATCAACATCAGCATGCTATGGATGTAAGCTTATTTTTCTTTTTTCTGCATAATACTGTTAAACCATTAAAATGATTCGAATATGTTTCTGCAGAAAAAAAAAATGTCTTTCAGAGCATATTCAACATTTGATCGAATTGAATTCACCTTCTTTAGTATAAAATCTTTCGAGGAATATTGCTCTAAAGCAAGATACATCATCTTCGTTCAGCTGCAGTAGTAAACCCATACATATTCCAAGAATTTATCCTTATCATACGGAGGACTACATAAAAAGTGAAATTGAGATATTGTCGCAAGAAAAAAGCTCAATGTTCTATAAGACAAAATCCTACTATAGCTAAAAAATATATATTTTCATTGTATACATGATGTCATCATTAATTTTATTCCAAAATCAGTTTCTCTAAAGAATCGAATTTTGTTGCATTATAATAGCAATGTCAGTCATTGCAGACATATTCGGAAGTATCTCATTTTCAAATTTCATAATTGCTCTTTTTATCATTTCATTTTTATTTGAAAATATTAGTAATGATTCAAAATCCTTCTATTAGTTTTTAAAACTTTTGAAAGCCAATGCAGATTTTTCCTATGAACTCAAATGAATTAGATCTTCAAAAAGAACAAGTATTATCAAAAAAAATTTTCGAAATAAAATACCATTTGAAGTACAACTAAAACAGGAGGTAAAAAACTGAAAAGCAAACGAACAAATCCTCGTAAAAAAAAAAAGTGAATTATTGCATTTGATGCAATCCATAAGAAAAACTGCACAAAATATATTTATTACTATGTGTATGACCACATTACCAAATATAATCGCTCATCAAACATTGAAATTACTTATTTAAATTTATTCTATTCATTTGCATTTAAAAAAGTGAATGTTCACTCACAAACTTGATACCTTTCACATTTTTTCAAACGATATATGCGACATTAACACTAATCACAATTTGATGACAACAACAATATTGGTGTTGCTAGTTTTACACAAAATATAGCATTTCTTTAAAATTTCATTAGTTTCATTTAAAAAGAGAAGAAAAAATAGAGAAGTTTGAATTTGGTTGAACTGGAAGCAATTTCGAAAGAATAAAAAAAACTCAATCAATCGTGATTGAAATAAGATTGAGTATGAATGATGATTCTTAGCATAAAAATGATATAAATCCAATTTGATCACTCACACTTTTTCCGAATGATAGCAATAATACATCGATATCTTTGATATTAGAAGTTTGAAACAAAAAATATCTTTTATATTTGCATAATTCAGCAAATGCAGAAACATCCATTTTGAACAAAATGTCGAATTTAAATTCGCTGTCTTGTTTGGAAAATTTCCGGAAACATACCAGAAAATTGCTTCATAACCATTTATTGCAAGCTTTGTCTTTTGTTGAATCAGAATTTGAAAAAATTTGTTTTATTTCACCAACACATATTCGGAAAACAAAAGCATTTTGATGCGTATATACAAAATATCAAAATTCCAAAACGAGCAAATAATAAGAATAATTAAAACTTAATAATGATTTAGCATTGTTGATCGTTATGTATGACGTGGCATTTAATGTTTTGTATTGGAATTCAGCCGAATATATTTTACAATATAAAAACTGCCGACTTAATGCAGATATTTATGGAACAATTTCATGCAAACTTGAAATGGCGAGTTTTTAACAAAGGCCTAATCCTTTAATGATCAGTCTTTTATAGCTGAAATTGCTAAACTTGCAAATTAAAGGATGCTAATTAAACTGGATTAAAGGTGTACTGTAAGAAACATCTGATATGCTTCTGCCATACATGCTCAAATCTCTTTCGGTTCCCAAAATATATCGCAGATGTAATAATAGCATTATTCGACAAGATGTCCACATCAACAGAGCCCAAAGAACCATTTCTATTCCATCAGATATCGTTTTCCTAATAATTTCTGTCTATCTGTACATATCTTCCGTCAAATAAATTTTCTACGACGATCGTTGCAAAAATTTTCAATTATTTTGTTCATTTAATCAAATTATTTCAGTTTTCATCTCCCTTTACTTAAATTTGAAAATCAATTTAATCTTACATCCATCTATACTTTTATATGTGGTGAATTAAATTGCAAAAAAAAAATTTATTTCGATAATTTTATTTTCGAACATTCCATTTGGGAGCCAATTATAGATTCTTTTAGCATATTTTCTACATATGAATTTTTTAGAGAAAAGATTACTCCATGATAATTGGAATATGTTTGCAGGAGATTGTGCCATTTCGCGCAAATTTATCGCATCAGTGGCGTTATCTTGGAGTTGCGAAAATATTTGTTTCCTTTTTTAATTGTAAATTAATATTGATGCGCTGGATAGAATTATTCAGAATTATAAAGAATGGGATTTTCGGTGCGAAACAAAGAAAGCAAATAAATTAATTCATTATAATGCATTAGTTGTGAAAATGAAGTACTTTGATTTCAGATTCCTAAATTGGAATTTGGAACTAAAAAAGAATCCCATACTTTCACTATGTTTCTGTTTCGATTAAAAGGATTTTGTTCAGGGTAAATGGTTTACGTCAAATTTCACTTTGATGCTTCGATTGTACATACACCATGTTTTAATGTTTGATAATAATTAGATGCAAGATTTTAAAATATTGGTTTCTTTAGTGAAGCTACACATGCTGTATAACATTGGATTCTGACGTTAAACTCTTGGTAGACATAATATGATGGGAAAATGTGTAAATTCTAACCCTGAATGTAATGCAGCCTGAATAGAATGTCTGGGTTTCTTCATATTCATTTAGATAACAGTGAATTGGAGGTGCATTTCAAGTTTTTTCTATCATTTTTCCTTTCTACTACTACTAAATTAATATTGAATAACAACAGTGGAACGTTGGATAAAATGAGACATTATGTAATTCATAAATTCTACTTATTATATTAATCCCAATATTACGATACATCGTTTGGACATAGTAATGAGGAAGATGAAAAATGCCGCAAGGAGATAGCTGATAGAATATATCATTATCAGAAATCGTGAAAATAGTAAATTTTATAAAATTTTGATAAAAATGGTATTACTTATAGAACAGTATCAAATGCTGGATAATTACACGGAAGTAAAAAGAGAAAAAGATGCAGAAACATTATTTACTTGACAGAATATAATTGACGACAATTACAATTCATGAAAATTATTTATTTAATATATCTTGCCGGCGATTGAAGGGCAGATTCATTCAAATGATTCAATTAATGATTTTTACAATTAAAATAGATGAAATAAATGCCATAAAAAAAAGGATTATTATTCATTTAACAGCAATATTCAAGCTTTTCCTTTAGTCGAATATCGTTTGCATTTATGCAGCATGCCGAATCCTCACAAGACTGCCAGAAGATATGTACGTATAAAATGATAAAAAATGTTAGTGAATCACTTACTAAAAGTGTTGTTTTTGTTCTGAATGTGAAAAATGTTTGTTTTATATCGAAAAGAATATACAAATCGGAATAAATGATGTTATTCTTGGATTTTCGCATTTAAATACAAATTTTCCATTCTCAGTTTTGTTTGAATTTGACTTATTTACGATTTTTGAATAATAACAAATGAGACATTTCTTTAGGAAATACTAATTTTACGTAAAATCATGCAATGTCTTAGATTTACCATAAATTATTGTCGCAAATTCAAATCACAACCTGGTTAATCCTATACCAGTAATTCGTATGGAATAGCGTTTACTGCAGTCGAAGTCGATGCAATGGAAAAAATCAATGCATAGTGATGTCACTGGCTGGAGCATACTGATCTAGGCATTTGTTTTTTGCGATCACTTATTAAGAGAAAATTTTATTGGAATCTTGTAATATGAAGTATGAAAATCATTCTAAACAACAAACTGCTAAAAATAAGAGATTGAAAAGAGACGAAATTTTACGAATTACCACATTTGGTATGGTCAAGCGATGACCAGTTATTGATTAGAAAGAGATGATGATATGAAAAACATATTTAATTGTGAAACAAAGTATTCTTAAAATTTTTATCTTGAATTATCACCATTCATCTCTTTTTCTTTCAAAATTTTCATTAGATAGCGACCGACAAACTGTTGTATGCATTGAGCTATTGAATTCAATCAGATTATCCATATCTATTTCTAATCAACTGCCGTCAGTTTCCAGTATTTAAAAATCATTGTGATGATCCAAGGTCAAAAAAATGTAGTGTAATCAGAGTTCATGACTGAATGACCTTCAACGGTAACCATTAGTTTTTTTTAAATTTATCATTCTATGGAAGTATTGCCATTTTTATGATTTTCTCGGATCTTTATGTATTTTTCTATTTTAGATATTTTATTAATATTTCAATATATGAAAAAATGAAAAGATAGTTTTAATACTTTAAATTTTAATTTAACTTCATTTGAGCTAGTTTATTTCAAACATTTTCATCAAAACAGCTTTCCAGAATAAAATATTGGAAAATAGAATCATTTTTTTGATTATTATCCTTGCGTAAATCTCTTAAATTGGGCGATTTTGGCACCACAATTGGTTGGTAAAAGACAGTAATATTTTAGCTGTGTGCAGTAACCTATTTTCTTTTCAGTCCATCTTTTAAAAACTTCTTACCTCTTTATAAGCCGATTTTATTTTACTCTTTACCGAAAGTTGAAATTTCCATTCTATCTAAATTTTTGTTTGAGCAATGGGTTCAGTACTTGTCCTCATTCTAGTATATTTTCGAATTTCACTGCTGCCAAACACTACTTTCACTGTCTGTAATCACATCTAATTTTTATTATTTGTATTTTTCGAATGTGGTCTGTATGGATATTAGTGATTAACTTGCATTTCATTAAAATCAATGCGCAATTCAATAATCAAATATGGCAGTATCGATCGCCTGATAAGTATCAAATAATGGAAAAACCTACTTTTTATCCTAATCATCAGCAATCACATCCAAGAATACCAATGCCAGTAAGCTTGTTATATCCAATAATTTGATTCATTTTATGTTGTACTTAGCTAGGATTAGCAAGCTAAAATAATTGCCTCTAGATTTGATGCATGAAAATTTTAATAGGTGTGAATTTGCTGCAGTGATGCGATTTATTTAAAAATTTTTTGACTTCAAATAACATTCCAGGTATATGAATTCAACCCAAATTTATATTCGATGTCATTTCCAATCTCCATTCATCCATCGCCTTCCCTACAAGCTTTCACGGTTCCAACACCAAGTCTTCAAAATCTTCTATTTCAATCAACTTGGATGACAAATAACCCTCCCCAATTTACGAACCAGAAGGAATATATTGGTTATGTTACGGAAATAAAAAAAAATGACGTTATGAATCGTATCTCAACAAAGCCAGAAAATGATTATGATATCTCAATTCATATAAGAAATAATCTGCCGGATTTTTTAAGTGGAACATCGGATGATGTACAAAAGAAAGTGAGTTTAATACATAGATTATGTTTTATGCTAATTCAGAATGCCAATTCGTTAGATCATGGGTCTAAATTTCATTAAGCTAAAAAGTTTCTTGAAAGCCAAACTTTACATAAATAAGTATGCAAAATGCTTTGAATTGCAGTTCTACAAAATCGTATTAAATCCAGACGAAAGTTTCCAACAGAAACAAAGCAAATTAGATCAATTAGTTTCGACTTTGGATGAAAAAAATCAGGTAATTTGATTACATATTACTGAAACGAAAAAATAAAGCATGAAAAGATTAATTGGAAAAAGTTAGCAAAACCATAATTAGTGATAAGTGTATTTTTTTTTTATAGGAGCTATACGATCGTTATCGACGAATGAAAGAGTTGGAAGAAAGAGAAAAACGTGATCGAGTTCATGCTATTGTCGCAAGCATGTCTAACAAGGCGCAAACTGTTTTCGCAAAGGTATTCATTTTGCGAATGCTTCTTATACGTACTACAATATTTCTAATTACTACTGATTAAAAAATTACCAATTAAATAAAAAAAAGAGACAAGATTTTCAAGATGCATGTATTATGAACAAATTATTTCATAAGTTGGAACTTTATGGTACATTACCTTTATTTGTTAAACGAGTAACATTAATAATGAGATTAAATATGTATCTAAAAAAATATAAAGAATGTTAGCTAGAAGAAGAAAAATTCTGCAGTTATCGGCGGTGTTGATGAATCCAGAGATGAAGGATATGGATCGGATGAATAAAATTAATGAATTCTACAAAAATGTAGATGAAGATGTTAAGAAAGAGTTTAAAGACAGGATAAATGGCCTAAATTGGCAACTATAATTAAATCATCGAAAAAACATGCTTGTAAGAACCAAAAATGTATGAATGAAGAAAACAGAAAGAAAATGAAGAAATACTTGAAATCTTGTGATTTATCAAAACATTCTTCAATTATTGTCATGTTTTTCCATTATTATAATTTCAGTTTGTTTTTTTTTTTTCCTAATTTGTCGTTTTGTATGTTTTAATATTAAACAAGTTTTTAAGAAGAGACGGCCAAAAAATAAATAAATTATGTGCCACTTACATTTGTTAGTATTTGTTTGGCGTTTTGTTGTTATTAAATAAAAGTGTAGAAAATAAAAAATGAACGATGTTGCTGGTAAATGAAATTATGAATCCATTAAGGTCAAAAAATGGTATAAAAGTAAAAGTTTTTACTGGATTGAAAATTTTCGTCTCGCAATCCAGTTCTACAGAGAAAAGTCCCTTCCATTATTAGATTTTTGTTTTAGAAGAGACTGTCGAGCACTTATTATTTCGCTGTAAAAATTTAATTTCTTTGTCCAAACAATATTTTGCAATTTAGTATTGTCTTTATGCCTGCACTTTTTGCCATTGTAATATTCATTATATTCCACGCCTTCATCTATTACCTGTATAACGAATATGTGGTTCTGCGATACAAATATCCACCAGGACCAATCCCACTACCTTTTATTGGGAATTTCTTGCAGGTAACAAGAAATATAATTTAACTGAATAGACTACTAAATTAATGCCACATAGAAGAATTTTTAAAATATGTCACAGAATGCTAGATAATTTTTCTGAAGGTATAACTGCAAAATTTGCGCTTAAGCTGTTTTACGCCAAAACACGTCGAGTTTTTGACTTATAAGAACAGCTTGATTTTATAATTTAACTGTTACTTCAAACAAAAGTCAATAGTTATCTGAGGGCAACATTAATCTTAATTTTGAGACAAACAATTTTAATATCAAATTACTAAATATTGGCTTTAGTAAGACGAAAGAATTTAGATAAAAATTTATAGTTGAGGGCTTGAAAGATATAAAATTCTAATACTTCTGCATTAGCAGCTCAAATTTTAAGCTGTTGATAATTGTCTGGGAAATTTTTGACTTCAGTCTAAGTCGACACTGCAATGTTTTTGCTAGGTGTACATCCATAAAAAGTTTAATAGAAAAGTTTCCTCTCACAGAAGTGAACAATATGTTTCAGATTGACCTAGCCTATCCACATCGTTCAATAATCAAATGGAAAAAGAAATTTGGTCCAGTGTTCACCATATGGTTGCCTGGACCAATTATCGTGCTTGCAGATTACAAACTTCTTCGTGAAACACTCGTTAGCCAAGGTAAGATCGCTCATACAGTCTGGTAATTGAAACGAATATTTCAATCTTTTAATTATCCTGTTTGAAAGATTCAATTCAAACGAATGAAATAGAGTAGTTCATGTGAAGTCTGCGACAGAGCAACAAACTAAGTTGTAAACATTATTAAAACAGTAAAGTATTCAGGTTTTAAGTGCATGTTTGAGCAGAGAGACTTTGACTCGGGAGTTTATTTGAAACATTCAGGAAACATTTTTGCTGGTCGGCCGATGTCATTCGTTTACGGAATCTTTAGTAATCATTGTCCAGATGGTGATGGGATTATTTTATCACAAAATGAGAAGTGGAGTCACCAGAAACGTTTTGCTCTAAGAGTTTTTCGTGATTTTGGAATGGGTAATAATATGATGGAGCAAAAAATCCGGCATTATACTGATATTCTCATTCAGCAGCTGAGGAAGCAAATAGGAGCCAGTGGACTGGTAGCTTGTTACTTTTCTTTATGTGATCTTGCGATCTGATTTCAACAATGTTTTCTCGAGATTCTGCTATTCTATTGACCATAAAAATCGAGAATTGATGATATTCAGTTGCCCGTGTACCTATTTTCAAAAATTCGGGTTAACATTCACCTATCTTGCTTTTTAAGTTCTATATCTAATTACTGATTTATTTACAGGAAACTACAATAACTGATCTCCACTTACCAATTACATTCTGCGTGGGTAATATTATCCATGATCTAGTTCTCGGCAAAAATTACGAATATGGTGACCAAGAATTTTTACGATTCAAAAAACTAATCGACTCTATCCTTAAAGATGTAAGAGTTATGTATAAGTAATATTTAATACACCTGCAATTTAATTATCAATTATGTTTTGCAACTAATCTAGAAGTGGGACTAACAGGGAAGTCAATTTTAGAAAATAATTGTATACTTTCTAGTATTGATTTCTATGATTGCAAATTATGATTAGTTTTGATTATATCTATTCCAGTTCGTCAGTATTCCGATGTTAGTTGTGGATCGTTATCCAGTTGTACGATTTTTGTTGCCGACGTATTATCGTTTTTGCAAAAATGGCTTTGCATTACAGCGATTTTTTTTGAAACATATTGAAGAACATGAAAAGGCAATTATTACTTCTACGAGCAAAGATGATGAGCCGAATGATTTCATTGATGCTTACCTGAAAAATATGATTAAGTACACGGAGAAAAGAGAATACAAGTAAGAAAATTGAGCCTTCTTTCTCATGTTAACAAGATGTTATAGATAGCATGAGTGGTAATTCTGCAGAAGTGAAATGAAGTTAAATTAATATTGTTTATCTCTATCATTTGTTATTCAACTTGCGTACATTCCGCAATGATAATAGAATTTGCATTTTCCACATTGTTCAGACTTTGATAAGTCGTTTATTAAACAGCATAATCAATTTTTAATTTGATTCACTTATGATATTTGATTTTTAAGAAATGAAAAGAATATTACAGCACATTTTAAAGATTTTTTTTTTTTTTTTTTTTTTTTTTAATGAAACAATCATTCGTCGTGCACATCTTCAGCAAAATAACATTGGCTCTGAATTCTGGTGATCTGTGGACAGGTGGAATGGAAACAACAGTAACAACGCTTCGCTGGGTGATTATCTATCTAATTCACAATCCAGATGTCCAGAAACTTATGCACGATGAGATCGATAAAGTAATGTTTTGCACGGATGAATGTAATCGAGTAGAAACAAATATTTTGAAGCATTTAACCGATTGATTGATAAATTATTCCTTCTATGCTAATTTCCGATTCGATAGCATTTTTTTAAGATCTTAAATTTAAAAATTAGTTCTATCAAGAAATTACAATGTAACTCCCTCCTGATGATCGGATTTTTGAAACTACAGCTGAGAGTTAAATCTGTGTTTGAATTTGGTGCAGCAAAAAAGTTTATA
This sequence comes from Onchocerca volvulus, assembly GCA_000499405.2. Taxonomy (NCBI): domain Eukaryota; kingdom Metazoa; phylum Nematoda; class Chromadorea; order Rhabditida; family Onchocercidae; genus Onchocerca; species Onchocerca volvulus. The sequence continues at coordinate 9,872,202 of HG738140.1, read as the reverse complement.
TTCAAATGGAGCCGACTATTCAGCATTTATCTATATACTGTAACAGTAGCTTAATTCCGGCTGGTATTCAGAATCTCGGAACGAGAATGGTGTGCTGGGCAGATCGAACTTGCATGCACTATACACTGGCAGTGATTTGCGAGGTGCAACGCATCATTAATGTTTTACCATGGCACATACTGCATGCTACTACTTGCAACACTACTTTATCTGGCTATAAAATTCAGAAGGTGAGAAATGATGGCATTGAAATCGAAACTTTTGCTTCATTTCGATTTACTTGCCAAATCCATTCCAGGGTACAGTAATAATGCCGCAAATTGGTGCCATTAATTTCGATGAAAATCTTTATCCAAATGCAGAAATTTTCCAACCAACACGATTCCTTAACAGTGAAGGTACTCTTCTCAACTTTGAGTATTTCATGCCATTTGGTATTGGGAAGCGATCGTGTCTGGGAGAGGCACTTGCCCGAACGGAACTTTTCATCATCTTGACAACTTTACTGCAGAATTTCGAATTCTCTGCTGCTTATGGTAAACGTGAATTGCTTTTCTTTAAAATTTCAGAAGAATTAAGCGGAAAATCAAAAATTGATGTGGATTCAAGACAAATTATCTTCTCCATATTTTATGTAATTTATTTTAAGTTCGTCCAAGCTTATCAGTTTGCCTTATTTCGCAATTCAATTTCGTAATCATATCGCTTATATGTGTTTGTTCTCCCAAACATACGCAAAATATCGGAGTCGTAAATTTATGCAAATTAAGACAATGAAATAATAAAATATGCTGTGACAGTAAAAAATTTGAGCAATTCTTTCCAAAAAAAGTTCTTCATTTTCACATTGCAACGAAGTTCATTTTTTAAAAGAAAAAAAGAAATCTTGTTCATAAAATGAAATAAATTGAGCAAATAGCGAATTGTGAAAAAAATTTTGTTTTTTTGAGTTTTCACAATCTTTTTAAATAGACTTTGGTTTTAGGAAAACCACCAACTTTAAAACGATATCCTGGTATGGTATCAGTACCCCAAGACTATGTATGCCAGATACGTGCTCGAAATGAAGTTGTATAATTTAATATCATCTTTAATACTATTGATATATCACAATTTGTTCATAAATGTGATAGTTTACAAAAGATGAAAACAATGGAAGATTATCGAGTTGATACAATTATAGTTATTCAAATAATTAAATACTGATATGAGCAGTATATTAACTTGAAAATAAAAATCAAAAGTATCTGTCAATTTGACTTATGCATTAGCTATCGAAAAAAAATAAAGATTTATTGTTCATCGACATGCAAGAAAGCTGCTGCAAATTGCAAGAATTACATTATGAAATTTCTTTCGACGTTTTCTACTGCTTCTTGGAAATTTCTCACAAATCATTCATGCTTTCTATGGAATGAAAAATTTGTACTACGAAAACCAGAAATGAATGATTCTGACGAATTATATCGGTCCTTCTCATCAACAGAATTCAGTGCTACAGTTAATAAGAATAACTTTTAAAAACTTATTGAATGACAAATTTATAGTAATAATTCAGACTGTATGATGCTCTACTGGGGCTTATTATTGATCTTACTATTGATTTACTGCTGTTACTAAACATTATACATGTCAATTTTCTTCAATTATATAATCCTTCTGGTTCAGTTATTACTTTCTATTTTTAATTTAATAATTTGATTGTTTAGTGTATCGCTGGTCTGCTACTCCATAGGTTGATTCATTTTTAGGTATTCTTGAATCGTGTTATTTTAATCCTAATTTAGAGTTCTCAGATTTAGAGACTTAAGGAAAAAGCAATATGCCCTAATTTTTATATTTGATCATATTTCTTAATTGATTCTTTTATTATCTTATTGATTCTAAAATAAGCTTATTCTCCGATTTCTCGACCAAATTTTTTCTTCATCTTGAAAGAATTTACCGAATAAAACTACAAATTTTTGGATTTAAGTTGTTAACAGTCGGCTGAAAAGATGGCAAAAATGTTCCGCACTGCTACATTTTGCATATTTCTACTGGTTTTGGAGAAAACAACATGTTCTATGATAATTCAGGTATGAAAGTTTGCTGCTAACTTCACAAAATTCGGAAAATTTATCAATTTGATCCTTAATATCCTCTTTTCCTGCTTTTTTAAAATATTTTTTGACTGTTTTCAAACTTTTTTGACCTTTCAATCTACGTTTTTAGCGTGAACAAAATCATAAAATGACATCAAAAAATGTTCCTTATGAAAAAATGAATAGTAATGATGACAACAATATCAAGGTTTCTACAGAAGGTCAGACCTTTCTGCATATTATTATATTTTTAGGATTTAATTGCTACAAAATTTCGTTTTAAAGTTTTATTTTAATATCCAACTTGAACTAACCATCACGCATGTATCCCATAAGCAAGATATGAAATATATGCAGCTTCTTAAATTTTGAAAATATGCTTTTCTGATATTTGATTAGTACATCGCACTCTACCTTGCTTAAATGTTTAAATGTAACGTGAGGTAATATGAGATTGCTTAAATGCCTTCATAACTTCTATTTGATCAATGAGTTTTTTTTTGTTTTTCTCCAAGTTTAATTTGTTTTTTACTTATTTCTAATTTGCTACATAATTATTAATTTGTTGATATTCCTGCGATTTTAAAGACAATTATTAATTTTAGAGATGAATCTTGAATACTTGGATAACTTACCCAGAATTAATGAGGAAAGATTACTACAAGATGTTTTGGTAATTTTTCAATTCTCTCACATTTTTTTTCATATTTTGAATTATTAATTTCAGAGATATGGTTTATAAGAACCAAACAATGCGCTTTAAAGTTTCGAAATAACTTTATTGAATAATAAGGAAGCCAGATTAATATCCTCTGTCCAAAGTATAATCAAATGTTAGAAAATACTTAATTCACATCCATTCATTAACTGGCAAATGGAAACGATTTATCCTATTTACGATTTATGGTTAGATCGTTATAAAGCGAAAATAATCGGTTTTACTTACGATTCACGAAAGACAACATCATTCTAGTATGTGGATACAACGGCAAAAAAGCAACTGAAGGATAAAAAGATAATGAAAAATAATGATGAATTGCGAAATGATAGCAATGATGGCAGTGAAGATTATGAAGAATCAAGTAACGAGGTAGTTATTTTCTGTAGCAGCCAAAAAAAGAAAAAGAAAAAAAGATAAAAAATGCAAAGTTGATTATTCACTTCGATATCATTGAAAGTTTTGAATTTAATTTAAGTTTCTTTAAATTTTGCAATTGAAGTTTCAATCTGATTTCTAGATTCCTTGACAGTCGAAATTTAAATTAACAAATCTTATTCTTCAACAATTGCAAATTTGTCATACCAATTTCTTAAAATATGCATGTTATTAAAGAATAAAGAAAATAACGAATTAGATGAAAGCGATGAGGATTATTCAGATGGAGTTATCAATAGTAATAACTATTTCACGTATGTTTCATCATTCACGATTTTAATATCATTGTAATTTTTTTTTGCAAGAAGATTAAGATATTATGCAAATTTCAACAATTTTTTATCTCTTCAGTTGAAGAATTTATCACATTTTATCAAATTCACTTAATTTATGAAAAATTCCAATGGAAAATGAGAAATTCGAATGCGAAAAAGAATGAATAAATGTAAATCTCGTTATAATTAACGGTTTCGACTACGCCTTTGACTTATTTTCCAGGTTATGGCTTACAATGAACATATTGCTATGGAAGTTTTTGTTTGGTATTTTAATCTGAATGAAATCCTATCACATAGAACTATGACTAAATTGCTACATTGTATTGTTTATATGTTTTGTTGTTCATAGTTTTACTCAATTTCAATTTTATAATAAAATTTCATTGCATCCATTTGAGCCTTTCATCATCGTATTTCAGAGCGCTATTTAAGGCTTCTCAGATTTAAAAAAAAAAAAAGAAAAAACTGGGAATGAATATTTGAGATTAAGCATTATTCCTCTTTAAATATTGGCCAGCTTAATGAGGAAGAAGGGAGAGGAAAGAGTTTATAGTTTTTTAAAATTAATTCAGGGATTTGCGAATAGTTTATTGCCTCTCATTTTATCTTTAGTGGACTTAACATTGCATGTGGAACAGAAAAAAATGAGACTTTCTTGCAATTATGCAAAAATTTGTCATTATTATTTGGCTATTTAAACTTTCTGTTATTCATTCTTCCATCATTATACTGTTTTGAAATTATAAGTAACAAGCAGAAAGTGGCTAAGCAACGAATTTTCATAAAGTTGAAAACATCCTATCGAAATTGATCTGATTCACTGGTTGAATATTTTGAGATTTTAAAAATTCTTTTAAAAAATAGATCTGTAAATTTACTGTAAGCTATTTCGAACAATATATGGAAAAACAAAACATTTTATACCTTTTTTGAGTTTCATATCTATCCTATTGTATAGAAATTAATTTTGAATAAAATTTCATTTGTATTCAACTGAAACACAATCATTGTCAAATAATATCAAGTTATATTAGTCATTGTAAGAAATGATTAGTCCAAATTTATTCGATTAATTCATTTGATACATTGCAGGTTGTCATACTTTTAGTTTTTTTAAGTAAGATTTCATGAAAAATTTTCAATTTCTTTGATTCATTGCATGTCTCGAAGTGAATCAAATATGTGCGCTCAAGTGATTTCTCCTGATACCAGTTCGGTTAGTGAAGGAGATCAGGTTTGATAGATAATTTTTTTTAATAATTTAATTTTCAACAAAGCAAAAGTTTTTAAATTTCTGAAGAAAGGATCTTTCAAAATTCTTAAGTTTCTCTGTAAGCAAAATAAATTTTGCATAATATCATTAGGAAAAAGCAGAAAAAAGAAATTGTTTCGGCTAATTTTTGATACAATGCTAAGTGCTCACGAATGACATCACATAACACAACTTTGTCAATTATATTTCCTTCAAATCCAACATGTTTGTAGTGATAGGAAAGAGGAGCAGACAGAAAGAGATAAGAGATATCATTGATAATATTCATTCTCATTTTATTAGTCATAATGTTGCTTTTCTTTTACAAGAAATACATTTTTGAAAGCTGGATCAAAAGAAACATGATATCTACTATTTTATGGAAAAGTCTAGAATACAGATTTTTCTCTTTTGTCAATTAAGATTAATTGAATAGTGGTAATGGATGATTATTAAGAGATAATTTAGGATAATGACGGAAAAAGAGTATTTGGATCGCTTATTCTACAATCTGGAGGTTTGCTCAAGAATCTTTTATCAACTCTAAATGGATGCCATAAAATTCAGTTTGTTCAATAAATTTCTTGCAGAATCGGATGGAACCTGTAAATGTATTGTTGAAGAAAATCAACAAGTAAGAATGCAATGTTCGAAATTTTTTTGAGCATTAAAATATTTACGGATAATACTCGGTTTTTTATCACTGATTCAAATCGCAAGCATTGTTTGTACATTAATATGTACTATGACGAGTTTGAAATTTACTGAGTCTGAATGTGGCACCTTTTTACTGAACTTCCTTGACACATATGTCAGTTAATAATAATCACATTATCCACAGACTTGGGAAGAATTGGAAAAAATGCAAGGCGAAGAGATGACACCATGGAAAAGATTGCGCCACGCATTTAAATGGATAGCCAAAGTGTGCTTTATCCTTTGTCCACCAGCACCAAATTTAATAATCCGAAAAGTGGCATTTCATCCTCCGAAACACTGTCAATACTATTTCCTAATTGGCGGAGAGGTGAGCAATTCGTTAACAAACAGCTATCAAATGCTAGTAAAACAGATGAATACAATAGATGATGGAATCAAAAAGCGAAATAATGCTTATTGTAAGATATTTAACGAAAAGGCTTCATTGATTATGCGAAAAATTACAAGATGGTATTCTCAATAAGATTTTTGGGGACTTCACTGTGATTTCTTATATTTTTATTTACTATGCTTTCATTATGGCTTGTGATTAGACAATACGTTTGCTGGATGAATGGGAAATAATGTCATTCTTTAAAAAAAATTCTCATACAGCAAATTAAGCATTAATGTATTTGAACATTGATTCTTATACTGCTTGCTTTGTTATATTTCATCCAGCCGAGAAATTTGAATGGGATGATTCCCGAATAGATATCAGTGAATTCTGAAATTCTCGAAAGAACTTTTGGAAGCTTCGAATCTAACAGTTCGTCTTTTCGTAAAGGCACTTCCCTCCTTGACAATAATTTTTTTTTTTAGAAAGATATCTGTAAAATATTTATTTACAAGAGTGAGATTTCAGCCTAATAAGCGTCGACAATTTTTTGATGCAAAAAGCGCTCGTGAAAGTATCAATTTAACCATCTGTTTGCCGCATTTATTGTTGCCAGAATTTAAAAATTCGGATGCTGCCGTTCAACTGCTGCGAACTGAGGTGAACCACTAAAACTATATAATTTGCATTAAAATTTTTGTCAAGTTACCAAAAATCTATTAAATTTTTATTTTTCTTTTTTTCTATGAAATTTCTATGCATAAAAAGTTTCATCAACATCATAATTAGCGCTATAAAAATTTCATCGCAGAATCACAATTGCCATGGTACATCTTAATAGTCCGAGATCACATATCTTATCATCATACTATTCCAGTATATTATGATATTTCAACAAGAGAAATCGATACAATAAATGATAATTCATAGCTTCAAATAATTTTCATTTTAAAGCAGTGCCAATGTGCAAAAACCCTGTTGACGATGGAGCAAATCTAGTGACTATGCTTAGTATATTTGTCTTTTAGAGTAATATGAATAATTATAACAAAATTTATACTTATAATAATTTAAAATTTAATCATCCTGAGAAATAAAGTTGCATTCATTTTTTGATCGTTATTATATAGCCGTGAGATGATTATATTCTGCGGTACTATTTTTTACTATTACTGTATTTTATATTCTGATTACTCTTCCTGAACTAGTAAGGAAATCATTTATTCGTTGTATAAATTAGAAACATAGCGTTGGAAATTAATTTGGAAATAATTTAATAATCAACGTAAACGAAGCTTATAATACTTGCTGATCTAAACGAAAAATTGAACAACGAATAAAATCAAACTTTTTTTCTCGAAAAAACTTTTTCACATTAAAATTAAGTTTTAACTAAACAGGTACATTTAATAACATCATCTAATGGAGATACTTTGATGGCTGTTTATATCCGATGCGAGAAATCATGCCGATATAAGAAATCAGCACCATATATATTACTTTTTGCTCAGCCAAACAGCTCAGATGTTGGGTCGTGTATGCTTACGGATCCCAACTTGGTAAGTTTCCCTTTATTCGGTCTATAAGAAAAACATGAAATTCAAATGGCAATGAAGAATTCTGATTAGTTTTCAAATGGAACTAGCTTATCGTATTTGAGTTCTGGTATTTTATACTTTTTTGTTTTTTAGTCTTTAAAAGTTTTTCGAAATTTTTAATCATTAACTTATCAACATTTCATGCTGTTTACGATGAAAATTTCAGGTTGATATAGCAGATTTTTTGCAATGTGATTTAATGGCATTTGATTACAGTGGTTTTGGACTGAGTACCGGAACTCCTACAGAAAAAAATGTTTATCAAAATATAGATGCCGTTTATCAGTTTGTTTCGCGATAAATTAAGTTTTTACAAAAAAAGCCATAGGTGGAGATTTCTTCTTACGTTATCTCTGGATTTTGCAGAAAAATAGTTACTGGATACTTAAGAGACATACTTATTGCTATTCATTATACCGCAAATAGAAATGATGGATTTTCGAAGTGTTTCGTTAGTGATATCATGAAGTTATCGAAATGCTTTAATTGTGTAAACAGTACCCAGCATATCATATGCGAAGTAACATATGATTTCTAATGTCATTAAAATAGAACAATATAACAAACTTCAAGCTAAACTTGCAGTCTGATGATTTGAAAGTTATGATTTTAGCATTTCAGATATTTAATTAAAGAAATGAAAGCACAACCAAATGAAATAATTTTAATAGGATTCAGTATGGGTACTGCAGTTGCTATTCATCTGGCATCACGTGAAAAAGTTTTGCGTTAAGCTTCTTCAGAATTATTCATTAAAATTTATAATCATGTTTTCGAATCCATTGTAACAAAAAAGGAAGAAAAGGAGATAGGTGGAATTGCATTCATGTCTTAAAAGGAGAGATTATCTTTTAGATTTACTTTACTACAGTAATATCAAAATCGTGAAGTTCGTTAGCTTATATTAAAGATCAGCTCATAGAGTGAGCATCGCTGTGCTCTAGGCAATGAGAAATCTCTTTAGTACAAAGTAATAGAACAATTTATCACAGATTTTGATTATCGAAATCCGCAGATCACTATTTTAATTTAAAAGTATGAATGAAATATGTTATTATAGGTAGCGGGATTGATTCTGATTGCTCCCTTTACATCACTATTACGTGTTCTTGGAAGAAAGCCACACAGTAGCCGGACTTGCTGTTTGGATCAGTTCTCAAGGTCTATCTTTTATACATATTTCGCATCATAGTTCTCATGTATATTTGCAATCTCCGTATAAGTGAGAAAAGTAACAACTATCTTGAGATGGTTTAATAAAATTGGGATTCTCTTTGCGACGCGGCAATTAAAAAAATGACCTGATTTAAAAATACGACATTTCTGGAAGCTTCAAACAAAACTTGCAATCCAAATTATCGACAGTTTAACAAACAATGGATAAACGAAATATTGACTGCTGTTAATCCCCACCCGCATCAAAAGGTGATGAAGAGATTTGTCACAGAGTAGCTCCTGTCTGCGATTACTGAATCATGTACTAAGTAGTAAGATAACTTGATAATCCTGGAGAAGTTACGATACAAGTATCTTTACTAAACATTTTACTTTCTTGTCAGTGATTATTCAATTTATCTGCTCAGAAAATGAAACTGACGACTGTTTTTCTAAAAATCTCGTAGAAGAAAATATTGTCCCAACAAGTTCTACAGCATAGATAAAGTGTCAAGCGTACTTTGTCGTACACTGATCTGTCATGGAGTGGAAGATGTGATCGTTTCGATAAATCACAGTGCTGTATTGCAAAGACGATTCCCAAACGCTACGAAACCTTTTTATCTTGATAAAGCTACTCATCAGGTAAAATACTGCCAGCATTTCTCATGCATTTCGATCTTTGAAAATATATTTCCATTTTTTTATATCTCAAGAAAATTTGACTTGGCAAGGGAAAAGATTTCAGGAGAGTTGATTTATGTCGAAAGCTTTCAAAATTTCCTAAAAGTAATTATTCCAAGCCATACAATAAGAATGATTAATTCACATTATATGTGAGTAATTAACTTGAATAACTTGAACGAAATTAAATATTTTCAGCAATATTTATAGGGCATATATAGTGCACGAAAAATGTGGGATCGAGTGCAACAGTTTTTGTTTCATGAACTGGGTTGTAGCAAAAAGTGGAATGATCCAGTGAAAACGAAACGAGCATTTGTTAATTGTAACTTTTGAACTTTTAACTGTAACTGTTTCAAGCTTATTTATTTCAGGACTTATTAAAAGAAACTTATTGTATTTTAAAAAACTTGAGCAATAAAACATATTATCATCAAAAACTTACTCATTCAGTATAGTAGTTCTACTAAGAAACAAATATGAACTAACACTTATTTCCGATCACTTTTTTTCACGATCGGTAACACTAAACAGGCATGAAAAGATAATTTTATCATACATTTACATATTTTATATCTCTGTAATTCTTAAAAATTTAAAGTATTAAAATATAAAATATCCACATTCCTCTTTTGCACAATAATCTACCTAAGAAAAGAAGTTTGAGATAGCATTATAAGTATTTAGATGTGCAAAAAATTATTTCAAATAAAAATTCTCTACTTTTAATAACATTAGTCAGCTAAAAATCAAATCTCGAAACCTTCCAATTACAAAACTTACATTATTTGAAAGGATTTTGTTGTGTTTAAAAAAAATATTGGATTTTATTGTTTTATATCGTAGTTTGGCGTGATGTGTGTATAATTAGAGAAATCTATAATTTAAACATGAAATGTTGCATATTCATTAAGAAAAGAAATAAATGAAAATATGACTGTTATGACTATTACTCGAAAAAGAATAATAGTTATCTGCTTGATGTAATCCAATCAATGTTGTTGTCCAACGTGTTTAATCACTCCTTTGATCTGAAATATGTTCTGTCGGTGACAACGAAAATATTGAGGTGAAAAATAAGGAAAATTTATTACTGATGTGATTTAATAGATCATTGACACTACGTCATTAACGCTTATCACAATATTCTCAGTTCATTATGTTTATTATGATTAAGCTATTGATATGATATGATAAGCACATAAGAGTAAAACGCAATCAATATCTATGGGAATAAAGAAGCTGTTGATGGTTGCAAAAAGGAATGTGAAACAAAATAAATGAATCCATGAAGCTATGCGGCAAATAATTGCATGTAATTTATTAAATAATTGCATGTAATTTATTTCAATGGAAACAAAGAAAAAGTGCTAACATAACTGTAGGAAATTAATTAACAAGCCAAGAAGGAAATACAAGATAATTTCTAATTTTTTAACTAATTTTCGCTACTAACTTTATTCCACTTTGATCCAAATCCTTTTGCAAAGCGACTCAATGGAATGAAGCAACAACGTAGCAGCTATACGTTATATGCTAAATAATTATCGAAAGAAGTCCGAGATATGAGTTATCGTATCACTCAATTGATTCTGTTTGCTGATATATTGATTGCAGCTAACAAGGCAGGATATTTGAGAAATTTAGGCAGAAAGAAGAAAAGAAGATAAGCGCAAGTTTATTCATGTCTAAAAAAGGTAAAAATTACGTCGACATGACACATTGTAAAAACAATTTTTCAGAATTTGTAACCCATGAATCCTTCAACCTTTGTCGTATTTTAGAACTTTGATCCATTAGATAGTTATTTTCATGATTAAATTATTGAAAATTTCATGACATTTTGTATGTTGGATTGTAAGATTTTTGAATTTTCCATCCATACCATCGATGATCTTGAATTTACGCTCAGTTTTTTCACTTCAAACTATATCATTATTTATCAGTTGATAAGTACTAACTCTGTTCCTGCTTCAATAATTTTAAGAATTAAAGAGTTCTTCCTAATAATTTAACCATAACTCACAAATTTTTATCTTAAACTTAACCACTATTTCGGGAAATGTGTGCCGGAAAAATCCGAAAAAGGATAAATAGCGCCAAGACAGTTACTGCAAACAAGGAGTACTAAAGGTCAAGTGGCGCGACTTAATTTCCAAGGGATGACAATCATGTTTACCATGAAAAAAATAGACATTTGCAGTCAAAACTCCAATTCTCCGATTCACAGACAAACCAAGTGAGATTGACCAATCGTGAGGCGACAGTAGTAGATCAGACAAAAAGGAAGAGACCCCGAAAAGATTTAAAAAGTCAGAATTTGGAGCAATTTCGAGGACAATTCAATGACAGTAAAGGTGGAACGAAGTAAAAACGACAGTTGCAAAATGCAATGTAGTAAACATTCAGATGACTGTTCGTACCCATTGTACTATTTATCGTATATTGTTCGTTTAATCCTTGCTATTGCATCAGCGCGATATTGTGTAATTTTATGAACTCAAGAAAGCCTACTGTTGACCTTACCGAGTCACAATAACAAGAAGAAGCAATCCAACCTAAATTACAATTCGATCGGATTTTTCTTCCTCAACAGTTTTTTGATGCCTCGAGTTGGAATGTCATCCACGATATTAGCAAGCGCTGTCCCGGTGAAGGAAAAGATTTCTGCAGTTCCTCAGCAAAATGAAAGAAATGGATTGGGAAGCAATCGACCGACACATAACAGACGAAAAACTTTCCTCGACAATGTGTACTATAATTCAAGCAAAAAAAAGAAGACTGAAGAAACTTCTACGGTAAAAAATCTCAGCATGGCGGCAAAAAAAAAAAAGATCAATTCTGAATCGCTCTGTAGATCAATGCCCTTCCAAAGAGCTTGAAGCTATGACAACTTATATCCGTAGTGAACAAAAGTCAGAACAGGGGTATTGAGAGTGGAGGATTAGTTGTACTCGGGCTTCAGTATTCATGTAATCCTTTATCTGAAAAATGAATTTTCGGGTGTTCAGATTCATAAATATAATTTTGCCATTTACAAAACTTCATTACATATTCGTTAATTAAATGAAATATTCCAGACCACTCTAAAGCAAGAAGATATAAATGCATTATGGAACGAGAAATGTTAAGGAGTCCATTTGATCCTCGCTTTCCTAATAAAGATCTTCGCATTTATGAGTGGTTCCAATGGCTCCAGTTTGTTTATCATTCGCAACTGCTAATAGCTGAACGGAAAAAGAAACGAAAAGCTGAGACGCATAAGGTTAGTATTCTTCAATGTTACATTTAGAGAATCATTCAAAGCAAATATGTGTGATTTTTTTAAATATGTAAAATATTGAATATGTAAAAAAATTCTTTTCAAAAACAATTTTTTTAAATATAAATCTAATGTTTAGTCGAAATGTGTGGACTGAACATTCTGGAAATATAAAATATCCGCATAAGCCTGTAAGGAAATCGGTCATTTCAGATATGGAATTAGATTTTTATTTATCAAAATTTTATCTGAAAATAGTGCAGTAGTGGAAATATAGAATAAATCCCTTTATACTGATTTTTTAATAGTTCTCTTGTCTGCTTGTGCCACTATATAAGAGAGAAAACAAATTGGTAAATATAAATTTTTTGCCGCTAGATTATCCATAAAATGAACGTAGCTAGAAAAAAAATGAGCCTCAAATAACAATTGTCGCAAATAGTTTTCGTAATTTCTCAAGCCTTTAGACAGCCAAATATTACCGGCGAAATGTGCACCATATTATAAGTTAATGTTGGGCCATGCTTCGTGGAGTGAAGTCAAGATGTTCTCAGGTTTTTGCACAGTAACAATGGTGCACATTTCAGACGGTACAATGTCAAGCCTGGAAAGATACTGGTCGTTGTAATTATGGAAAACGTTGTAAATTCGCACATGGCCCAGAAGAATTACGGCCGATGCCAAAGGCAGAAGTGGTTAGCAGATTTTAGCGTACAGATTTGAAAATATTATTAAAAACAAATTTTACTTTGCATTTTTTTTCGGTAAATAAGGAAATCATTCAATTTCTAAGATATTTACGATTATAGAAACTACCAAAATATTTGGCGGCGTTGGCATTTTTAGATTTCAATTCGAATTTCAAAAAGCCATGAGGAAATGCTAATTGAAGAAGTGTAATGAAATTTTATTTTGCTTTTCAGAAAATTTTCAACAATCCTCGCTATCGCACTGCGCTGTGTACCAAATACGCTACATTTGGCTATTGTCCTTATGGTGATCAGTGTCACTTCATCCATGATCCTATACAAATAGATTTAGAAAAGTGTCTTGACTGGTTATCAGGATCTTCTTTTTCGTCGCAGCTTTCTCCTAAACAAACAGTTAATTGTCTGAACAATGCTTCTTTTTCTAGATATTGATAAATTTCCAAAAAAAAAAAAAAAAAAAATGCATCTTTTATGAGAATTAATTACATGCACACTTTAAGAATCAATACATTGAGAAAGTCGTCGAAGACATTGAATTGCAAGGGTTTAAGTTCAATTCGTTCATTGTAGAAGGTATTGAACTACAATGAACGAATTGAACTTAAACCCTTGCAATTCAATGTCTTCGACGACTTTCTCAATGTATTGATTCTTAAAGTGTGCTTTCAAAGAAGCAGTAATATTATTTTTGTATGTTGTGTAGAGAAATTTTTACTTGTTTTTATTTCGATTTATATTGTCTTAAGAATTCATTTTCCTATTGCATGCAACAAAATATTGAAAATTCTCAATCTTTATAGTTAATTTTAGTGAACTAATCAGTGAAAAATGTTATATTTGGTATAGTATTTAGATATTTTTTGGTAATCTAACCAGTGAAAAATGTTATATTTGGTATACTATTTAAATCACGTATTGTTTTATCCGATGACTTTTCTATGTAATTAATCCTCAAACTATGCTTTCAAAGAAGCAGTAATATTATTTTTGTATATTGTGTAGAAAAATCTTATTTAATGTTTTTATTTCGATTTATATTGTCTTAAGAATTTATTTTTTGTTGTATGCTATAAATTATTGAAAATTTTTAATAAACTTTCAGGAAATTAAAACCTACATTTTTTCAGTTACAAAATTCCAACCTGATTCCAAAATCATTTCATCTCTTAAAACAGTGCACAGCTGCATAATTTCACAGATGAAGGAAATCCTTCATTTATAAGCTGATCTTCACAATTAATTTTAGTGATTTTTTTTTAACTAATGGAAAATGTCATATTTGGTGCAATATTTAGATTATATTTCCTTATGTTTATTGCTCAATGTGAAATCATAAATGATAAAAAATACTGACTCTTTGATTAGTTTCAATCTATTATAGAATCTTTTGATTTATTATTGTGTAGGCACTAACCATTAACTTTCCATTGGAGACAATATAGAAAGTATTGAATATGGAAACAAAGAAATCTCCCTCAAGATCAAATAGCTCTAACAGTAGACTGCAAACCACATTTTGTGAAAAAAATTTATTTCTCTTCCTTTAGCTAAGCAGAAAAACGGAATGACAATTTAATCAAACATAACGGAGCAAAAAAGAAATTAGAAACAATGAATAATTAAAAATATTATTTCAGCTTTTGCATTAATACTGTAGCTCCTTTTGTGTGATACCTTTCTACTGCTGCTAAAGACAACGTGCTTCTTACCAATTCTCGAGTTTCTTGCGATGCATTTTCGAGGATATGAAGAAGTATAAAACATCCCTTGTTACATGAAAGCTGAAATTAATATCCTCAATATGAGCAATTCAGGAAAAACAAGTAATGGATGTAGTTTAACTTGGAACCCGGAAACATAAAAACGTCGAAATTTAAAAACAATAATATAATAAAAATTTCAGGTTCAAGTTCTCATTGACTAGTTGATGAGCAGCTAAAATAATTTGAAAAAAATAAAAAAATTACCCAAGATGACAACTGATTTTTGCACTGCTTCACAATAAAATCACCAAGTTTGACGTCAAATTTAGAATCACTTTTTAGCAGTTTAGAAATTACAAAATGTGCTTGAGGATGTTCAATTGGATGAAGCTGTTCTGCATCACAGGGTATGAATTCTCGATTGCATATTAAAGCAATTGCATCATAACAGGCTGCACGATCTTCCATATTTACGTTTCTTTCGAAAAAATCCAAATCAGCTAAAACAATAAACTTCTAAAGAAATCTTTTTAAAGAACTTTTTCATCACAGCTAAAAAATTTCATTTAAATGATATAAACTAATAATGCATCTGAAAGGAGATGTCTAGAATAGGTTTATTCTAATTCTTCCTTCCTCTCCTTCTTTCCTTCAAAAAATGACATAACATTGATTACAACTGACATAAATATAATGATTAATGGAGATAAAGAAAATAAAAGCGGAATCAACGGTTTATTTGCAAAAAATTTAGTTATTACAAAATATTTCGATTTTAAAAATCAGTTCAAACGAAGAGCAAAATTATTGCATATTAAACGTACTTGGAGCTTCCAGCATATCCAAAACAAGTAATGATGCATGATTGTCAAAAAGCAAAGCATTCATGTTTGTTGCGAAATAATTACAAAATGGCTTCTGAATATATGAGAATAACTCTGCGTAACGTAACTTGGGATCCTTTTTGCTGTATGGATTTCCGTCTCCCTGAAACAGTTATATTCTAAAAATCATAATTTAAGTTAAATATTTTACATAATGCTAATAGCTTCAAATCTTATGAAATAGACATAAAAATATTTAATTAAAAATTCCAACAATTTGCCGTGGTTTTTATCATTGAGACAAGTTTCGGAATGATGTTAGACTGATTAAATGTGAACTAACCGCCTTGTAAATTGCTGTCTGTGATGCTGAACAAAAGCGAGGATCTCTTGGATGAATTAAATGATGCATAACTTTTATACCATAAATACTTTTAACAATTTCACCAATGTTATTCAATAGTTCCTGGAAAGCTATATATCAAAGAGTCATTTTTTCCAGCAAATAAATTAATTATGAAAATTTTTTTATTATTTATGTCCTTTTTTTTTTTTTCACTTACAATGAAACGTACATTGGCTTTTTTTTTGCCATTATTTCAGATTCACTATAGTAAGATTAAACCAAAAAAATTGAAAGAAAAAAGTTAACCTTTAAAAGACATTTATCAATCAATACTGTATCATCCACAGTATCAAAAACAGCAATCAAAAAACGATGCGCGAACTCCTCCAAACAAATTTTCGTTACCAGTCCTTTGAAATTTTTCAGCATTATCTATAATGAGTGTTTGATTCCTTAACTAGAAATAAATTGGACGCAAAAAAAATCTGCTTCACAAGTTTACAAGTTCTAAGCTCTTCTTTTAAAAAAATGAATAACCTTTCTCGTCTTCGCACAACCATTCCATAAACACTTCATTGCTATGCGCACGCCATCACTCGTGTGAACAATCTAAAATACGGCGATTTTCTCTAAAAATTTTTGATCAGCATGTCTCGAATGTTCTCCTTTCGCTCTTCACTTCCTCACCTTACCACTTCATCGTTTTTTTCCTTATTTTCATCTTAAACTATGCGGAACAAAACATTCCCGAAATCTAAATTCATAAGTATTTTCGCCATAAATCTAATAAAATTTGTAATAAGTAGAAATGACGATCTCACTTGAGGTATGCATAGTTTTAATGAATCAATCATCTCTTCCAACTGCTTACTGTCAGCAAATTCGAAAAAATCGCTCAACAAACGATGCGTCAGACTTAACTTTATTTGAGGTCTGAAAATAAGCAAGTATGATTCATAAATAATGAATTTAATCTCACATTTATTTACCAAAAAATTGAAATCAAAAGAAAAACAATTCAACCGAAGTTAGTCAGTCTTAGTCCTTGCTTAAATTTAGCTAGATTTAGCCTAAGCAAAGACATTAGTCAAAACATAAATCAATTACTTGTCTACAATATCAATAAGAATATTTTCGAGGTATTTAACAATTGATAATTTTCTGTTCGGATAGTCGGCTATTATTTCTTTCAGTGTGCGAACTCTGTTATCAGCAGTCTAAAATACATTACAAATTCACATTTAAGGCATATCAATTTCAAATATTATATCAATTATGTCAAGTTTCCATTGTAAAATGACTTTTATTTGAATAGTTCATTGACAAAAATGAGAAGAATAGCAAATAAAAACCAATGACTTTAAAATAAGCGAAATCCACTCCATAAAATTCAACAATAATGTTGTATCGTTGTTGTGCATTTGCATAATCATTGTAGGCTGATTCTAAAACTTGTGCTGCTGATGATAAGCGCAATAGTGAAACACAATGACCTCGAAACGCATCAAATATTATTTGACGTTGTATCATAGATCTAAATCAAAGCACATGGACATTGAACATAGAATAATTTTGATATGAAACTCACATATGATCACTTCATTGTTAAAGTATATTGAAATATTGAAAGATGTTAATGTTCTTAGGTTTTCGGTACTGCTAAGTATCAGAAGCAAAAGATATGAAGAATCAGGATTTTGCGATATCATAAAACTGTTTAAAGATAAGAAATTCCTTATTCATTTCGAATTGTTTGAAATTGAGAGACTACTTGAATAAAAATTTAGGAAAGTGAATATTGGGAAGATATTATTGAAAATTTTAATTGAAATTAAAATTGCAGAAGATCGCACATTTTCGAACTTTCGCAAGAGTTTAAGATTTATACTTTCATTTGAAATGAGCATTACTTAAAGTACGATTGCTAAAATAACAAAAAAAACTCATCATACTTGTCATTCTCTAAGAAGTCTCGTCGGTAATGAGACAAATTTAGCAAAAATAAAAATTCAGTAAAAAAGTATACCCATATTTAAGCATTTTCATGACGAAAAAACGAGCATATTTTGACTTCGCCATACAGATAATCTCTGGTACAAGTTCTTCAAAAAGGGCACTTCTTACATCGCTCCCTCCATTTGTTACCACGCATTCCACAATTCTGCATGTATCATGCGCGAATATTAATTCTTTCACTTTTCCCTTTATTATTCCAAAAATTTCGGCAGCCAGCTTCTTCCGCTCAGTATCATTCGTTTTTCCACTACAAACACTGATTCGATTATAGCAATCAATATTTATAATTCTTTTTTTTTTCTGCAAATTATTCAAATAAACTGAAACCAACAGATTCCATTAAGAAATGGGACTATATCTTAAAAAGAAAACTACCAGCGTAATTTTTCCCACAGATGCTTGCACTGAAGTACCAGATCGAAATATGGTTTATGTTTTCTTCGTAATTCTCGAATATATATTTTGCGCTCTTTCTTTGGCATATTCAACAATTTTTCTTTCATTTTTCGAGTTACCTGAAATGCAAGAAGACATATTTTAGCACTTTTATTTAAAGGATGATTACAATGAAACTAAGGACATATGATTGCTTTGAAGTCAAAGTACTGAGAAAAAAAGAAGGAACATATTTACTTTGCTTAGAAAAATGGAAACTTCTACACAATATTATTCACAAGACATTGATGTCTTCTACATGACAAACAATGATAAGAATCATTAAAGTAGCTATCATGAATGTACTACATTTCATTAGTTTGTTGATAACTGAATGGAATTTACGAACTTGCAACTTTTTTTTTCCATTAACTGACCGAATTTTTCCGCAACCAATTTTCTGTACTTTCCTTTCGCCTGATTTTTTCGTTTCTTTCTCTTCTGAGTTTGTTACTGCAAGCTTCATTGTTGAATCCATGAAATTCTCTTGCTCGATTTCTTCTGTTCTTGTAGCTTCATTGTGATTCTGTTCTACTGCCAAATGCGGAAACTTATTCTTTTTTCCTGAAGTCTTATCTTTGGACTTTAGAGTTGCAAACAAACTTGGCGAAGTTTTCGACCCATCTTTTTTCTTCATAATGATGCTTCTACCAGGACTAGCAGTTGATGGCGTGATCTGAAATAAATTAATAATATCACAAACACCGCATCAGCTTACCTAAACTATAAAAAAACTTCAATAAAATTCACTATCAAATACGTCTACAAGCCTTAATTGTTCACCATCAATTATTACGGAGATAATTCGTATAGAAAATCTTACCATATAGCTGTGATAATTTTCGTAAAATTCATACAACAAGAATAAATTCCAGACAGTTATACTTACTGTTAGCTTCATCCTTTTATCAAACAATTTCATCCTTTCCAAATTGGCAGCAAATGACACTCGTTTCTTCTTTGCTTCCGGAAGATTCGTGCAGTCTTTCTCGTGTCTTTTACGAATAAATTCTTTTCCTTGTTGTTTGCTTTCTATCTATAATACAATAATACAAGAGTGAGTGAAACTTGCAAGAAATACTTTTCTTCTCATTCTGTATCCAAAAACACTAAATTTTTTTTATTGCATAAAAAACTGCATCTTGAAAAATACAATAAAATTAAAGTCTATTGGGCAGCAAATTATAATAACATTATTGTTTAATAACTGAGAGATGAAGATAGAGTGTGTAAAAAGCATAAGATGCTACCTGTCCATTATCGCTTTTCCAATTTAATGTCGATTCTTCACTGCATTTATTTCCTTTGCTCGAAGCATTCCTCTTTCTTTTCTCTTTCTTTATCTTCATTTATCTATTTCCCTGTAAATCAATTATCACCACACCTCCTATCCCAATTACTCACATATCATCAACTTCTCACCCCATGCCACTACCCCGATCGGTCCCATAAACTGCCGCCACCAAGCCAAATGTGGTTTCCTCCAACTAAGATCACTTTGCTTTGTCAAAATTAAACCATGATGAAAATACTGATCCCATTGTCTTTGAATACTTGGGTTATGTGTGTGTAATGAATGAGCTGATAGGGGGAGATGGTGGGTGTTTATCAGAGTGATAAATATCATTTCAAGGTGACAGTGATCTCCCGAGATGGCGCATCAAACTAGGCTAAGCATAGAGTTTTACAGAGCACTCCGTTTCATCAATATTAAGAGCATGATATTGCTTGTTGCATTGTTATCATTCTTTGTTCTGAATTCTTCATGTATATATATACTTGCGTCTGCAGAGCATCTCCCATCTCTCATTTCGCTTAATCATAGCGAGATAGCATTGAAGTTGGTGAGAGTTATCGACGAATTATTCGTTTTTAGAAGTCAAATAATTCATTTTAAGTTAGATTTCAAAATTTGGTTTAAACAGTATTCACAACTTAAAATTGAATTACTTGTTATTAATTATGGAAGATTTTCAATAAAAAAAAGTTTCGAGCATGAAAATAAAGAACTGGCTATGATTAATATCGATGGTCTTCCAGATTTCGCACGATGATCATCCTTCCATCTGTGAAATTTTAGTTTTCTTGATTTACACTATGCAGTAGTACTTTGATGAATTGAACATTCCGATGTTAGTTGTATATTGATTCATTTCAAAGTGTCCACAACTTTTTAATTAATTCTAAAGCAATTAATATTTTGTGTGCTTATTTTATATCTTATTTTATTTCTATTAATACTATTTACATATTTCGGTGAAGCCAACAGAGCATTCATGTGGGAAGAGTAAATTGGCGGTGGAGTAAGAGTAACTAGAAACCATTAGTAAACTTTCAAACATGTAAAGTTGAAGATAACATTTGAAGAGAGAAACTGAAGGAATTCAACTTGATTTGATAACTTTTGGACCACTTTGAAACATTAACTTGTTGTAGATTTAAAAATTTGATTTCAAATAAATCAGTTTAATTTTAGTTTTATTTGATCCTCTTCAATTTAATTAAAACTGGAAACGATTTGATGGAATCTTAATCTCAAACTGTCGAATTATTGATGTGGAATAATTCGGCAGTTTCATAATAATAATTTATTTTGATTTTTTAAGTCCTAATTTTCTTGATATCGTTTGATAAGAAATACATTGTCTTGGAAGAACGGCGAAATCAAAGAAAATGAGATCGTTTCTATTCTTTTATAATCATCTTTGATAAATTATATATATTTCTCTTTTCTTAAATTTGTTTTCAGTTCTTTCCAATAAGTTTCCTTAATTTCAAAATGGTGGATATTGATAGGAATCGCATGTTGAAACCGCTACTGCTTGGTCTGACGATGGTAATCACAGGATCGGTTAATACCATTGCTGCAAAGTAAGTGTCATTACAAGATTTATAAGTTTAAAAATCTCAAAAATCCTTTTGTACTTAGAATTCCATTCAGTTTTCATATTGACTATCATATAGCTGAAATGCTGGTTTTATATTTTCTTCGCATATATCTACTCCTACAACAACACAAACAATTCGATCAGACTACAAACTAAATTATATAATTCGATCAGAATTTAAGCCCACATCTGAGCCAAACCCTTAGCCTAAGTCTAAAGTTTTTTTTTTCTTTTTTTTCCAAAGTTCCTCTTGTTCAGAAGTATTATCGTGGTCATATAATCGAGCATGAAAAGACTTTTTATATTTCGGTATGTTGTGATGTACTTGCAGGAGTCTTGATAATTTTTTTCATTCCATTTTCTTTTTTACTTAACTTTGTGCATAAATGGTTATTTGTTTACTGTACATTTCAACTGGAGGATTGTACGGAATAAAAAGTAATAGCGGGCCAATTTTCACTTTGAATTCTTGATAATTTATTGCAGATGGGCTGATAGCATGAAAGTGGATGGTAAATATTTCAATCATCCATTTGTTCAGGTACATTCTTAGACTTATGAAGTTTAGAATTGTATTATAAATTTGTTTAACTTGTTGAATGATTCTTTCCACTTTTCGAATAAGAAATTGAACTGATTGAAAGGAGTGGATTAATTAAATGGATGCATTTTTTATTATCAATTAGATATATTCATATCATATGATGTAAAATTCTCATAAGAATTTTGAAATTTTCAGAATGAGAATGTAGTGTGCTGTGCATTATTTATATGCTATGTTTTTTAAATTTTATGCTTCAGATTTTATTTTTTCTCATAAAATTAGTCGGGTAGGTTTGCATGATGTGTCTCACTTTTTAGAGTTGTCTCATTTGAAATATTTAGCATTAGAGATATTTTATTATAATAGAAGTCTAATGGACATTATCTTCAGGCAATCTGTATGTTTATTGGTGAATTATCATGCTTATTTGTCTATATCATTGTACATTATATTCAAAAGCATCGTGATCAAATGGCGTCGTCAAATAGTTATGGAGATAATGGAAATGGTATCCCTACTCATATTTCAGAGCAAATTTTTCTGAAAGTTAATCCCTGGGTGTTCATTATACCAGCATTTTGTGATATTTTTGCGACTTCGATAATGTATATTGGCCTAAATCTTACGCAGGCTTCATCGTTCCAAATGTTGAGAGGTTAGTTTCTTAGTTTTGTTTTCTCTGTTAGTGCTCCATTTAAGTTTTCTTTTCTGACGTATTTATCCTTCATAATTTATTGCTTATTTTGACTATGACAAAATTATTATGTCTTTTCTGATACTTGTTCGACAGTGCCGTTATTATTTCTCACTTTTACTATTTTAATCAAATTGTAATATATTTCTTTGCAATAAAATCTATTTTATTTCAGGCTCGGTGATAATATTCACTGGTCTCTTTTCAGTTGCTTTCTTAAGATCTTATCTACAAGGTTTCCGTTGGTTAGGTATGAGCTTTGTTACTGTTGGTCTTGTTATTGTCGGAATGAGTGATATTATTTTCGGTGAAAACTCCAGGCATGATGTCAATGGAATTATTACAGGTTATATTCATTATTTAAACAAGAAAAGATTGGTAAAATTTCCGGAAAAACATGAATGAAACTAAAATTTATTGGCAACAAATAAATCAAAAAAACTAATTTCACAAATCCAAGTACATCATTGACAATATCTTTGCTTATTCTTCATATATATAAGTTTAAGGAACTTGCTTTTTTCTGGAATGTCTTTTTGTGCCTACAGTTAGATGTCGTTATATATCATCATTGCAAGAATCATATCATCATCATAATTAGCTTGCGAATTTTAAAGCTAACTGTAAAAGGACTATGCTGAAGCAATATTGAATAGCGTATTTAAGATGAATACATCGCAAGACATTGATATTGTATTAAATTCCGAACATTTTATATAATAGGTTGATCAAATAGGAAAAGCTTGAGTGATATGAACCAGATGGCAATCCAATAATAACTTCTGATTTGGAAAGATCAAATACTGATAAAATATAGTCTTCAAGATACCATTTGTCTGCATTAATATTTGGGAAAAATCTGATTTTAAATACTGATTACATTTTATTTAAAAAGCAAACTAAAGATAATTTATCTTGCAATGCTTCATTTTATATTTTCAGGCGATTTGCTGATCATTATTGCTCAAATCATAGTAGCAATTCAGATGGTTGTTGAACAAAAAATAGTTGCTGAATTTAATGCACCACCTTTACTTGTTGTAGGTTTGGAAGGTTTGTTATTCGGATATTGATTTTTGTCTGAAATTTTTATTCCACTTTTGTTTTTCAGATTGCTTTGATTGTAAATAGAATTACATATCTTTAATTAGCGAGGTAATTGAAAATACAAGTATTCTTTCTATCTCATTAAGAAATTATTGTAGGTCTCTCTAAATCAATTGTTGTAGGTCTTTTTGGCTTGACAGTTTTGATATTTTTACTGTTCCCAATGTATTACATAACAGTTCCATCCATTTTTTCAACAAATCCACATCATCGACTAGAGGATGTATTCGATGCATTTAGAGAAATAAAAAGTAACCCATGGATTGGATGTGCGCTGCTGCTTACCGTGATTAGGTGAGTTGAATAATCATTCAGTTTGGTTTCTGAACATGACTTAACAAGAATTATTAAAGTAGTTGATAGCTGGAAACATGTTTTTAAATGGAAGACATTAATAAATTGTTTTTGTGATTATTTAACGTAATTTTCTGCATATTTATATGTACTGCTTATCTGCACAGCAAAATTTTTGATTCAATTATTATTATAGAAAAATCATCCATTCCGGAAATTTTGGACAGATTGATTGACTCTTTTATTCGTAGTCTTTATGCAGAATATATGTCAGTGATCCATTATTTGATCTTTGTTTCCCACATAATCTATCTTATCTGTTAACTGATTTTTTCTAGCATCGCATTTTTCAATTTTGCTGGTATTTCTGTCACCAAGGAACTATCAGCGACGACAAGGATGGTACTTGATAGCGTTCGAATTTTAATCATTTGGCTAGTTTCGATTCCACTTTTTGGTGAACACTTCATTGCTTTACAGGTATATGAATTATGGTTTAGTATCTTTTTATGATTTTAATTTCATTGAGAGATAAATAGAAACAGATGCATTCATACATGTCTAATGTATTTTTGTATATATCTTTGTTTATATATCTATATTTTATCTCTGTCTACTGTATTTTTGCAGCTGCTCGGGTTCGCAGTGCTCATTCTTGGAATGTTTATTTATAACGATATATTTTTTGGACCTTATATACGCCAAAAAGTAAGTTTTATTTACAATTAAGAAAAAAATTGGTTAATTTCACAAAAGTTGAAAAACATTCGTTTAAAACAGGCAGAACCTTGAAATGTCTAATTTGAATATTTTGCAAGTCTTTTCTTTGACTTTGTTTTATTGTAGGAAAACATCGGCACATCTGCTGAGTCCTTCATAATTCTTAGTTTAAGAGAGAATGCAAGATAATAAATTTGCTTGTTTCTAAATATTTTTTATTTTTAGATATTACCTCTTATCAGCAATAATCAATTAGCTAGTTGCTGTGTATCATTTTGGGGGATCGACTTGGTTACTTCTGATCGCAATGTACTAGTTGAAGATAATAATGAATAATGGATGTTTCCTTTCTTTCAATTTACCGTTAGATAACTTATCGAATATTCGAAAGTATTTGCGATTTGAAAGGTTTCTTTAAACAGAAAAGAATGTTTCTTAGTTTTTTTTTATTTTTTTTTTTCAATTTTCAAGATTTTTTCTTATTCGAAAATCATGCAGCAGATTAATTTGTTCAACTATTCTTTTATCTGATCTGCTTGTCAAAGGGTATATGATTTTATATTCTTTCAAGAACTTTTGTTTTTTACTATTTAAATTTGCTTTTCAATAATTGTATCGTTTCTTCTAACCTCATGCTCTTTATAAATTTATCACTTATCTCAAATACTTGTGACAATCCTTGTTTTTATTATTCAAGAAATATTCTAAAATGATTCATTTTCTTGCTCTCCCTAATTTATTATGCAGTTCTCAATTTGAGAATATTCTCACTGGGTAGGAATTGAAATTCCTTTTTAAATGAACAATTCAAAGGTATATTTGTATTTAAAAATTGAATTATTTTGTGAATTCTGCATATTTTATGGTATGACATTGTATAAATAATTACAATTTAACCAACATCATTTATAATTTTTTCGAATGGCGTATGGAACACCTTACATTGCAATTTTTCTTACCGCAACTCTTCATTTATCATGAAATTAGAGATTAAATTTTTTCATAAGGTATCATTATTTCAGTGTATATTAATACATTTCAAAATAATATTGCTGTGTATATCACTGCTCGAAAAAAGTTATGATGCTTAATGTTTGATTTCTGTTATTAGTATAGTTTCTGATCAATATTTTTTCTGTCAGTTGTCCGAACTTTTACAATAGATATGAATTATTGTTTGGTTCAGGATCTTTATATCTTTTAGCGCAATGATTCAGTCTGACAAATTAAATACCATTGGCTACATATAGTTCATCAAATTATTGCGAGCAAAAGTGCCATCTCTAAAATAAAAAATTCGTTTAATAAATTGATCCTACAAAAGTATATACGTACTGATGTATTTTTTATAGTTTTTTCATGACTGATATACTTTTCTATTTTGACTTAAGGTTTAGTTATATTACTATTCAAATTTCCTGCTTTAAATTTTCTAAAGGAACTGTATTTATATTGTATTTGGAAGATACTGTTCCTAATTTCAGTCGCTAAATTAATTGTTTCATAACACTGAATATAATCAATATCGCTGTATGTTAATTAAGAAAATGGCTAAAAAGGAAATTTTTGTCTGAAATATTTGTAAATGATAATTTGTGTATTTATTTAACAAAAAGTATTGTTACTTATTATAACAATATTTCAGCATAAAAGGATCCATTCATTGTAATCGTTAATGATTCAGTCTTGTGATTCAATTTGCAAATTGGTCTTTATATTTGTAAATTACAAGAAAAAGAAGTTGGAAGTATGTTGTAACTACAAACCGAACCTATTCATTTTGTAGTTCTTTCTGCAGAATTATTATAATTTCCTTTTTGCAGTCTAAAACAGCAATAATCAAACTAAATATTCTTATTATTGTTTGAAATGATAAAATATTAATTTTATTAGTCATACAGTATTTAACCTGTGA
Organism: Onchocerca volvulus; assembly: GCA_000499405.2. Lineage (NCBI taxonomy): Eukaryota > Metazoa > Nematoda > Chromadorea > Rhabditida > Onchocercidae > Onchocerca > Onchocerca volvulus. The sequence continues at coordinate 9,845,501 of HG738140.1, read as the reverse complement.
CATGAACAGAGCAAATGTACGTTATTAATGTGTTACGATTAATTTGACTGACGTATCATATGTTAATGATTTGTAAACATATTAAAAGTAGTTTATTTTTTTAGCATGTGAGAAGACAAAACCCATCTCATTTCTAGACTTTTAAAGTCTTTTTGTTTCAAATATTTATAACTCGGGAAAATGCGAAACATATCCTCTTCTCTTTGTTAAAGAGCTCTATAGATTTCAGTACTGTCTTACTTTCTTGTCAATTGTCCGTACGGCCCATGAAGTGACTATTATGGTTATAGTTTCACTCATTTATAGGTTATTGAATTTTGCAGAAGTAAATATTCGTTTTCGGATTTCTTCGTAGTTTTCGAAATCTCTAGTTTTAAGCGTTTCAAGTCTCGTATTAGACGTGAATTTTTTCATTTTTGAAAACTTTGCTGTTTCAGTTTGGGAAGACTAGATGTTGCATGTAGCTGACTGATAATGAAAAGATTTGTGTATGAGATGTGGCGTGATGAGAATCTAGTAGCAACGCTACTCCAGAAACTTATCAAAAACAAAAAATCTATTGTCATTGATTATTCCTCTCCAAATATTGCTAAACAATTTCATGTTGGCAATTTCAGGTTATTTCTTACATTTTTTAAAAGGGAAGTACAGTTTGAATACTCCTGCTTGGTTCATTTTGCCGTTATTTTTTGATTCGATCCTGGCAGTTTTTCACAACTCTTGTATGAAATATATAACGATAGAAAGAGGATGGAACTTCCTACAACTATTTTGTTGTCTAAGAGAAATTTTAGCTTAAAATCTACTTTTTATTATTAATATATTAAGCACTGCAGTATAATATCATGAATGCAGCATGAGATAAGGATAAAATTGCGAATCATTGCTATGTATTGGCTTCAGTTAGGGAACAAATACTAACTCAAATTTTCGCTGATTGTATTACGATTCATTAATTGTTATTAAGGAGCATGGATTGTTTATATGCCTTTAATTAATACAAGAAGTTTCTTTTATTCTTCATTCTCGAAACATTTTTATTTTTGTTTGCAGATCCACTGTTATTGGGCGCTTTATCGATACAATAAATAGGGCTGCTGGAAATAAAGTTATGTCTGTTAATTATATTGGTGATTGGGGATTGCAGTTCGCATTGATTGCTGCTCATTGGCCAATGATAAAACCTTCCCAAGAGGTAATATATTTATTTCTCTTATCCACTTTTTTTATTATTCGTTATACAAGAAATCTGAATTCAGACCAGAAATGTCTTTTTTTTTTTTTTTTTTCAGGATTGGTCCACATGGAATACGATGCAAAAATTTACTCTTTTGGCTAAATGTTATATTGAAGCGAACAAATTAGCTGAACATTCTAACAATTTTCTACAAACAGCTCATGATATTCTAGCCAGCATGGAAAGCTGTCTATTAACTGCGAGCACCAATCAGCATTTATCATTCTGGCAAAATATACGACAATTATCGCACGATCAGTTGCATAATTTTTATAGGTATAGCAAAATTATTTATGATGTGGCTATATTTAAAATGCCTAAGAAAGGATATGATGTGACCTGACTGGCCTTCATATTCATCACTGTGGAAAATGTATATTAAAGCATCTTAGAATAAAGTATGGCTTACCATCCTTATATTTTATTGTCACAAAAATTTCTTTTTCTCTGATTTTTTGATAAAATTTTTTAAATTAGAAAATGAAAGAAAACTATAAAGTACTGGAGACTGTGAATTAAAATATCGTTGCATTAATCAGAGATTTAAATGACTAACATCCTGTCCAGGACCGGAATATGGTTTGTAGATTTCTGGTTATCACATTTAAAATTATAGATCGTATAGATTTGTAAATTTTCTAGTGGAAATGCTGCTATATTTCAAAGAAAAAGTTTCAGACGTATCAATTTATCAATGGATGCAGAATATTTTGAGTCTGACTTTGTCATTTCTGCTCATCAATTAATTGATCGTATGTTACGAGAAGGAAAAGCAGAAAATAGCAATGATGGTTCTGTTTCGGTCAGATGCAAAGAGCAAAATAAGCCTATTATTATCAGAAGGTCCAATAACACTACTCTTTATTTGTCCAGGTAATCATTCTTAATTCCCTTAATTGGTGCAAAATTCCATATAGCAAGGAACTGAACTTAGTAATACTGTTTTGTGTAAACTCCATGCATTTCACTTTACTTTGAATGTAAATTGTGATAGGGTAATTTCTTAATTGCCAATTTTAAAAGTTCAGGGATTTAGCATCGGTTCTACTACGGGAGCAGTTGTATGCAGCGGATGAGTATTTGTTTGTGGTCGACCATGCGCAAAGACAACATTTTATCAATTTGAAATACCTTTTAAATGCCATCGGAAGAAACGATATCGGTGACAAAATACGACATGTTTCATTTGGGCGCGTTAAAGGCCTTTCTACTAGGTACTGCTGGTTTCATCTTGCCGTTTAAAACTTCTGTTTTCACTATGCTGAACCACTTGAAAGCGGATTGTTAATTTTAGTCGCTGTTCGAAAATAATTCGTTGTGCTAGCTTATAGACTTTTAGAAGATTAGATTTTTAGTTTTCACAGAATTTCGGAATCATTCTTTTTACAGGCTGGGAGAAGTTGAACTGGTAAATAACATATTGGATCATGGTTTGGAACTTGCAAAATCTTTTATTACCAAATCTAAAACAATGAAAATTGATCGGAACGAAATTCCTCGTAAATTTCTCTTCAGTGCTTTTGTTTCACTCATCAATTAATAGAATCGATATGATCTATTAAAAATATTGGATATTTAAAACAGTATTCATATATGTATATTTAAGAAGTAGCAGCCAACTTGTCACTTGGAACAATAATAGTGAATGATCTCAAGAGAGCGCGATCCACTGATTACTTGTTCTCATTTGAAAAGGCATTTCAAGTGAATCAAAATAATGCGCTTCTTCTACAGGTACAATTCTTTCTACAAATCTTTTTTAGAATATCTCAACTAGCTTTATTTTTTATATAGTCTCATTCTTACTTTTTCGATATCTCGAGAATCCTTTGATAGACTTTTCTCCCGTAATAAATGAATGATAATTGTTAACCTATAACTTCACTTTGTATTTCATAGTCTGCAGCATGCATAAATTATGTTATCATTTTTTATATTAGCAATGTTAAAAAACATACATTTCGATGCTTTTTATCGTCAGTTGTTAAGATTTTGTGTTCAAAAAAATAAAGGTTCATTTTTTTACAGCTGTAATTTGCAAGTTATTGATTTTAGACGAAACACAGCCGGCTAATGTCAATTGAGGAACGAAATCATACCTTGAAACAGAGTCTAATGCAAGGATTTGAAGGAAATTTCGAGACAAATGAAGCGAGTTGGCGCCTTCTGGAGCAGTTCAAAACATTTCCTGATGTTTTGTTCGCTAGCTATCAAGAAATGGAACCTTGCCGATTAACCATATACTTACTGCAGCTAGCAAACGTCGTAGGCTTTGCTTCCTCCATTCTTCGAATATCAGGCGAACCATTAGATATAGCCATACCAAGGCTTTTATTGTTGTCAACTGCACGGAAAATTTTGAATAACGGGATGCATCTACTTGGTATAGAACCACTGAAGAAAATGTGATGATAAAAATATAATTACAGAATCTAGTTATGCATCATGAAATTTCTTCTGATTTTATTTTCATATATCTAAACTTTTTAAAACTGACAGATTTTGAATCCTACATTAAGGCAAACATGACAGAAATGGGAATGAAGAGATGAGTTTGTATTGCTGTGAACATAATTCACGGAATTCTAAAACAACCAAAAAATTCTACATTGGAATACAATACTATCCAAACGTTTATAAAATTGTGAAAGAATTTCAAGAGTTTGGTTTTCAAAATCATTCCTAACGACAAAAATTATTTTTCTTTGTTATCTCGTACATAACTTTAAATTCATTATTTAAGAGATATGTTTGTCCAACAAAAAAATAATCCATAATGGCTTTTCATAATTTTCCATCATATTCAAAGTTTCATCAAACAGCTAAAGTTCTTCGTGTTGATCGGTGATAGTGGCAGGATCTGGGCATGCAGCAGGAGAACGCAAGATAAAAAGATATTCACATTTAGTTGGTTCTGATACTTCCACTAGTTGTGTTTCTTCTCCACATTCAATGACTACTTTTGTGGATCGGTCCGGCCCATTCCAGCATGGTGTGCCGTGCTCGTAACTTTGTAATGCATATTTATTTGGTTCGGTCCCAATCCAACCATTCCATTTTCTACAACAGGAAATTTATTCGAAAATTCTGAAAAATCACAATTTTTAAATTTCTTTTGTGAAAGACGCACTTGAATAGTTCGGTGTATATATTCACATGAAATGAAAAATGTCTCACCTGAATATATATATATATATATAAATTTCTTGGATCCAGTACTCTAATTACAAATTATAGAATTGATTATTGTTTAAAAATATTAGTGACCGACTAGCGATTAATGAATACTTCCAACATACCCTAAATCGTTATCGACAGGACTACTTTTACTCTTCTGCATAGCTCTGTCAAATAAACATAGTTTATAAATATATTCATTTTCATCCATTTCAAAACACTTTCCTTTCAACAAGGCCCAAGCCATATCGGTTCCAAAATCATCACCAACATATTGTTCACAATCTCTAAAAAGACTTATAACAAATTTACTGCTTAGGGAAAATGTTCCGCCACTTTACAAATCTATTACTTACCATATCTGTTCAAATATCTTATTTAATTTCTCGTCTCTTTTTTTTTCGTTTTTTTTTTCTCTTTCTCTTTCATCAATCTTCCCCACTAACTACACTATTTATTTACTTTCAAAAGAGAAATCCCTACTTGATTGACGATTCAAGATCTATATAGCGTTTGTCAAGATTATCGTATTCCTTTTTTGCATTCTGCTCGTCTGAAACAACCATTTGATAATGTAAAATTCAAATTTCCAGATCTAATCTACAAATACAAGTTCACTTTTGACAGTTATTTATTAAATGAAAATTGACGAAGCAAAAACCTTTTATTATCGCTTGCGTTTCCGCACTGAAAGCTGGTTGGTTTAAATCGATATTGGGAATTCGAGGAATTTCCACACCAGTATTTTCACTTCTATTTGGTTTGATTTCTTGCGCTAAATCATCTCCATTATTGTCTGGCAATTCTGGAATTTTTTACAAGTCAAAATCGATACGGTGAAGTTGATAGTTGCAACAACAAGTCCTGCGTATAGTTTTCCGATTTTTTAAAAGAATTATTCTAAGATCATGGTCATATTTCGTATTTTTCCGAAATTTAAGATCGAAATGTTATTATTTGACTTCTCTGATACTGCGTAGTGTCCCACCCTGTGTCTTAGCTTATTTTTTCAATATTCATCTTTATCTAAACCGTTTTCCGTCTTCAAACCACAATTATCTCAATGATCTCAGTAATAAAGTACCGGAATTAGTTCCTATTGATACAGGTAAAGCGGACTGATGTTCGTTTTCATCTATTTCTGCAGAATGAGATTCGTCTTCATCTATTTCTGCCTCGACTTCGCTTGGTTTTTCAAAAAGATTGTGTATGTTGTCATAAACATTTTGCAAAAATACTTCTAAGTTGCAGTCGTTCTTTCCCTCGGGTAAAACTTGCTAAAATCAACTAATTTATTTGAAAAATTAATATTTCAACAAAAAGAGCAAAAAAGAATTTTTGCTTTATGAATCCAAGACTTCCTCAACTTCAGTCAATCTCTTATAATTTGCATTTATGTTACTAAATTTCAGTGATAAAAAAATAAAAAATAATCGCTATTCCATGCTTGTCACCAAAAACATAAGAAGAAATTGCAAAAGATTAATATTAATTAAAGAAGAACCTTGATTTCATCATCAGACACAACTCCATCACCATTTGTATCAAACTCCTTCGCCAATTTCAATTCGTCTAAAGTAACTCTGAAATGTTATTGAATTTGACGCCTTTACTCTCAAATTTCTACAAATAAAAGGTGTTCAAAAAAAAAAAAAGCATATTGTGCTTTGCATAAAGCACAATATGCATTTTGCATTGCTTGCATTGTTTTTTTTTCCTTTTTGCATATATTATATGGATTTCAATCATAGACGATGAAAACAGGATGCCTTACATCCCATCTTTATTCAAGTCGAACGCGTTGAATAATATTTGCGCATATTCCTGTTTAAGCTCCTTCTTTTCTTCTGTAATGAAAATTAATTTAGGCACAAAATCGTATTACATTTCAACAGCTCTAATCATGAAAAATTCGATTTATGTGGCAAAATGTCATTGCTCATTCTCTAGTCTGTCAAAAGTCATTATCCATTCTCGCGGACTACTATTTATAAGAAATCAGCTAAGATTTCTCAGGAAACTGAATGAAAGCAGCAAGTAAGGATTTACTATTATATTTAAGACAAATTAAAATCCTGAACAAAAGATTGCAATAGCTGTTTTGCAAAGGAAAAAAAAATGATATAAAAAATTCATAACAATTGTCTCTTGGAAAAAAAAACCCATTTTCTTCTCTAATCTACTCAAAAAAAGCGAACACTATTTCAAATTAATTAATTCTTACATAAATACCTAAAACAATTTAATCAAAATTGAATTACCCTCCCAAGCCTCTTCATGCTTTTTTCTTGCTTCTGCAGCCAGACTGGTTTTCTCATCCATTTTTGTTTGGGCATCAATTTTCAGCTTTTTTATTTCATCCATTTCTTTTTTTAAAATCTCCAATTTTTCTAATTTTTCAGTTCTCAACTGCTGACCCAATGCAGCCAATTCCTGCCGTTTTACAAAACCCTGAAAATCATTTTTTGCTTTACACGATATTACTGATAATGGCAAAAAATCATTTTGGCATTCCGCATGAAAATTAAACGAATGATTAGGCCTGACGACCAATCGATGATTTAAAACAAACATAAAATTGGTTATGAAATCATCTAAATTAAAAGTAATTTATGAAATTCAATGAAGTAAGAAAAAGGATTAAGAGGATTATTACTTAATATCCAACAAAACCACTGCAGCTGCATTACCTGCTTCACTAATTCAGTTCTTTGGCGTATTTCTTCTCGATGCTTCGCTCCCAATTCATTACAGATATCAGGACAATCAACTGCACTATCCCATTCATCACTTCCATCACAACAATCTAAATGTAATAGTCAAAAGAGAAATATTTTGTTAATTTGGAAATGAATAAATTCTTGTTATATTTGATGAAATCAATTCCAATCATCAAACTATTAAACTGTTCGAAAATTCCGAACTGTCTGAAAATTCTAATAGAGATCCGGAAATCCCCAATTCATATATTATTGAAATTTTCAAATATGAATTCGAAATAAATCATGCTTTATAAAATTAGCGAGAAAAATCTTGCTGCAATAAAACTAATAAGAAAAAATAAAACACTAGTATGGAAATGAGAAAGCTGAGATTATTTTTTTGCAAAGAACAATGAAGAAAAACAATCGAAATATGCTCAGCAATCAGCACAATTATTCCAAGTTCTCAGATGATTGCCACCATCAATATGCTCACCGTCATCCGATCAATGTTTATCAATTGCTTAAATATTAACTAACCGCATATTTGATCATTCACTCGATTTGACGGTATGTCTTCCGCTTTAAAACCACGATTCAAACAATGAAACTTGGCATTGGGACAGGCAGAGGTTCCTGAATAAAAAAATTAAAGAAGTATTTTCTAGATTTAAAAACATTATAATTATTGCGTTATTTTAGAAAAGAAAATCAAATATCTTGAAATACCAAAATGAAAATCTCGAACTTAATCTCTATATTTCGCAACGTATTATTTCATAAAATGTAAAGACCAAATATGTGCATAATTTTTTCAGCTTGTTGGTATTTTTATTACATCATAAAAAAGGAAAATATAGAACTCAAGTTACCATCCTTCTGAATGTGATGAAATATTGTAAATATTAGAAGTCTGGATAGCGTAAGCTGAATTATAGTTCTGGACATAAATCTGTAACTAAAATATTCTCCGAAATTTTTTGCTTCCAAATTTTCGGATTTGCTAAATAACTTCGTAAATTGAAGGAAATTATGAGGAAGAGCAGCATCAATTTACAGACCTGGTTCATCACTTCCATCTGCACAATCGCAATAATCATCATTAACTTGTGAAAAAGGAATTGACTTGGAATTGTCCACACATGCAAATGTTTCACCGGTTGCATAGAATGGCCCACCTTAAAACGAATCATTCCATAATCCATTCACTATTTCTCATGGATTTGTTAACTTTATTTTTCTTTAAGTTATTCAAGGTACTGGGAATATAATACTGCGGCTGATTGATTTCTGTAGGTTAAAAAAAGAAAAAAGTCTATTTTGGATAATTAAAGAAAAAAGGAATTATGATTTTGGAGTTGGAGTTAGTTTTTTTCATAAATTATTTTCATATAATAATAACACTTTTTTTACTGCCTAAGAGAAGAATATTGCATTGAAATACCGACGTGCAAATGGAACTCCACGTGGTCGATTGCCATATCCACTAGGTTTCGGTTTTCGTCCATTTTTTTTCAACAATCCAATTCTTGCATTCGATTCAACGGTGGCAATAAATAAGTTCATAATACACAAACCGGCCAAAGTAAGTATCATTGCTGACCTATAAAATATCAACATTTCCGGACATGTGTAGATAAGTTGGTGTTAATTGGTTAACTTGAACTTCATAACTTTCTGATTTAAACTGACGTTGGCTAACAACATTCTAATCATGAGAGATAAGGTGAATATCATATAAGATGATAATTTTCTCGTACAGAGAGTGCTGAACATCGGTTGCTGTAATAAATTTGCCGTGTCGCGGCTAACTTCATACCTATCACTGATGATATCTTCACCTGAAATGATGTGAACAAAGTTGACTAATGAGACAACTTGTCCATCCCCTCACTTCCCATGTTAGAAAGATAGTAAGCCGTGTCATCAGGTTCGACACGTCAATCCATCTCTTTATTTAATCCGTTGAAATTATATTTACTGTTCGTGTCTTTTGATCTATGCTCTCTTCCGCTATTATATTATGTCTTTCGTTGCTCTCAATCATTAGCACAAATATTTGTACACATTTTTCAGAGTTTCTCACTCTTTTGCTATCCATATGCTATCTCATAAGGGTTTTCTTCAGCACTCTTAAAAATGCGGTATTGATGTCAGCTGATATATCGGCAATGATTACATTATATCATGAAGCATTGGGAGTGAAAAGGTAAATTAAGTAATCGAAGTTAGGCAAATTTATAAAACAAGCCATACTTTCTCATTTGCGGTTTCTTCAAATCTCTGAAGTATTATTCAGAAAATTTGGAGATGCAAAAGGCAAGAAAATATATGAAAGTATTGATTGTTTCATTTCTTCTATTTCGCTAGTAAGTAAAGAATAATCTTTTTGATAAAAAAAAAAAAAAAAAAAAAATTTAAGAGAAATAATCACTGATGTTAACAAATTATCCACTCACATGAAAACTGCTCACTCTTCGTTTAATATAAATTTCGAATTTATTGAGAGAAATTTTCGTGGAAGCATTCAAGTGGTCGTGTCATTTCTTCTTTACACCAAACACAATGAACTAAATAAATGAATGATGCATGAATGAACTGATTGTCAAACAGATGAATTATTTGTTGGATGATATTGTGAAAGCTGAATAACAGACCAGCAGATATTGGCAATATGCAAATTCGACTAAATTCAAATTACGCTAATTTTGATGCATAATTTCAGAACTACAAAAGTGTAGAATAGTTGAGATATCATTCATTTAGTTCACTTGTTTGGCATAAAGAAGTTAGATTTAACGGATTGAAAAAGCTATAAGAATTGTTCCGTTTGCTTCATCAAATTGTAAATGGGTACTTCCAAACGGTCGCAATCGGAGAGTTCGGAATTGACAAACAGTTCCCGAACTTTTTCCAGTGCTCCTATGCCTGCTGTTCCTGCAAGGTTTGTTTAAATGAAACAAATGGAAAAATTAGTTTGTGAAATCAATTTCCAAGTAAGAACTAGCTGGCATTCATTTTTAAGCGAACTAAAATCTTGAAAAATAACTTTTTATTAAATTTGTTTGTGCTGCTCATCAGAAAACTGCATACAGCAAGTGCTATTATTTCAAAGAAATTAGAATTTAAATAAAATAGGAGATAATGTTGTACTTGCTAAACCAAGATCAGCGACAGTTTCTTATATCCCAATCATATGGCAAGCGGATTGTAGGGCACTGTTCATGAAACTCACGAGGGCCAATAATATTCGAAATAATGCTGGATAAATGATCAGGAGAACTTGATCATTCTGAATTAGTCCAAAAATTAATTACACTGAATTAGCTTGGAAGTCAATTATTTATCAATCTTATAATAAAATTTGCCGTCTTCAGTCTCCTGAAATCATTTGAAAGAGAAGCACTAATGGGTGGAAGATTACTGGACTGAAATTTCGTATTTTTGGCATCAGTGCCAGGATGCTTACAGAATACATCCTGTCCACGTCATTGTGTCCTTTCTGGTAAAATGATTTTCAGATATATTTTGAAACCAGGTGAATATTTGCATGATACTGGAGAATCGGAAACGCTGAATGCTTTCACACGTCGCGTATGTTCTATGTCTGTCTATGGTTTATTCTTTGATTACGCCACTGTTATTTCCAAGGATAGCAAGGACTTGGCAATTTTTTCTGAACAATACAAAGCGCTAAATCGATACAATGATATTCGATGTGTTGAGCAAACCAGAGTGAAAGTCCCGTTAGTATCTTTATACTTTGATGAATTTATTCTCTCTGTTATTTCTTTTTCCCATTTTCCTTGAGCTGTTTTCTTTTTCTTCGTCTTGGATATGATGTCTAAATTCCGATTCCTACAAATTCACAAATATTGTGAAAATTTTATACATCTGAGTTCCTTTTTTAGCAAAAAAACTTTCAGTTGCATTATTATTGAAAACTTTCAGGCATACATCAGGCATGCATGATTACATCAATGCTAATTATGTGGATGGATTTCGGGAGGAGAAGAAATTTATTTTGACGCAGTCGCCAATGGAAAACACTGTAGAATCATTTTGGGCGATGATTTATCAGGAGAATGTAGTTGAAATTGTTGCAATGACTAGTTTGCATTCTGCAAAGATATTTTTGTATGTTCCAACCAAACAGTCTGCTACTGCCACATTCGGACCCTATAGCATTGAATTTTGCGGATCACAATTAATTCGGGATGCCTATGAAGCATCAGTGTTAAAGGTTACCTATTTATTAATGGCTCACTGATAAAGGTTACCTACTTATTAATGGCTCACTGATAAAGGTTACCTATTTATTAATGGCTCACTGATTTTGTGATGATAGGGTAACTGATGATAACACTGATGATGATAACACTCACTGATGATAACATGATAACTGACTGATGATAACATTAGTTGATGTATTAGAAATAACTTTGAACCGAACAGGAACGAGAAAGAGAATTTTTTGTACTTATGCATTTACAAGTATTGCTAAGGTTGTCTTTGATGATTTATTGTAGATCAGATCGAATTTCAGTTGAGAAAAGGAGATGGCCAAGAACGAAAAATCCTTCATATATGTCTTTATACCTGGTATAACAAAGGGACACCAGAGAGACCAACTGAAATGCTCTATTTGATGTCCGATATAAATTACAATCGAAAATTGTTCATTAAGGAAGCGGAGAAAAGTGGCTGGCTAAAAGATGGACGGTATGTATTCCATGCAAATCATCCCTTAGTTTGAAGGAAATCTTGGGAATTGAATTATCCTCTTTGTTTCACTGCTATCTTCAAGTGTTTTTATACTTTTATAAGTTATAGGATAGATCTAAATGTCTCATTTCGGTATTTCCCGTCCCATTAGAAATCAATTTGTTCGAGCAAAATAGAATATAGCATTTTCCGGAGCATAAGACATGCTTTATTTGCAGTTCACCAATCGTTGTGCATTGTTTGACGGGTTCGGGTAGAAGCGGTACATTGGCTGTGCTGGATATTTGCTGCCGTAAAATGGATTATACTGAGAAACTACCTAATGGTAATATTTTGGTGGACGTCCGAGATACAGTACTTCGTGTCAGAACACAACGTGATAAAGCAGTTGTAAAACCCGAACAATATCTATTGTTACATTTACTTGTAATTGAATATGCTTTACGTCAGAAATATTACTACGATGTTGAGTTCATTGACTTGTCAAACTATACTGGTCAAACTGCATAAAATTACCGATTTGTTTCACCTTTGAATTATTGTAAAATTCGAAATTTTTCGAAAAAAAAAAGTCGAAATTTTCAAGGCAATGCAACGGGAAAATAAAAGTTTGATGAAATACTTACTACACCATCAGAGCAGATGATCATTAATTCTCTATCACAAAACATTAGCATTAATTCCGAAGCGGAAAGGGAGAGAGATAGGATGCACAGCTTTTTCGAAAGATGAGATGTCAAGGAGTGACAGCAGAAATTATCTTCATGATTCTTGAATCTTTTTTTTTTGATATAAGAATTTTGGAAGTTTGTTATTGGCTTTCTTGGACAGATATCAAAGTCATCAGTAAATTCATCTCATAGATATGGGTAAACGAATCATACTGGAGCACAAGAAGTTTCGAGATATCAATTATAATTAGTTTTTTCTCGGCATTAAAATTATTATTACGAGAAATATTATATTCTTAAGATAGCCAATGAAAATATGATCTAAATTTTGCTGTGAATTATTGTTTGAAAACTAATCCAATTCAGTTTAATCCAAGAAATCATCTTAATGCCTATAAAATGGTTTTCTCAAAAGCCGATAAATTCTTGTGACTTTGCCGGTACTTATTTTCAAACTATTGCTTACATGTACGATAACCAATTTTTCCTCCATATTAATCATTATTGTGCTACCACCAATTCCTGCACGTTCAATGAGCCAGAACAGAATCATAAACACGAAAATTTAATTATTTCATTTATCACTGAGCTCGTTGCCAAAAAATTAGTAAAAATGACGTAAAAACATTGATAAAATTTATGATTCATTCACATATTAGATGTGATATTTGTGGAGTTTTGAGAAATTCCATCAAACTGTGCAAATGATTTTTCCTTGCAAAAAGAGTGAAATTAACTTAGCCAGATCTTTGGTTTTCGTTGTACCCAAAGCTGTTGCTTGCTTCATGTGATAAAGATCCGGATCTTTGAATGTGTCCACAATCTGAAGGATCGTCTTCAGAATTTTCAACAAAGCAAATAAGTTAAGGAAAAATTCATATGAGAATTACTGCATCCAATTTCAGCATTGGATAATCCCAAATTTATTGCGTTAAACATGTATAAAATCCTTGGATTGTACAAAATCTCTTTTAATTTGTAGAAGAATGAAGAAATTGCTAATTGAGATACGGTACATTTTATTTCTAAAGGCAAGTAAAATGAAATTTAATGTCTGGAGCATATGAGTAAATATTATGCCAAGAAAATTCTTTTGCTTCTTTCATACGAAAATCGTTGAGATTTTCAACCGAAAATATCAACGAACAATAAACTGTAATTTGGTAAATTGTTGCAACGATAGATTTAGAGATTTTAGATGGAGAAGAACTATTTGGTAAGAAAACGATCAAGATAAAACTACGATTAAACCTGTTAACAATAAAAATTTTCCAGTATATGTTTATTAAAAGGTACGCCATTATAGATTAGTTAATAGTCCATCTCTGGACTACAAAGTGAAGAGAAAACAACAATAATCGGTGATTTTAACTTAACTTGCAAATTTCTCAGCAACTTCTTGCCTGAAAAAAATTCTAGTACCACGATATTTTAAATCAACACGTACGTCTAATAATTTGATGGATATCCTATTTGGTACCTGAACTAAACGTATTTTACCTCAAGATTTAATGATGATGCCAGGAGATCAAGGGAATAACTAAAGCTTACTTCGTTGATTATAATTATTATATCAATAATCGAAGAATCTATATTTGAATATTTCCCAGTACTGTTTCTTCCAAATATGACTTCAGTTTTCTCGTTTGGAAACAATAGCAACAACACTTTTGAAGAAAGTGTGATTCTGATGAAAGTTGTTTTTATTGTTTTATAAAGTGAAAAGACATTTGCAAGCAGGAGCTGGAATAACTGTCTCATTGTATGATAGATTTTCAAGCAATTTCTTTATTAGCAAATACCACTTGATCTGATCTGTTACCCAATTTGGTTTCTGTCTCGCAATTAGTTTTCGTCATTTTCTCATGATCAAATGCATTCTTCTTAGTAACTGGCTCATCAAAAACTGCCAAGCCGGCCTTAAAAAGTCTAGATTTTGTGAAATTTATTCAACACCATCGATTGTAATTTTTAACAAATGAATGTTAATAACAATGAAATATGCAAGAACTTACATGGTAATTCATGATCCAACTAATAGTAATATTTCCTTTACCGTACTGACTAAATTCCAGCCAAAATTGACAAATGCGATCGGCGTGGAACAACCAGCATAGCTATGCTACAATCAATCATCAGAAAGCGATCACAAACTTTTGTCGCAGAAAATACGACATTCATGTGTCAAATGTCCAAAGATGGAGTGAGCTTGCATCTGCAAATCCTTCTTGCAAGTTAACCACTAATTCATCAATTGCGATGTACTGTTATCGCCGCACCTTCTCGTTCCCAACCATTAATGAAATTTTTTCCGCAAATTGGATTGATGAACTGTCTCTGTGATTTTGTCTATTTAGATAAACAAATTGCAATGGAATAAAATGAATTTGTCCATGTGACTTGAAATTTGTTGATTTCAAGGAAATTTTCCTATTTAATCAACTGTTCCACGAAGAGCAAAAATCATTAATGCGATAACTTTGTCATATGGCATAACATGAAGCGATTACTGATAGACACTTTCCTACTTTATGGAACCTGTTGGCTGCTTTGATGAGTAATTTTTATTTTTTTTCATTTTTATGATAATAATAACAGCTCGCTTGCTTCTCACAAGACTGATTATTGATATATCTGAATACAATTCACTGTTTCGAAAAACAAAAATCTTTCATCATGAATCATTTGTATCATCATATTTTCATTATTAAATTTTTGCACCCGGAAGGCCAAAAAGAACCTGTTCGTCATCTCGCAATCAAAAAGCATGATTTTTCACTCCTTCCAATTTGTTGATTTCTGTCTTTAATAATTTGTTTTTATTTTTTTAATATTAATACTTAATGAAAATGGATGAATACTCTGGAAGCGATGAGTAAACAAGTTCTACAACATTTCTTCGCCGATATTTGATCGTATCCGATTAATTTCTGTCCAAAACAAATTTTTTTCCTGATGAAAAGTTTTATAAAAAGACTTCTAATGAACATTTTTTGATGAAAGTACTGTTGCTTTATACTGTTTCACATTTCACATCTGCTGTTTCTCTTGTAATTGCAAAAAAAGTAAAATAAAACAAAGTGGAATGCCATTGTTCTATCAACTATATCATCGTGAGATATATCATGAAGTAATTATTAACTTAGTGTAAAAAGATTTGCTGTATTTGTTTTCTTTTTATTCAGAGTCCAAAAATTCAAACGCTTTTGCTTTCTTTAGTAGCAATGGCGGTTATAAAAGAAAGAAAATAATTATAAATATCATATACAATTGTTGTTATGTGACTAACCGCTGCCCTTATCAAATATTCTTAAAAACTTAGTTTTAGAATGGACCAATCATAAACAAGAATTTGTGATTGAACCTTCTGTGCTCACCGCTTATTTCGCTATAGAAATTTTGGAATGCTTTTTTCATTCCAGCAAATTATCACTTGTTAGTATTTATAATGAAATAAGACATTTTTGAGATAAAGCCAATTAGTCGTGGATGAGCGAATTTCTACCAGTTTTAAAACATAAAGAGCAAAAAAACTGGAATAACTTTTCAAATAATTTATAAAAAGTGGTTGAAACAAAATATCTGAATTTATATTCGAAATGCTACCGAATGCGCATGCGGTTTTGAATAGGGTAAATAAATTTGCTGTATACACACTCCTGAATAATATTTTAATGTTATTATTGTCCGCAAATGCTTTTTTAACCAGTAGCAATAAGCAGGATACTAATTAACACAAACAATGTCACCGAAATTGGGCCTTATGTAAGTCAAAGGTTAGTGATAAAAGTAATTAAAATTATTTGTCTTATTATGAAAATCAGTAATTATTATCAAAACCTTCTGCTATATTTGCCATATTACACTAATTTCATATAAGTAGTGCTAAACAAAGAGGACTTATGATAATTAGAATCACTCAATTTTTACCAAAAAAGCCAATCTTAAAAATAAAATTAAAAGACATTCATTTATCATCCTTATCAATACTTCAGTTTTCGGAGATATTGCATATAAAATTCTTCATCTTTTAAAATGAATACGATTAGCAAAAATTGTTAAATTGGTGCTTTACAGAGCCAGATGATGTCGGGTTTGTTTGTCATTCAATTTAAGAACACTTTTCAGAATCAAATATTCATTAAATATTCCCTACCTGAAAACTCTTTCGACTTCGGCAAATTGTTTCGCAGTTGTGCCAAATATATTAATAGCCAGTTGACGATCGTTTCGATTTTTTTCAGGCATGACCATATCTGTTTCAATGTTTATTACAACTAGCAACACTAATATAATTAATCATTATTGATGATAAAAAAACTTGCTAGTAGTATTATCAGTGATCGGCGTGCGATTCATTGAAGTTTCGGGGGTTACGGTCATAGCCAATAATTGTGTTTTCCATCAAAGGCACAAATAAATTATTCGCTTTCAATATGAAACGATTTAGTTTGCTGCAGTATTCATAAACAACAATTTTTTTATTTTTAATTCTTGGTTGATTTGTAGTTGTCTTCAAAAGTTTGCCTTAATGATTGCAATGTAAATCGCACATGCATTTCTAATTTTTGCTGTGAACTACATATTTTCATTCATGCACAAATCTTTTCTGAATTATACATAGCTTTATTCCGTTTTTTTTTGCTTTGCATAAAATAAAATCGCGAAAAGTTTTAAAAACAAAGTTTTAGGAATCATTTGATCATTTTATACATTTATATGTTTCAAAATTGGTCGGGTAGGGTTCAAAATCATTTAAAAAATACAAGATTAACTTGGAATATTTGTGGCGCAAATGAGGATGAGACGGGAAGTGGTAACGGTAATATTTATGAGGATGCTGATGAACTCAAACGACGTCTGTTGCCAACTCTGATCGCTGCATATGAACAGGTAGGATGGTTTGTGATCATTTAGAATTGCGAATTTAGAATAATGGGATTCATGTCTTTTTTTTTCTTTATTTCCTACACGAAACAGTAAGAATTATTTTATTCATACAAAAATCATCAATATATTTAAGATGAAGTGTTGACTCTTGAACATTTCTTTTTACATTAGAAAATCTTTGTAGAAAGGTCATGTCGCAGTATGGCGAATGCCAATGGAAATATCTCAATCTCGACTGGCTGGTCGCTATACGCCATCTAATGCTTGCACAATAATTGCCGTCAAATTGACTGAATATATCTATCGAGAAGGCATCATGTTGCGACCTACGCAAATATCATCTGCAAGCAGAAGAAATAGCGGCACGCCGCATCTCACACCTTTACGATTTCGAAAATGGCCATCAAAAATATTTGTCGAATTTGAAAAGACTCAGCCAATTATGGTAAATCTTTTTCTTATTTTCCAATTGCTATTCGCAAAGATCGCATGAAAAAATCGTTCTCTGTTTTGCAATGTTTATAATTTTTTCCATTTTCTCTTGCCACTCTCGATATTTATTACTTCCTTCACTTGGTTGTTTTCTCAGCTCATAATATTCTTCTTTATAAGGAACATTTCTACTGTATCTGCATCTTGCTCTGTCCTTCCCGAATCACACAAATTAGCAAGTCGTGATTTTTTTGTCAAGTTGTAGTTTTTTTGTCAAGTTCTAATTTTTTTTTTCTGTTTTTTGTTTTTTTTTTTTTCTCATTGTTCAACAGAATGCGCAAGTTAGAATAGTGCAAAAATGGGAATATTTCGTTCCATTGCAATTGCTTTCAAACATGGAAGATAGGAGAGTTATAGGCTCTCGAGAAAAGAACTGTTGTTGCCAGTAATTTGCATACTTCGAAATGTTTGATGGCAGGCATTTGAAAGTTTTCATTTGTCATGTTTCAGACGATAATAGCAACAAACATTGACTGAAACTTGTTTTGCAGCGCTGTTCAGCACAACTGTTAAACGCATTCATAAATGCCATCATCGAGGGTAATGAAATACACGAGGAGCAAATGACCAAACGACGATTATTCTGCTCTTGCAACGATCGTTGTACGGAAACATTTACTATTCCACAGGTAGTATCGGATTGCCAAAAAATATTGAAAAGATTTTCAAACAGAAAATTTCCTTCTTTTTTTTATTTCACATGCAATAAAAAATCTTTCTGGAGAGTTTTTCATGTGGTAATTTCAAAGTTATTTACAAGCTTAACTACTAATTGACTTTTATTTATCATATATTATGGAAATTAAGCGATTTTCCTAAGCCGTTTTATGACAACATTAAATGGATAGTGTACTCAGCATTGCAATAATTAAAAATGACTTTTATCTGCTCTTGAGAATCTTGCAAAAATAATGCTCAGGCACTGGAAGGATGCGGTAATGTATTTCGAGAAATTGAGTACGTTACTGCTCGTGGAAAAATGATTCATAAACTGAAAACTTTTTTGCTGACGCCTATAGAAAGGTGCAATTTTTTCTTTTCTCCTTCTCATTCACATATAAATTAAATCTTTTTCTTTTTTGCTACAAATTATCGAATTTTATAGTTTATAAAGTAAGTGGCTTTATTATGATTTGTTGCTTCGCATTCTTTAATGATTCGAAATTAACCTTTCACTTAAATACGAATTGAATTTATCTATTCCCTTCTCACATTTCAACTAATTTAAAAGACCTATACTTTTTTGAAATGAAATTCCTCTGAGCAATTATAGTCCTTTCCTATTTTCCTAGGATTTGAATTTGGATCTTAATACAACAAAAAAAAAAATAAGAAAAATTAAAGCAAAGACATGTTCTGATCAGTTGACATATAATTTCCAATATTGTCAAGAATGAAATCATTCTTAGATCTTTGTTCCAGTGACTTTCTCAAGGATCATTTACAAATATACATGATACTTATTGTATTTGAACGATCCGTTTTACTGGTCTATGAGCGCGAATGCAATGCTATATTCTTATTAGATACGCATACACATATGAAGAAAAAAAATATAAAGACAGGTAAGTGCAGAAAAACTAAGAGAAAGGACGGTACAAATTTTTATTTTCATTTGAAAAAGAAATTACTCCTTCTTCGCAATTTTATGCGAGTAATCTATTTTAGGAGGTTTGATCGCCATGTGTTCAGTGAATGATTTGGATTTTTTGATTAAATGGATGTGTAAAAATATTTTCCCGGAAACAAACTATAAATTGAATTACGATCAGGTAATGATCAGTTTAAAATCTAGTGCATCAGACTAAACTTTCTCTTTCAAAAATAATAAAACTTAATTGAACGATATCTTAATTAAATTAGATGGTAAAAATTCTATTAAATGATTTCTCATTAATTTTACTCATTATTGCTAATACAGTTGTTGCAATGTCGATAATGCATTGTATCTTACAGTCCTTCGAAGTATCTGTAATAGCCTTCAAAGGACAACTCCAGGAAGATGATCACCCGCTATTCGTGCCACGAATGATTAAAACGCCACATGTCTTTCCAAGACAAACATTTCAATAACCATTGCTAATACAAGTGGATCTAAAGAAATTTTTGAATAAAGAATTGCTGCGACATAGATACAGCAATTTTAAGCATTAATGCTTCTTAACACAACTATTAGTATTGAAATCAAAATTAGAGTGAGCGATACGCTATTGCAAATCATTACTTAATTGTGTGGTGGTCGGAGAATATATGTAGCAATCCAGGATTAGTTGCAGTCATAAGGTCCTCTACCAGACTGAATAAGGGATGAAGACTGAATTAGCTATAGTATCTGTTAAAGACAAGTTTTGAATTCTGCAAAGAAATGCAAAATTCTTAAAGTCAAAAAAAAAATTCTATAATCCATATTCGAAGCAAATATTCAATAACCGAATTACGAATTCGCCGATTATACTATTTTATTGGATCTCATATTGAATTTTCCCACCAAAGTGTAATAAAAAAAATTCAAAAACATATTAAACACTATCTGTAAAAATTCGTGTGGTTATACTTAAGCTTTCGAAGCTGGTGAAATGACTTCAATGTAAATAGAGTCGAATTTGTCTTGTTATGTAACTGATACGAAAATGTATTATTATAAAACTCTTCATTTTAACAATCAACAATCAAACGAATTATCAAGTCAGTAACTGCTTAATTTTTTATATCCCATATAAGAGGTATAATATTTAGATTGACAATGAAGCAAAAACTTAAACAGATATCGTGTTCGACTATAGGTTTATATTTCAATCCTAAAGGAAAGTTCCTGAATCATATATTCTTGAGGAAGAAAAAAGTAAACTGGGGAAAGTGAGAATTCATCATCTACCATTGAGTCAAACATAATTTATCAGAAATATCATATCATGAGTAAAATTATTTTACACCAATTTCTGATTTATTGGCATAGCATAATTTGTTTACTCAGGAACAGATTGATATATGAAACAGTCCTGATCATGATCTCAAATACCAATCATGATCGTGACTGTTTCTAATTATCGAGATCATGGGTTACAAATCAAATATCACCATGCATTAACTTCTGTAATGCCCAAATTTGTTTCACTCCTATTCATTGCTGCAACTAAGAAGCAATTATTATTCACCTTTGAGTTTCGCATTCATAAATTCATTCAGTAGCATACGGAACATGTAATTCCCTGAAAATATTCATAACTGATTTATATAGATTTGACGTGACGATCACTTACTTTATTATATTGAACTGCTATATAGAAAGAAGCAGAAAGCGAACTTGGCGTTCTAAATTGTTCATTATGTTGAAAATTGAAATTTTAGTCGAATTTTCAATTTTATGATGAGAAATTTAAATCAATTCAGATTAGAACTAGCATTCAAACATGCACTGATAGGCTGATTTGTAATAAAACGAAATGTTTTACATTCGTACCTACGTCGTATCACTATCTTTTGAGAAATTGAATACTGTAGTGACTCCAAAATGCAAATTATATTCACTTATAAAACAAGTTTTTTTGAAAGCAATATTCATTTCTGTTGTCATTTAAGATTTTGAGCGGTTTATTTATTAGTTATTTGTTCAAGTCTAAAGAGTGAAATGTGGATGACAGATGACAGAGACGACGATGAGACGAAAACGTTGAAGGAAAAACAAGTAATTCATTAATGCAGTCACTGTTTTTGGTTTTTAAATTTTCCTAACTTTTAGCAAAATTTATTTTGATCTTTGAAAAGAACATCATCAGAAGTGAGGAATATCGCATCATGCTATCATATTATCAAGCATGTATTGATATTTCATACGTTCTTTCCTATAAAAGCAAGTTACAGTAATTTACAGTGTTCATTTGCATAATTTAGAGAAAATGATAGAAATAGATGTCACAGTCAAGATTTGTGGTGATTTTCGACATGCTTCTTCGATCAGTCTTTTAAAGATTGAGATTTTTCCTGCAGCTTGTCTTTTGCACTTTATTTAACAGATTTCCAAACATTTCCGGATTTCTTTATTAGTTCCACTTAGTAATTAATTCTATGCCTATCTTTTGAACGTAAATTAATCTCTTTTAATGAGACGACAATAAATATAAAATATGCAGATTCAAATGAACTATATCCAAGTTGACATCTAGTATTTATTGGTCTTCGAACATATGGATAACATCAACTGAATAATACAAAAAAGTTTCAGAAAAGTACTTCTCTACAAGTGAAGATTACAATAATGTGTGAACTTATGATTTTCTTATAGAGCGAAAAAAACGGTTACATATATACAAGTGCAGAGGGTTACTTGCGTGATAAGCCAAAATTTCAACGTACGCGACGAGAATATTCTTACTTACCGTACTATGAAACTATCAACCGAAATGCTTCTTGTTGGTTGGAGCAGATAAAATCAGGCTTGGCTACTTCCACCTTATCATATGTTGCCGATTCGGGACTTTCTTTTTGGATGTCTCAACTTAGCCAGTTTGTTTCTTTTTTTTTTTTTTATCATTCAATTGATATCTTATCACAATTGGACAATTAATAAATCACACTAGAGAAGAAAGTTTTAAACTATTTCAGATATTTAAACCGTTTCTATTGCCGTTTCTCCAAGGCTGATCATATAAAACTGATCGAATTTATTTTCAATATCATATTGGAGCCAGATTATGACCGAAAACTTATTCATAAAGCTTGTTCATTAATCATAACGCTGATTAAGTAACTTTCACAATTTTAAACATCTTTCAATTCGTGCATCTATTTGTTTGTTGATTCCAGCAGTTTCTAAAATTTTTTATGCGATTAAATGGATTTGCACAACTTTAGTGTCACTAAGATTAAGTTTCGGGAGAAAGCAGTAGATAGATATATTGATTTTTGCTCTCATCATCGATTCATTCTTTTGTATTCAGCGCTGTTTATCACTTCAGTGAAGAAATAATCAAACGGAGCGATCTAACTTTACCGTGGAGACCACTTTACGATTTGTATATAGAAGTGGCTTTCAAACGGAATAGTAAAAATTTGGAAAAATCAGTCATTCGTTCGGCAGTTCTTGCTTGCAAGGAATTATTTCCATTGTCAGCAACAAAGGAAATTCTAGATGAAGTTTGTCTCTGAAACTATTTATTCAGAAGAGACCGAAAAATAGATTTAAAGTGTGATGCTCTATGCAGTGCGACTTTCCAGATTCGTCCGTTCATTGATCTGTGGAGCGATTATGCAATGACTAAATTCGTGACTTTATTCTCAATTTTTGTGCCACTTAAATTATCCAGTGATGAACACGATCGATGGGGTGCTGGATTATGGTACGATGAACTGTGGTATTTTTATAATTTGATTGAGATGAACGGCTCCTGGGAAAGTCGCATACAACATATATTCTCCGCGTATGGTTTCCATCTTCGTTTTTCTTTTTTCTTCAGAATTGTAAAAGTTTCATCATTATAAAAGTATGAATTTCATGTTAAATTGCAAGACAGTAAAAGCCAATTTGCAAGTGTAAGTATCGTCTTTAATCTTACAATTTATAAAGTAATTCTATTTTCATTTTAAATTAAGAGACTGTAATCATTTATAAAAGCTTATTATTATTCATGCTTTCTAAATTTAATAAATAAGGTAAGCGATTTAATCTAGGAATCACATTTAAGTCTCTTAATTAGAATTTCTTTTGTTATGTATCTAATTAAGAGAATAAATTTAGAAGGAGAATTACGGTTCAGAAAGTAATTCTCTTTTATTTCTTCAACTTCTATTCAAATTATTCATAATAGTAAAAAAGTTGGTATTTAAATTGGTGAAAAATCGAAGTAATTGAAATTATAAAAATAATGACTTTGACATGATAAGGACTTAGGAAATAATAAATCTTTGATCTCCGACTTTTGGAGAAATTATTTTTGCTCTTTTTGATCTTCACTTCATTGATTTATCATTTCGTGATTATCCAACTATATGCTTTAATATAACTCGATACATTGTCCCTTAATAAGGATACTGAATAAGTCTAGCTTTATCACAATGTATTTAAAGACACAATTAAATTTTCATGGCGATTTTATGGAAATTTCAAGTTTCTGCTTTATTTCAATATTGGAAACAGGTTAAGTAATCATCTGAACACATCAATTGCCAATCTCTAGAATCATTAATCCGGAAGTTGTCATGAAAATTGAAACTTCCTGCTGCATGCGAACACGACATACTTCAGCAACTTGCAGGATAAGTGAATATTGTCCAGGATACATTGATTGGTCATCTAAACATACGATCATTTTTTCAAAACTTTTGCGGTCACTGAATCTAAGCGTGCGATATAATAAAGTAGCAATTGGCGATGGTACAGGGATGGGTTCTGAAAGTTCAGGTGCAGAATGGATCGTATGGATGTTAGGTGGAGTGAATGAAAGGTTTCTTTTAATTTTATAATTAGATTAGAAATTCGTGATCAGTCCCGAGAATCACATCCTGATATCTTGTTTTTTCCTCCCCGTTACTTCGATTTTGTTCTATTATTTCTTATTTAGTTGGGGATTTTTTGATCATCGATGCTATTTGTATTTCAGTGCACATCAGTGTTTCGAGCGATTGATCAAATGCGTTGAATCTTTTTTACATCCGTTGCACGAAGGTGATCATATGCCAACTCTACAATCATTTTTAGATTCTCTTGTCAATGAAATGGTACGACGTGTCCGAATTGAACGAGTGCGTAAAAAAACCCGAAATAAGGTCTTCCTTTGCTTTGCATGAGAAAATTAATGATTCTGCTCTGGTTGTGAATGCTTTTTTGATTCGTGTCTAAATTACATCATTAACAAATTTCTTGAAATCAACTCCAGACTTTGTATAGGTACCTTCAAAAATGCGCCTTACCGATGAACAAATTGAATGGTTCGTCAGCATATTACTTCCATCCGTGCTTTATTCAGTATTTTCAACGACTGAAACATCAGCATCCAGCATTATGCGAAATTTAGCATTCCTTGCACCACAGCTAGTCCTTCCAAAATGTCTTGACTTGTACGTTTAATTTATATGTTTCATTGATTTTTCAAATCAAAATTCATTGAAATAAATTAGATTCGTAAAAGGGATAGACAACCTCTAATGCAGGACTATCATTCCAAAATATAATAATAAATGGTTCTTCTCATTTCAAACATAAAAATTTATAAGCTAATAAACTATGTAAATGAATACCATGGTCATCATTGGAATTTAAAATATTATTAGCGAGAAAATTTTTGGGAAACAATTTAATGAGTTTTAGCAAAAGTAAAATTTTTTTTAGAATCCTAAATCAACTGCTAGAAATAGTGAAAAGGCGCTTCACTTATTGCAAAAAATATTTTTAGAGTTTATCCATCGCTATTGACAATCACAGAACCACATCGTTTGAAACAGTCATTAGAATGCATTGTTGAAATTTGCGTGCCACTAGTCCGCGATAATGGTACCTATAGTTATCGAACATACAATGTTTGCAAGCAGGTATAGATTACTAATATGAACAAGATTACAGAGGTGATTGGTTTCTTATGATTAGATTTTGTTCTATAATGCAGCAAAGTAGTTTTTTATATTTATGATGTCGTGAAAGTAAATCTGTGAAAGGTTTTCAGGAGATGTGAAAAGTTTTTTAAGTAGGACTTCTCGGAGTAGGCATATTTGTTGTGTGTTGAAGGCTTTGTTATGACGTAATTTATATCTGCAACTGTGTTACAATTTAAGGACGTAAATCGAAAACATAATCGATAGCTTGAAGGCATTTTATTTTTGGATAATAGGAACTTTAGTGGGAGTTTGATTTGGAGGTGGAAACTGATAGGGTTTGATGAAGAATTGAAACTGAGTTGAATCACTACTGCTCGCCAAATTCTCGATAAGAATAAGAGATTGGATTCGAATATCAATCGGAGTAAAGGATTCAATGCCTTGATCAGATTGCAATCCTCGAATTAATTTACGATATGTTAACTATAGCGTAAAGATCAAAAGCTTGGTTATATCAAAATGTTTTATAGTACAAAGACCTTTAATTATTTCTCATATCTGTATTTCGAAAAATATTTCGGTTTTTCGACATACGCAGTGAAGAGTCTTTTGTGCGACTTTGTTTCTGAAATATATTTAAATATCGTAGCAGATTAACAGTTATAATTTTTGTTCTAATAACTTTGCTGATATTTTGAAATTGAACTATATAGATAAGATAACGCTTTCTATGTTACTTAATCTCTTTGATAATGTAGCTTTGTCCTTTATTTTCGACTGTTACGGCGAATGCTTCCAAAAAGCAAACAACAAATCATTATTCTTTTTCTCCTTCAGCCAATTCCTCATCTTACCCAAATGTGAAGGCAGAATATCATTCATTTCTTTCTGGATTTTTACATAAAATTTGCTGTTTATTATTTAAAAAAAGAAAAAAAAATTTTCAGGATAGAAAACA
The DNA here is from genome assembly GCA_000499405.2 of Onchocerca volvulus. NCBI lineage: Eukaryota > Metazoa > Nematoda > Chromadorea > Rhabditida > Onchocercidae > Onchocerca > Onchocerca volvulus. The sequence goes on along the minus strand of HG738140.1, from coordinate 9,819,122 downwards.
TGAACCGGCATCATTGTCTATCGTAAACGAATCGGAAATTCATTCTGATAGGTTTCGAGTACCGCTCCGTAAACATGCCATTTTTCTGCTTGAGGCATTGATTGAAGCTATCGACATCAATGATTCCCAAAAACTGTCACTTTCTTTGCAGGCAAATTTTGTTATTTCACTTCTGTACATAATGTCAACATGAAGGTAATGAGAAGCATCTTCAATGTTTTGTGATGCAAGAATGTTGTATTTTGGTTTGCATCGTCAGATCACATTTCCTGTCTTTGCTTTCAACCAAAATTACAAAAATTTTCAGCACAGAACTTCTTGTAATTCGAATCCACATTTCTTGGATTATAAGCTTCTAAGAAGATATTTATTTAATTAATAATATAGATCTGTATTGATTTTTGTAATCAGTATGGTCTTTTTTTTTTTCAAATCTAAATCTTTTTCAAATTTTTTCATTCCATGTTCACTTCATAAAATATGAGAACATCTAAAATTGCTGTAAATTTAGACGCTGGAAACCATTTTTCATTTAATCCCAATTGTGAATTGCTCTCGTGCTCTTGAAATGGAAGAATATATGGATTTAGCTGAGGAGGAAAAAGAGCTTTGCAAATTAACAGCTCGGTTCCCGAATATTGTGCAAGATTTTGTAAATAAGTAAGTTATTTGATTGTGCGCTTTTTATTTCATTATTAGATAAGAAGTGTCATTACGTAATTTTCACTAAATTCAATTCATAAATTGATTATTGAAATTTGAGCCAATGCTGTCTTTTTAATTAAAATGGTTCCTGAAGTTAAAAAGATATGAAATAATGAGGAAGTTTCGGAAAATTTTACAAATTGTAATTCATGGAGATACTGTTCATATTTCATTGCTTTGATATTGTATAAGAATGTAACTACGCTATAATTTTACTATCATATTTTTTAATAATTGCAAAGCAAATTTAGTATTATTTGATGGATATTTGAGAAACTGGTTCAGAGCATTTTCTTTTTGAGCCTTAAAATATTTGATTTTTCTATCTCATCTAACTTACTATTTTATTTCTACGTTTCAGTTTTCCATTTTTTCGCTTTTTCTCAAAATTTTGCTTTATTCACTCATATAGCATTAAAAGTCTCAACTCATGTTTCTTTTAAATTTTATTTTTATCAAGGTGAACAAATATCACCCTGCAAAGTCCGAAATCTTTTATGCATGTTGTTTATCTAACAAGCACGATTATTTTAAATCATCTAATGTTTATTTTAGAGTATTCAAAGTGATAACACAATTGGCAAGCTCTGCTCCAAGCGATTGCGTATCCTATATGGATTCGATATGTGACAATTCGGATATACTATTAGCTGGGAGTGAAGAAATTGAGATAAGTAAAAGCATTCAAAGCGCTTTTCATGCTTTATTTCTCCATTGTTCATCCACTTTTGTTGAGGTATGTTACAGCCATTGTAACAAATTACTTGATATTTTAATTACAATAGATACGTTGCAATGATTACAGGCTAATATGCGGGTGAATTTGGAGATATTTATTAAAGCAAGCAAATCTTTCCTATAATTTAGTGAATAGTTTGAAATGTCATTATCGACAGCAACCAAATTACCTCAACGTTTAATGCAGTGCATCTCTTGTATTTGATCGAGTCTAACTGTTGTTTTAATTTAGTTTCAAATTCATATTAAACTATTCTATCGCGAGTTGAATCACACTTTTTTTTTTTTGTTTTAAAGTTTTTTGCGTGATATCTAGTTTATGAATTACTTGGCACATTTATATTTGAGTCTTTCTCCGTTCTTATTCTTAAGATTTCACTCATATCTTTTCCATGATCATATGCTTCTGTATTTCCCTTCAACTGGATACAGAAGTATCGATATTAATTCCTTCTTATATCTGTAGAAAACAATTGCTATCGGTTTTGATGAAGTATGAATAAATATGCTTCTAAACTATCTGAACCAAAATAAATTGTATTAGAATTTCCTTCAATTTTGAATTCAAGCGTGAACTTTATCTTCAGTTAATTGGTGATCAGACTTACAAATTCATTTCTACATCCGAATTCGAAAATGTGATTGCTGCCGATGCTGCTTGCTCACTCATACAAGAATCTACTTACGTGAGTACATATTTTAGTTCAGACATATTTTTTTAAATTTTAAAACATGAAAAGTAAAGGTTAACAGTAGCAGAAAAATTGCATCAGAGCTAAATACATCAAAAGATCAAAAATTATCGTCCTTAGTTTTTATATTTTTGTCATTTCCCTCTTCATTCCATCTTAGTCCTAAAACATTCTGATCATTCATAAAATGATCAATTCGTTATATTCAGGCTAATCCGACTCGTTATTTCCCGATGTATATTAAATTCTTATTGGAGAAGCAAAAACAGCACATAACAGGTGAATAAATAAACTGTTTGAAAGTTTTGTAAATATTTGAACAGTGGTTATGCAAGTTTTCAAATATAAGTTCAGAAGTTTTATAATAATTGATTTTACAAATATTTGAATATCAGATATTTGTGAAATCGCCTTCATATGGAGTAATTTAGATGTCGATGAATAGATATCCTAAAAAAGAATCATGAAATGTTGGATTAGCAACACAGTCAATTAGTTAACAGTGTTTAATAATATTTGATAATGTTTTGGTAATTTTCGTGCTTTTTCATTACTTCGTATTTCAGAAGAGAAGAAAATATTAAAAGAACTTGATGCAACAACGATGTGGTTTACATATTTGTCGGAGATGATTTTCTCCGTTCCCAGTGATCTGTTATTGAAATATCAAGAGGAATGTATTCAAATGCACAAATGTACTATATCTATGATGTGTTATAACGCATATCAGGTCTTATTTTCATTTATTCTATTTTTAAGAAAAAGTCATGGCTAGGGATCAATTTTTTTTCTGAAATTTTATTAATTTTTGCAAAAATTTTTAATTGCTTTCTTGAATTTTTTGCAGGGAGCGTGTTGGTCACTTAAAAATCTTTTAACTCAATTGATCGAAATTTATCCAATATCGGAGGAAGATCGACAGCATAATTTGGATTTGCCATTGCGTTTGTCATTACCTATTAAGGTAATTTTCCAGCTCATTTTAATAAAATTTTTTAACATTTAGTGTATTAAAAGAATAATATTGATGCTTTTCCTCTCTGTATTGATTTGGTGTAGCATAGGGAAAATAATAACAATAGTGAAGAAGACTTAGGTAATAGAATTCGCATTAGCTTGCATACAAATGACAATTGTAGAGTTCGTAGTAGCTTGAGTAAACGATGATTTTAAAAGCGTTGATTTGAAAATTTCATGCGCAAACAGTTGGTAGTAAACTTTTGACATTCGAATTGCTGATAAAGTCTAAATACTCTGTTACAGGAATGGGGTATTAACTGTTTCAAAGATGTTGTGACAATAAAATGGCATATCCCAACGGATGCTGAAGTGGATTTTGCAGAAAAATTATTGAATGAGTTTGCTTATTCGGAAATTCAGTTACTGGCAACGCCGCAAAATATGGATAAGTTTGTTTCTTTCTTTTAACTTCAAATTTGTGCCAATGTTATTTAATATTTCATTGAATTTTTCCATGAATTAACGAATTTTCGGTTTTCGCAAAATTGCTAATTTATTGTTTTTGCAACTTTGTTTGCAAAAATACTGAAACTTGGAATTGAAACTGCTGAAAATTATAAACATGACAGGTTTGCAATCAAACGTTCATTATTCGTTGTTGATAGCTTGCTATCCTGTGTAGGCAATCGTCTTCCAAGCTTTAATACTCCGGAAATTAAGCTGAGCGAAACAGCTGTTGATATGGATCCAATACATATATCATCCATGTCACCACGCATGAAAAGTTCGATTTTTTTTTTGAAAACGTGCGATTGTTCGGCTAAAAATAAGAAATAGATCTTCTAGTTTTTGACGATACTATTATGGTGGAAGAAAAGTGGGAATAAGATGAAAAGGAATTGTTTCTTTTAATAGAATTCAAAATTTTTGCACAAAAATTGGGAAAGAGTTATTTTGTTTCTACTCATCAAATTCATATGCTGAAAACTTCCATTAAACTAACATCAAACTACAAGTAACTAGTGCTTTATTAAGTTGGCAGCTAGGACTTTCTTGATAGTTTTCAGTGTTTTCCATCAATGGTGAGAATATTCGAGAAATGGTGCGTGTCACAATACAAAATTTAATGGAATTTTTATTAAATCAACAGGACGATCAGTCCAAAAATCTTTTGCTTATTTCCTCAATCCTGCAAATGTTATGTACTGAGGGAGTAAGTGTTCCATAGTACTTTGATTTTGCCTCATTCACGAATAATTTGCAACATTTCTCAATGATTTTTATATTTTTTATTTTAGAAATATAGTTTTTAAAAGTTTCGCGAAATCTAAGCAAACTAATAGACACATTTAGTCATTGCCGAGTTTCCGAGCAAGCAGAAAGAATATAAAAATAAATTATAATGATCCGATACGAGGACGCCGCGCTGAATTGTATGACGTTTTTGAACGGCGGATTTTTTCATATCAAAAAGTTACGCATTCATTAATATTGCTTGAAATGAATATAAATTATTTAATAAATTTAGGATCAGTAGATTAGAAGTTATCGTTTCAAGTTGTTGGGACGAAGTAACGTCGATATAGAACTCATCATGTTTGCAGTTAGGTAACAAAATGCTACTAATAACTTCCATTATCACATTAAACATAAAAAATTTGGTTATCAATGAAAGTAAATTCAGGATCTATATATCAAAAATTCCAAATTCACCGAATCACATCTCAAAATCATGAAGGATCTCGTAAAACTTGGAACAAATTTTTTCACCGATGTAAGATTTTTTAATATGTTGAAGTATTAAAAAATATGATTAAAAGTACTGAACATAAGACAAATTTTGTTGAAGGTGCGTATAGCTTCACAAATATCACTTAAAGCTCTAATTACGAAATTCCCGAATTCGAAGTGTTTATTAATGGATGACGTGCTGGAGCATTTAGATTCAAAGCGTAATATCATTCATGAAGAAATGAAGGTAACTCAAAAGAGCCTGATTTTTAAATTCAACCAGAAGTAATTGTTTTTTTTTTTTTTAATATCAAAAATAATTATCCAAGAATATATCTGAAATTCTTTCAGTTATATATTTGAACTGATGTTATGAATCGAATTTGTTTTTTTTTTTTACATTTTCATTACCTAATTTTCTGGATTATTTATCTGGCAAATAAATATTTTGAAAGATCTAAATAGATTTTATAGGGAGCACTATATATTTTGAACAAATGTGGATTTTTGAGTTCAAATACAATTTCTATTCGATTCAAGTGTTGGCTAGCAATTGTAAAGCTTAAAGTTTCTGTGAAGCCGTCTATAATTCAATTGGTAAAGCGCTCTGTTAATTCAATTTCCGTAAAACAATGGACACTTGAAAGAAACATCGTAAGTTTTAAAATGGATAAATTTATTCACTTTTTCATAGTGGCATTCAAAGTTTCGTCTTTTTATTTAAAATAAAAGCGATAAAGAACATTCCATTAATTCAATTCGTTTAATTTTATTGCACATAGTTGTAGCGCCCACGCTCCGCGTGGCGGAGGCATTATAAATGTTAAGTCAATCCCTTACTTGATAAATAGAATTAAAATATGATATCTCTATCAAAAATTACCAATTTGATAATCACGGAGGTATGTGCCATTGATGTTGAAGAAATACATAAGTCACTGTCCATAATATCTTGAAATCTGCTTTAAAAAAATTCAAATCGCTTTAAATTGTCGAATTGGAACCCTTGGAACTTTGGAAAGTTCCGAATTCTATATTAATTGAAATCTTAGATTACGAAAGTCCTTATTTATTGCTTTGGAATTTTGATGCAACGTTGCATTCGAATGCGCGCATGTTTCTAGACTTGAGTGAAAAAAATTGATAGTTTGTAATTTGATTGGATTGGACACTGATTCTTGCTATTGTGATTAGGCTAGGTCAGCAATAAGTGTGAAGAGGTTTTTCGTGTCTTATGTGATAGAGATGAATCCTGTTGTGAGAAAGGTTTTATTGATTGTTGAAAAGTGATTCTTCGTAACAAACCATTATCAGAAAATATCCAGGTAAACTGATCAATGAGTTATTCTTTCCTTGTCGCTGATAGAAAAGATTACTGTTCAACTGAAGTGTCGGATTGTTGAATTTATGTTGACCACTAGCAGCGGAAGCCAGTAACCGGCTTTGTGACAAATTTGTTCTTTCACATTGAAAATTGCATGAATTATGTTGTTACGATTTCTACACCAAACGAATTTATTTGAAGGCAGGAATTGTATTTCCTGATGACAGAAAATGCTTTGAATCAGTAGTACGTCTGGCAAGTAAAGTTTTCAATGGTTGGCGGTTCTTTAAGTTGAGGCCGTTTAATTTTTCCGGAGCGCAACACATTCCTTCCGTTTCTCCATTAAATGTCAAAATCTTGCAACAGGGATATAATTCAGGCACGTCGTTCTGCTCGCATTTGAGCATTCTTAGTCTGTTCGCTCGTTTGCTGATGCCCTTTCTTCCTCAGTTTGATTTGCAATTAACCGTTGCATTCTTTCCTGCTGCGTGAGCACGATGACTCAAATTTGACTTTCTGCGAGGTATTGTTTGGATGAATTAAAGCAGACAGATTGCACCCAAACAGTTCTCGAGATTGATTTGTGTCTTAGGTTAAAAAAATTAGATATATATAACATATAGATGCGCCTATTCGAAGACAAGATTGAATTGAAATCTGAAAGCAATCGACAAGAGTTTGCATGGCAAGCAACAGTCTAGGTACGGTCAAGAAATTCAGTCCGTTCACCTACAAATCAAGAAATAAACGAAAAGCTTAGAACAAATCTTACACATACAAAAATTTGAGAGCGGTTACGCGCCTGTTCGAAAGCAATTTGTATGGAAATAAATTTCGAACACAATGTTGCATGAAAATTTCGGATCAGTCGGTGTCTGCTCACCTGCTCTCAACTGTCACAGGTGTGACAAATGAAAAAAAAGTAGATATATCCAAACAAAAAAAAAAAGCGTCTATTCGAATGCAAAGTTGCATCAGAACTTGAAAGCAATTGGTGAAGGGGTTGCAAAGTTATGTGCCAAATAACAGCAACGATGACACGACTTTATTTATTTCTGCCTATCACAGCTATGACAGGTAGAAAAAAAGAAATATATCTAGATAAAAACACATCCCAATTTCAATGCAACGTAGTATCAAAATTTGAAAGCAATCGGTGAAGAGATTGCAGAGCTCGTGCCAAATAATAGCAATGGTGATTTACATTTGTTTATATACATTTGACTTTTATGAGATCCAGTGATAGTGTTGTCTCAATAAATTTTCATTTTTCGTAGTGATAGTGAAATCCAGTAGTAGTAGTGAAATGTAAAGAATTTTTTTCTATCTGTGATAATAAACTACTTTCACTATGTAATGCTGGGTAAAATTGTGATTGACATTGCGTTATAAAATGCATCACCTTTAAATATAATATCATAATTCAAAGATCGTAAGTTCCGCTGAGAAATTTCGTGATCTTTGATTTAATTATCATCATCAATTTATTCAACAGAAGTAACTTTAATAAACGAAAAGAAATTTCATGAGAAAAGGATGAAGGAGAGCGATAAGGTTGATACGAGAATTCTAAAGGCGAGAAAGTTTGGTCTTATGAAAAATAATCATTTTCTTAGTAATCAGCAATTTTGTTTACAGAATTCAGCAAAAATTCGTACCATCGCACAGAAAATGTTTGTTGATAATAATGTTAATAAAATATTCTGTGCCAAGTATCAAGAGCTGCTTCACTCACAGGCAATTCGTATGTCAGAAAACAAATTTAATGAAAGACATGAGAAGAATCTACAGTAAGTTTAATATTTATGTATTCTCACAAAACAAAAAATATTTCACAATTTAATTCTCTTTGTTAATCAAGAAATCCTAACTGCAATGGTCGATTTTTCATTTAATTATTTAATTTGAACTAATGAAAATTTAATTGACTAATACTGTATAAAAAAAATGATGTATTCAATGATGATGATGGTGATGATGATTATTGTAGGAGAATAAATAATTTTCGCAGTGAACTCGCTGAAATTTGTAAAAATAAACAACAACTATATCATTGGCGACAAGTTGACTCAGCGCGAACTTTTCTTTTTACTTTTCATCGAATTCTTTTCACCACTGAAGTAGCGGAAGTTTGTTTATACAACTGGAAAATTTGACTCTTTATTGCATTCGACCTTTAAAAACTTCTAAGCTTTTCTTCTATTATTTAAATATTGACGTTTATTTCATAGCATAAAATAAAATTAGATGGAAAGTATTTTTAGGTATTTCTACAAATGTTGATTGATGTTCGTTCAAGGTGGCGACGTATTGCCGCCGAATGTATTGCTAGTTATTTAGAGTGGAATAAACCGCTAACAAAAAGAATATTATGGGATCCTCCTGATAAGGCGATTTTATCATCCACAAAGTTTACAAATATCTATTTTGATAACCAGCTCTCTGAAACTATCTTTTTGAAATTCAAGTATCGTAATTCTTTAGGTACCTGATCCTAAATTCAAATATGCATGTGGTTTAAGACCTGACAATTTGTCCATCGTTTACGACAGTACTCGATTGCCAAAAGATGAACAAACTTGGAATGAAACAATATTTATATCGAAGCCATATTGGGGTGCTTATCAATGGCCGAAGTAAGTTCTTATGAAAAATTAATTTTTCAAATTTTACATTTGTTAAGATTACTGCATGTTGAAGTAAAATGACTAATCAGATTGTCACCAATACACTGTGCAATTGTTTTACTTTTCTTTTTTACTATCTAAAATTGTTAACATTAGGGTAAAATGTCATGAAAGTATGTTGAAATATTCCGGAAAAGATATGATAAAAATCGATGCATCGGGTGAGTTTATCACACAGTGTCCCTTCAGTTCATGATGATGTAGATTTTTGAGACATGGAGCTCTGCATATTTCAGGAAGTTGATGGTACTAGCTCCAGCAAATACACAAACAGAACTGCAGCGTTCTATGTCGGAATACAACGATGTTGAGAAATTAATACTGAAATATATGAAAGATGAACAGTTTCTTAATTCTTGGCATACCATCTTGTTAAAGGAGATGGAAGACAGTGATGTATTTTATACTGGCGAATATCGTTTCGTAAAAGTACCTCTATCATTTTGATTTTAATTTTCTTGAAATTGACATTCTTTTCTTTTGATAAGATAAGTAAACTGTCACATTAACTTAGAAATCCATCATGATTTCTCTTTTCAGTATTTGTTCCGAAACTTTGGTATATCATTGGCACCGCAGTTCAAAATGCTACTAGAATCATTATGCAGTTGTCAGGTAAGGACACCTTGTTTCACTTAAATTCTGCTCTCTCTTCTGATCTGTTATGTCAAAGTCAAGTTGTTGTGTTTGAAAAAGTTATCAAAAAGTTTTAAGCAGCAGTTGAATTTTTTATGATACAATAAAATAAGTGCTTTCCATGTGTTAACTTTGTTTAAAGAATGAACGCCCTGTTATTCGGCGAGCAAAGGCGAAACTTGCAGCAATATATTGCGCTGGCATTATCCGTGGTTCAAGAAATTGGCTTTTTAATAATCTGCAAGAGATGTGGGTCTGGTTGAAACCTATTATTGTCTACCAGATTGAAGGTATTTTGGAAATTAAGTAAATCCTGAACTATTCAATTATTTTTGCAAAAATTTCTCAAAACTTTTTGAACAAATTCAGGTTTAATGTCAGAAACAGTACATTATTGGACTGCTGTGTTAAAGTTTTGCTTGAGTCTTACCGATTTAAGAAAATTCCATTGGCTTGCAGAAACAATATTTGAAATCACTTCAAGATCCTCACCAACAGCATGGCATCGATGCGTGTAAGAAGTTTTTTCATTCGCTAAAAATTAAACTATAAAAAAATGATCGAACATATAGGTCTTGAGATGAATCAAATAAGATGTAAAAGTTTCACCACTGTTCTTATTTATTCCTTTCTGAAAAATAGATTAAGAAATTTTGGCCGATTAAATCAGAGATCGAAATTAAATTTTGATTTTTTTCTAGCACAATTGTTGTTTCAGACGATTGGGTCTTGCACAGTACGTTTCTTCATGTTCAACTTGGAAAACTACAGAATTGTTAAATCGAGTTATATATATTGCAAATAATATGATTTCGCAAGCATGGCTTGCACCGGAACGTGATCAAATCGCGAAGTTAGGAATTCTTTAATTAATTACAGCTAAATGAGAAGTTTTGAAAAGTCATCAATTTTTTGAAAAACTTTGGTAATTGAAAACGGATGAATTTTTTTTTAAACTAATCCGTTTGATAAAGGATGTGATTGTGATTTACATACCAGATCTCATTTCACATTTCAGAATATATGCAAATTATTAGAACACTAAAAAATCCCAAATATATAATAAAAAAGAAAAAAAAAGTTTTAGCGTGCTCTCATTTCCTGCTATTTATGGTTTTGCAATGGGTGACGAAAGTAATTTACCAGTGAAATATAGAATTCCAAAGTTGAAAGAAATAATGAATATATTTGACACTCACGTAATTCTGTTTTGATTACTACAATTGATTGATAATCGTTATGTTTCGTTTTTTCGAGAATAATTTACATATTACTATCGTTTTTTTGTGGATTTGGATCTAGTTATGCTTGAATTTACGAAAAAAACTTTTTTCCAGATTCAAGAAATGATGAAGTCGAGGAAAATGAAGATGGACAAAAAGAATGTATCTCCTGCAGTCCAAACAAAGCAAATAACACAATTATTACTACCGTTATCTGAAACTTCATTGAAAAATTCACCATCTATTAAAGGCAGATTTAACATTCAGGTATTATCAATCCAAACTGTTATCACAAAAATGAATTGCAAAACTTGCTATAGAGATTACTGGAAATTTGATGTGTTTTAGTCACTGAAATTTTCAAAAAATGATTGGAAAAGTTTTTGGATTTATGCATAGTGCGAGATCAATGTTTTCCATGTAAAATAATTGTTAATCAGAAACATTCTTTAATATCTTCAATTAATTTCATTGAAGAAAAAAAAAGTAAGTGATTAAATATTAAAATTTTCCAGCGTCAGTTATATGTTAAAACTCTGCTAAGATTTTTGGATACATATTTTCTGTCCTGTTTCGTAGCTTTATCATCATCCATTATATCTCTCTTTCCTCTTATAACTCATCTAGCCGATGAAGAAATATCTGAGTGAGTTTGTTTTGTTTTATTCTATAAAGTTTTCATTTTAAATGGAAATTTTTTTTTTTTAAATTTTTTTATTTTTAAAATTGAAGCAAAAAGTTTTTTGTAAAAATTTGGAAAATGATACAGTTTTTTCTTTCTTTTTTTCATAAATTTTTCAGCAACTCGAATTTTTTTGTTTAGCGACGAGACAGAAGTAGTAAGGGATGCCGATGTGACAGTTGGTGCAAGTGATATCTTGTTCCAGTCATGGTCTGGTATTTATCTGTGCGACGAACTTGCTGATGAAATGTTGAACATTGTTGAACAAGTGCATTAAACAACTTTAAATCAAGTTTTCACATTTAACTCTATGAAATAGAACTTTTCAGTTTAATTCCCTAAAAGTCGGAGATTTATAATGAGAGAGAAAAAAAATTCATAGAAAAGCCGTTCAAAATAATCTTTTCTGCCATCACTTTTATAAGAGGATTGTTTGAAAAGTTAAAATAACAATTATAGACGATGAATGAGAGTACGAGCTGGAAAGCATGGGTATCTATAATGAAATTTCTTCACGTATTTATATTTTCAAATATACATGTTTGTGGAAAGCAGAAAAGGCCTGAAATTGTGCGGTAGGTTTCTCTGCAAAATATTTCACAACCTCAATTAAAACGAAATGGATGACGGAGTGACAATATTGTAGTAGTGTAAGCGCATAAAATTGAAAATAAACAAATTTAAAATAAAAACAAAGGATGCTTATTGTCCGCTAACTTGTTGCTATTCTTGCTTCATTGAAAAACTGAAAAATAGTCAAAGATCATAATTTTAAATGTAAAATATAGACAGTAAACTAAATAAAACAGTCATTGTGGCTTACCAATGGATTCTTCAATTCTTTTTTTTTTTTCTTTTCGATCACAAATCGAAAAATTCTGCGAAAATTTCATTTCAATTTCTCATATATCTTGAAATAAGAAAATTTATGTCTAAAATGAACCGTAGATGAAATTACAGACGAATGGTTTTTAATGCAATCTCTCACACACAGCTTGAGGTACGACGAGAAGCGGCTGATTGTTTAACAGCACTGATACATTGTGGTTTTCAATCAATCACAAGTTGTTATATAGTAAGTTATCTAAGCAGGAAACTGACCAGAATCCGAATATTTCTGGAAACATTGTTTAAATGAGCTTGAATTTCTTTTACTTTATTGTCCAGAAGATCAATTTAAGAGGTGGAACTTCTAAATGATTACAAGCCAGAAAATTGTAATTTTAAAATTATTTACCAGAAGGAATTATTCGAACTCACGAATCATGGAATACTAAGCAAAAGACACGGCGCTGTATTGGCCTTATCTGCAGTGATTCGCGCTTTTCCATTCACTATTCCACGACTAGTATTCGATATGATACCAAAATATTGCCAACTTGGCATTAGTCGTGATTCTCTAACACGTGTGAGCAAATATTCTGTCTTCTAAATATCCTTTATTAGAAATCAGAGAGAGAGATGGATATCTCTATCCTTGTTATGCTAGATTCTGGATTGAAATTCAAAAATTCTTAAAGTTCATATTTATAACATTATCCTATTTCAAAGTATGCATTGCTGAAATACCAAAAATTGAAGCCTTAGGTTGAAATGATAGTCATCTTTATCAATAAAAATTTCAGGCATTGTAATGGATGACTTAATGAATTGTCGAAATAAGTAGATTAAAATTAAAAATTTGCAGAACACAGTGACAGAGACATTACGATCATTTTTGCGCACACATCATGACAAGATGATTGAAATGGATGAAAAGGATGTGACAGAGAAATTGCTTCTTCTCATCCAAAATGTTATCTCACCTAATTATTATGTATGAATTGTTTGGATTTTTGCTTTTTTATTATAATAATAAATAAATTTTGTTCATGTATTCTTCACGCATTCTGTCAAATTTTCGAACTTCGTTTTTAAGTTTGCTCCAGGAAACAAAAATTATCATGAAATGAAAAGTAAGTTTAGAATTAAGAAGCATTCTAAGCGTATATTATTAGCACGTAGATGAATAGAGGAAAGCTGATATATACCAATTAAAGCTAATTAAACCATGACTAAATATTGAACAATAATAAGGACAGTTGCTAGTTGATATAAATACATCAGAAGGTATGTATGTTAATTATTCGAGTATGCAAAATAATGGGTAGAGTATATCGAAGCTTAAGCTAACTTTCCAACAAAAGATTCTAACAACTTCTCTTCCCACATGATGCTTAATAATTTGATTATAGTAGTTTAAATGCCACGAAAGATGGCTCTTTTATCATTTCACGATTGAAAACTAGTGAGATACGGTTGTCAGTCATGTAATTTTACGTAGTTTTAGTCTTGACATGAGATTCTAAAAAAAGTATTAGTCTGTGAAGTTTAAAGAAGTGAATTTTTATAATGATTCTATTTTGAGTTTGCAATGATTCTGTAATGATTTGTAAAAATAGGGGTTTTCAGAAATGGCGATGACTTCGATTATAAAAAGTGAGTTTAATTTTTGACATTATCGCTGATTAATGTGCTATACTCATCGTCACATTTTATAAAAGTTAGTTTCTGAGCAATCATTTCATCTATAAAGCAAATAGAATTTCTTTTCTAGATGACATAATTGAAGAATATGAGAAAATGAAAAATGCAGAGGTAAATTTCTCCAACAATTTTCAAATAAAAACACAACTTGAAATCAAGATGGAAAGCAAAGGCATACAGATTCCAATAATTTTAATTTTGATCCAATTTTATGAAACCTGAATGATCCAAATTAAATAAAACTCAACAGCTAATGAAATCCGTAGCTTCTTCAAGTAGTTCCATTTTAGCAAGATCAAATGTCGTTACGAAAGGATGTAAGTTCCAAAAAAATTCTTTCGGCAGATCGAGTCGAGGATTTACTTTGCTTTCCCATTAACTCTCAAGAAAGTTTACGAAAAACAGATCGCATTTACATGACCGATGATAACAAACGATTGTTATTAATTAGAGAGTATAATGGCACGAAAGATTCGAACTCTGAGAAGTTTGCTTTAATTCTTCAGTTAGTTTTGATCTGATTTAGTGTTTAATACCCTTACTGCTAGTGAATCAGCAAGAGAAACAGTATCTACTAAAATTTAGATTCGTTTAACACTTTAATTTTTCCATCTCCTTTTTTTCGAATTTCCTCGCTTTTTTCTAGCAGTTCGTCCACAACTGCTTCTTTATCCCGAATGAACACAAATATAAAATCCGACGAAATTTCCGACATGAAAATCCGAAGAAGAGACTCACTTCCGACAAGTAAATCAGTCCTAACGACTGAGAAATCCAATGTATGATCTGTATAACCTTTATTAGTCAAGTGATTTAGTATGGTGTCTCTTCCTACTGGTGACATAACTGCAAATTGAATGGATTGATTAACAACTTTTCAAAGAAGACATGCTGTTATCTGTACTTACTCAGTACATTAAATCCAACTATTATAAAGCACAATATATGTTTCACATCGTTTATTTTTCAAAGTTCTGAAGTTTAAATATTATTCCTCAAAAATCCAATCCAGATTTATTGACATGCTTAATTAAGCTCCTATGGCTGATAGTATCTATTAAAAGGAATGGTATAGAGTAGAAATGAGACAGCAAAAAAAACTTCAGAAGATTTCTGAATAACCACGATAGGTGCACTTATAGTATCGGAGCAAATTTTTATATCGATGAATAAAATCGAGGTCGTTGGTTACGGTGATAAGCTGCTTTGTTGCATTTTTTTAAATCGTTATAAGCAGACTTCAGATGCGATAATACGATAACTACAAAATTTTTTATCTACCAATTTATGCAAATAATTACAAATGAAGCATCCACAAAACGAAAAAATAGCGCAAAAAATGATCAATGTTAATACTATCTTTACTAACTTTTCACTGCATTTTCAAAAATCAAAATAGGTTGCAATATAAACAAAACTGTGATTTTCAATTCATTATGACAATGGACATTGTTGAGAGACCGGAACCAATTCTTCAAACTTCAAAGAAATCTCAGATCCAGAGAAAGTTATCCCGATCGGAATTTGACATTCAATTTCTCTTTCAATAAAAGCTTCGGTTTTCATATCAAAAAATTCTTTTTTCAGAATTTGAGTCAATATAATGGCTGTTTCGTAGATTTCAAAGTATTCGTTAATGATAACGCTAGTCAAAGCCAGATTCACCAGATCCACGTTCAAGCAAATTGTCCTAATTTTGTTCCCAGCCATTTATACATTAATGGAAAGGAATTTTCGCGGGAGCTATAGATTTCAAAGAATGAATACATTATACAAGTTGCAAATAGTAGTTTGAATGTATGGTCAAGCAAAACGTTAAACGATTCGTCATTTGAATGCGCAATTTCTGCATTTGATCATCATTTTGTCTTTATTTTATTAAAAAATGCAAACATCTCATCTAATAATATCTAGCGACACAATCATATGTTAACTATAATTAAATTTTTATATATTAAAATAATTTTAGAAGTGCCTCCAAACTGGAAAAACTAATGTTAAGCTGCCTACAAAAGTCAAACAACTTTACATTGTCAGAACTTTCAAACAGAAAAAACGATGAGGAAATATATCACATTCATTAATATGAATTTTATTGAGCAACAAAAGTATACAAAAACATTCACATAGAAATATTACATCTCACAAAATAGCAAAAAATCGTAGGAAAGAGAAACCCGTAATAATTCATGTTCTGATGATACTTCTAATTTCTAAGAATGAGAAAAAAATTTCCTTTCTTGAAATATCAAGGAAGCTACTGGACGCTGCAAACCACAAAGTAATTTGTTTAAAATGTGATTGGGCATTTAGAATTCATTACCATTAATTGGAAACGATTAAAAATGTTTCTTCTTTAAGAAGAACAGATTTGTGGACGCATTAGAACACGGTCTTTTTAAAAGCTGGAATTCGTTTCTTTCAGTATTCAAATAATATCAGTCTGAATATCTTTCTCATCTTACATTACAGTAGTCATGTCCAGACATTTGTTACAAAAAATATGTCATACAAGACGTTAAAATAAGAATAAAATAACTATTATAAACCAGATTCAGCAATACCTTCATCATCATCGAATGCTGGATTTAAATGTATTTCAACACGCGGAGTAGTAATCCACGTAGCATTGGGTTGATTTTGCGGTACATTTCCAATAAATGTGGTACTTCCATTACTGCCTATTATTTGAACATCACTATTTGTGATCTCCATACATAGTTTGTTTCCAACATCGTTACTGATGATACTGTTTGGGAAGCCGATAACATTATCACTGAGAAAAGTCGATGTTGCAGATCCGTCGACTTGCGATAAATTGTTACTTATCACATTTTTAACCATATTATACTCCGTTTCCAGAACATAGAGCAGGCAATGATGAATGAATATATATTGCTGCTGAAAATAAAATTTCAATTAAAAAATGAAAATTGCTTATTCCTATCTATGCCGATCGAAAATTCAAAAATCCATTTCTAACCAACTAAAGACCAACAACAGGTTCTTCCAAAAAATTGATAAAATGAATGTGCTGCAAAAATTGTTTAATAGAGATGATCAGAAATCTCAATGATGCTGGTGAAAAAGAAATAGTAAAAACAAAGGTATGTAAGAAGACGTTACTTCATTTTGCACCATATGACAACGATCAAGTCTCATCTCATGAACAATACCAAAAACATCGAGTGGCAAATTTTTTGCAACACATTGTATCAAACGATCTAGCGCTATGAATGTACCACTTCGACCAACACCAGCACTACAATCCATGTTTTTATTATGGCATTCCATTAAATTTATTGTGATAGAACTTCATATTACCCAGTTTTTATTATTCATTAAGTCTAGAAATACCAGTGATAAAGAAATATTCTCGAAGAATGACTAACAGTATTAAGTAAGAATTTGACTTCAGTTTTGAGAAAAATTTGTTTTTTGTACATTTTATGCATAATTATAATGAATATAAGAAAACTGAAATATTATTCCCACTCTGCAAGTTAGTTTCTCCTGCAGTAGACTTTAGTATTAATCATCAGTTCCTTATTAATTTTTGATAATAAGAAATATCAAACCTGCAATGCACAATAGTTGGTTTATTGTTAGATGAAGGTGGTAGTCGAGTCCGGAAAAGACGAACAAAATGCACTAAACCAGCAGCATGTTCAGGGACACCAAAATCAGGCCATGCCATATAATGCAAATGTTTCACTGTACGGGGGGGTACTACAGGTTCATTCATATTTGTTAACCTAAGTTCACGCACTGTGAACTCTTCGTATACCGTTTCGTTCATTAATGTCACCTCAAAGCATGGATTCATACAATCACAAAATACAAAACATGCAATTGAAGTAACAGTATCTTTTTAGTCAAAGATTTACAATTAAGAAAAAATATACTTCATTCAAAACCAAGATTTCACTTTATCATGAAGGAAATGGAGTTTTTGAATGATTTATCAAGGATGAAAAAGTTAAGAGTGAAGAATGAGAAATTCTTATAATGAATTATGAAAAGATAAAACCTCAATGTCAGCGTAAAGGACGCTGAGCTGATCATTATCCGGCCAATATTGATGACATTTATCACGTCCTTTCTCAACACATTTTGTAAGAGCAATTATTGCAGGACAATGTTGTTCCCAAACAACTCGCCAGAAATGATCACGTGTAGAAGGAAGAGGTCCCTGTG
Organism: Onchocerca volvulus; assembly: GCA_000499405.2. Classification (NCBI taxonomy): domain Eukaryota; kingdom Metazoa; phylum Nematoda; class Chromadorea; order Rhabditida; family Onchocercidae; genus Onchocerca; species Onchocerca volvulus. The sequence continues at coordinate 9,801,021 of HG738140.1, read as the reverse complement.
CAGCGATGAATTCACGATGTGAATTGAATCCCTGTAAAAAAATTGGCGTTTACAATTGCAAAGAAAAAATTTATATGTGATTTCTTTTGTTCTGCTCATAGCACTTATTGCATCGGTATCAATATCATAAAACGAATACTTTTTGTACACAACTTGTTCAAATAAAATATTTTACAGGGAAACTTCTGACGATTTGATATCTTACAGACTTTTGATAAAAAACAGATCAACTAACAGGAATATAAGATGCATTAATGTAATCTGAGCCATCGTCATCATCAGTTGGTATAAGCTTTACACGAGAATGATCATATGGTAATATATTTGTGAAACGATTTTTTGCTCGGTTCACTGTTAAATCTGCCGCTATACATGTTTGCCCATGTCCTACTAATTTCAGATCCTGAAAACTCCGGATTATATTTCATTAATTCAGAAAAATATGTTAATGAGTGATGATCAATTAAGAGAGACTTCAAAATTGTTTTAAACTGGTAACAAATATCGCAAATAATGCTGCTTACGTTGATATATATTTTAGGTTAAAAATGATTATAGACATAAAGGTTACTTCGTATTCCTCGGAAAATCGGAAATCTGAATCAGCTGACATTAATCGCACATGTTCAGCGAAATTATGAATAAGTACCGGTCTACTGAAAATAGTTATCTTGTAGCAAAAAAAACAATATTGCTCGACATTTAAAATCATCTTGATTAATTTTTAATGACATGTGATGGAAACTGCTTGATTAAACAGTTTAAATTTAAAGTAATATGTACATAGATTTCATTATTTACATTGTCATAACAATGTTTTACATATTTTTGTTCTCGTGTAATTAATAAAATTTTAAAGACAGTATTTACTGTAATATCATTTGCTCTCAAACTATAATATAATTTACTGTCAAGCGATGGTCTATAAAACTCTTTTCTGATCCATTCCTCCATAACGTTTAGTCTGATTTGATGCTTTATTGGGAGAAAATGCGACGTTTAAAAAAAAAAAACAAAAGAAAGATAAAAATATCGAGCATTCACTTCGGGTAAAGATTTTCTTTCCAATCCCTATAACCAATCTCTTCCTCAGGCTTTACAATTCCTTTTCCTTCTTCTCATCTCCCATTTTTTAAATCTTTTCTTAACCTCGATTGGCGTCTCCGTGAAGTGCTTTGACTTCAACAAAAATATAGGATATTTAATTAAAAAAAACCAATTCATTCTCAAGATTTTCCGATTAACTAAACAAAAATAAAAGCAAAAAGTATTGCAGAACCATAACACAAATAAGCAGCAATATTGTTAGAAATTTTTACAAGCAGTGTTGTAATTTGCATTATACCAAAATTAAATGAAATGCCAAATTAAAAATTACTTTCAATAAATTAAGAGAAACCTTTTTTCAATATTACTTCCTGGAATGACTGTATGCGCTGTAAATTTTTGTAAAATTATTGGCCCACTAGGTAACCGCTCCAAACGTTGATCAACACCCGTGCGCTCGCGTAAGCTACGAGACCTAAAACTATTGAAAGATTTGTCTATTATTACTTAATGGCCGATGCATTATATATTGAGATTTCAGCATTTTATTAAAATCTTTCTTTTTCGATTCTTCAACACTTGAAACTGTCCATTGAATTAGATGTGTACATCTTTCATGATACCTTAATTGGATACAGCATAGATCCAGAAGAATATTTCGTTCACAAAACAAAATTTCATCTGCTAAACATAGGAAAATCTCAAAGCTTAACTACTAAGAACAATGCAAAAATGCAGATTATAAGTTGCAATTATCTTAACTGGCATATTTACTCGAAGCACATTCAAAAATGTAAAGTAACAGGAAGAATATTTTCAATAGATTTTTCAAGTGATTTATTAATCAGATAAGAAATATCTAGAAATACCTTCGATGATATCCAGATGCGATCGACAAGTCGTTGGGTGTTGCAGAAATTGTCACAATTGAATCCGTCGCGGTAATAGTATTTTGTGGCTGACTTGATTGCAGGTGTAGAATATTTGTAGTGGAAGAAGCTGTAGTTGTAGCAGCATCCAAACCAAGTTTGGCAAAACATTGAGCTGCTCGTTCCGTCATTATCATCTTGAGAGCTGCCCAGTGCGAGAAACCTTCGCCATCACCAGTAGTATTCTGCTCTTGTTTATGTTGATTAGCTGGAAATGCTATGACAAATGAAAATTAGATGAACATTAAAAATCAGTCTGATATTTCCTCTTTAACAGATATTAGTGAGGTCAATGTAGCAGTCCAGAAAAAAAGCAGAATGTTCTATTCATCTTCGCGATAGTGTCAATATCAAAGCTATGTAAATGAAACTGCATTATTTTAAACTATAAAATGAAAGTTTGAAAACGAGAAATATTAAAATAAAATTTAAAGAACAAATAAAACACTACAACTAGAACAAAATAACGGAAAAAATATTCTTCGAGTAATAGCAATAAGCATAACAAGGGATGAAAAATGTTACCAGAATAAGCAAAGTTTGGTCGCAGAACGCCAATTCCGATTTCCGTTCCTTCGCTATCTCCTCTTTCTTCGGCAGCACCAAGAAATTGTTGTGAATAAGTATACGAATGCTGTTGACTGCTGTATATTCGAGGACTGAAACAAATAATCAATTAATATAACACAGCAAGCATGATAATTTGGAGATTCAACTTATTCTCGAGTTTATATAGGAATAAAAGTAATAAAAGAGTAGATTAGCGTAGTTAACATTCCTACACAAAGGTTTTGATATCGATGGCATGAATAGAATATGAAATCTTTAGAAGGATCAAGAAGCCAAGGCCAACGATTCTCAAGAAAGATGGGACAATGCATTTACTGTAACTTTTTTACGAAAAAATACTGCCTGTACCACAATACATAGGATAGCAACTTGTTCAGCTACTCTACGAAATCCTCATGTCAAGTACAATATACATTAGCTAAACTGATACAATTCAGGAAAATTTACGACTAATCCATCAAGAGAAGTTGGTTGAAAAAGCAGATATCATCGTAATTAAATTTGATTAGTGGAATTCCTTTTGCCGACCTAAATCACTATATTTTATGTTTCTAACGCATCAATACAACATCTCACATCAACCACAACTAAGTATCACTGAGTCTCTAATAAACATATATTTGCAATTTTTAATTCTATAGTGAGTATTTGGAATTTTTAATCTGCTTAAAAGATCACTTATAAGCAGTAATTTTTTTTTTGAAATCTAATTTGAAATTTCCATATTTTAACCTTCGAAGTAATGCGTCACTTCAATTAGAAAGCGGGATTTAAAATCTCAGCAAAATGTTACTGTTAGTCAGATCTGAAATCATTTGATCTTAATGAATAATTCTTTCACTGTTTTTTTTTTTTCAAATTTCTACTAATCAACAAATTCTAATCTCATTTCAGTCATATTTATATCTCTACAATTGTCTTTTTGCCTCGCATCTTATGGGATTGGTTGATTCTCCGAAGTCAGTTTTCTGAAAATTTATCAATCGAGCATTTTTTTATCTATGAAAATATATATCCAGTAAATTCAATTTCAGTTAAAAAAAAAAAAAATAAAATCCATTCAAATAAATTTTAAAAAAGTGCGAATCGAAAATCACTCGCAACTTTTTCAAAATCATATTCGACTGTCAAACACCCGCTGCAGTGCGTCTCTTCATATTAATGTACATCTCGGAAACTTTTTTTTGACCCTCAAACTCATCACCTTAATCTATCGATCCAAAGGTGCCAATATAAGAGACTGAGGATTAAACGGCTAACATTTTAAACTTTGCTCTGTCTTAACAGAATAACCTTGCCAATCTTTACAACAGAAATACCCTTTATCCAGACTGTTTTAGAGTGTATTGTGGAAACACTAAAGTTTGTTAAGGACATCTTAGATTTATTTCCATCTAGAATTCCCAATAAACTAAAATTAGTCTTGATTCTTTTAATGCACAGCATATCACTTCAGGTCACAGGTTTATTAATTAATGAATTTTGAATATTTTATAGCAAAAAGATTATTTCTAGTATCTTGAAGTTGAAAATTTGGCTACACTTCCGCTCGCTGAAAAATTCATATTTGCAATACACATAATTCTAATGGAGAACTGATAAAGAAATAATATTAAAATAGTATTAGAATTTCAAATTATTTGAGGATTTTTGAAAACTTGAAATTTTGAATTTTTTTTTTTTTTTAAATCAAAAAAACCCGATTTTATAACCAGCAACAATGCAAGTAAATTCAAAATCAAGAATAATAAGTAACACCGTAAAATGAATCAAGAAGAATTATATATATTCAGTGTGCCAGCGAAAAGATGTTTTTTATTTATAGGGAATTTGCAGGTAGGCAAAAAATGCTAAATAATTTTCATAAATTGTTAAATGAAATTCTTTGGGAACAATAATTGTTAAGACTTGAAATATATCGATGTCAATTTTATCTTGAGGTCAAATAAAGTAAGCAGTATCAGTAGAGATATGCATTAACACATATCCACTTTATTACAACTTGAAAAATTCATTTATTTTCAGCGCTGAAATTTTTTGAAACTTAAAATCGAAGTATTTTCATTTTAAACAATCCCACCAGCAACAATTAGCAACCGATGTTCATCTAACAGCCCAATATTTCAATTTATTAAAACAAAATTGAAAAAGCTGAAAAAGAATTTAAGAAATTATTCGAAGAACTAAAATAATATATGAAAATTACTAACTTTACTATTTCAAACTTTGTCATTACCATAAACAAATAGTATTTATTAAAAGGAGTGTTATGTTTGATACCTTATAATAAATTTATCAAGAAATATTCAACTTAGATGATTGATTTCGCCTGCTTAATGGTTCACTATGATGGAAATTAGCATCGACATAATTTAGAATATTATGAAGTCTATTTAACAGAACAGACAGCACACACAAGTTTGGTCCAACAGCTGGCACTTTTTATTCATTTTTAGCTAAGTTTAATGATTAGAATTACAATTTAGAGTAATGTTTCATTTATTCTTTCATTTTTTTTTTTTGGATAATTTCGAAGAACTGGCAATGACTTCATTCGAAAAAACATTTGTGAAATATTGCTCATTCCCATTGCAACGCATCCTACTCCTTCAACTGTACAAAAAATGCTGCAAAATGGTGGCAGAATTTTAATTACATTAAATAATAAATAATGATGGCCACGATTTCATTTAAAGTGACAAAACAACAAATGTCAAAGAATTTTATAAGGCTTATTGTTTATAACTTATTTCAATAAATGTCAATTTCAATCGATTGATTTGAATCTACATCTTAAATAACACTACCCGGTAGCATATCGACATCGAAGCAGTAACCCTATATCGTGCGGCAGTCCGTAAGTATCGAAATCTTCTCAAAATATAGAAGATTTCGGAAATTCAGAGAAAGAAATATGCAAATTAGATGATGCTCACAAAAAAAAAGAAAAATTAATGACTTTTAGTAAGTGCAGCAAGAATAAAAACAGCAGAAAGTAACATATTATTACGTTATTCATTTAAATTAGAAAAAATGAAAAATCCGTAAAGATCAAAGAAACTTGATTTCGAATTTTTAGAACAGCTATCTATTAAGAATAAGCAAGATTTGAGCATTCAATTTCTATCTTTATCAATGATTATCTAGCCGATAATAAATAACATAAGAAATGACTTTAAAAAATCAATTAAATATTGGACTAAAGTGAGATCAACTGGAATACAGTTGGATTGATAAATGCAGTGGACACGTAGATAATGCTAGCTATGACGCAGAATACTTAAAATGACGAACAGATGGTTTGAAGCTGAAATTGAACACTGATCTGAAATAATCACTCAATCTTCGACAGCTCACACAAAATACATCTCATTGACTAAATCTATGGATTAGTAGATGAAACGAAAGTCAAAATGGAGACCTGTCTGTAGCACTTGTCCTAATCCAAATAAAGCTTACGGTATGTCTCGGGGGATAATTTTCCGGGGAGGATTTGATCGAATCAAAGGGACATACAGCAGAAGGAATCAATGCGATCGATCACACAATACTAATACTATGTCTGTCTGCTGACAGCTGTGAGATCGCTTCGTATCGCACACGCACACACATACAGCCATATTCCGTCAATGCATCGATGCATGCCACCCACGCACATGTGGATGGAGAAGAGAAGTGCAAGATGCACGAGATGTCCTCACGAACAAGGAAATGTGTCACCGACAGGGGAATCGGTGACATGTCTCTTCCGCCTCCTACGCAAATGTCATATGTTTGGACAGATGAGTAGATGTTGACGTGTCTTTGTCCTTTCCATATATACGAGTGGAAAAGGAATAATATGTGTTGCAGACGATAGAAAGTACTACGGAATCGGTGTCACGCATGTGTTATCTGACGTGAATCTCTTCGCAAGAATCACGTATGCGTTTCTCATGTCATCATTCCTTACGTAATTCGTGATAACTCATTAAGTGCTATTGAATTAGCTTCTACTCTTCTACTCAGCTATGGAATGGTTTACATACTTTTCAAATCATTCTTTAGTGGTGTTCAAGTAATTCAAATACCGTATGCTCAGATTTAAATGAGATAGTAAAATGCTTCGAAACAACGCAGCAGTTTAATTATGTGAAGAATGCAATTGTATCAATTGACAAATCTCAGTTTAATATTAGATAAGTTTCAAGTTTCATGAGAAGAAAGTTGGAGTAAAGAAGGATGAGAGAAAGGAACAGAAGAGTTCGATTTTAATTTCCCATCTCTCCCATACCATCATTTTCACATATTTGCTCGCTGGAGATTTCAAACTTCACAATCAGAGTCATATATCAATTTCTAGAAGCAATTAGATTATTTGAGTGACAACGACGATTGTAAGAATCATCTTAATTTCTTTCTTCCACACTTATACGTCTTTATTCAGCTATTATATCTATTTGAAAAAATGTAGGATTATACTTCCATAATAGTGTTACAATAAAGCTCGTCTGCTTCTTCAGGCTATTTTCCAAATCGATCATCTCTTATATGTTTTAGTTTCCAATTCTCTTATCTGACTCCATCATCCTTTCCTTAAACTTTGTCACAGCAGCATACTAAGAAGGCATAGTATGACTTTTGACCCCTATTATACTATAACATTACATGATATGATCGTTCTAGCTGAAGATTTGAATGCTTCTCTAGTATGATGATATTTGGCTAGCGAGAAACTCTGATATTTATTTGATTATTTTTCCAGAAGTGAATTCATAAAAAGAAAGAAAGAATTTCAATTTCATTCACCAGAATCGAAATTTTCAAGTAGTAATTACTTGAAAGTAAATATAATTTTCGCAGGAACAGAAAAATGGTTTCGTTGCATAAGATTTTAAGACTCCAATTGACAATAACTTTCGAGAAGAAGGTAGTGCGAAAGGAAAGCTAATTAACTAATTTTACTAATTTCCGCATCTTCCTTTCCATAACGAAAAATGTTTCTTAATGTTTCTGTGGAATGGATTTGCAAAATGGTAAAGGAATGGAACGTTGCCTTTCAAAAGCTATGTCTCGCCATCATATTAACCTATAAATTCGACATAATTGACATAGTTTCCTTCGATGACGTAAATAAGAGAGAAAGACTGAATAAGACTGAACATTACTTTGAGACAAATTAGATCTACAAGAATTTCTAAAAATCAAATCCTCCATAAACTGGGTTTGATTTTAAGAGATTTTTGTAGATCCAGTTACTAAACGATTATTGGTGAGCTACATATGATCATGATAACAAATGTGAAGGTTTCTGGAATTTTATTGATACCAACCAATTCATAGTTACTAATAATAATTACTGCTATTCTATGATACAGAATGAAAAATAGAGATTTTTGTCATTTATACTTCTTTCTTCACTTTTAAACAACTTTGGTAAAAAAAACTGTCAACAGAATGACCATCATGAAATAAATTGATTAAAATCAATAATCCGTTGATCCTTGCTTCATAGACATATCATTTATTGAGGAATTTAATGAGCATTTGTTCAATTAAAGAGTGAAGTAATCTTTCTGATTGTAAAAATTTTCTATAGCACAATCAAAAAACATAACAAATAGCTTCTTTCCATGCAATGAATCGCATTTAGAAAAAAAAAAAAGCCTGGTGATGTCTGATTATAATGAAATATTCGAAGATTATTGTTCTTTAAAGATGCTTCCTGAAGGATTATTATATAATGAAAAAATGAAGATCCGAAGTATGGTGTGAAAAAGAAATTTAATTTAAAATTCAACGAAATGATGAGACAAGCCATAATCTAAAGATCCTGAGTTTTAGATCAATAAATAGTACGAATAAATGGGTAACTTACCAGGACTTTTTGCGCTTTTTCCAAGCGAAGAATGTAGTTAAAGAAGCGATGCTAACAATCAGAAAAAGCAGCAGCACTGTCGTCACACTACTTGATGTAAACAATGTCGGCGAAGCTTCTGCAAGCAAAGACAAAACAATTAGTTCCTCCTAAATCTTGTTGATAAATCCCGGTGATGCAAGGCTATTTAAATTAAAAATATCTCCAGGAGTAATACAGTTCGCGTAGAAAATATCACAAAGAATCTGTCGAGCAAGTTTGGCATTGGGATGAGATATGATAAGATTACAGAATACAAATGAATATCGATTGATGCCCAATCTTCACAATTCATAGAATAATGGCAGGATTAGAGCAAATATCACTTAACATAACTTAACTAATAAAGCTGCTCATAGAAATTTATAATGTGGAAAACATCCCTAAAAGGATAGCTCAGAGCAATGCTTCAAAAGTTAAATTTTGATAAACTTTCTTAGATATTTGACAATGTCTCTTCATTCTAGTCATGACTTACTAAAGGTTATTTTTGCTGCCATAATTTTCTTCTCAAAAGAAAGAAAATCCATTTCGGATGAGAAAAATTCAGGGTTACGGACTCAGTGAACTGGATGATTCAACCGACAATTCATCTGCATGGGAAGAAATGAAAAATGAAGTAAGTTTGTCTAAGTGGACAACAGTATTCAACTTTTCCATTTCACACTTGACCTTTAGAAGAATGGTTGGCTACTTCTGCCTTCTAGACGGCATCTTCTTTGCTTGAAATGAAATGAATAATACTAAAGACAATGAGAATTAAGATATTTAGTAAAATCTGAGAGAAGATCGAAACTAGACTAAAGGTATGATGGAGGAAAAATGTAGGCCAATCTGTGTTATCAACGCAACTTTCCACCCAATGGGACCTTTTCTCGTCCCTCTGTCGGCCAACTAAACAAACTCTTCTCAACAGCTGCTCTTCGATGAGTATTCGAATTAAGCAGGTCTCGAACAACCTTCCACACACATAAAAGATTAGAAGACGATCGAATGGAAGACACACAACAGAAATGATAAATTAGAAAATTACTTAATTAATGAGAAACACAACAGACAATGATGAATGAAGTGGAAGATTACTTAATTTAATGATAAACACAATGATAAATTAGATAGAAGATAGCTTAGTTTTTCTTTGCTTTACTTCAAAATTTCAGTTTCTCATTGCAGTGTTATCCTGATAAATTTAACAATCACAGCGTTTCATTTTCATTAAAGAATCTAAGCATATCACTTGCTTCTTCCCACTGAATGTTTGCTATTTGGCAGATCTTGAAAACACTAAGTTAATTTTCTTAATGTGTAATATGTGTCGAGTTTCTTTGTTTATCCAATATTAGCTTGTTCAAACTAGAAATTGCATTTTAGAAATTCAGACTGTAATTTAAATCTTACAGAAAATCGAAGATTCTCCCAAGGTTGCAAAAAGTTTTAAAACTCTCCAATTTTAACAGAAATCCCAAACTCTTTTTTTAGGTAACTATCATCAAAACTACATCAGACTAAATATGTTTCTATTAAATGAAAATTCTCACAAAAATTTACTTTCCATTATATTATCACTTACAATAAAAGTTAAAAATCACATTTTCCTAAGAAATTTTTCAAATTATTGGCTTTTTATATTTAATCGAAAACTTAACCCACTAATCAGATTTACAATAGCGGTCGATAAATTAGACACTTGAATAAGATAATGTGTGATAATTTACAAAATGCATGTTAAAAATCAACAACAGTAAACAAAAATTCATATATTCCTACTCTTCGACTACTTTCTCTTCTGCCTTTATTCTTCATTTGTTGTTAACTTTGTGAAAAAAATGTTGAATTTCGAGAATTGAAGTCCTCGGAATATCAAAACAACTACTTCTAACTCAAAAAAATTTTAATCTGAAATTCAAGTGTAAAGAAAAAATAATCGGTTATCTCATTACCTTTTTATGAAATGAAAGAATTAAAAAGGATAAGAAAAGAAGCACTAATTTCAGAATCTTCATCAACTACATGCTGTAAACAAAATAAATAATAATTTTAATGAAAATGCTACTTTTACCTTTTGTCAGTTTATTTTAGAATAAATGCATGTTGACTAGCACAGCTTTATTTCTACTGTTGTAGAGAAATCATGAAAAATCAATATTCACCTTGAAATTCATGTTAAGATATCCTAGCACTTCTGTATGTAACTTCTTATGAAGTCATCAAGCAAACATAAAGTATTGGAAAGCTTATAGATAAAATCTATCCTTTTTTCAAAAGATACTGCCAGAAATTCATATTGCTCGAGAATGAATGAACCAACTTGTCGTTGCAATTTCGGAATATTCTGAATCAGTCCACATATTTGGCGCTGTATACAGTCGTAATTTAAAACGATACGATGTTGCTGGCTTAAGTGGCCCATTACAAATGGTATCAACTTCGATATCATCGCATGTATCATTGGCGCCTATTATCTGTAATTTCCTGAAGTTTAATTAAAATTAAAACTTGAGAAAATAAAAGAAATGACAAACGGCTTCTACATTTTACCAGGTTGAATAAATTGTTAATGTCTTATTTTTGATTTTATCTGGATTATAACACATAACCATTCCAAATCTTTCAAAATCTCTTGATTAAAATCTCTCTCGTGATTTAGTCACATCTCTTTTTTTGGGTTAGAATTTATTAGGTTCAATTAGATTCATCGCAGTCTAAAAATGGTAATAGCTCAGTTGTGTCAAATTCCTAAAAGTTTCTAAATAAACGAAAAGAAACGAAAAAAGTTTGATTGATCATGCGATCTGAATCAACGCCAGTTTATCAGCAGTGATTGAGGAAATGATTTCCGTTGCAGATTTCAGTATCAATATTATTAGGCACATTGTACCGAACGAGTAGGCAATCACTGCGGTAATTTTGGCTTCATTCTTTTATTTTCTAATAATAATTTGGTAATGATTAAAATAAAATGCGTAAGATTGAACTGTCTTGACATTCACTTAATCAGAGTGCCGCGAAAGGAAGGTTTGGCATATTTATCTGGAAAATTCATAATTTGCTCCTTCTTCCAATCCTAATCTGTTCAGATAATTTATAAAATTAAAGTTTGAATAAAAGGTAAAACAACCAATTTTCCATACAATTTCAATAAAAAAAAAAAAAAGTTTTATGAAAAAACACATTTGTATAAAATTTCGTACTTCAGAAATAAAATGCGGAGGTAAAAATTTTCGGAGTGGTTCAATTGCTGTTTCAATCGCTACATACGCGGGCCACAAATCGAATTTTTGCGCTTGACCCCATGTCTAAAAATATTCAAATAGTTAAATTGGATTAGGAAAGAATATTAAGTTGACAACTTTATTCAGTAGAGATAAATTAATGTTAACGAAAAAAAAATGACAAAAAGTGTAGATATTTGAATTGCATTTAATGATATTCCAGGAGAAAGTATAACGAGATAACTCCGCAAGTTGATAAAAAAAAAGCGGAAATCAAATAAATAAACAAAAGAAGACATAAGTAATTAAGCTGATAACTTATGAAGTGTAAATGTAAACAATGAAAATCTTACAAGTGTTTTGTTTTGATTGTCAATGATGGAATTGATAATATTTTCATTATTGTTGCTGACTTCAGCAACAATTAAAGCAGATTTCTTTAGATATCCGTGTTTTGTATTGAACATCGATGTGCTATATCGTATTTCCAAATCGGTGCTATGCACTGTGTTATACATTATTTCAATGCGTGATAAAGGGCGCGGTGGAGCTGAAATATTTCATTTCGAACTATTTATAAACTTAATTTAAAAATTTCGAAATGAAATAATCAAGAAATTGGAAGATTTTGATTCTGAATCCTGAAAATTTCCACGGTAAAAGTCACCATCTTTTTTGATATTTACCCTTAAAATGTATGTATAATTTTTTATAATTAAGGTCAATTCTTCTATTGTGAAGTAGTCAAATTAGAATTCAACCAATTCGAAAAAGTAATGAACAAAAAGAGAAGACGAACGTAAAATTGGCATTTCGGCATGTATAGCATCAGATGCTGCAGTAAAATCGCCCTCACCAGCTTCCGTGACAGCTCGAACGTCCATCCGATACCTCATGCCACCAATTAAATTATCTACAACTGCTTCAACTGGTTGTTGTTTATTGTTGCTGTTGATGTTGTCATGAAAGGATAATGGTGATTGATGCGATCCAGCACCAACACTTACGGACCAAGCACTTCCTTGATCGTCCTCCTATTGATAACATCATATATCTGATAACTATTCATGTGAAACAATTGGTTGACAATCAAACTCTAAGCGACAATTATCAATAGAAATATATGAAATCGAAAATCCAAGCGAAACCATCTGTGCAGACAGTTATATCATCAGTGATAAATAATATATTTATATTTTTTAACTAATTCAAAAATGAAGAAAAGAGTATATATTCTTAATCTGAAACCGATTAATGAGGTGAAGTATTTTTAAAACTATTGTGTGCGAAATGGTTTGAAAAAAGGAAAGATTCTGAAGAAATACTTCATCGAAGAAGGTCAAATTAGTTGAATGACCTTGCTCACCGAAGCGTCAATGCAATAACTGCGCAAATGTGAAGTTCATCAAAAAAGTGCGAACGAATGTGAAGAATAATTGAGAGAAAGAATTGCGAAGTAGACAGATTGCATGCATCCTTGCAGTAAATTAATAATAACAAACAGCAAATAATACAATCATGAAAAAAAGAAAAGACATAGTGCAAGGACATTGACTATTTAAATGTAATTACCCAAAAAAAGCAATCCGAACTTCTTCGTTAAGAATTATGAAATGAATTGTTTGATAATTACCTAATTATTTCGTGACAGGTAATCAAAATATTTTGAACTATTCTTTTATAGTAGAAAAAAAAAATGATTGGGATACAGTACATGAAAGATATCATAAGGAATGAAAATGATAAAAAAAAAGAAGAAATGAAGATAAAGAAGAAAAAGCGAAGAAGAAAAGGAGAGCAAGAATAAAGGAGTTAGGCACAGGTAATGTTTTCTGAACTGCTTTTTCTTTTTTTTAGCATGAAATTTTGCGGAAAAAATAATTATACTTCTGAAAGGATGCGCAATATGCCGAAGAGAACCTGTTTTCGAGGTTAAATGACAAATCTTTATTTTCCTATTTTCTTGATGACAGACGCTTTCTTCCTCAAACATATTATGCTATAAAAATTTGTTGCCAAATAATTTTCCTTTCTAAAATTATCGACTAGAAGATATGAAGAATCAAAATGGATGCTAAAGGAACTACCATTTCAAGCATTTTTCATGATTTTACATTTCTCTTAAAATCCAGAACTTATTGTCCATTCGTTCGGTAGGCATTATTTTCACCGGAATGTTAACATGAGAGTTTTTATTAAAATGCAGAAATATAAAAGATTCTAATTTTTATTAAGGGCCTTCAAATTTCTTTGTAAAACTTATAAGAAGCCTTTTAATTTCTGTATTTCAGTAAAAAAACTCTTGGGCTTATTACAAAGTTCAATCTTGGCTATATAATTGTTTGTTTTTTGCTATTTGCATAAATAGTCATGATAATAGTGCTTAGTTATACTTAATCGGAATAGATTCTTTAATCTATTTTATTAAAATATAATTAGACACTTCAAATCTTGCTCACACTTAGGCACTGCAAGAAGTCATTTGCATATTCATCAACATTCAGAATTTTCGTGAATTAAAACTTAGTTCAAACTGAAAAACGAGAAGAATTGAAAGAAATCATTATAATGTTGACAAAAACAAACCATAGGATGTATGCCAATAATGTAGTGAGTAATTATGCCGTTTGGTAAAGATGGTGGTAACCAAAATAACTGCACACTGTATGGATTCAATATGCGTACCATCAGATTCCGTACCGGTCCCGGTCGATCTTGTCGTGTTTCGAAAAAGACTGGTTCCATTGCCCGGAATTTCGGCGAACAACTCTTGTCAGATGGTTTACCACAAATAACCTCAAAATAGATTTTTTACTCATTGCAGAATTTACTTAGAATTTAAAGTTACAATTATATTCTAATAATTTCTTTTAAAAAGATTCAAAGGAAAATCTGCTTTTTTTTACATCAAATTCTGTGCCAAAGCATAAGCTGAAAAAGTTTGTTGGTTATGTAATAAAGAAGAAAAATGTGCGAAATCTCGCAATATTTCTATTACTTTTAGTTTTCAGTCAAATTTAGTCAAATGAATTAAATCTACTGTATTTATTCAAGCGCCTATCTAGTCCACATATGGAAAGCAGAGTTTAAAGAAAGGTTGAAAGATGTACCTGAGAATTTATAACGTAACGATGATAAGGCCGTAGTCCTTCGAGAACAACCGGTGATATTTCGGGTGTCAGAGGCGTAGTGCGATCATAAATAGTCATATTTCGCATATCGGACACTGCGACATGCAAACTGCATTCCGGAGGATCGAAAATAACAGGCGATTCAAGGATTACCCGAAATGAAGCTGTACTTTTCGCTATTTCTTTTGCCGTTATGTTCACCTGTGGTGCACTGATCCGGAGAAGTTCTTCAAATTTTTGAGCGCTAGCAATGCCACTTTTTGTTACTGTATAGATTTGTATCTAAACTGAAGTACTGAGAAGATAGAATAACTAAAAAAATGTTGGAATTAGTTAAATGCTTATAGAATATAAAAATTTAAATTTTCTAAAAATTAATGATTAGTTTTTTCTCTCAAGTTTATTTAACAAATATATACAGATCACAGCAATTATATCTGTTTATGAAATTTTAAATGGAATTTTAGATGCACTAAAAAGATTCGCTTTTGTTTATTTCCTAAGAAAACATTTGTCAACAACAAATTTTGTTTATTTTTCCAAATATTCAATTTTGTTCGGTACGTCGGTTGTCCAACAAGACGATGTGGTTTATAAAATGAGTACTAAATGCGTAATAGTGGATTTTGCGTTTAGTAAAATCAAAACTTCTAATAACTTAAGCCATAAAGGATGACAAAGGAAATCATTCGTCTTACTTTATAGCAAGCGCCACGTCTAAGTTTGGGAACAGTTAACGGATCACGCTCGTAATGCTTCCGCTCAAAGCGTTTCGATTGTTCTTGCCACGTGCCACTGATCGACTTACTCAGCGGATCAACACGCAGATGCAGAGTGCTTTCAGATCCGACAATATTTTCCCAAATGTCATCCAATCGCGCTCGAGCCATTTCAGCTGTAGGCCATTCGAGCATCAAAGTACCATCGGATTCCTAGTATTTTGGATGAGTGACTCACAATCCACATTTCATCATCATTCATGGAAGAAAGTCAGAGATATAGTATTTGAAAATTTGTAATATTTGAAATGCGATATTTTTATGTGTAATATTTGAGAAGAAAAATAATATTTAAGAATCTTTTTTAGTTGATTTTGTATAATATGGGTGTCAGAACTAATTTATTTCTAGTTTTTGCTCTGCGAAGAATTAGGCTTTATTCTTCTTGATCTATGCAGTTTTTATCCTATTCAGATCAAAACATCGAACGACATGAATGTTTCGAACAGATAGCGACAAATAAGAACTTTGATGAACTGATATAATAGTTATGGCTGATTAATGAGCAAGTTTGCAGGATGAACATATGCAGGCATATATTCCAGATGCACATTCTATCTTTCATTCAGTCTGTTTTATGAAAATTATCACTTACTGATAACTGCAATCCAAAGGTTTTCATGTCAAAAGCTGGTTGTAAAGCAAAGCTTTTGGAAATGACATTGCTCGACGTATTTTCACTGATTGTTTTTGCAGAGACTTCATAACGTTGGCCAGGATGTAAGTCTACATGGATCGAACATCTAAACATATTCTTTGATTTAATAATATTTTTCAAAAAGTTGCAAATTAAACAGAGAAGTGAAGTAAGCATCTCATTTTAAGTAGAGCAATTATATTTCGCAAGTCCAATCAGCAGGTTTATTACCATGAAATATTGATTTAATGATAACTTGTGAAGACAATGCTCAAAAGATGAGATTGAGAAAAGATAACTTTGAGAAAGTAAATCATTATTCAAATTTTTGATAATTTTATAAGTCATATATTTATGAAAGTTTAAAAATCTCTGAAGTTTTTAGAAATCTCATGAGTGATTAATCAATTCATATAGTTGTATATCGATTTGATATCATAGAATGAACTTACTGTCTTGCAGCTGAAATGCTTTTCGAATTGTTAACATTTGATGTTCTTTCAATGACGTCTAGTTTTTCATTCACCAAACTTACGAAACATTTCTCTACATGACTTTCGGATTCTGATGCTATATCCATAATCAATCTAAAAATTTATTGATCACCAAAAATTCCTCTGCAGTTTTCTAAAATGCTGCCTGTTTATTTCAGAGCTGATTCGCTCGATTTCTGTAGATTTTCGATATATCAAGATGAATGGATTTTGCATATCTAATTCTTCCAATTGTTTCAGATTGCCTTTCAGTTTCAAATTGTAGAACAAACCTATTTAATAGGTCGAATATTTTGAGAAAGTTTAATAATCCAAATTAGAAAAACTTTGCAGAAAAATAAGCAAAAAAGTAATACTTGAATTTCCGTTTCTCATAATCCGTTAAAATTTTTAAATTTCCAGGTATTTTTGGCTTCATCGTGTGTAATATTTCGATACTTTCTGATGATTCACTGCTTTTTATCGTTTTTATAGTGAATAAATACGTTCGCCCGGGTTGTAGACCACTGCATATTTCGGCCGATGTTTGATGACTTTGTACTGTGATCTGAAATTGCTTGATAATCACTTGCTATGTACAAAAATGCTGCAAGATGACATACAAGAAATTTGCAGTTTTTTAAAAAATTTGGAAATCTGAAATCTTGTAAATAAATACTTTTTTTTTTCACATTGAATCTTATTTTCTCACATACATTAGTCAAAGGAGTGCTGGTCCTGTTAAGCCGATAACTGATCGAAATTGAATCAGCACCTGTTTTTGATGTCAAAAACCATGAAAGATGTATACATGTAGAATTGAGCTCTGTTATTGTTAAATTTTCTGGAGAATAAGGTTCTAAAAAAATAAGACGAAATGATTAGGGTCAAAAGGTTGACAGGTAGAAAGGCAAAATACGGAACATTTTAAAAAATGTTAATTTAAAAATTTTTTGATAGTCTAAAGGTTTAAACGTTTGCTGAAGCTGTGTTATAATTGAAAAACTAAAATAATATGACAACTATAAATACAAACTTGTTGTTAAGATACCACTCCAAGATCGACCTTCGATATTCTTTATTTTTGGTGTAACAGAAACATTATAATTTTGTCCAGGCATGAGATTTCCAAGATAAATTTCTATAGATCTTTGTTCGGGAATATCATTAACTTCAAGTTTCGCAAAATATTGCAATTGATCAAGTAATGCATAAGATATTTGGTAGCTATCCTGCAATAAATTTTTTCAAATAAATCGTTTTTAAATTTAGAAGATTATTATTGCATCAAAATTCAGAATAATTTTTTCAATCCATATTTCAGTTTTTAATGGAAGTTAAGAAAAAAAAAAAGATTTTTACTAACTTTTCTTCAAAGCTGCAGTGAAATTTTTGATTTAAAAAAAAACCGACAGTGATGACTAACAGATGTATCAGAAAAAAAAAAAAAATTAAATTTTTGTTCTTCGTTCAAATTCTTATCTTTAAGAGATAATTGAAAGTTCTAATGATTATTTTTAAAAAAAAAGACTGATAATGTGCAAATGATTCTATCCGATGAAATCACTTGCCCATTATCAATTATTCTCTGTTTTAACTGTTAAAAAAATTCTAACCTGTAAAGCTTTTTCAGGTTTCAATGCTCGTAAAGTAATATTCGTGTGAGAGGAAATGATAGATGCATTACGTGAGGCAAAATCTGGCGCTATTGGATCTGTTATCACTCTTTCTTCTTTGATCAGTTCCGATTCACCTTTTCGCCTACCAATCACTGATACGCTGAAGTCGAATGAAATTATATTTACTTTGAATTAAATTAGTATTTTTTTTTTTTTTTTTTTGTTTTAGCTGCTACTAATTAGGAATCCTTCAATGGATACGAGTGAGATGCGTCATTTTTCAGTACAATTAAAAAATGAAAATACATTTTAGATTGAATGAATGTATAGATGGATGGCTTAAAGCTTAAAGCATCTCTGATAACGTGAATAAGATAAATTGAATTGAATATTCAAAATATTTTTTGGAAATTACATGTGCATGCATACACAAGCACGCATGCGTGTAGTTTGCGGACGTATTCTCAGACATTAGAAGGTAACTAAGCGATGACTATGAATATACTTTTATTTTTATACAAAATATAAAATGTGTCGAATTAAAATGTCACTTTGTGTATGAAGATGAGATAAAATTTTCAACGGAGACTGAAAAGTCGAAAAGTACATTATTTACCGTCCCTGATACTGTTTAACGCTTGCTTAGTAACACTTTTCCGCAAATTTCTTCAGATCTTTGAGTTATTCGGAAAAAGTCATGAGAGTAACAGTCATCAATTTGAATGCCACCAAATTCATTCATTTTTATATTTATGCAAATTAATGCTGATGAAAAAGCATTTTGGTGAGCGATTGAAAACTTTTTTTCCTCTTTTATTTCAAACAAAAGAATACATTCCAATGTATCATTGATTGCACCTTGCAATGGGTCTATTTTAAGTAGAACCTTTCTTTTCTGCAATTGATACTCTTACGAGCATTTGGTGATAAACTGATAATACTTTCTAGAAGCATCGCTCCTTAAGCCATATTACTTTCAGTTAAATAATTAGTGAAATCGTCCATCAACTAAACCTATGTTTCACTTTTTTCTCTTACTGAATTGGTATTTTGCTGCAGTTGATACTCTTTTCTAAGGTTTTTGTTTTTTTTTTTTGCTTTGCAACGAAACTTTTTTTTTCTCGCTTGCAAGAAACTTTCAGCATATTAAAGTCAAGAGCAAATAAATAAAGAATCAATAATAGAATTAATTAGCACATGTTTGGCGGTAATGAAATAAAATGCCAAATAAATTACACTTTGATTTTAGATAAATTATTCTGATAAAAATTTTCTCCCTCGATTTTTTTTTCTGAATGAAAATGTAAACGAGATTTTTCAAGATCTAACCTGTAGTGATGACCAGGATGAAGACCGTAAATTTTGATGGTCTTGAAATCTGATGGTGACGCTAAAAATGTCCTGTTGATATCACGTTCTGATGGATCTCTGGAATCATTAGTATTGGACTGTTTTTAAAATAATTCATTTCATCGGTTTTTTTTAGTTGGAACTGTCTTTTTTCTGTTTTCTACAAAATCTAAAGCTTAAATAATGCTTATTTCAGTGAATTACCTATATAACTATCAGTATCGCTTATTCACATTTTTTTTTTTAAATCATTAAAAATTTTGCAAAAGAAACTCTAAAAATTGTTACAAGTTTGGTGAAATGTCGGCAACTTTAGCAATAAATTGGCCAAAATTGGTTGGAGAACGAGGCAAAGTAACAGTGAGTAGTGTTGAGCGATCTGATGAATCTTTTTCGATTGAAAAATCTGATAAAGTTGATAAAGAGCGTTGAACAAGCTGTCTCGATCGGATGGATTCTGGTTTTTGAAATATCTGAGAATTATTCGGAGTATTCGTGAACTAAAGTAGGAGAGGATTAGGTCAAATTCATTATTACTTTTTATTTTTTTAAATGATCTCTTCTGATTATCTATTCATTGTTTGAGCTCAAATTTCACAAATTTAATTATTTAAATAATATAAATTTCCTACCAAGCTATCGTTGGTAACGAAATTAATAATTTTCGAATCATCTTTCAGTGTCTTTTTTTGAAGTTGTCCGTTTAGGATTTCTAAAAACAGACAACATATATATCATTAAGAAGTTAAGACCACAGGCCGTTGAAGTCATTGAAACAATTAGTTAATCGCTTTGAAGATTTTGAAGTTTTTACTTTCGGTTTAAAGATGAAAATAATGACAGAAATATGCAGATGAATCAAATAGTTTACAATACATCTCTTGTCGCATCATTCATATTATTCTAGTTCAAATGAATCTGATGTAAGTAAATCTTTCAAAAAGTACTTCCACATTATCCTTCACATTCATGTTTATCAAATGGCGGTTAAATTTTCAAACTGCTGAACTCTTCTTGAAGATTAAAAAATCTCACCTTGAAATAAATCCATCGAAGGAGTAGAAATTTCCCCAAGATCATTTTGGAAAGAAAATGAGTTCGAGCTAAGCTGTGAACTTGCTCTACCAATTAAATAAAATATAAAATAGGCCTTCAGCAATTTTTTGAGTACATTTTTCAACTTTGTAACTTCAGAATAAATAAAAGCTCGAGTGATGATGACGATAAAATGAGCGATGGTTGCACCAGCAGCATTAAAAAATATCTGTCTGAGGCCTAAATTGCACTTCATATCTCGAACTTGCTAAAATCGACTTTGACTATTGCTGAAGATCCCAAATTACCGAACATACTGTAATAGAATTGATTTAATCAGATAAAAAAAAGTGGCTACCAATGATTAGCAGCAACAGTTACAAAATGTGTTGTTCAGAAAGAGTTTCTGTTCTCAACTGAATCATTTCTGTGGAAAATTTCATTGCATCATGCTGATTCACCATTCTCCATTCTGAAAAATATTTCGGTCTATTTCTGAATTTAATTGATGATAAAAATGATTAAAAGTCATGGTCAAGGCAATAATATAAACTGGTCAGAAAGAATTCGGTTTCCAACGAAGTTAATTTTATGAAAAAATAATTCAAAAGAACTTCAAGATATCAAAATCAAAAGCTTTTATAGGTTTAAATTAACTGATTCTTTCAAAGAATATTCATAAGCCAACTCTGAAATTATTATTGTGACTACTAACTTTTTTAAACTAGGCGTAGTATTTTTAAAAATATTGAGATTGAAATCGCCTTATGTTTTGGCTCTAATTTATTCCAAAAACAAAAATTCTGGCGAAATTGTTGACAATATGTAAACAAAATCCGAAAAGGCGAAGATACCATCGAAGATTACCGAAAGATGAATGAATAGAAGAAATGTAAAGGATCACTATACATCAAACTTTTCAATCTTCGAATTTATCGCAGCATTCTGTGGAATGCTGCGATAAATTCCAATTTTTACAGCTGAGTGTTTTGTCATCTATCTACTGCGATTAAGTTAATAAATTAAATAAACTCAGATAAAATCGAATTAAGATAGTACAGTTACAACAGATAGAACTGGCAAAAAGGAAAAATGTGCGGTGGAGTGATAGGATGATTATATCGTGATTTCATCGACTAGTTTATATTTGTAAAGCACTGAAAAAGTCGGTCATTGTGATTTCATTGAATGCCAGCCAGAATTTTACTAAATACATAAAAGTATTGTATAATACTTTTTTTTTATTATGATGAAAAGTTTTTTTAACTTATTGTTCTAACGAAATTTCACTCTTCAAATTATTTTAAGTATCAGAGAGAAAAGATAAGTGACTGATAATGGAATTATTTTGAGACCATGAAGAAATTATAGTAAGATTGTGAAGTTATGGTAAAGTGACGCTAAGATTGAAAACAAAAACCATTCTAGTAATCAAATTACTTTGGGAAGTTTGCGAGTAACTTTTGGGAGTTAAATCATAGTGAAATTAACCAATCACTCTTGTAAAATCCAATAAATTCAATATATAATGGATTTTGAAAGAATACAAGAAAAAGATGTTTTATTGAAATAATTCTGTGAATAGTGAAATATGCTGCATATTCTATTTTCAAAATCCCAAGAATAATACTTCAACTTCAACTTGAACTGTCCTCACTTCTTAAAGGGCACACTTAGTACTTGGGGATAATTTATTTACATATCAGACTCAACTGCACCGTCAGTAGATTACAACCACAATGTATAATATTGGCTGGCGGAGAGATGGCAAAGATTCCAGATATTACTATGAACAGTAGAAAATTTATAGAGTTTAAAATAAAGTTTTAACATTTTTAAGACTTCAAAAGTACAGCGTTATAAACTATTTGCATTATGCATATTTATATAATTGTAAATTTGGAAGCAACAAAAATGTACCGGAAGTGAACATGTTTGAAGCATTTCAGCTCTTCCAAAAGAACATATCATTTCGGCCGTCAAATCATATTTCAATCCTCTCCTTTCATCTTTGTAAGCTATTTTTTAAGAAAAAAGGAGGAAAACCAATCACAGAAAATTTTACTTTGTACAGTTTATGAAATAGCTTACACTAGTCTATAATGAAAAATAGTCTAAAATAGCAACAACGAATAATCACTACCCAAATGGTACCACATTCTTGTTTTTCTCATGATTGCAATTTTCAAATAAAGAAAATTGTTTTCAAGTCTTCGCATTTACTCTTTTCACTTTCTCTTCTCTTACATCGTCATTCATTATAATCGAAATAAAATTAAAAAGACCTATATTATTGTCAATATCATTATTATTACTATAGTACTGTGGTTATCATTATTATTATTACTATTAATTCTATTTCTATTTGACTAAAAAATCAAAGCGAATATGAATATATGATTAATCAATAACTAGTTGACAGAACAACAATGAGATCGCCTTGTTTAGTAAGGCTTTCAATGCGACTGCTGAAATGCGATGACATTATAAACAGAGACAATGATTACTTACGAGTGAAAAAGTTGATTTTATTTTTGACTATTGATGAATTTTTTCAGAATGAGAGAAAAAGAGAAGAACAGAATTATATTTGCAAGACAGGTCATCGAGTATAAATCGGAGTCTAAAATGACCTCTTTAGAAAGATGAATGGCTTCCTGATGTTGGAGCATTTCGAGTCTAGAATGACCTCCTTAGAAAGATGGATGGCTTCCTGATGTTGAAACATTTCTTATGGTGCATCGACAAATACTTCATTAATAAATTTCAAAGTAAAAGTTGACAGCAAAGTAATCAAATAAGGAGAAAGATTCTCTTTTACCGTTTTACTTTGCTGTTCACTATTTTTTCATTTAAGCACTCATCAATTTTGCTGTTGATTAATTCATTAGGAAGGCTCAAGAAGTCTAGAAATCATATTTGATTAATTTTTATTAGCATAGAAATTCTAATTCTAGTTAAGAAATCATTTATCTTCTTCCTTTCTCCTATCTAAAACTACAGAATGAAACTGAGCAATATTCAAAATGGACGAATAGCCGGTTCAAGGACAAAGAAGTTAGCCAAATCACCGCAAACATAATTTTGAAAAAAATTTAAAACTGAAAAAGGAAAATAAACGGAGAATCAGACAGATGCATAAGTGAACAATGATCGGTTCTAATGGTGGTTGAGAAGGTAAGAAATGTAAAACACTACATTACACATAGAAAATTTTCTTTGAAACGTCAACTAATTGAAATCGAAATGAGGTCGTTACTGCGCACCGCGAAGCGAGAGGAAGGCTTAATTAAAGTTCATTTTTTTGCAAAGAAAATCAAAATTGTGCTATGTTTTCCGCAAACGATGCATTCAAAATTCTCTGGTGTAAGATGATGAAGCAAAATTTTACTAGAATCCCGTACACTAGCACAAGTCATTCTAAGTATAATCATCACTTGTGAGATGCATGGATGAAGTCACGGATAATTCCAAGCCGGTACACAAGAATCTCTCTTATTTGATGGAATGTTTTTGAATTATCTATTTAATGCGTCATCAGATATGAAGTTTCTTGGAATTCATTGAATTATGTTTATATAAAATTAAGAAATGAATCGTGGCGAAGGAAGGAGAAAATGAGCCGAGGATATACGAATTTTCAACAACTGCTGCGACAAAAATAATGCGGAATGATTGATCGGCGAACTGTTGAAATTGTTGGGCGATCGCGCCACAGAAGTGGACGACACACTGTTATTACCTCTCCTCCATCTTCCAATTTTATGTCCTTTACCACTTCACCATGCAAAACATAATCCTTACTATAATTATTGTTCGAGCAATCATAGTGATATTTTATAAAATTTTTCGATTTTCTAATTTTTTTCAAATTGAAGCCAAATAGATACATTTTCAAATAGAAGCCTTTAAGGATTACTTTTCAGAATTACTTTATACTGTTACCATCGCAATTCTCAAATATGCAGCGAAAATGTGAAATTGTATGGACTTCTAAAGTTTTTCATAAAGTTGAAGCTGTTAAATTGATGTTGAACCGATCTAACTGGTTGTTGTACTGTTTATATTGAGTTACAATATTGAATTTTCTCATCAACATCAGAAGCAGGGTTGATTTATTTAATGCATACATCAAACTTTGAACGGCTTATTTATCTATATTACAATGTTAACTTAACAAATTAGCGATGAGGAAAGTGAGACATTAAAATCTTAATGAGAAAAAGTAGAAAAATATTATTTCAGGTAAAGTCATTGTAAACTCGTTTACAAGAATCTTGATTAATAGATTATGTGTGAATGTGACATTCTAACATTTCATCAAGTAAAAACTAAGTGTTAATTTGGCATTTATGGTTCTATCAAAACAAGTGCAATTCAGTTTAAATGACAAGTACAACGTTATTTGTATTGGAAATTCCTGCTTTGAATGAGATCGGAAATATGCTAAATGAAAAAATTGGTGATACATTTTCTGCTTCTTTGAATATATTTGTGTTTGTTTTTTAAAATTCTTCTCTTTTCCTTCCCAAATAATAATATATTCTATGAAAAATGGATTTATTATGAAAAAACTCTTTAATTTGGGTTTTGACTTGGCTTTTCATCGGTATATGTTCAGCCAAAAAAAGTACTATATATTTATAGCTGCGTCAACAGCAAAATTTTTTTGAAACATCTGATTTAACTTTCGTTTTTTCTTCATTTTTTAGATTTTTCCTCCTTGTTACAAATGAAAAAAGCTGGAAATTTTGAATATTCATGAGAATATACATTTAGTTGGAGAATTTAAACCCCTTCCCTTGATGAAAAGCAAATCATTTTATTTGTTGCTTTACTCTGGTATAATAGATTTGAAAAATGTTGCTATCATTTTAATTTGATGACGAAATGCAAAAATTTTGAAATATAATGTCGAATATCGAAGTGCGCAGGATCATTTCATATGTAAGTGCCATATAGGCTTCAACTGCGACTTCTTTGCTCTCAAAAAAGTTATACAAATGTGGATAGTTAAGTTATTTTTAAATAAAAATTTTGTTGCATATATCCAGGTAAGGGTCTTTGTTTGAATATTTGACAGAAAAAGGCTTTTATAGCGAGACATGTTACTTGGCTTGAAATAATCGGTTAATGTTGTTTACGCTGAATAGCATCCAATAAAAAATCATCGAAAGAAATACTAAAAAAAAGTGATTGTAATAAAGATGAGGAAGAGATTGATCTTGTACAGCTCATTATGTTGTCCGATCTTTTGCCATTAAAACTGACAATATCGCATTGAAAAAGTGGGAAATCTTCGCAAATTACACAAATAAACAAATTAATGGACATTTTCCAATCGAAATCCATCCATTGTCCTTGAATAATGATCAGTGATATATTCGAAGAAAAGAGAAGAAAATATCGTCTACAGGTACTTCCTCCAATCGATGCGATTATGACCGTCTATAGGTGTGCGTACACCTATGTTTTCCTCATAATGAAGGTCATTTGATGTGGCATGAAAAGAGGTTATGACCGTGTTAAACTCAATAAGATGGAAGGCCGATGCTCGATAAACTTCAAGAATTGGCAGTGCAGAATGTACAAGTAAATAATATATGACTTGATCGGACTCACAATTTATAGAAATTCATTTATACTACTAACATTTTTCATCCATTTTATTTTGATTCAGTTATTTGCATAAAATTAGAATCTGCAAAATTAATTTTGGGTATATCAGATGAAGCACTTTATCGCATTTCGTACAGCTGATGCCAATAATATCAAAAAATGGCGTCTTATATCATTATTAGGCCTGTTTTTTATTTATGCAAGTCTAAGTGTGCTTCTAAGTTGTTTAAGAAAACGTTAGTTTGCAGGATTAAAGAGTGGTCGGTATCTACTAAGGTTTCCTTTTACTTTTTTAGAGTCTGCTGTAATTTAAAAGTTACTAAATTGCAGTATTTAAGACCTTAAAAAATGTTAGCCCTAAAATGGATATCAATTAGGGTTTCTTTTGCCTTTTTTCTCTATTTGATAAATTTTAAATTATGTTTGAAAATGTAAGCATCGGTCAATTTTGTTGTTTTGTGTAGTTTTAAAATAAAGTAATGGTTACTAAAAAATTCTACTCAAAAAGCCACGAGATCCAAAGTATATACTTGCTGGAGCAGTCGAAATAGTAAAAACCTTTTTAAAACACAAAACACAACAAATTCTTCACAAATATCATAATTAATAAGTGATGAAGAAAATTCCTTGTGAATGCTTTGAGTATTTCAAAAATTACATATATCTTCATGAGAGTAACTGTAAATTCAAGTTTTAACAGAACATACTTATAGACTTGAAAAATACGTGTAAAATCCATGCTTAGAGTTCGAAAATTTCCATATGAATTTCTCTGTGATGCTTCATTTTGTTTCTCACGTTATCAAAAAACTTATTATTCACTAAATTTAAGTAAAGTCTCAGATTTACTATGAGCTATCCAATCAATCTGAATACAGTGCTTAAAGTAAAAAGATGATAAGAGAAAAGAAATGCTGATCAGAACCAGAAACTATCTTACATCTTTTGTTGATTAAATCCTCAATTTAAACATTTCCCGCTATAAAAACATGCCTCTATCATTTTAAGTAAATAACAGATAACTTTACGATAAATTTCAATGCTGAAGAAAAATACAACTATCAGAACAGAAGTTAGCTATCTAATAAGTCTAACAATGCAAAATATGTTATTCAGAACTAATTTCACTCATACATTCTTTTAAAAAATATTATCACACATAATACTGTAGCAATAGTTAACTGTATAGTTACAATTTCTTGTTATGTGTTTCATATGGGCTTTCTCTACCAGACAGAGCGTTATTTTTGTGGAAAAACGTAACATTTGTCTTGGATTTCAGGTAGGATAGAATGAGTGATAGCTTTCTTCTAATGAATTACTGCACAATGCATCCGCCATTTTCAAATGGAAATTATTTTCAAAAAGGGCAAAATATTACATTTCTTCGTCCTCATGCAATACGAAAAAATTGAAACTTTTACCGATTTCATTTTTTAGTGACAGTCACTGTTCCGAGAGTGCTAATAGTTATTGATAATTTATTTAAACGAAAACTAATACCTATTGAAATAAGACTTAAATTGCAAGATCTTGAGCTTTATCATCTTCCTCAAAAGTAAATTTTTTTTCTTTTTCGCATTCTATAACTGCAAGATACTAGTATTTAAAACCATTTAGATGAATTAAATCACTATGCGCAAAATAAAATAAGATGGCAATTTAAAGAATTCTGGATGGCAACATCAAATATCATTTTAAATATTGCTTATTTTATGCAGACAAACAAATCGAACGCATTTTTTTAGAACAAAAGATAACTGTTATTATCGAGAATAATAATAATAGCAAAATCATAAGAATTTCCAAGAATAGGAAATACATAGTTTTGCAAATAAATTATTAGTTTAAAATACCTATTTTTTGGTAAACAAAATACCAAAATAATATTAAAGGCTGTCGACATTAATGTTAATTAGAATTTTATCTTTTCTTTTCTTATTTTATTTTGCAAGAATTTGATGAATAACAGATGTCATTTAAAACTGTTAAGAAATTGGATGACTAATTACAATGTTACAAAAACTGAAGTCCAGACGCAATTTCGCACTGTTTGAAATTCTCATGATGTTCGGATTTGATTGATTATGTCATAACTTTTTCTTGCAAGTTTAATGATTCCTTCAAATGTGTCGGAAAAACCGAAATTAATCTCAATTAAAAGTAATTATTATGGAAAATTATATAATTAAATGATTAAAAATTTGTGAAATTTTTTAATGAGCCATTACTGTAGAATTATTTCTTATTGTGTGCTATTACCTACGCTAATTTACAACCACATCTAAAAACTTTTTCGTTTTTGATCACAGCTAATACAATCATTAATCTTGTGCTTGTATATCTGTTTCCATCTTTGCATTCAATTAAACTGTTATAACACTTTTTTTTTCCTTGTAACCAATTCTTTTCTTAAAATTATTTCATTATCAGTTGTATTAAATCCCAACACGCCCAATTCTTAGCATATAAAATACTCCTACTAAATTTCAAAAAAAAAAGACTTTTTTTTCATTATTCTTTTTCATTCGAATTGGTTTCGCTCTGACTGGACAATCTTAAGCTACAGTATTCTATCCAAGCTCCCAACATATTCTTTCTAAACCCAATCGACATTACCCATTTACTTCATTACACGTTTGATTTTCTATTGTACTGCCAATTATATATTATTCAATTACTTCTACTTTGAATGAAGGAATCAATATAAATCTGTTCCTTCCACAGCCCAATCCAAATTTCAAGCCTTTCAGAACAAAATGTGGAGTTTAATTACTGAATCCAAAGACCAAGATCATGAACTGCACGAATGATGCAGTGATCAAATTCGGCACCTGCTTTAATTGATGAGACTCCGTCCTTGCTTGAAATATACCCAGACAGCGTCAGGGCGTAGACTAAAGCGAAGTAGCCGGCAGCCGAGATCCAAAATTCATTGTTAATTTTTGCTCGTCAACGAGACACGATCTTTTCGACGGTCTTTATCTATTGCGTCCACGAATTTACTAGACGACTACTCAGGTTTGTGTTCTATTGTACTTTACCTAATATTTTAGTGTCGTGGTGTATTCCGATTTACAATGTTCAAGTTTCACGACAAAGGCCAAAGAAGAAAATTATAAAAATCACTGTCCCATCAAAACAAAATTCTAAATATAAATTATTGTAACGAAAAACCTAAATCAAATTCAACATATTCAACAAAAACATAAAAACCGAAGTTAAAAAATATAACTTTGCAAAAAAGCAAAAAACAACTCCACTGGAATGACAATAATAAAAAAAACATAAATAAAATAAACTCATATCTAAAATAGTGAACATCAAATATTGCCCAGTCAGAAAAATCACGATTTTTGGAATTAAAGCACTGCTCGCGTGAGAAATATTTATTTCTTTTTTAAGGTTTGTTTATAAGTTTGAAATGCCTGAAATCAATTAAATAATTGTTTCCGCAATCGACACATTCTGAAATACATGATAAGGTATATCCAAATATTTAACGAAGTGTAAAAATATTTCTTTTATTCACAATACACTTCTTTAATTATTGCAGTTCCTCCATCGGTAAGTATAATAATTCTTAAATAAGTAGTATTTAAAATGTTGTTAATTTTTAATTTCAAAGCGGAGAATTAAAGAGATTTTATATGGTGGATGAAAAATTTTGCTTCATAAGAGTACTGCAAGGAGAGACAATATTTGGAAAAAAAACAAAATGAAAGTTTTCAGAGATATTCAATGCGAATAACCAAAATATAAAAATGAAACATTTATAGTTCCATGCCTAGCTCAAAATTTGCCGCATATTGTTCCTTCAAACGTTCATTTATTCATGTCGTTGAAAAGATTTTTTGTGTTTGAAGGATGACAACTACACACCTCTGTTGTGGTCATTGTGACATAGAAAGTTGACAACTCATTATTTGATTATACCGGCCAACTGGAGAGATAACATTGAAGTTTTCTGAAGATATAGCAAATTTCGAGTCAGCTTTCATTCCCAATCGCCAATTTTTTTGTGTGTTTAATGGAGATTTTACTGGAATTTTTGCTTATATAAGTTAACATCAAACATTGCATCGCACTGATTCAAACTGACAGTAACGATAAATGAAAAAAATCCTCTACATTTCGTTTTAAACTTTCTGACCATTAACGAAGATATTTTCTTGATGTCAGTCAGATATGATCCATCTTCCAATACAATTATTTCAAATCATTGTATTTTGACTTCATTTTGGTTCACAGAACTGTGGCTTAATCACAGACTTTTATGAAAAGAATATGAATTTTAATGCAATGACCAATTTAACCTAAACTAAAATATGCATGAAAATTTCACTATTTTAGAAAAAAGTCGATCATATCTTCTCATTTTATTCGCATCCTTATTGAGAAGCTAAAATACTTGAAATAACTGAATTATAGATAAGAGTGTATTCTCGAGTTTGGATTCAATCTAGATACCTGTCAGAAACAAATGTGTAATAAGAGCATATTTAATTTGGTGACGACAATAAAATGCATATGCAGCTTCTTCTGATTTTTTCGTGACGTCTTTCTTTTCTATATTCAATTAAATCAAGAAACGGCTGATGATTTCATAAATTGAAAAAAGCTTGCTTGAATTTACTTATTCTTTTACTCAACTAATCGATTTTTTGTTTTATCCGTTATTGTCTTTTTGCCTAGTTAGTTAATTCAGAAACTAATGAAAATAAAACATATTGGAGACTAAGATGTAACCGCCGAAAAATAAGTTATATAATATTCTATTAGCATTGCTATTTAAAATTTTTGTTATTATATAGAATAAATGGCCTCAAATAAGAGTCCTTCTCTACTTAATTCTAAAAACAGGAGATATGGATATTAGCGAATTCCGAAAATTTGGCAAAGAATTAGTAGACTATATTGCGGATTATATTGAAAATATACAAAAGAGACGTGTAGTGCCATCTATCGAGCCCGGATATCTGCGAGATCTATTACCTGGTGTGGCACCTCAACATGCGGAATCATTCAAAGATGTTATTAATGATTTCGACAAATATATTATGCCTGGGGTAAGGTTAAAATAATATTGCTCATGATACTTGAAGATATTTTGAGATTAAACATAAAAATAATTATTTGTTGGA
The DNA here is from genome assembly GCA_000499405.2 of Onchocerca volvulus. Taxonomy (NCBI): domain Eukaryota; kingdom Metazoa; phylum Nematoda; class Chromadorea; order Rhabditida; family Onchocercidae; genus Onchocerca; species Onchocerca volvulus. Next base: position 9,769,580 of record HG738140.1, on the reverse strand, counting down.
AAGATTATAAGAATCTCCGTGAGACCATAATTGATAAGATGTTCCATAGAAATGACCAGAACGAATTCCATCAAACCTAAAACAAATTGACCTGAAAATCTTGATAGAAAGAGTCGGAAATGTTTATAAATATCGGATTTATGTATTTTTCTGGTAACTTATAGACTGAAATTTATGCCACAAGACTAAAAGAACAAAGCCGAATTTCCGAGAAATCTCCTTCTATTTTCAGGTCACCCACTGGCAACATCCTCGATTTCATGCCTATTTCCCGGCTGGAAATGCCTTTCCGAATATTTTCGCTGATATGCTCTCAGATGCTATCGGTGCAATTGGCTTTTCCTGGGTCGGTATTGTTTCTTCAGAGTTTCATTTCGCCATAAAACAAAGATAAAAATCAGTAATTGAGCAACTAATTTTTCCAGGCTGCATGCCCTGCGATGACTGAATTAGAGATAATTATGCTAGATTGGCTTGGTCGAATGCTTGGTTTGCCAGAGGCTTTCTTGCCATTTACCGAAAATGGAAAAGGTGGCGGTGTCATACAAGTAATCATGTCCTAAGAATTATCACTATATTAATTTAAATAAAAGACAAAGTTGACTCATAACTAAAAATAAAATAAAAATTGATTTATATTCACAGTTCAGACTCATATTTTGAATAATAAATTTTCAAATATATTCATATTTTAAAATTGCTAACTTTTCCACTTTTAAAAATTTTAAAATTACTTTCAAGTTAAATTACTTAAATTTAACTTATTTTTTTGAAATCAATTCACTATGTTTCAGGGTTCTGCAAGTGAATGTAATTTCGTTTCGCTATTAGCAGCGCGATTTGAAGTGCTCAAAGAGCTCAGACACCGTTTTCCATTTGTCGATGAAGGACTATTGCTATCAAAATTAGTCGCATACTGTTCAAAAGAGGTAACTGATGCATTTTCTTCACAGGAAACAAAACATTTCAATCAGTCATTTTAATTAAGTTTTTAGTGATGAGGACTAAATAACCAACTAATTATAAACTGACGTATGAAATAATAATTTGGAAAATATTTTGAATAATGCTTTCGAGATTTCTGCAATTCAATGAAATGATTTACAGTCTCATTCATCAGTCGAGAAAGCTTGCATGATCGCAATGGTTAAATTGAAAATTCTGGATACTGATTCGAAGTTTCGTTTACGCGGTGAAACGTTACGTCTGGCGATAGAGGTACATGCTTTTAAAAAAATTCTTCCTAAAAATCACTGCATTATAATTCCATGCATTTAATCACATATTTTATATTTCGCAGTTAACCAGAAGAATTCTCGATCTGCAGTAGATCGAAGTTAAATTTTAAGATTTTTTCGGTTTTTTACTTGTTGGATTATTTACTCTAAATTTGTGTTACGCTATATTTACGCTAAATTTGCTGAAAAAAACCAACTTTTTCTTTTTTTTTTTTTTTTTTATAGTGAGATAATTCTGACCATTCCAGGAAGATCGTGATCTCGGCTTAATACCGTTTTTCGTTTCCACTACTCTTGGCACTACATCATGCTGCTCCTTCGATGTCCTCTCCGAAATTGGTCCTGTTTGTCAAAAAAATGATTTATGGTTGCATGTGGATGGAGCATATGGCGGAAGTGCTATGATTTGTCCAGAATTCCGGCCACTAATGGACGGAATCGAATATGCAATGAGTTTCAACACCAATCCCAATAAATTCATGCTCATCAATTTTGATTGTTCTACAATGTGGTAATTTCATTGTATTAATAAGCAGGAAAAAAAAAACGAATTTCTTCAAATTTTCATTACAAAATATTTTTTCTCATAAAAATTTGAAATAAAAGGGTGTAATTTTTTGAAAATTTCAAAGTAACCTGCTGATTTTACGAACATCCAAATTTATAAAAGGAAAATATTATGCTCTTTATCTGGCATTCTTCATAACAATTTTAGGGTAAAAGATCGCTACAAACTGACGCAAGCTCTAGTTGTTGATCCATTATATTTACAACACAGTTGGACAGGTATTCACTTTACTTGACAAATTCTGGATTTTAATTTGTTTTAAAAATTGATTTTATTAAAATCTTTTCTAGCCAGCTTCTCATTTCTGTAAAAAAATCTCGACATTTCATTAATAAGAATGCTGAATTTTTCTGCTAGAATCTCAGCCATTCAAAACACAATTTTCCTCTTTTTAAAATCTTGCCATCTTTCATCTTCTTTTGTTATATTTCTCAAAAGTAATGTTTAGACAAGGCAATCGACTATCGCCACTGGGGTATACCACTCAGCCGTCGTTTTCGATCATTAAAATTGTGGTTTGTGATTCGAGTTTACGGTGTCGAAGGTCTGCAAAACTATATCCGCAAGGTTTGATACTTTTTCATATTAAGAACTTAGGAATCTCTTATTATCCCAACGATTAACAATTAACATAGTTAAAATCGTTTGACATAACACTGTCATATTTCAAAACATTCTGATCTTTTGATGTTTTATTACTTGCGGTCGAAAAACAAGAGAGTGGAACGGAAATTTGTCATAACATGGGAAAGCTTATGAAAAGAAATATCGTTAATTAAATTTAAATATATGACGCTGAAAATCTTAAAACCATTTTACTAGAGATCTGGTTGAAGTACTGAACACTCTGAGCTTGCTATTTGTGAATTCTAACATGTTAAAATCGGTATTCAGATTTCATGTTAAGAATAGTCTCTTTCATATTCTTGCAGCACTGTTATTTGGCAAAATTATTTGAACAACTCATACGAGCAGATGATATTTTTGAAATTGTTGGTGATGTAATTCTTGGTCTGGTTTGCTTTCGTATGGTTGCTTCTGAAGAAATGAATCAAGCACTTCTTACCAAGTTTGCAAATTTCATTGTACTTTTAATATCTTCTACAAAAGTAAGAAAATGCTAATTCCAGAAATCAACTCGAAACCTAATGGATAGATCAACTGTTCATTTTGCTTGGTAACTACCAGTCAAAACATTTTTCAGAACTCTGGTGGTATCCAGAAGCCCAGTACTATTCCATTTTGACATATTTCCAATGATCCAACATTTGCAGATTGAATTCCTCTGGCCGTATTCACATGGTACCAGCATCGTTGAATGGGCGTTTTGTGATTCGTTTCTGTGTTTGCGCGGAACATGCCACCGAAAAAGACATTCGAATTGCTTACGAACTCATTTCGCAAACAGCACGACATATTCATCGTACGTCGTTCACCTTCTACTTTACCTTTAGAATAAGTTTAAATGAAAGTAGATTTCTGAGATCATTGCACAATCGCCTCTGTTTAAAAATATTCAAATATCCAAAAATCAACCAATTATTTATAAATAACAGTAAAAACTTTCCCCTAATATTAATCAGAAATGTTTCATGTCTCATAAGAAACAAAATAATTTATCTTTTGGAAGAAAAATCCACAAACTTCATAAATCAAATAATGGCAGCTGCATCACCTATAAATTGGATTAAAAATTAATAAACTTATTTGAGCCATAAGAAAGATGTGAGGGGTATTATGTAGATAAATAAGTTTTTAGAGGAAGGATAAGAACAATTTTAAATTGTTGCTCAAAAATTCATTATAACTTTAAATGTGCAATGTCGAGAAAATTTCCGATAGTTTGCAATTTGGTTTGTATTCTGACTGCATTGGAGATCCTTTCGTTTTTATGGCCCAGATAGATCAAGAATAGCTTTTATTGGGTTTATCCGATATTTATGAACAATTGACAATAGCTTTTGCTGATCTTTACGATATGTAGACAATATCGTATATTATTTAAACAATAATAAAGACTAAATGAACAATACACAGTAAATAATGAAAGGATACTGACAGTTCATGAATGCTCATTAGTTGTCATACTTTCCATTCATGTTTGTCGTTTCCCTTTCGCCCTATCACTTCAACTGCTTTTGTTAAATATCGCTCGTACTGCTGAAACCATCTTTGAAATCGAATTAAATTAAACTGGTCCTGTTGATTCGAAAAGCTCTTTTTTATGTGGATAATCCTTGATCTTAATTGTGGGCAGGGTTACAACACGTTAATCATACAAGATTGGTCAGGCAAAGGATAAGATGAACAATGCTTACAATATTTCAAACAATGCACATGAGCTCTATTAATGGGTTAGAAGATGAGAGGATTAAAGGCGCTTGTTTCCAGATACGAATGAATGATTCATTTGTCTGAGAAATATTCCAAATTTCTTCTGTACAAAATACTTGAATTATTTTGTCATTTCGGTTTTACCGACAATGTCTAAGAAAATTTGCAGAAAATTCGTTGGTTTCATATCCACTTGTTGAAGAGGATGAGTTAGGAACAGCGGAAGAAAAAGGATGCATCGGACAGATAAGTCTTTCCTCCAATTCTCTTTTTCAAAAATGAAGAAAAAATGTCTTAATTGCCTTATTTGTTGTAATCACTGCTTTATCATTACAAAACTAACTCTGTATTTTCACTATGCAACTCTTTTTCATCAGAGCATCTATTTGACTTTTTAATCTCCTCATTTCACTATTTTTATTACTTAACTTCTTTTATTCACATAGCTGTAGTTATCATTCGAGCTTGTTTAATCATTACAAAACAATTCTAGCCACCAGACGAAGAAGATCTTAACAAAAATGAAATCCTGAAGCGAAAAAATCAAGCAACGTTGTCTCAGAAGCGTTCATTTCTTGTTCGGATGGTTTCTGATCCAAAGTGCTATAATCCAAAAATTGTGCGCCATTTAACTAAGAGTGGTTTCCGAAAAATGAACGAAGACGTTATTCGAGATCTCTCGCTACGGTTATTCGTTTGTAGTGCAAAATTCTAGTAAATAGATGAGAGAAGTGTCATATCTCATTACACAAGTCGTCTATCATTTCTGGTAGTAAAATTAACCATTAATTTGCAATACTATTTGCAGGCAAACGATCAGTAAAACTACGCAAAACCAATAGAACTACAAGTGACTAATTCGAAATATTTCAAACGAAGTGAGAATGACATTTTTAAATAGAGAATGATTCGCATAAATTATTTCAGAAAAATCATGTGAATTGAACCATGCAATCACTAGTAAGCTCTTTAGCAGAAGAAGAAGGATCTATTTAGTAATTTTGCTCTTAAGCTGAATTTTTTTGTCCTAATACATTTTTACACCACTCTTCGTTTATAATTCTAAGTCCAGCAATAAAATACCAGAAATTTCAAATGATTGTTCTTTTTTTTTTTTGAATCAGTTTTTAATCTATTTAAGGAATAGAAAACAGAAAAATTACTGCAATTCTTCAAAATATTTTTAAAATAATTGAATGCAACAAGCTTATCATCCGGACTATCAGTGGAAGAATTTATCGTTTTCCCAAATCCAAATCATAATGAACACTTGCGTAAAAAAAGAAAACTGAAACATTTTATTCACTCAGTTTTAGATTTTATTTTCATGTAAAAATGTTATTGTCAGAAAGCAGAGAAGCTCCCTTCCCTTTAATGATAAAGTGACATTAGTTTCACCTGCTCTAATTAAAATCGAGATCTGAATTTGCAACTTAAGACCTTCTCACTTATTAATTTCTCACAACCGTGTTTTTAGATTGTAATAGTGATATCAACATCGGTAGTATTTATCATGTTTAGCGTAAGTACATCATCCAGTTGTATACGATAAGAAAATGCTGTGATGATCAAATTTTTTCTGAAAAATTTGTTATCCAGACATTTTTTTTTTTGTAATTTTTATCGAATAAATACTTTTGCTGGACGAGAAGCATACAAGAAAAATTATGATTGTGCGTATATTAGATCTAAACTCGTGTTTTTCCTCCAATTAAACTAGTCAGGTTTAGTACAAGTTAGACTTGAACTCTGTTGAGCCTAATATTGGCTTTCGCTAAATGTAAAACTGTGCATCTCATCTTTTCTGCCGCTAACTTTTATTTTCTATTCATGCTTGACTCAGTATTATGCTATAACATCTCTTTTAAAAAAATCTTGATATGAGACAAATGAGGAAGGAAATTCTTAGTGGATCTCTGATTTATCAATATGTAAAAAAGGCCTGATTTGGAGGAACTATATCAAAGTCAAGTTTGATTACAAAAGAAATGTTATGATTTCGAAAATTTTCAGGCCGTGATATTTTAGGGAATTGGGACGCGAGACATAATAATAAATAAATAGGGGATTTCATAAACAAGAGTGCCATGCAGAAACTGAAAAACTTTGCATCCAAAGGTTGATACATTCTTGATTATTTCTTTCTTCATATTTTAATTACACCATCTGATCAGATCTCGGCTGAAAATTTTGTTCTTTTTAGTGATAGACAGTTGGTATTAGAATCCATGCATATTTTCAGACCAAAGCATTCTGTCCTCTTTTACTTTAATTTTTGTTAACCTGAAAACATACTATTCGATCACATTCAAATAAATGTACAAAATGTTCATGATTGAAATATTGATGTTGAAACGGTATAAAATTTATAAAAAAAAAAAAACTTATAAAAAGTTGCGAATGTATTATGAACAACGAAATACAACGATTGTAAGTTGGAGGGAATATGACTTGTTGAGAATCGGCAAACTCCAAAGGATGAATATTACAGTGATCCTCTTGTTAGTAGAAAAGAATGGTCTGATAATACTAAAAGTAACAAAATCTAAGAAATCAACCGAATTATTGCGATACCTGCATAAATATTCTCTGCCAAAATATAAAGAAACAATAAATGCTAAAAGCCAAAATCTATCAATACACATTTTGAAATGCTATATATAACATGCCTGTCTGTAGTGTACATTTCATACAAGAATGTTGCTGATCATACATTTGCAAAGTCTTTCAATGTTTCAACCATAAGATAGCCAACCAAACCTCTATCAATAAAATATCTTCGCAGTAATAGATACTTATTACCTAAAGAATCTAAAACTGAAGAAAGGATCAATACCAGTAATTACTTTTCCAATAATTAGAATAGTGATAATTCCACTAAGGCCAAAGTAGAATGAAGTTAAATAACATTATCATCTCCAAGACTTATATCCATTGCCTTTCCAGCGCTTTCTAAGTAGCTACACTTTGAATATATTTCTTGAAATTTTATAAAAATCTGTCACCTGCCGATCGTAACTTGTTATTCATTGTAGAGCTATTCCGGAATTTGTTTCACATGCCTTAAAGTAACTCGAGTTATTGATTTAGAGAAAAAAAAGCACTAACTAATAGCAGTTATCAAACTGGACCTTTTGCTAAATAGGATTTCATCGATAAAACATAGCATGTTCTATTTCTTTTTTTTGTAAAAAGATGACTAAGCGGAAAGAAGACAGAGATGGTAGAAAAAAAAGCTATGCCAATTAATTCCTGTTCATCAGATATATCGAGATCTATCATCTTAAATTTTCAGACCTCCGTAATATCTACACTTTTTCACCATCTTTATTTAAAAAAGCACTTATTTCCTAATGGTTTTGGTTCAAAACATTTATCGATCAGGCTAGGAAAGTTTACATCGCATAAAAGAAAGTACATATCTACGAAGTAAGGAAAGTCAATAGAAGATACTATTCAAGAGAGAATTTAAATAATTGAATAAAATTAATCATAAATACATTATATGCTTTTTTTTTTCAGCCTGGTAAGGATGATAAAGCGCACTTATGATACCAAATTCATAGCTAGAATACTCTTTTAAGATTCTGCTGACATAAAATCTCGTCAAACATAAATTTCTGTTCTTTTCAATTTTTCGGAAAATAATTTCGATTAAATTTACACACTTTTTTATCATAATTCTTTTGCATCTTTTTTCATTCTCATCTTTTTTTGATTACTTTCTCTAATATAAATTCTTTTATTCGCATATTCGCTGATAACTGAGTGAATTGAACAGAGTTTAGAGGCGAATTACGCAAAGCGCTTTGACGGTTTAAATCATGATTTCTTTGATGTACGGCCAAGAAAACAAAAAAATGCTTTGCATTGAATCTTTTAAATCTAACAACACAAAAAAAATTTGAATTCACGAAGTGCCATCAACACTTGACAAACTTCCTAAATACCTGGGAAAATCCATTTCAATACAACTTTCAATTATGAGTATTAGAATTCAGATATTTCAAAACGATTAAATCAAGAGCTATTGGACCCTTGTAACCGTTATCTTTAATTGCTTTTAACTTTTTAATGTAATCAGAAGGCAAGGAATGTTCGATGGCGCCAGAAATGATAACCAATTTATAATGAGGCGATGGAAGTTTTCGCTGGCGATTGGGATTCGAATACTGATAAGTGCGGCAAATTATCACTGAACTTTCAACTTTAACGTTCACTAAAAAGAAATCAGTTTTATTATTAATCAGCTTTCGATTTAAAAAATTCAAATAAATGACGCATTCATTTCTCGAATTTTCTCCAACAGAACCGAAGACAATTGACTTAAGAATAATGCTGTATTTCAAAACATGGAAGCTGCAGCATGGTTTAGCAATGCGTCGCAATTAAATGAATAATACATTGTTCGATTCATATGTCAATAAGATAAGAAAGATTTACGAAAATTGTTGAAAGGATTCGCAATTTGATTTTTTTTTTAAATTTCTTTAAATACCTTGAATTTTTATAAATGAAATCCTGCTCCCACACTGAACGTGTTCTAAATCCTAACATAGGATGTAAAAATACCGTCAAGTCGATGATAGCTGCTTTCTTGTATATCTAAATCATCAGAAAATGACCAAGGCACGTGCCATACGCATCCCCAAACTTCATCACCTTTTGATTGTTCCACTGATGCTACGGCTCCCATCCATCTTAGTCCATGATCATAAAATCCCAGTCGATAATTAAGCAATACACCTGTGCTAACGTATTTGGCAGATTTGATCTGTATAATAAATTATAGGTCAGATAAAAATTTAAATAAGCACTGTGAAAATTATTTCTAAACTATTACGATGCAGAGAAAATTTATTTTTGGTAACTACATTAACTTCATTTTCGCACCGAATTAGTCCAATCAAAATCATATGTCGTATGAAATATGCCACAACTTCGTCATATTATTTTCAGAACTTCATGGAACAATTTATACGATGCTATAAAGGAGAATTCAATAAAAAAAATTATCACCTACTTGTAAATGCATTCTTTCATCTAGTAAATTGCTGCCATAGGCAAAATAATAAAAACAATTGTCTGTATTACTAGCTTTCTGTGACATTATCTGCTGAAAAGAAAAAAAAAAAAAAAAAAAAAAACGGTAATCGGATATCGGATCACAGCGCGAATTCTTCATTTGGTAAGGCAATTCAGAGAGACAAATTTCGGCTATTATTCAAATCAGTTCGAGTTCCTCAACACTTCTTTGGATTTCAATAAATGAATTCAGTAGATATTCGGTCTCTAAAATACTGCATTCGACAAAATACTGATTCAACTAACACTCAAAAACCCCCATTAGTTCACTGAAAAAAGTATGATAAGTGCGAAGCTATGGAAACATTTCAACTGTCATCTCGACATCTAGTAATAAAAAAATGGCCACTTTTTCTTTTATTCCGATTGCATTGCACATTAAAAGGAAACAAACCAAATAAAAATAGGAATAACGAGTGCTGCATGTGAATTTACTGGCAAAAAATTTCAGTCATAGGTCTTTTGATAGTATTTGTATGTAACAATTAGTATGCCTCAGTAAGGCAATTCTGCATATCATAGAAAACGCATAGAGATTATACAAATAGGACTGCAAGGGCCATAAACAAAATTTTATAAGAAAAGCCATCTCTCGTGATCAACTAGTAAGTAAATTAAATGGATAAAAATGAAGACAAAGACGTGAATTCAATAAACCAGACTTCGACATTCAAATCACTGTCAACAATACTTTTGCTAATTATTTATTGCACACTTATTTTACTTAAACTTACCAAACAATACTTAGACTTATCAAATATGTAACAACTCTAAAAGCCGGAATAAAAGTCTTCCACTAATACAATATATGATAACCACACTACGTAGATTTGCATCATATTGTGCTCTAATTACCCAACAAAATCCATAACTTACATCTATAGCAATCTATTCTTATCCTAAAAACTGGATGAAACACAAAAAACTTTGCCATCGTTACAATTCTTCAATTGAATACAACTTTAAATAAGCCCAAGAAAAATCTGCGCAGCAGTCTAAAAAAATTTCATGGAATCAGTAATAACTGATAAAACTTTTTGAAATTTCAAATCTATTGTTCTCAACATAATCATATTTTTGAACAATGCAGACTGTCCTAATACAATGACCAATAAACAACGAAGTAAAAATAAATGCCAATAATCAAATAATCAACGTCAACATTATAAAATATAAACTGAAGAAAAAAGAAATACGCGAAAAATTATTGACCAATCACTGTCCTGTTTGCATAACATTTTGACCTTGCATGATTTGAGAATGTGATTGAGCGACTGAAAAAAATTATAAATTATTGTTTCATGCGTATTTTATATGTGAACTGTGTCAATCAAATTTTTAAATAATATCACTCATAAGCCTAAGGCTAGAAAAAGTTAAAATTTTATTAATCCGATATTTTAAACAATGTTCTAATATAATCAGTCTATCAGTGTGGACTGTTAAACTCAATTTTACACCTCTTATTGCATGTCTTACCCTTAGGAATTGAAACATAAAAAATGAAACGCAGCATTTTTAGAAAAATTGAAGGCACACTGAAAATTCGGAGCAAATTAATTTATATTATTAGTTCTATGAATATAAATGATACAATGATTTTGAACCAATATAATGAAAGTGATCAGTCATCCGCATCTCTAATGAATCAACGGTCATCGGTTTTCTATAATTAAGTATTCAAACTTACGTATTCGAAAAATATCGCGGTTCACATCTTGTGTTTGGACCATCTGTGCAGCAACAGCTATAGGTGGTTCAACAACAGATACAGGATTGGTTGCATTTGTATGAGTACCACAGTAATTACCAGCAAAACCATTGATCATGTTGTGCACTGTGTAATCCATCTGACCTGTAGACAGCAACCCTAAAATCGTACATATTTTCGATTTATTGATTTTTCAGAAAAGCGTACAATACAGCAAAAAATTTTAAAATGTCATCTGTATTTAAATCCAAGAACTGTGATCGTGAATATCTCCGATAATGAATTAAAAAGTAACTCAAAAATATTCAATCAAAATATTCCTTAGAAAAAACTGACAAATCAAAGCACGAGTATTTTCAAAAATTAAAATAGAAAATATCTAAAACCGAAATAATTCATAGTCATGTTTTTCTGAAGACGAAACACTATCTAAATTAACTAAATTACAACTCGCTACAAATTTGTTTCTTCATATAGAAGTGTATTCCTTACAAATAAAAAACAATTTTGCATTTTTTAAGGAAACGGATCCAAAAAAGAAATAAAAAAATTGACATGTTTTAGCAGTTCAAAATTTTTTACCGGCATTTTGCAATAAAGCATCAGACGGAGATTCATTAGCGCAACCAGCAGGAGGAAGGACTGTTGTGCCCGTATATCGAAACAATGGATTTTTCAAATCCAATGTATTGCTAACTCGAGTTTGTCCTAATTCTGCCCATATTTCAACATCATAGCTCTGCCTGGAACATATGCTTAACATATTTCTTTGCTAATTAACAGAAATACCAGAAACTGTGCGGTTGCAGAATACAGTTTTCATAGCATCAAAGCTCAAAGCTTTAAATCAATTTTACTTTATATTTGATTTATTTCTAACCATTTTATCACATCCACTATCATTTCTCTAAGAAAATACTTCATCCAATTCTAGTTTTTCACGTTTTGTTTTTTATATAAAAAAATAAATTGATATTTCTGAATATTTAGTTGAAACTATTTAAAATTGTTAAGACAAGATTACCTTTCATTAGCAAGCATTTTGATAGCACCTCGAACTATCTGGCCACCATAAACCATTAAAGGTCTGTCAAAAAGACACCGAACTTGATACCAATGCGTTAAAGGTTCAGTGGGTGCAGTAGACAACCAAACCGTTTCGCTAAAAACATTAGACTAGAAATATAAGTGGAAGATTCATATTTCTATTTTCTTAGTAGAACGCCCATTTTTGTCGAATCAGAATTTGTAAAAACTAAGGCATCATAAATTATAATTTAACAGGTGAGATTTAATATCTGGAACAATAACGAATAATACAAGTGCAGTATCTGTATGCAAAAAGAAAATAATCACTATAATTTTTTCTCTGTCAAATTACATTAGATTCTGTATGATACTAGGTTTAGAATTATTGATTTAATCAATGTCACAATAAAATGAAAACTCACGTTGAGCCAATAAAAGCGACATCGAACCAAGATGCAATTCCATGAACATGTCCAGCTTTTGCGGCTTGGAATTCAAATGGCACGTGGATTTTGTGCAACAATGACTCGGGATCCTTTTCGAAATCTATAGTCCATTTAATACTTCCCGACATCAGACAATTTACATGCCAAGTATCCTGAAAATATCAACTTTAGCAAAAAAGAAATAACTGAGGCAAGGAAAAAAAAAACTGAAAATGAAGCAAACAATCATTATTCGACTTTCTTTTGAAAAGGAAACATCTTTTAACAAAATATACAATAATTCTTTGTAAAAGAAATATACAACATATTTCTTTTACTGGATCGATCTCATGAAATTTAAACAAAAACTCTGATCACCAACCACAACTGGTTGCTTAAATATTTCAGCAAGTGCCTGAGGTCGCAAACTGGATAAATTGACACCATGGAAACTTTCTTGACACCAAAAATTTGCTTTTGATGTTTGTTCAATATAAAGACCTTCATCGTTGAATAAAGCAATGTGTAATTCTCCTCGAGATGGAAACATTCTGCCTATTAATAAGTACAGTAGAAATATTCAAAGAAAGAAAAGCTGCATTAGAATTAATGTAAAGAAAGTTTTCTTTGAAAGGACAGCTTATAACAAAAAAAGAATAACGTGCATTTATGACAATTTTTTGCACCGACATAAATGCAAAGAAACATTGATGTTAACTGTACAACTAATTTTTGAGTTATTCTTACGTAATAAGTGAAACAAAGAAAATGGTTTGACAGCTTCCAAAACTAGTTCTTTCTCGAATTCAATTTTATTGATGCATGAATGAAATTAATAGGAAATAAAAAACATTATGAATACGAGACTAAATTTTTGACTAAACATCTGCTAGCAAATGTTCCAATAAAGCTCTTCATAATAAGGTCGAAAAAACTATCAATTTAATTCCAGCTTAATCAAAGTGCAGTTTTCTGAAAATTGCAGTGCATCAGTGTGCATAAAATGTTCTATAACAGTTGCCATCTACCGGGAAAACATTAAATTCGATAGAAAAATAAATGGTTAAGACTGTTTGAAAATACTTCTTATTGCATAATTTCGAGCACAGAAGGGAAAAAAAAAAGAAGAAAAAAGAAAGAAGAAAAAGAATCTGATGGAAAGTCCGTTAAGCAAACATGGTTTGATTTGATTCATAAATTTGACAAAAGAAAATTCACTGATATGAGTCTAGTGAAGCAACGGATGCAAAAGTACTGGGCATAATCTCTCTCTCTAAAAATGAAATTATTGATTTGCATAAAAGCAAAAAAGATAACTATGTAAAAAGAAAACATAGAAAGTAAAAAATATATAGAATAGGAATATTTGAAATGTACCTCCTGGCTTAAGAAACTTTCTTGCATGAATATAACTTTCAAGCATTCGTTCGTTTACAAGCATATATCCCATTGGTTCTGATATAATGATATCTACAGGTTCCGGTAATGTGATATCTTCCACTCGCCCAGCAATAATTGTTATCTTATCAACTAAATTATTACACCGAACAAGTTCCTGGAAATTTAAAAATTTTTTAAATCAAAGTATTTCCTCTTTTTCGATATTTTTATTTACTATTGTTATTTATACATATGTACGAAAGTTCATATATAATATATATAAAAAAAACTAACTTCACAATGTATCGCCATCGAACTTGCTTCTACAGCATACACATGGCGAGCTCCAGATTGTATTGCAAAAAATGAAAGAATACCGCTTCCTGCTCCCACATCTAATACTACCTTCAAGCAATTTGTTATAGAAAAGAAAAAAAACTGTTATCTAGTAGTATCATGACCAGAAAAATCTACGATTTATCTTACCTTATCAACAAAATCTTTTGCATTTACATGAATGGCTCGTTGATATGTTGATGTCCGTACATAATCTTGCATCATGTTCTGTTGTTGCGATAAATATCTAAAAAATCCGCAGTTTCTTAATTGTGTGAATCAAAAATCCTCGTCTTACGATTTATCAACTTCTACATTTCTCTCTGAAATGCTGCAATTTTACCATACAATAAGAGTCTAAAATCTCAAAATACTCGTATAAAGAGAGACAATTCCAACTTTTTGTAATAAAATTACTTCGCATTCTAAAAAGAAAGTACCCATAGAACTGGAAGTATTGCATAGCCGACGCGTGTTCGGTTCGGGCATCAAATACTGATACTTTTTCAGTATCATTTACCGGTGATAATGGTCGGGAAGGTTTCAGCGACTGGCACATTTTAAAAGCTGCCAAAAAATCCGATATTTCTAAAATTATTTGACAATAGCACTAGTGAAAGAGTCTCGTTTAAGACTAGCGTTTTTTTGTCATAATTGATTCTCAAAAAAGCTGGAAATAATGGACTCTATCAAAGACTTAATCATCAACCAACTCTAACTGTAAATAATTCAAAAATAACAAATATGGAAGGAATAATAATTTTAAAATTTTGCAGATAAGTTCAACATAAAAAATGAATTTAATAAAACTGAATTCAATTGAATTCAACATAACTTCTTATTACACTGAATTCAATACAACTTCTATTACAAACAATGCAACAAAAGATTTTTCATAATAACAACTGATTTAGCTGTAAAAAATAAACAAACCTTTGGTATTTCTAAAACATAAAATTTTTGTACTTCCAATTTCCATATCATTTTCTCGATCCAGGAAACCTAGCATCATGGTACCTAGTCGGAATATGCTTAGCAACGGAATAGGCCACCTCCATAATTCAACCTCATTCTCATCTGAAATTGAATCCAGACAAATTCCAACCTCTTAAATATTACCAACTACTTGTTCCAATTATATTCTCTTTAGCTAAACCAGGAAAAATGATCAGTAAAAAATTTTACCAAGAATACAAACAGAACAATTGTCAGCTGTGATGCCAACTGCAACAGAGGACGTATTTTGATGGCTTGTTACGGCAGTACCATCTTCTTCTAAATCTACGAAACGAGCACGACCAAATAACCGTATCGCCATCACACTTCTTGATTATAACTCTTAAATCATTAAAGCATCTCTTGGAATTAAAATTTGAATTACAGCAGAAGAGGATTAAATGAAAATGTCCTCAACGATGCCAAATAATTTCAAAGAAAAATGACGCAAAACAATTAAAAAAACAAAGTTTGAAGGAAATAACGTAAGTGAAAATTAATAAGGACATTAATACTTCATTAGTGGATGATAAACATGAATTTCCTTTCATTTAAAGATCGACTTATTAAGCATTTAATCACCCTTTTCTTTTGATAACGCACATATATCACTTATCAGTCCTGACGGATCTCTAAAATAGCCCGCAGAATGCATCAATTACTCTCATATTAATCCCCACAAACCATCAACAATACCAACTCCACTTTAAAACTCCGAATATTTCACGCTCGTACCTTAAAATTCATATCAAAGAAAGCCGACCATACCATTTTCCACTCTTCAGAAAACATGTCCCTGGTTGGCGAGCATGGCCGGAATGCAATAATATCATACCAGCTAAATTTTCTATTTCTTATACTTACAGACGTGAACTATGTACTGATTCATGTTTAACTTTTCACTATTTAACCCATATTTTATCTATGTGGTTCTTTGTTTTTTTCAAAAGAATTTCTCAATTGCTTGAGAATTACCTAATTTTCTCTTCAAAAATTTTAGACATTTGAGAATAATAATGGAATGATGAGAAATGATGCCAGACTAGGGTCTCAGTCTTGCAAATCTAAGAAGTGTTGTTGATGTTGAGCAATCATGGAAATTTCTGATGTGATTGTAATTAAGATACATCCTGAATATATTCAAAATTATTGAGGATGAGCGCAATAATCATTTATTAAAATGAAAGTGATAAGAATGATGAACTATTTGATATCACAAACAACCGCACATCTGTGAATGGGAAATATCTTTGTCAGTTTTACTGTTACTGATTTTCCATTTCACTTTTCGGAGATAAACTTGTTCCGTTCCCATCACCGTTATCATTTGAGTCATCGTCGCTGTCTTCTCTTTCTGAGATGCCTGTAATTCATCTTGCCAGCAAGTAAGAATCGTCTCGAAGAACTGTCAATAAATGAGGTCTTAATTGTATCTCAGGAATATGCGGCATTATAAAAATAATAAGAAATCAGGTAGTGTATTGTTTTGGAGATTTCTACGAGAATAATGCAAATATAATAGGCAATTATAAAGTTCACCTCCTCCAACTTTTTTTAACACTCCATCTTCTTTCGTTTTGCATTCCTCAGCAGTCATTGTTTCTTTCATCTCTGCAATTTTTCGTTATAAGCAGAGAACAGATAAAAGTGACTGATGCATTTTACAGTATGCTTATAATTTCAGGTGATATCAATGTCGAGAATAAATTCGATTAGTTGGCCGAAAATGACATTTAATATTTTTCTGATGATAAACTATGCTCAGGAACTCACCTGATGTTTTAGACGTCATAGATGGTTGAAAAAGTGAGAAGAGCCATTCACTAGATTTCTGGATTTCTATAATGTTTAAATTCTTTGCAGTTGTTTCATATCATTAAATGCAAATTAATTTCGCACTTAATTTAAATTGGCTCTACAGTGGAAAATTTGAAAGAAATATATCAATTTGTGAAGAATGTTTGTATTCATTTCCGACCTACTCTTGATGATTAGATGAGCTCATTAGAAAATATGAAAATAACCCGATCTAGCTTGATCCATCGCACTGGTAAGATTTTCTACTTTTCTGCCAACCTAAAAAAAGAATTCTCCAATTTTCATCTAAACTAGAAGAATTATAACAAGAAATTTTACAGTATTATTCGATTATTTTTATACAACATAAACGATGTGTCATTTATATTCAAATCAAATGATTGATGACATGACAAAAATTATTTTTCTATTTTGTAGCCTATTTATTTGTTTCTGTTTATTTATGCATTATATTTATGGAGTTATTCATTATTTTGTTGCTAGAGAAAGATAAAACTACTTTCTTCAAAGTTTAGGGAAGAGCCTGAAAAGACATTCTTCAGAGGGAAAAGATGATTATATAAATTTGCATGGTGACAGCTACATTTATTTTTTCTGGTGCAAGAGAACAGAAGAATTTTGAAGTATTTTAATGGGTGCAGTTGAGAATTTTTTTTTTTTTTTTTTTTTTGAAAAAAAATTCTTACAAGAAAGAAATCCACAATTTCATCGATCAAAAAAAATTTTAAATTTTGTGACAGTGAGATGAATGAATCAGAATATGTGCCTTTTCTGCACATATCTGATGCGTTTATCTTATTAGCATATAAAGGAATGAATTGCAGTATTTGCAAAACCAAACTTCCGAGAAATCTGAAGTCTTCTAAATTCCAAACCGTGGATATTAATGTTTCGACAAATTTTTGTTTCTCGTGAAAAGAAAATTCAAGCTATCATGGGACGTGAACTAATATAAGACATACTGAAGAAACATAGTTTCGAGCTTAATGAGCTTAATAAGTTCGGAACTATGTTCTTCAGCATGTCTTATATTGTTAACGAAAATCATACCGCAGTCGAATCAAATTGAAAACTTTATTAGTTACTGTTTCTGGTACATTTGCTTCCTAAGAATGATTTGAAGTAAAAGTGAGATGCGTGCAAATGTTGCATTAGAAAGATAGCTGAATAGATACAAAAAATGAAGAAATCTATAAAAAAACAAATGTCCCTTGTCATAAAACAATACAGACAGATAGATGTATGTTACCAATTGAGTCGCTTGCACTGCACTTTCAAGAGCAGCCTCAGAGAGACTGCGAGTAACACTGCTTGCCGCTGTCAAACTGTCCTTTACCATTTCCTTTCCTTAATTTCATATTTATGCAAATCTTATTAAGATATTTATATGTCCAAAAGTTCTTGAAGGGAACAGTAGTTTTACCTTTTGGATGTAAAGAAATTTTAGCGCGATACCTTTGGAAGCAGTTTGGATCGTTCCTTCCACAATTTCTAATCCTTTAGAAGCAGCGTCTTGTGTCATTTTTGCACCAATCGCTACACCAAGTTCCGCAAGTTCTTTGCTACGAGTGGTGACATCATATGTCACTTTTACAGCATCAGACGTCATTTTTGTGCCGAGTTCTGCAAGTTCTTTTCCACGGATTGCAGCGTCTAATGTTAGTTTTGTGCCAATAGCTGCACTCTGTTCTGCAATTTCTTTTCCACGGATTGCAGCGTCTAATGTTAGTTTTGTGCCGAGTTCTGCAAGTTCTTTTCCACGGATTGCAGCGTCTAATGTCATTTTTGTGCCAATAGCTGCACTCTGTTCTGCAAGTTCTTTGCCACGGATTGCAGCGTCTAATGTCATTTTCGCTGCATCATATGTCATTTGTGCACCAACAGAAGCACCCAATTCGGCCAATTTTTTGCTACGTGTAGCTGTCTCGTAAGTGAGTGCAGCACCACGGTATGCCATGTCTTTGGAATAACGATAGGTTTGGCCGACAGCGGCTTGCATGTACTGCAAGTTATCACGAGCAACTGGAAACAGTATAGCATTGGGGGAAATGAATAAAGAGATCTGTTGGAAAAATATTAAAAAAGAATTAAAATTCTTTAAATTTGACGAAATATTTAAACAATCGATTCTTTAATCTTTCCCTTAATCATCTTCTCTGTATTTTTTTTTTTTTTTTAATATGCTTACCTAGAATTCCTTCAGTCGCTAATCTGTAAGCGTCTATTAATCCTTTACTTATTCGATCAGCATAGTAACTAGCATCGATCATTAAATCAGCCAAGTAATTTGATTTTTTGGCGATAAGTGCATCAAGAAGTTTTGCTTTTGCAGAATCTCGATCTTTTAGGAATGCATCCAATTCCTTCTTGTCATTGTAAAATTCATGTGCACGACTCAAAATTTTGTCAAGTGCTGTATCTAACGTTGCAAGAACCTGTAACAGGATATTAATTAATTATTCGTTTATATCTTTTACTATTTATCAGCATGCCAATTACCAATCTATATAAATAAAAATGTGAATGTTCGTTGATACTTTTGACATAACGTTGCAAGCTCTTCATCGATTGCTTTGAATTTTTGAAACAATGTTGCATTCGAATAGATCCGTGTTTTTATTTAAATATACCTACTTTTTTTTTAACCTGTCACATCTGTGACAAAAGGAGCCTCGAATGTAAATAGCGCAATGACAGTTATTGTAAACAAGGAGTACTAAGAGTCAAGTGGCGCAACATAGTTTCAAAGGAACGACAAATATATTTATCGCAAAACGGCTAAACATATTTACTACCAAAAGAATAAGCATGTTTACCATCAAAAGGACAAATGATTATTTACTGCCAAAAGGTTCCAATTCAACAAAGTGAGGCTAACCAATCAAAAGGCGATAGGGGAGATCAGGCATGGGAAGGAGCCCCAAAAGGATTTAAAAGGTCAGGATTTGGAGCTGAAGTTCGAAGTTCATACACCAACACAGCTACAGTAACAGTTCGGAGTTTCATGGCAAGAGTGGCGCGGTCCAGCTAGCTCTCAATAAATTTCTCCAGAATTACCCAGTCGCTCTTTGCCTTTACTTATGATTGTAATTTATGAAAAACCTTTTCACTTAATGGTATTTTCTGACTGAAATAATCTTTTAAAATGGTAGCTTCTTCCGGCGTGAGAACTTTGCCGAGGACATGACTGGATGTTAGTGCTTCTACTATTTTTTTTGCAATCTCGGATACTACAATCTGCAATGGATAAGTGGTAAGGACATGAATTTTTTTGCTTTGAAAAAATAATAAGCTTTTGAGCCAAACATTATTGGATTTAAGATTATTGAGTGCTTACATAAATTAATTCCCTTGTAAAAAATTTACCTATATTTAGCATAAATGATAAAGTTTTATTAAATATTGCCAGTTTGAATTCAAATTCATCGTTGAATCGAAAGCTATATTGTACTGATATTCAAATTTGGTGACTCAGATTAAAACAGAAGCATATTCAAAGTGCCTGAATTATGAAACAAAAGAAAAACCTCCTTTTCCTCATTGATATGATCTTGTTCTACTGATAATTGATCCCTTTTCTCGATTTCGATCAACTTTTTGGCAATATCTTCACCTATAATTCATGATTCCTCTTAATTATAAGTAATAATTAGCCTTCTTCGTTGTCTTATTATCTGTGCTGCTATAATTCAATGTTTTAATTTAATAACGCTCTTTAAAATGAGTAAATTTGATATGACGAAGAAAAAAAAATCTAAATTGATTAATTACAGATTCAATACGAATCAAATTGAATTTATGTTACAAATATAACTATGAATATTTGACCTATAACATCTTTATTCACTTTATTCGATTGTGTTGTTAAATCAGTAGCTAATGATTGCAAGACATTGGTATCTAATACGATATCGTCGTCCATTTTTTCATATAGTAACTGATCTTTTTTCATCATTTCGATTGGGAGCAAATCAATATTCGATGTGCTTTGTGGACATTGTTCTGAATTATAATTGATGATATTAACAAATGTTAAGAATTTCAAAACAAATCAAAGTAACGCTTGCTCGAGTTAACAATATCTCTTGAAATATTTGTATTTTACAAAGGAATTGATAAATGTCCGACATTTTCATTAGTTCTTCAAAATTACGGCCAAAAATGTTTTCAAAAACATTTGAAACATGAAGCGTAATTAATTACCAGAAGGAATATTTGCTGGAGATGATGCCGTTTCAATTAAGGGCTAAAAAAATCAGTATTATTTTGTTATAATTTTAATTTAACTAACTATTCTAAATTCTATTTTATAGAATTTATAAGTGGTTAATATAGTGTTTCGCCTTCGCTCATTATATCTTGTCTTTTTGTTATTTCCACCACTTACTATACTGAAGCAGAAATGCATAGATCTGTATTAATTCATAAACAAATTTTTTGTTTTCAGAGAGCTGTCGAGTTAATTATGGAAGTTGTACCTAAAAAAAGCTTCACACGATCTGGTCTGGAATAAATTTCAAAGCTCAGGATGAGGAACTGATATTTCCTTTTAATTCATTCAGTTTGTCATAAAAATATTGGAAAAACAAGGTTTTGCTTAACCCTTTATATCAAGCTCTTGCAAATTTAATGCATTCTCTCGGTGTTTACCGGGAGAATACATTAAATTTGCAAGAAATTGATTTTAAAAAATTTAAATACCTTATTTGATAGTATTTCCGACTTTAATTCATATTTTCCTGAAGTTTCTATTGTTTTCTTACTCTCTCTACCACAACTTTGCAATATTAATTCTTCCCGTACTGTTTTTGCATGCAATACTTCCCCATTCTCCAACTTTTTCTCTTTGCTTTTTTCGATCTCATATCTCTTTCCTCCACTTTTTCTCACATCTTTTATATCTTCTTTTTTTTTATGATTTTTTATTACTTCCATCTTTTTTTGAGAGGTTTTAAACTTCTTGCGCTCCACAGATTTTTCTTCTGTCTTTTTTTTCTTCTTTTTTATTTTATCTTCCTTTTTTCTTTCAATCATATCTTGTTTAGTTTTATCCTTTGTCGTCTTCGATCCATATTCTATCCTCTTTATCTTATCATTTTTGGATTCTGGGGATGAGATTGTCACAGAATCTTTTCTTTTTGATTCTCTCTTTTTAACAGCTACTGTTGGTAGAATTTCCTGTGGTTTTTCCAACGAAGATGCTCTTGACTTGCTCGTAGAATCTGATTTTGAAGAAGTTGAACTACTTTGAGGAGTTTTCTTTCCTTTAATTGGACTTTTCGGGCGGCTCAGTCTGAAAATGCTTCTGACTTTTTGAATTATGCGCACTTTTAGTTGTAATAATGCAACTTTTATTCAAAAACGCACTTTTGCTTCTTTAGTGTTAAGAAAATTGCTATGATAATAAATTGCTATGATAAATAATTGTCACAAGAATCACGACCTATTTTTAACCTGAACTCGAACAGTAGCATCTATTTGCGGATGGCATAATTTGCTGTCTTTGAACTTAATTGGATAATATATAACAACTTTTAACAATATAACAGCATAACTTCTCACTTTTGAAGCTTTTGAGATAGAGATGGAACCGTTACTCAATAATCTTTAAAGATTGCGATTTGTAAAAAAAACACTTACATACAATTGAAAAATTGAGAAAAATTATCAGACGTGAGCTGTTTTTCAGTTTATTTTTGGCAAATTCTCAAATAATTTTTTAAATTAATGAACCTATATAGTTAAGTGCTGTAAATCAAAATAAAAATTAGTCCACACCTTTGCTTGCAAATAAAGACTACAGTTACAAAGATATAAACCTAGTTATTTATAATTTACTGAACTCATCTAATTAATAAACAGTTAGGGCTTAAGAAATTGATACATATTTGTGAAATCCTTGTTCGTTAATAACGGTTTCTGTGGTAACGCTTTATTCACCTGAAACAACTATAATCGAAATATTCACTCAAAAATATTGAAACTGTATGCCAATTTTAGAAAAGCAAGAAACAAATATGAATTTTGCATAACTTTTAAATCTTATTTCAAAAACCCTTTGGTAAAAAGCTTAAAATTCAGAATACTAACACTGATTGAGCTGGGACGTCCCTTCATCGAAAACAACCTAAAAACAACACGACATGAGAACTGTAAAATTTGAGATTGCTTGCAGTAAGTTCTGTATTAGAACATTTCCCATCTGAAGCATTGCGATTTTCCGCCATTCAGAATGCAATCGAACAAGTCTCTATGTTATGCACATTCAGATATGCACAAAACTGTTATCTTTATTTGTATTTTTTTGATCGCAAACAATTGTGAAGAAAAGAAATGAGGAACATAATGAGCAGTTCCTGATCTAAATTATCCTTGAATACGCCAAACATTTAAACTTCACTGTAAAAATCATAACCCGATTCATTTTTAGAATCAATTTTCGGCGTCATTTTTTTGAATAACAAAGTAGTTGAGAATGCGAACTATTTAGCATTAGACGCAATACGATTCGTGGCTGCTGACAGCAAGGCTGGCATATCATATCAAGACTGACATATGACATATTCGTTTGTACACTTAACAACGTGTCTTTCCCTAACTTTACATTTCTTGAAAAACAAAACTCTTCATTTTTCTCATCGATTATCGGATTGATTTCTGCATCGACTCTCTCGAATATTTCTTCCTCATCATGGGCATCAGCTGGGGTAGCAGCAGCACTAAAATTTATCATCTATTATATCCAATGTTTCAATCATTTCTCCACTTCAGCTAGTATTTTATATTCTTCTGTTGATAAAAATTTCGAAGCTTTCACAAAATTTAGTATCAGTAAAGTTCTTCTGCTCTAAGACAGTAAGATGACAATTTATGGAGAAATGCGAAGGCGTCATACATTTATTTTAATTTACGTGTTTGTTAGATTTTCAAGATCAAAATTTTGAATTAGTTCAGAAACTTCAAATTTTGAAGTATTCTAAATAGCGTACACTTGAAACATGGTACCAGCACTGATTCTTACTTGTGTCTGACCACTGAAATTAATCACAAGAGATTAGCTAATTTTGAGGCAAAGTCTAATCAGATAATATTCTTGACTTTAATCCACACGAAAATATAGCATCTTCCTTTTTAGATAAATTAAAGAAAAACACATCGTGATTCAATACTCAATAACAATAAAGGGAATGATCTCTGAGATATCGTAATTAATTTTGAATGTTGTTTGATTTGAATATATCATATAAAACTATCAAAAATTAAAAATCAGAAAACTTTAAGGATTCAATAAATCAGATTTTGTTAAATCCATACGTTATGGTTGCAAATTTATTTTGTCTTCTTTTAAAACGAGTCCGTAATTGGCTAAGCTCTTTTTCTGTCAAACCTTTCCTTTTTTCTGGAATATTACTTTCTGAAAACAAAGTAATTTATACAATTTTGAGAAGAGATATGATTAATAAGACTGTTCTGCTATAAGATAAATGAATGAAACACAAAAGACTTTTCCTAATTAAACTTATCTATCCTCAAACACTATTCAAAGATCTTTATCTAATTTTTATAATCTGTGCTGTGTGGTTATTTGCCGAATGCTAGTCCTCATTTCAGTCTTAATCATTCCTTCCTTTACCGTATTGTCCCAACCATCATAGAAAAACTTACTTTTAAATAACTCTTTAATACTAACGAATAAGAAGTTTTTCGAGTAACAAGTAGAATGATAATACCAAATGTAGTATCATTTAACACATTACATTTACAAATTACCGGAACCGAAATGTTACCTGACATTACTGACAAGTGAACTGCTCAATGGAAATGCAAGAAAAAACATATCGTGGCTTAACTCTTCTCTGTTGCTTATGAATTATTGGCAAAAGATGCAAATTTTGAAGTGCGACAATTCATCTGCATAAGTAAATAAACATTAAATACGGTAGGTACGGTAATACAGCAAGCTTTATGCAATGAGTAAATGCAGCAAACATAGAGACTGAATATGGCCATGACTTAGATCACACAAAAACTTGGCATGCAATCAGATGCGATTCCATACTCCGCTAGGATATTCTCTTGAATGATATTCATTGCATACCGTCCCAATCTTGTTGATAGAAAGAGGCGGACGTGAAATACTTGGTAGAGATGATAGGATTGGATTGAATTGGATACGTATCTGGGTTAATATGTCGCGTACTTCCGTGAACTTTAAAATATTTAAGCATAAAAGGATGTTGCAATTCGATATGGATTTTCATTAGGTTGTGGTTCTCCATTGGTCTGTCTATTCCTCTCTCATTGGCGTATTGTTTCTTTTTCTAGCAGCTGCCATTTTTACGTTACTCTGGTCATTCTACGTCATCTTTGTCTAGTAATGTGTTTAAATTAATCAGACTAAACAGTCTGATTATGTTGTGGTCGGTCCAAAGAGAATTTTGGATTGAAAGCGACGAATGTTTTTGCTATGGTGAGTGCAGTAATTCGAAAAGTACAGTAACTCTTTGTGCTACTCAACACCGGATTTGCTGTTTACCTTCCAGCAGATCCATCCCAAGATACTTATGAGACTACCATTGCTTGTATATTGGCAGACTCTCACGATGAGTTACACTCTTCACAGTTCTGTTGTCTGAATACAGCTATTGAAAATCTGTACAATTATGTGCCGGAAATGTCATCCCTTTAGTGTGGTTGCTCTTCCTTTTTTTCCTTTTTTGAATTCATGGCTATTTCTATTGGTTAAGAATAAATAATCCTAAAATAGAGATATTTAAGGATAAAACTTCGAATTAGTTTTGGAAGAAATGGAGATCGAATTTTTGAGCATAAATTTTATTCATTGCATGAATTATCATACCGCGCCTAACATTCCTTTCTTCGTTAGTGTCATTTTGTGTTTTGATATTAAAAAAAAAAAAAATTCCACTGCAGCAATGGGTGCCGATGAGCCACGATTTCGCGTACTACACGTTAGCAATATCTCGATGACAGCAACTCGTGAACAGATATATCAGCTTTTCGCTTTTATTGGACGAATTGATGAATTTAAGGTCGGATTTATCATTCCATTCACAAAATTTAATTATTTATAAATCTAAATTTTCTGTCATATAGGGAGAAATATTTTAATACTGCTTGATAATGTGTGTTCATAGTTTCTGTCTTCGCCTTCATAATTTGATCCTCTCATTCCTGTTTCCATGCTAGAATCTAACCTTTAGCGAGGACGGAGAAAGCGGAAAGATGGGAAATATTTTATTATATGTTTCTTGATTGATTTCATGATGATTAATGATCTTAGCTAGGGAAATTACTCAGAGATGAAAAGGTTTGTCGTGGTTAGTAATACTCTTCATTGTTTTTTTAATAATAATTGGATTCGTTCAGATTTACCCTTCTGATAATCATCCACAATTATCGACATTTACTCAGAAATTTGCGTACGTTAAATTTGAAGATCAGAAATCAGTCGAAGTGGCACAACATCTGACGAATACTGTCTTCATCGATCGTGCTCTCGTTTGCATTCCATCTATTTCAGGTTCATTAAGTTTTAATTTTTACTCAAATTTATGAAGTTTCAATTGTTTACTTCTTTCTAGCTGAAGCTGAGTACTTGAAATTAGTAAACTGTTACGCTACATGCAATTTTTCTTATAACTAATTTTTGCCAAACTATAAACATAAGCCGTTCTTTCATTTCTTGTACATCTATGGTCAGTTTATTTGAATACTCGAGTTGCTTACAGTCCATTCATAGATCTTCAGGATATTAGTAGTTATTTTTGTACATAAAGACAGAATATCCTGGTTTTCGAATGATGATATATATAGAAAAATTATTTATAGATACTATACCGGATGAAGATACAGCACTGAAAACAGGCGGACCAGCATGGCCAGGACAGCGTCAGTTACCACCAAATGTTGTTAATCAAATCCAGGATTTAGGAGACGGGCAACAAATGGTTATTTCATTTTTGATTACTTCAAATTATGAAATTAAAGTCAATTTGTTTAGGTAGCGGCTAACCGAAGTGGGAGAAAAAAGGGTAAAGATGAGAGATTTGAGGATAAAGTAACTCTTCCCAGTTCACCTGTATTTTAAATTTGTTAATATTGATGTTAGGTTACAACGAAATGGACCTTAAGCAATAATATGTGTTTCATTTGTTTCAGTTTTGTCGATTACAGATCGCCGTTGAAACGCTTATTGCTGTTTGTTGCTTAAGATTTTATATATAGTTATCAATTGAGACACTAGAGGATCTGTTTTGCAAGTGATAGATAGTGTGAAATGTTCTAAGGAGGTTTAAATCGACAAAATTAGTGAATTACTGATGGCTTGGCATTTGTAATCTACCAACAACCTTTGTTGTGGTAATTTGTGAACTCATCTGGTTTACCATTATATTCATAGGTGCTTAGTGTCTATCTATTCTGTTGTCCATCCCATGAATGCGTTTCTGCTGATTTGAGAGAAGCTGTAAATTTTTGAAGGTTCGAAAAAAATCCAGAATAACGGAGAAACATCGCATCTTGCTGGATGGAATTCTTTGGCCGTTCCTTCTGAAGTGAAGTTCATGGAGATCGCTTTAACAAAAAATTCAGCAGTAGCTGTCCTTTATCTTTATTTAAATTTCTATTTCAGTAAATTGGTATAGAGTGATTGAATTGTGAAATCATGCACATCCACATGTACAAATACAGACTGTGCAATACCGAAGTCGGAATTTGGTGGGTCCTCCGTGGCATCTCAGCACCAAACGGCCCTTATTCTCTTACATATGTCTATATTTTTAGTTTTACATGAAAAAAAAAAAAAATCAAGTTTTATCCACAGCTCAAAGCACTCGTCCTCATCAAACAATTGTTTTTTAGTAATTGACTTAATGTGCTTTATTAACATGCGCATTTCAAGATGAAGATTTTTCTTGTATTCGAAAAAAGCAATTGTTTGAATTATATTGTTATGAGCTGATGAAATTCATAAGACATAGTCCCCGATTTTTACTAACAATTTTACTAAGTTGCCATGCTATTTTCAGTTGCTTACAGTGGATCCGACATTGACGGCGCTTGGCTTACCACCGTATCCTACATTGAGTGCAAACACGGAAGCATCAAAAGTAGAAGAAATCCGTCGTACTGTATATGTTGGCAATATACCGAAGGACTGTGCTGGTGAAGAAGTGATGAAGTTTTTCAACGACAGCATTGGTGAAGTAAGTTCATTTCTTTGTTTTTTATGGAAGAATTTAGTAATTATTTTATACAAAATTGCTTAAAAGAGCGGTTTGTATCATTTAGGCTCACTATTTATTGCGGCCGTTCTTATTTCTGTAATACTTAATCCAAAAAATATAGTCGCGCCGTAGAATTAATATCTCACATTCCATTTATTCATAAAATACATTAGGGAAAAAATTTTTCAATGATAAAAAATTATATGAAAGCTTTATTAGTTGTATCATCAATTATTTGTTTTGGTTTTTTTGCTTTTCCAAACGTAAATAGAATTGATTTCTTTCCATCTTTTTATAACTGTGTAAATTACTGTACTATAGTAAGCGAAGTTTATACAGAATGATAGAAGCCATATGTAGTACATTTTCCCTGAAAATAATTTTGAAAATATATACTTGTAAGCTTAGGATTCTCATGAATAAAATATCTTGAAAGAAATATCAAATAAAAATTTATAGAATGAAGAAAAAAATGAAAATATACCTCCGCCTACAATATGAATGACTGCTAAACGCGTCTCTCTAATTCCATGTCTGAAGTTTACTGTTCTTTTAAAGCTTATAAATATCAGTTGATTGATTATTTTTCCAGATAAATTAATATTCAATATGAATCTTCCACCACCAAAGCACAAAAACCAGAAAAAAACTATGCTAAATATGTCTGTTAATTTTTTAAAATCAATAGACATATTTAGTATAGCCGTAATTTTTTGCTTTGGTGATCACTCATCAGTGCATAATTTATTCTAATTAGCATCCAAGTTTGAACGCACTTTGATCATAGATATTATACTTGTGATATATATGTATCATATATATATGTATATATATACTAACTGTACTTTGCTACGCTCGGCGTGGCCAGTCCAAATTTTCATCGTTTGTTTAAAATCTTAAATCTCCGAAAATTTCCAACTATAGATATGTATATATATACTTAAGAAATTTCGTCATGTATGTATGACGAGGTTTAAGATTTTTTATTATATATATATATAGTGATAACATTAGTACGGATTAACAATAGAGTGGTAATATCTTTCTATACTATAAATAGATATTATCACATATGACACGCATGTATCATATGCATATATATATATATATATATATATATATATATATATATATATATATATATATATATATATATATATATATATATTTATTTATTTATTTATATATTTATATATAGTGTGGTAATAATTGTCTGGATTTTCATCTTGTAAACTGATAAACAAAAATGTTATTCCATATAAGTTATTTATTTAGGAAAGTAAAAAAAGCAGTAGAAAACTGTTCTAACTTGAGTACAACGTAGGTAATACGTGACATAAATACAAGCCAGAATAGGGCGCATTTAAAATCCAGTTGATCTTCCCAATCATCACTCAGTGGCTGAGGTAATGTCCACTCACTGTAAGGTTTCATTCCATGATCTTCAAGTTCATATTGTGTGTTGCATATTTGACAGCGCTTAAATAATTAGATCTTTAATTTAAAAAAAAAAAAAAAATGTAGAATTGTCTTTTTTTTTCTAAACATTTGTTTTTCTGACTCTTTATCTCTTTATTCTTTACGGACAAAATTTTGCAAAGTCATTAAGTTAGCAGCTTTCAGTAAATTGTGTATAATGTCAACTTACTCTCTTATGCATCACATCGAACCAATGTTGCAGACATCGTGTATGTACAAACTGTAGAGAACCACGGCATTCACATGGTGAAATTAAGTTTGATTCGTTGTCTTCTTCCAGACATATTCTGCAGTTTAGCTTTCGCGTAGAAGATATCTCTCTGGAGAAGATATGGTATTCATTGTTAAGTCGGAAAAGAAAGTTTAAGGCCAACATGATTTATATTTTTTTACTTTTACATGGAATTCCAAAATTTTTCGAAAAGTGAGATTAAAATAAATGAGTTTGGAAAAACTAAAAATTTTTATTTCTCTACTGACCGCGCAGTTAACAAGAAATCATCATTTGAACGAGTGAAAAATGATGACGTAGTTTTCATTTCATTCTTAAGTTCAAGTGTCATCTTTAAAGTATTGTGAAACCACAACTCAGTAACTTGAACGTAGCAAATGATTACATTTTGAGAATAAGTTCTGTAATTTTTATATTCTCTATAATTCATTTTATGCACAAATTCATTTTTCGTAGCGGTCAGATGTAAAAATTTTAAGATTTGAAAATTCGAAATGAGTTGTAGGAGCAAGCGGGATAAAGACTGAAAGTTGGTAATGTATGTTCTTTAATGTTTTAGAGCAGTAGTGTAGATTTTTGAATTGTTGAAATATGTAAAAAACGAACAACAAATATAATATTATATGCATGATCGCGATGAATCCATGATTTTCTTTATCTTATTCATAAAATAATTCAGATAAGTTAGTGAGTTGCAGAAATATTTAGAAATATAATGAATTGTTTTCCAAAAAAAAAATCATGCTATTTTTCTCTTTGATGTTATACTATTTAATCTGCTCATTTTAGCATGAAAGCATCCTTTTGTCACTGTTTAATGGCTTACCAGATCCATTTAATTTAATGGCTGACCAGATCCATTTAATAAGGCTTAAAATCGTAGGTTCTAAAGATAGCTCATTTTTAATTGCTGTTAAATTATAGCTGATTTTGTATTCCCAACTTTATGAGAAGAGTTTTTGTTCCTTGGTTGTTGAAAACATGTGTATAATCGTCTTTTTATGCATTATGATTATAAAATTTTCTTAAAGTGAATCGTAAATCAAATAATTGGATTTAAGGTAATGTATCTTCGGATGACATCCGGTACTGAAAATTTACCATGTGCCTATGCATACATCGAGTTTACCAATCAACCAACAGTCCCCATAGCACTGCAGAATAATGGCATCGAATTTAAGGGTCGCTGTTTACGGTTTGTTCTACTACTTTCATATGATTTTTCATATTTTCCATTTACTCTTATTCAAATATCTGAATTTTTAAATAAGTATATGGAATATTCTACCAGATTATTACGTTTTATTTCTTGGTTTACTTAGTCAGTTAAATGAAATCTCAACTTCAGAAAAGATAGAAAGCACCAAAGTTTGGCCGCAAACTGCGGTCAGTTTACTTTTTATTTTCAATCAGGTTTTGAAAAGATGTAGTGGTGCATTGGTTTTATTTGACTTCAAATTTTTTAAAACATTTAAATGATTTATAGCATACAGCACTCGCGGGTTGCTATAATCAAACCGGAAAGAAAGACAGCTGATATGGCACTGCAGGAGGTCGAAGAAGCAATTCGGGTCAATCAGAATCCGGATAAAGCTGCTAATGCCCTCAGTAAGCTGAACCAAGGATTGGGTAACTTTTGTTTTCCCCAGATGTGGACCACTGGTTTTTATTTTTTTGATATTTTATTCTTAACTTGATATTCTGGAAAAGCATGTGAGAATTTCCGTGAATAGTATAGAAATGTTTCTGTCTCTGACTGGTATGTGCATACTTCTTTCTTTTATTCTGCTGTACTAGAATCGACTTAAAAGAAGAAATAGAAGATATTTTTTTGGATGAATTGTTTCTCTAGATAACTTTGTCGGATGAATTGTTTTAGGAATGGATCGAAGTTACTCGCCTATACGACGATCTGGATCTCCTCGAAGTCATCGAAGCCATAGCTCAAGTAGACGGCGACGCTCACGATCACGGTCAAAGTATGTTTAAACCAATAGCCAAGATTTTTACGAGAATTTATTACTTCATTTATTAATTTATGTTCTTAAAATATATCGATGTCAAAACGATTAATTTATTATACAAAGCCGTTATTTATTTAGATCACGTCGTCGACATCGTAGCAAATCGAAAGATCGACGCTCACGCAGCAGATCACGGTATTTTTTTCCTTTACCATTTGAACACTTGATTAATCTTTCTTTTTGTATTCTGGTATGATATAAAATTATCAATTTATTTTTGTTTTTCATTATGATTGTTGTTTTTTGTTTGCACTACTTAGTTTTCATAATTTCTTAAAATTTCAATTAACATGAAACTGAACTAAAGCATGTTTTTATTAGATTAGTATCAGGTCATTGATATTAATCTAACTTCCGAGATTTGTCAGTATTAACTTTAATTTTTTGTTTGTTCTAGCGAACATCGTAGACGTTCTCATTCTCGCCATCGAAGACTTTCACGTTCAAAAGATAGGAAGGAGAAAGATAAAGAGAAGGTAAAGTTACATTTCATGAACGTTCTAAAATATGTGGAATAATGAAACATATAAAAATTTTATGTAAAACAGAAGCATGAAACATGTTAAAAAAAAAAAAAAAAAAGAACATGGAACAGAAAAATGAAACATATAAAAAGAAAATGAAGTGAATTTATAGGAACGACGTGATAAAGAGAAAGAAAGAGAGAAGAAGGAACGAAAACGAAGCAGAAGTCGCACACCGCACAAGAAAGATGATAGACGTGAACGTGATAAAGATAAGGTTTGTGCTTTTGTAAAGCTATCAAAAAGATTGAAAAGGAATTTCTGTAAGATCATATGAAAGAGTGCTTTTTAATACTTCATTTTCTTTTTCAGGACAAAAAAGATCGTGAAAGTAACAGTCGGAGAGATAAGGAAAAGAATAATCGTAGTGAAAAGAATGACAAGAAGGAAGAGAAAGATTGTGATAAGGGAAAGAAAAATTCGCGCAAAGAGAAAGAACGTGAAAGGAATAGTAGGAAAAATGATAACAAAAGTGGTTCGGTTAAAACCGAAGTGAAGTTGCAGATCGAGCATGTTAGTTTAACTTTTAAAATATTTCTATTAACTCATATCACAAGAATTTTTCAATCACTAGCATATTATAATATTCGATGTAGATGTCTTGCACTGTCAGTTAGATAATACTTTTGGAATGAAGATTATATGGTTGATATGCTTGAGCACGGAATAAATTTGATTAATTGTATTTGGCGCACGGAATTTTTACGAAGATTTATGTCGTCAGCTAATACTTCAGCAGGTGGCAGACATAATATGTTTTGTTTGGATAAAAGGTATTTTTCTAAATAATGAGAAAGCTTTTTCTTGATATCATTTTAAGATTTTTTTTAGGGCGAAAGCATGGAAGTAGATCATCCAGAACAAATAACAGCTTCAGATGAAACGGCCATGAGAGAAAGACTGATGGAAAAAGTTTTGGCACGTAATGGACCAAAAAAAGACCAGAGCATGGATATTGAGATGGTGGACACTGATAAGGAGAAGTATGCTTTTTTTTTGAAAGTTAAGATTTGGGAAAACATGTCCAGAAGTTGACAATTATCAGATTTCCTTTTCCAATCTATTCTGGAGCCAAATATAAAACATTGCTCGTTTTTATTCTTTTGTCTTAAATATTTTCTATTATTTCATTATATATCTGATAAGATATGTACTGAAATAATGGAAAACATTTAAAAATATATCTTATCATCTATTCAGTTAGCGAAATTGATGGCTCCCAATCACTGATGAGTCACTTTTTGATGGCTCTCAACCAAAGCTAGTATTACTTCGAACTTTTCCTTCTGGGATTTTTCTTTTCTTTTTTTTTTAGATTTAGTAACTCTGGTTGTAAAATTAGTTTTTGCAATGCTTTAACAATTTTCAGAAATGAACTTCAATCGAAACGAAGCAGCAGCATTGATCGTGAATCTCTTCGAAAGAAATCTCGGAAACATTCAGAATCTTCCAGTACATCATCTCATTCTGAATAAAACTAATATTTGTTCACTCTTTGTGTTAAAGTTATTCTTCAGTCAAAATTACAATAATTGCCACTTTTTTTCAGCTATAATTCTTTGCTGATACTTACCAAATAAAAGGAAATACCCAACGGACTCATAATGGTATAAAACAGTCTTTTATAGGTAATGAGTTTTATCATCATAGAATTGTGGCAAGTTTAGAAGTTGGCTATTTATTAGCAGAGATATGAATTTATTCTTCTTGTGAAGAATAAAATATTAAAGTTGGATGAAAAGTGTAGAGTACATCATAAATGTGTAAGGCATTAATGATAATTCTTCCGCTAACTGTCCTATATCATTATGAGTTAATGAAATATTTTCAAATGAGATGATAATTTTATCAGCATATAATATGAAATGAATAATAATACCTCACACTATATCATTTTTCATCAAACAATAACTTGGATCATAATAAGCTAGAAGCAGAAAAATACATAGCTTGCTTGTAACGATTATCATGTATGTTTTGTCCGCAATTTTTGCTTTTCTAATCATGAAATAACCTTAACAGTTTATGATTATATTGTTTTCTTTTTGAATGAATTTGTCAGAAGTTTATGAACTCTCTTTATTGGATATTTGAAGATTTTTCAGAAGCATGCTTCACTAATTGTTTATGCATAACTCGTTTTAGGTACGAATTATTGTTATTAACCCACCAAAAATAACTTGCTGCTTAAAAGCTGGCCATTCCAATCCAGTTCCTTAGATAATATCTTAGTTGAAATACTTATTTAGTTTTCTTTGGTTGGTGTGTTTCACATTATTTGCTTCTTTTGATAAGTGAATTTTTATGCCATCGAAAATTTATTTTGTTTCTGTTCCGAATCAGGGCGTTCAATAAAATTTTGTATATAAGTGTTTGAAACTGCAATTATTATCAATTTCAGTGCTTCAAACTGATCGCAATATTAACTGCATAGAATTGCGTCACTAACTGAAGATCACATCACAAAAAAAAAAAAAAAAAAAATTAGTGTTATTTTATTTTGTATGAATGACAAAAGTCCTGACTCCAGTTCGTCAACATTTATTGCCATTGTTGGAGAATAGTATGGATTCAAGACTGGTTTTTTACTGGTGAATGTTGTGCATTTTTACTCGAACTAATAGATACACTATTTAGTTAAGAAGCTGATTAGCAGAATCCTTAAAAATGTGTTTTAAATTGTTCCCGCTTTGTCCCACAAACTTTGTGAGTTTTTTGATTTTTTATTTTACAGGTTACACATAAATCGGTGACTTAAATTACCTAGTCTTCTTCAAGGGACGAGAAAAATTATAAATAGAGAAACATTATCTGTGGCCTTCTTAATTTTTTTTTAAAGCCTAAAACTTAGTGTTAGCTTGTCGTTTCTATGCATTTTCTATAGAAATGTTAACAATGGCAAGGAATATGGCGGTTTGTTATCGAAGTTGCTCCTATCGATATCTTACCTCAAAACAGTTAGTGTATAATAATTATGGTGATCCAGAAAAGGTATACTTGTTCTATCTTCTCTTCATTTTCGGATACACTGGATGAAGTTCTCGTGTGGATCATGTTTTCCGATATAGATTAACCAGTAGAAAATAAAGATATAGATTAAATTAAAATAATCTTTAAGTTTTCAAAATTTTTATGTGCTCAAGAATTAACTCAGCTGCTCCTTTAGTGCTTTTTTTTTAGTCTTCTTGAAAGCAGTCACAATTTTCAATTTCAAAATAGGTTTTATATTTGCGGGAAGTGGAAATTGGTTCGAAACCGGATCTTGGTAAAGTTCGTGTTCGTTTTCTTGCTTCACCAGTGAATCCTGCTGATATCAATCAAGTGCAAGGTGTTTATCCGATTAAACTACCATTACCAGCTGTTGGCGGAAATGAGATGGTTGGAGAAGTTGAGGAAGTAGGTTACTAAGCTGAATTAAATTTTGCTTTTTTGATTTCCTTCTATCAATTTTCTATTAGGTGTTTTGTAGAATAATAACCGAACTTGTAATTTAGAGTCCTACATATAAAAAAGATTTTAGGTGGGTGATGGTATCAGTGAATTAAGTCCGGGCGACAGAGTTATTGCATCACGTGCAGGTGTTGGCACCTGGCAAACTTACGCTAACATTAGTGAAAAGGATTTGATAAAAATTGATAAGGATTTATCTCTGGAAGCTAGTGCCACTTTTCAAGTAAGCCCAAACATCTAATTCCTTATTGTGAAGTTTTTATTATGAACTACTTCTTATTAAAGAATAAATTTGAGAGAATCAAATATAACTCGATATATTCATACTTTTCTTTCAAAATCATTCTTATAGATTAATCCTCCCACAGCGTATCGTATGTTGAGAGATTTTGTAAAGTTGCGTCCCGGTGATTTGGTTGTTCAAAATGGTGGTAATTCTGCTGTTGGTAGAGCTGTTATCCAGGTGATAAATTCGAAGTCGTGTGATTCATTTTGCCTAAAAAGATTGCACGTATTTGATTTATTGATCCATGTCCTTAAATTTA
Source organism: Onchocerca volvulus (assembly GCA_000499405.2). Taxonomy (NCBI): domain Eukaryota; kingdom Metazoa; phylum Nematoda; class Chromadorea; order Rhabditida; family Onchocercidae; genus Onchocerca; species Onchocerca volvulus. The sequence continues at coordinate 9,733,157 of HG738140.1, read as the reverse complement.
TTATATAAATCGTTACTATCCATAGAAAAGATAATATTTGTGTTTGCTTTTTAAAATTAGCTTTTTATTCTGAATTTGCTTTTTTATTATGTTTTAAGCTAGCTAAAGCATGGGAGTATCGAACGATGAGTCTTATCCGTGAAAGACCAAATTTTGCTGAAGTTGCGGATGAACTTAAAATGTTAGGAGCGGATCATGTTCTTACCGAAAATGAATTGTTTAAAGAAATGAAAACAAAAGTTAGTTTTATTGTTTTTACTTTTTCATGCTGCAGATAATGAAATTATCAATTCGCTGTGGTATTGTTTTTACCGTTATGAAGAAGACCGTAATATCGCCAGAAAGACAAAATTTTGTTTGTGCTAATCTGAGCCTCGCGACCAAACGCTTTTACAAATTTTAGTTATGTAAACTACAGAATGATTTGATGAAAAACTCTTCTTTTTTTATCCGTAATTTTTACCTCTTTTTTTTTTTTTTGAAGAAAAAATGATGATCGGCGTATCTGTTGTATATTTAAACTACTTTATACAAATTTCTTTATTTTTATAATAGAGAATAAATTTGTTGAGAATTAGAAACTGTCTCTATTTCTGAATATCTTTCTCTTTTTGTATAAATTTATCATGGTGATGAGCATATAGTTTTTCATGTGATGAAAGAGTGCTTCAGGTATTTTTGAAACACGTGAGATCTGAAATAATATAATGAAGACAATTAAACAAACTAATGCCTTTATTTATTTTCTGAAGAGAGAAATAGATTTGAATGATGGAAACAAACCTTTCCATTATTCATTTATTAAATAAAGTAGTCTTTTTATCAGTTGGAACTTAAAATAAGTTCATTTTATTTCATAAAAATCTTTTGAATGTTTTGGCTCAGATATAGTTTTAGGCTAATAGTGCTCGTCTCGCATTGAATTGTGTTGGCGGTCGCAGTACCTTGCTATTAATTAATTGCTTAGAAAATGACGGCGTGATGGTTACTTATGGTGGAATGAGTAAGCAGCCAATTCAGGTTATTAATTTTAAATTATACAGAGAAAATAATGTATTGTGAAAATGTGACTGAAGTTTAGCGTAAAGTGAAAAATGAAGCCTGATTTGAAGCTTCGGTTAAACGAACTTTTCTGTTCATTATAATGAATTAAAATTTGAAATACATTTTTCATATAGTTCTGTTGTAACACCAGATGCTTGAATCCTAATGCCACAAGCATTCTATTATATGAACATCATCACAAGAGCAAAACAAACTTTTATTGTCTCTCCGTCATAATTATTTGTCCTTGCAGTACTGATCTTTGAAATAATCCAGGCACCAACTGGTCCGTTTATTTTCAAAAATATTCAACTGCATGGTTTCTGGATGTCACATTGGTACACTCTACCAGAAAATGAAGTGGTTAGTTATTTTCTAAGAATAGTTTTATAGTTTTATACATTTTAGACATTTTTCTCAATAATGATGGCAATCTCTACTTTCACATGCAAATATTAATTCTCTTTGAAGAACTTTTTTCTTCTTGAAAGTTTTTATTTTTTGATGATGTTCGCATATATTTGATTGAATAATAAAACTCAAACTTCAAGTTTTTTCCCAATATATAATTTGAAATATTTACTGCTTTATTGTAAAAATAAATGTATGAAAATTAATCGTGTATTGTTTCAAATTAAAATGTAAAAATATTGAGATGTAACCAGAATATCAGAAAATTAAAATAACTTTTCTTCAGAAAAAAAAGAAAATGTTCAGCGAGTTAGCTAATTTGATTCAAAACGGGAAATTGCGACCAACGAATTTTTATAAGATCAAACTCGATGACTGGCAAAAAGCAATAAGCAATACAATGAATTCATTAGGTGGAAAACAGCTTTTTGTGCACTAATTTTATTCGCTATTGTATTTCATTGAATAATTCAACTATAAAAAACTTGTTCCATGCCCGCTCTTGTATATTTTATGAGCACATTATACTCCATGCTATAAAATTTTCAGAATAATATTTGGAAACCGGTTTTTTCAATATAGAATTAGTTCTTTGAGAACAAGGAAAAATTGAAACAAAATTTTGTCTTCCGAATTCACTTGATTTCTTAAAGTTTCCATAAAACTTATAATGATTTATAATGTAGTTTTATCAAAATATACTATTCTCAATAAGAAAATCAGTACCATTTTCCAGTTTCGGAAAGAAAATGGTGAAAAAAAATCGTATCTCAGTGACATCAAACCTTTATTATATCTTTAAAATTCCAATACTTCTGCGAATTTAATTACAATTTACAATTTTGCAAAGAAACCAAAACTCTGGAATAATACTGATAAATTACAATTTTCATAGATTTAAATACTTTGTGACTTCTCAGAAAAGGAAATATTACTGGAACATTTCATTTAAATAGCTAAAATATTTTTACAAGCTATAAGGCATGTGCTATTCAACAATTTTGCTTAACGAATAGGGAGAGTTGGAGAAGGTTTCATTTCGCAAGCCAGCAAAATGAGAGTTGACGAGTTCAAACATTGTTTTTTGAAGCTTCCGAAAGTCTCATGACAGGTATCTAATTCGGAATCTTTGTTGGCTTCACATCGCCATTTTTTTTTGATTTGTGTTTCTTTTGCCGGATTGTGCTGTAATTCGCGGTTCGCCAGTTTTTACATTGGTGGGTTTTTCTCGCTCATAACTACCCAGAAATGTTTTTCCCGATGAATCCTGATTGGGAGGTCCTGGATAGTTCGAGGCTGTGAATTCTGCAAGTCTTTTCTTTGTTCATACTTTTACATTCCTTGCTCGATATTATCGAATTTGCATTTCTTTATCAATGATTTAGAATTTTCTCAGATGGCAGATAATGCCATGGATTTGGAAAAAAAGCAAGAAATGCTCAAGCGTTCCTGTTTTATAACCCAATTGGTGGCTTTATCAACAAGTGTCGCTGAGCGAGCCGGAAGTATTATCAAAGTTAGTTTTACTGGCAAACTTAGGTCTTTTTCATTAATTTGTAGCAATTTTTAGTATAGCTAATAACGAGGTCTTTCATCAAATTGAATTACTTATTTGAATTGTAATGAATTTACTCAATTTTCTGCTTCAGCTTTTATATATACTACTTTCAAAATATCAGATTGTAAATATTATTAATTATAAATATATTATTGCCTAGAACTTATGTCCCTCAACTGTATTCTTCAAAATCTGACACGATGGTATTACATTATTAAGTTAACATTAATTATATTAAATTCATTGAGAAATCCGATAATATTCAAAAAGCCATGTTGTTAACGTTAGTTTTTATGGAAATTGCTATCAGCAGTGCCTCTAGATAGCGCTATGACATTTTTGTTAGGTATCGGTATAACTGAAATAATATGATATATCCTGTGATGTTCCCAAATAATTATTCTATAACGTATACCATCAATAAATCCCCCATCAAAAAGTAAAAACCTTCCCAACTACTATGTCCGTATTATTCATCAAACAAAAATTTCATGACATCAGCAATAATTAGAGAGAATCATCAGGCAGGAGTATTTTTTTAATTTTTAGGAGTGGGCTTTCAGTGGTACCGGCAAACCATATTATAAAGGACCTGTTAGTTTACGAGACTTGTATACGGATGCAGATATTGCTGCGGAAGATTGTATTATTTCATCATTACGCAAACATTTTGGCGATACTCTGAAAATTATTGGTGAAGAAGTAAGAAATCAGACTCGGCTTTATATTCTTACTCATTTGCTTATTTCTGCAACATTTTATTATCCTTTCAATTCTTTTTTAAAACTAGAATACATCCGTTCCTACGAAAACATGTATTTTTAAGCGAAAATTGACGAATTTATTGAATATAATTGTTAACTTTTGAAGCATTCGAATTCAAATTTTGTTTAGTAAAGCAAATATTAAAACATTTCAAAAAATTGCAAGAAACTAAACACAGATGAGTTATATGATTTTTTGCTGCATGAATTTTCTTTTAATGATGATGCTTTTATGAATATTGACCGTCTGCTGAGTATAAAAAATTCAAAGTAAATTACTACTGAAATGAAATGAGATTTAGCGACTCGAGCGATGCTCGACTTTGTTGATGGAAAGGGGGCCAAAACATAGAGATAAATATTTTAGAAATTTATGTAAACCATTACCTATCTTACAGAACGTTGCACCAACGGGAACGAGTGTGATAAATGATTTTGATCCCAGTGTATTGATATATGATAATGAGTGTAGTGATGAAATGCGCCAGATAACGTCGGATGATGTATGTTTTTGTTTAATGACTTTTTACTGTTTTATTTTAATTTTATGTCAGCAACATATCACCATAGTGTTCTATAATTGTGAGAAAATTGAATCCGCTCTCAGTTTATTTTTATGACAATTTCCGTCGCATTGTTTTAAAAGTGACAGTTTTGCAGGTGGTGATTTGGGTAGATCCTTTAGATGGAACTTATGAATTAGTTGCAGCCGAAGGCAATATGTGTAAATTTTACTTTCATTGTCATTTTCATAAAATTTTTCCAGTGCTTATAAATAACAGTTCTTTTCCATTCATTTGTATCATGTGATTAATTGAGATAGGGATGTTGCTTTTTAGTGTCAGAACATATATTAATTGGGCTATTGTTATATTCATTTGCAATCTTCTTTTGTTCGAAATTTCAATGTTTTTTCCTCTTTGGAATTTTCAACGAATACGGACCCTGGTCTGAATGCAAGCACAGCTGTGGTTTAGTTATTGTGATGTATTGTTGCTTTGGTGATTCAAGCATCGGCGTAAATGATAAGTTAGAAAAAAAACTGCATCACATGAAATGATATGAAAATATTATGTTATTTTGCAGCTCGTCAGCAAGAAGTAACCGTATTGATTGGTGTATCATATCAGGGACGGCCAGTAGCTGGTATTATACATCAGCCTTTTTGGGGAACTGATGCAGTAAGTCGTACAATTTGGGCAATCAAAGGACTGGGCGTTCATGGTATTGAAATTGTCAAAAGTACTATTTCAAATAGTTCTTCCAGTTTCAGAGAATGTGCTGCAAGTTTCCATGACATAATATCTATAGGAAATTTTCGTATAGGAATATTAATTTACTATCACGTCATCATGACGTGATCGAATTCTTATTTCGTTTCATCTCTACACAATAATTTATAATCATCACCTAACATTCTCTTAGTTGTCTGATGTAAAATCTATTTTTCAACTTGTAGCTGTTGCACTGCATTTCATTATAATACTTGTCATTATAACGCATTCGTTATAGATAATTCACAACGATATGCTGTAACAACACGAAGTCATTCTACTCCTTACATTCGTGATACACTAAACATTTTGAAAGAAAAAAATCTAATTAGCGATGTTGAATTTGTTGGTGGAGCCGGATTTAAGGCATGTTATACATTTTCTAACGTAATTGTGAAATGAAATTATTTTTGACATAATGTAACCTTCTTCTGATAACAAATAGTTTAAATTGTGAGTTCATTTACATCACGTCATGATACACATTTGAAATGACGGGAGGCCATTTCTTTTGTGGATGTAAATAGTAATTAATAAGGTTCTCAGCAGAGAAACTACCGCTATGAAAAGTGAAGTTTAGTTGATAATATGCATTATGCCATGAGTGCTTTCGATTATTTTGTTTATTACGTCTTTTTTTTATTGAAAAGATTAAAAGGGCAATAGTAATTATTACTTTAGCATGATGCCAGAGCAGATATTTTTTTAGGTCTTAAAATGTTTGGAAGGTGCTGCTGCTTATGTTTTTGCTAGTCCTGGTTGTAAGAAATGGGATACGTGTGCTCCAGAAGCAATAATTACTGCATCAGGTTAACTGCTTTTTTTTTTGAAAGTAGTAGATATTAGATAACTCTTCATCTTTTAGAACTCAGCTGATTGCGTAGATTTGCAAATTTTGGAGCAAAGTAGTTTTTCAATTTTTTAGGTGGCAAACTTACTGATATCTCAGGAAGTGATTTGTATTATGGTGCAGATACACAAATATCAAATAGTGGTGGTGTGTTAGCTACAGCACATTGGATAAATCATCAGGTTGTTCTTATTTTTTGCATCACTTATCCAATTTTTTTCTTTCTTTTTTTTCTTTTTTTTTTGGAATTTGAAATCAAAATAGCTCTAATTTTCAATCCAAACTTTAAATTTTATCAAATGAAATTCCAGTTTAGATTATTATATAGAAGCATTTAATACTAAATTTATAGGAATTCGTGGACTGTATTCCAGAAAGAATAAAAAAACTTATGCCTGAATTAGCCCAAAATTGATATCTTTATTACTTCAGTGGAATCAGATATGAGTAGATAATAATGGTATATTATGCTGTTTGATTATATTCAGTACTATGTTTTTAATCTTTTATATATGAGAAAAAAAAATTAAATACAAAAAACTGTTGTAGTCATTAAAAGATACAAGTATTCAGACCATAAATTCTCTTTGATTTATTATCTGTGATGAACTTCGAATTCACCCAGTATGTTCTAATTCAAGTGATACGGAAGTCCGATAATTACTTTTTTTGAATTATCTATTTCTTTCATTTGTCCACACAATCAATTACGTCAAACTGATTTTTGTATTTATGTGAGACATCGTTAATAAAATTGCTTCTATCTTATTTTGAGTAATACTTTCGCACTTCACTTTATCAAAGTGGTAATTAGAAAAGTACGCTTCGAAATGAAGGTGCCCTTTAAAAACTGGTACTAGAAAGTACAAAATTAATAAATTATTGCTCCTACAAATCGCCTTTTATTGTACTGTTGAAATTTTACGAAAGAATATCGTATGCTCAGAGTTGTGTTACATATATGTGTGCTTGTGTGTGTGTGTGTGTGTGTGTGTGTGTGTGTGTGTGTATGTGTGTATGTGTCTGTATTTGCGTGGGTGTTTATGTGCTTAAGTATTTATGTGTGGATATATGTATAAATATGAGTATATGTGTAAGCTTATTTTTTTCAACACTGAAATGTGTCCGGTAGAATCTATGGTCGAAAATGCCATTTCGACACTAAACTTTGTAATCCTTCACTTCTCTTTGCATTTTTTCATTTCATACTAGCATTATTATATATCTTATTTTAAATAAATTATGGCTATCTCATTATTTGCTTAGATTTCCAGATTTCCATTGAATGTAAGTAAAATCAAAGCATTTTTTTCGTGCAAATTTTGCAGTGATTCAGTATTTTGCCAATAATTTGAATGTAAATGAAAAGAAAAAAATCAGAATATTAGGAATTCAAATAGCCAAATGTCCCTCAAGCTATATGCTAGATATTTTACTCGTAAATACATCATCTAGCTTATTTTGTTACATATAAGACTGCTGGCCATAAGTGGCTATTAAGCCAGCCATTGTCAGTAATTGCAAGACTTTAGAGAAGTCGGTAAATTAAGGATTCAAGGATGTTAAAGAAATGAAATTCATTAAGGATGATAATATGAAGTCTTATCTGGCATTATTCTTCGGCATTCTTATAATTGCAGGAATTATGAACATCTTAATATATATTATAAAGAAAGGGAGGAAATTAAACCTGGGAAGTAGAATTTAATCTGCCATGTTCAAACATTTTGAGACAGATAGTATGAGATTTTAAAGAATTTTTTTATAAAAATACCAATCGATAGAAACTAAACTATTTGCTGCGATAAACTTGGTCCAACGGTTGAACAACCGAAGATGATGGGCTTTGTTCCAATGATTATCAAACGTCATATCGTTATAAAGATAGATTATTAGTAGAAAACTTGGCTATATTTTCTAAAGAGGAGTACTCATGATAACGTAAATATAGGAATAGAGGTGGAAGATGCATGCAAAGATATATAAAATTGCAAAAATATATAAAATTTTGCAAATATGTATAAAATTTGTCATAGCTACAGAAGCAATTTTCACTAAGCAATAAAGGAATATTGTATTTTTCAAATTTTTAGCTTGACCTTATAATTTGCACTTCATTGACTGTGGATTTAAGATCTCATATTAGTGGGAATGATTTTAAATTATTTCTTGAATGTTTCCCATTTCCACTTGCAAATATTATCGAATAAGATATATTCGGTCCATAATATTTAGTAAATACAAAAACCATAATAAATGTTTTTCAGTGAAGAGTTTCTTTTTTTCACTTTGTAGAATTCGTTTCTATCCATTAGCAAATCTTTTTCAACTATGACATTGTTATAATTAAAAACTATATTATTGCAGTGTTTTTCCTTATTCGTTTTTGTTGAGAGTAGAAATCAAAAGACATATTTAAATGATTTCATCTGTTCATTTTTCGTGATCGATCAACTGGTGTCTCCGGATTTTCATGTTTAACTTTATTTTGTTAGAGATCAAAAATGAACCAAACATTCTGCAGGATATTTTTTTCATAAATGAAATTTGTGGCATGGCAGTATATGCTGTTGTCTACAATTCTGTGGATTTCGCGAACTGCTGTTGCCGTATTATTTCGCAAAAAACATGAATTAATTATGCCCGACATGGTAAGACAATTTTTTGCTGAAAACATTCATAAACTACAATTGGGAAGAGTTGCAGCAGTGAAGTATCTGTTTGCAGCTGAGAAGTATATTGACTTGCGGATTATTTCTGTGACAAGAACTGCCAGGCTTTTTTCTGAAATTGCTGTCTTCATTCACCGATAGTTTGATCAAGCGATGTCTTTTTCGATTTCTGGATTAAGAAGTACTATTTTATAGGTTCAAATGTGGTCATAAAAAGTATTGCTGATTTTTTAAGCAAATCGAACGAAACTCGCAATAAAAGACATTTATTCGTCTGAAATTCCAGCCATGCTATATTTGTACAGCAGAACTGAAGCTGAAAAACAGTAATCGACGAGTGATAATTGAGCACAACGAGCAGACTAAGCTTGCTGAGGACGAAGATAAGGTGATGCTTAATGTCATATCGAAATGGCTGGTTTATTGAAATGGAATTTGAGGAATAATGCCGAACAAGTCATTTCTGGAGAAATCGTTAAAGTTTTCGAAATAGAAAATAATTCTAGTGCGAAGCAGCAGTGGTTCGTGAAGTAGAGGATGCCTTGAAAATGATGCAACCAGAATCGTGGCAGAATACTGCCATCGATGGTTCTGCCTTAAAAAGAGATACTGAAAAAGTACAGTTTTAAATTCTTGGTCTTGAATACTTTATGAATTTATTTTCGATGGTTTTCAAAACGAATTATTTTGAATTATAAATGGATGTTTGTTAAAGTAAATGTTACAATAATGAAGAAGAATAGGCAAATACTGAAGGTCGGTGTAGGAGAAATAGTTCATGTATGTTTAAATGAAAAATTACTGCAGTTCAAGTTGTATAGTTAGTTAGTTTTCAAATAAAAGTAATCTTGAATAAAATAAACAGTAATAAAGATTTAATTTGTTCCTTAACTTGCAGTTTCTGAATGAGGATCAGAATTCGCTGTCAATAGAAGAGTTTCGGAAAAAACTGGCTATCCTGAGTGCGCGTTGGGAAAAGTATCGAATACAGCAGGATTTCAATAAATGGACTGCATTACGATACTGGCTTCGTTTACCAGCTCTGCGACATCGTTTACAGGTTAATAGCAAGAATATTTCTAAAGCATTCAATTTAATCTACAAAAAATGAAGGAGTTATTTAGCTGATATAAAGAAATAACAGTGCACTTTTCAGCTAACTAATGTCTAGTTTTTCTATTATTTGTGAACGCATATTAATATTTGGAATAAGATGGAAAGAGATAGTAACGTTCTTCTGGAATTTGATAGTGAACAGTAACAAAAATTGATGAATGGTATATATAGAATAGTCATCAACTTATAGTTCTGCCAGTTCTCAGCTTTAAATTAAAGAACATTTATCTTATATTTTCTGCTTCATTTAACATGCCACTTTAACTTCCATTCTGTTTTATTAGCACTAGCTGGATCAGTCATGCGAAGCTTGAAAAGTGTGAATATTCGTTTATTCGAAATCTTAAATCTCCGAAAGTTCTTAAACACGCGTCTATTTGAATGCAACGTGTCATCAAAATTTCAAATCAGTCAATGATGAACTTGAAATATTGTGACAAAAAGCCACAACGAACGTTTACATTTTTATTTCTATAGATGAATCTAAACAAAAATTTGTATTGATAATTGCAGGTTCTAGAAAAAGATCTGAAAAGTGAAAAGCAGTCACGGCGACTTCGGCGACTCTCACATCGAGTAAAGCATTTACAGAATATGCTGCAAATTGTTAGAAGAAAGCTGCAAGATGCTTATGCCGTTTTCCATCTTGAAGGTTAATTTATCAAATTCCCCAAGTATCAATAACTTTATTTTTTATGTATAGTAGAAATCGTTTTCAGATTTCAATACTTGTGCGTCACTAATGATGGTTAGCAGCATGCATAGTCAAATAATAATTATTATAACTAATTAATTCAAATAATTATGATTACGTATGGTTATTTCCACAACAATTAAGCAATTTTTCGTTACTGAAAAAAACATTCTCAAGACGGTTTACCATAGAAATTATTGAATATCTTGATTTTTTCAATATAATATAATTAATTCCGAACAAGAAACTCTATTTTTTTAATGTCTTGTCAATATCCTTCATTTAGAACATCATTTTCCTGCATTTAATATCGATTATATCAAAACATTCAATAATATTAAACTTTGGGAATCTTATTTTGATAATACTGAAACTTGGCTCTAGATATACCGATAAATTTTTTCGAATCACGTCCAAAACAGTTACTTTTACAAACTTTTTTTCCTGAGATGTTTAAGGATAGCAGTTTATTTTGTAATAACTTTTACAATGTACTTTTCGATTTATTTTAAATAAGTGGTTGAACGATTAGAGTTGAAATCAAGGAAGTGTTTTCAAATTTCTTTCAAATTTATTTCTATAATTGCGCCACTGTCATAGAACATATTGACTGGACGCAGTGCGCATTTTTCAGCCATTTTCTTATTTCTTAAATAAAATCAGCTTAATTGTCATCTTTAGCCGAATCTGATGATCTTATCTGATTTCATTCTACTGACAAGAAATCTATTTCATTGTGACACAAACACAAAAATGTAGAAAAGAAAAAGACAAAGTTCCAAAAGTATTTCAAACACGAATAATTCAGTAGCGTTGAACATCGAAATTTTCCTCTTTATGGAATTGCAAATATAATTACTCATTTTTATTTTCGTCCTTGATAAAACTTCGAGATCGTTCACTTTATCAATACATAGTGTTTTTTTAAAGATTAGATAGTTTTGCTATTCCCTGATTATGACATGTTATTTTCTAGTTAATAGAATTTCGATCAGTCATCTTAATTTCTTTGATTCGCAGGAAAATCGCCATATTCCGAAACGAAGTTACGGAGGCGCTTTGCTTCAGCCGTAGACCATAAGTTACTGCACATACGACGACGGCACTCCTCACCAAGACGGTACTCTTAACCAAGTTCTCAGAGGGAAATCTGGAAATGCGACGATTTGCATCGATTATCGTGCTTGTAACTTTCACTGTTATTAAAAATATTTTAGTAAAGAACTGCAATTTTGGCTTGGAATTGTAGTCTTAATTGGTTATGACTTTTCATGAGTATTTCTGAATTTCTGTTGATCTTGTTTTCTCTCTTATCTATTATTATTTTTATTATGTATTACAATGAATGATAGTATAATTAAACGATCCAAAATTCGGGAATCAGTTTATCAGTCTTGTAATGCATAAACAGAGAACTCAAGAATCTATTTTTATTCTATATTCTGAATTTTTTGATTGAATATATTCAAATTTCACCCGGTACAAGAAATTTGCAATACTAAATGTTAATCTTATTTGTAACATTTCTACAAATTAAATCAAATATTTTTGTGAATTAAACCATCAGATGCACTTGAATATTTCAGCACAGAATTTCCAGATCGTTGTTCAAAAAATCCCATCATCACATGTCTTCGAACTAAAAATGATTCATTTCTTCATATGTTCGCTCCTTTTTCTTTCCCAATTTACTTTAATGCGTTCATAAAATTTCGAATCATAGTCTTAATCTAAGTAATTCCTTGAGTTATTTTGGGAATTGGACGTTACCTTACAATTAAGGTATCAGAATTGTCCATTTGCTAAGAAATTAGATTTTAGGTATAACTTTTGTCGAAATGCCTCAAGATTTCCCCGACCTACTCATTTAACTTAACACAAGCCTTCTGGCTATGCAAGAAATTACGTTAGATTGTGATTTATTCTATTTTTATGTGACCTTTTTCAATTGATGTTGCAAATTACTAGTTTGAGTTCTTTGTCAATTCCAGTTAATTTTTTTAGTTGATTTTCTTATTGTTCTTCCATTTTTTTTTTTTCGTGAACTTTATTTAGTTTAAAAAAATAGTTCACTTCTTCTATTCACAGCAAATTCAGAGTTCATGGGAACTTATTGATTATAACAACAATGAAGGCAGTTTAACGATGAAATATTCCACACAGTTGAAAATGAGTGATCGGTTGCGAATTTGAGTAGTTCATACGTTTTACATTTGTTAATACGAAGAAAGTTAACTTTTTCCACTTCTGTTTACTTTTCAAACAATCTCAATGTGCAGTTTTTCCGAATATAAATTCAATACTCAATATGAGAAATAGGAAAAATGGAAATTTAATATAAACTCTCAAAGCAAGCGGTTAAGTTCAGCTACCATTCTCTCATTACTGTCACATCCCGCATTTTTTTTAGGAACTAAGTTCATCATTTTCTTAAGATTCTTCATTCTGAGCATTCAAATCATAAAGACTAATCAAATTATTCGTATATCAGAGTTATGAATTAAATCCAACCATTTGTACAGCTACTTAGTCGAATCGATCAATGTCCATTTATTAAACAGAGCACTTATTTAAGGGTGCAATTCAAATACCGATTAAATTGAAATTATATAAACTCGATATAATGATAATAAATAAGTAAGTTGTAAGCAAGTTTTTAGGCCCGATTCCAATTTTTGTTGATAATTTCGTTTAGACTTCTGTTTGCTGTTAAGTTTCACTTTTTTTTTTGTCGTGCATTGAATTCCTGGCATGACTAGAAGTTCAAACATTTTCAGCTAACATACTTTAAAATATTAACGGAAAGAAATTAAAAGCTGTGTTTATTTTCTAAAATTGAAACGAATAAATTTCGAATACCTAATTGATCCAGAAGTTACATTCCATCAAATTATCGTTGTTAATTGGTGCTTCAGATTATTTATCAATTAAATTTCAAAAGTAAAATAAATATTCGCAAAAATATGCTCCAAGAGCACATTTACATAGAAACGAATATGATCATTGTACTATCCTTGAACAATTTAAATTTAAATTAACATATTTTCCAAAATCCTGTTCCCACAGACTTTTTGATTACCTTTCACGTTATTAGCTGCATATTTAATGTCGAATAAATATAAAGAATGCTATTTAGCACAGATGAGTGGCAAAAGCAGTTCTATTTTCAACACAAAATTTTCAGTAATTTTATCATATAAGAGATAGTCTCACAGAAACTAAGAAAATCTGTAGAATTTTATAATTTATTTTATCCCGACAGATTCACATAATCGATAGGAACAGTTTCCAAATTTCAGTTGTTTTCAAATTGATTAAATAGAGAAACCTGATGGATATTGCAATTTTGGATATTTATTTCAGAGGCGGTTCTATTTCTGTTTGGATAGGTTTTAAATGGAAGAGAGTAAGGCTGAAATCATTTTATATTGTATGTAAATTTGTCAAAATTATGCCAAATTAATGAATCATTTCCGATATTTGCGCATTGCTCTAAGTTTTTGTTGAAGATCTCAAAAAATATGCCTAAGTTTTTTGTAAAATATTTTGGCATAGATCGCTATGAAAAACAAGCATGAAAATAATAAGCCAAATTAGAAAGCTATGAAATGTCAGAGACATTCCATAACAAAAGTCGCAAAGTGGAATTGAAAAAAATGTGGTAAATGTGCTCAATTCCTAAACATGCAAACAAATGTCGCATGCCTTACTCGAAAGAGATTTTCTTCATTCGCCATACTAAAAGTTAAATTTTACCAATTCGCGGATGATGGTAGAAATTTTTGAGAAACTAGTTTAATTAATATCACATTATTACTTTAGATTAATACTTTTTTCATTACACTTTCTTTGTAAATACCCTAAAATTTTTTTAGGCCGAAAATTGCAATGGGGAAAGGAGGGCATGGATAAATTGCAAAAATAAACTTCATCTGAGCTGGATTAATACAAAAGGCTCAACTAAACTCAATGAATTGATTTTTCATAAATCAAAAATCAAGAAGCATTCCTTTTCAGCCAAAAATAAAAATCTAAGTAACAAAACGATTGCAAAAAAAGTTATTGTTGCAACGAATTTTTTCCGATATATAATCAAAAAGCTGCATGCAGACGGAACCAACTGCCATAAGTTGAAGTTTCTCCCTTAAATTCATAGAAAAGTTCTTGTTCTGATTCATTAATAGAGAAAACAAAACAACGGGAAGTCCATCCGGAAATTTTTTTTTTTTTTGAATGCTTTGTCTTAAAGGAATTTTGAACGAATTTCTTCCTAGAATACCGGATACAGAATCGTACAGTCTAAATCAATCCAGCACGGGTCTTATTCATGTTGATAAACAATAGTGCTAATGAAAAATAGACGGGGAAAATCAACTTTATAAAAAAAAAAAAAGAAAAAGAAAAACAAAAACAAATCATAAATAAAGCGTTCCCATGCCATTACCAGAGCTGAATTGTCGAAAACATCAAACCTGATTTAAATATACAATAATTTCATAAAAACAGAAGGTCTAAGCTTACTGTATTTGTAGGTTGACTGGTTGTGCTGTTTGTTTTCTGCTTTCAAACTTTCTCAGTTCTATTTTGCTTATTCAACTATCTGTTGAGCATTAGCTCCTGTTTCTGTACTGAGACATAGATGCTGTCGTAACGTTGGATCTTGTCGATCTCTTCATATTCGCGGGTATTTTGTCTACTTCTGGATTCATATTCTGATGCACTCAAGCCATGAAGGAATAAATGAATGGATTCTAACTACGATTCTTGACATGTTCTTTTCTCCTTTCTTGTTCTGTTATTGCAGCAATTAACTTCTGCTTCCTCTGATCAATCTGCTTCACAACTGTCTCCCAACTGACCTCTTCCCTTTGATCAAGCTGTCCAATAACTTTGTATTACTCTGTCTTTATTGTCGTACTTGAACTTTTTTACTTTTTATTACGACGCTTAATGACTAATTTGTTTGTCTAATTGATTTTATTATATAAAGAAACAAGAATAATGTAATTTGATGCAAAATTGACTGTGGGTTATTCAATATGACATTATGCATACAGTTTTGGTCTCGGCTTTTCCCATAGAAGTGATTGCAATAGTGAAACTGCCGAATGCGAGATAATTGCAAAAAATGGGAAAAAAAGAAATTGAAATGATAAATACTTTTCTGCAGGATATTTCTTAGAACTACAAAACTTCAAAGGTTCGATAGTCGTCTACTTCTCAATAAAATCGTAAATTGAGTGTTGAGAACTTAAATAATGGCTCGGAGAAATCAGGAAAAATTACTGAAACTTTTTCTACGAGCCGAGCACTCATTTTTGTTTCCAGATATCTGTTGAATTAAATTCATCCATCCCTAGCATATCATTTTTGATAAGATAAAGCGACTAATGGTCAATTATCGTTGTAACAGCATTACGATATCTGTGTGGGTATGTGTATGTATATATATATATATGTTTTTACGTGTATGTGTATGTGTGTATGTATGCATGTGAGCATAGCATTATACTTTGCATGTGGCTAAAGAATTGAATTCATATTAATTGAAAAGAATATGATTGAAAAAAACGGAAAGAATTTTGTTTTGTGCGGTCAGAAACCACTTTTCCGCTTTAAAATCCACTTCTATTATTTTCTATCTAAGAGAATCAGAAATATTAGTCAATTGTGCATTGCTTCTATTCAAGTCATTATGAAGAAATTTTGTGATTTATGAGACAAAAGCTTTAATTTCTCTATTTAGACTTTATTAATCGAATAGAAACAAGTTCAATTTTAATTTGGAATTCGAAAGTCAGCTTCCCGCATTTAAAATCTTCAATTTCAAATTGCAAAAACTTCTCTTACGAAATCATTTCTTGCAAAAATTGGTTGATAAAGCATCATAATTACAATCATTCAATGTAAATCATATTTGACCATTTGATTTACATTCTAAGGTAGTCTTGTCTTCAAAGCAGTGTCATAATCCAAGAAAAAAACTAAATCATTCATGTCAACTTTAATCACTACGTTTTCATTCGAAAATAAAGATTGAATGTGAGTATGGAATAATTCGAATTTCAGGAGGATGATGAGTACTGACATTTCTTTGCATCCTACCATCATAACATGAAAAATACGCTTTCGTTAAATAAATATTAAAATGACTATTTGCTGATCTATTGCAGAAAACTGTCATAAATGAGAGTGGAGTGATTCTGATAATTTTACGAATCGTACGAAACCAATGATGCGAAATACAAATAAAACAAAACGACTATGGTGATTGCTGATAACAGTGATAGTAGTTTTTGCAAATAACTATTACCCTGATAAGCGTTTGATAAACTTCAGAAATTTGATGCTGCTATCTCTGAGTGTCGCATTCTTTAAATCATTGTGTCTAAATGATACCGAATTAAAAATAAACATACTAAACGAGATGAGAGTGTAAAATAATTAGATGACATAAGAACTGAAGCTCTTA
This sequence comes from Onchocerca volvulus, assembly GCA_000499405.2. Lineage (NCBI taxonomy): Eukaryota > Metazoa > Nematoda > Chromadorea > Rhabditida > Onchocercidae > Onchocerca > Onchocerca volvulus. Next base: position 9,716,302 of record HG738140.1, on the reverse strand, counting down.
AATTGCTTCAGGGCAAAGCATAATTGTTTAGTTTTTTCAAGCACCTTTCACCTGCTACTATTTCATCAGTAAAATTCACTTGTTTATTCATTTATTTCTTTTCTCCTATAACGTAATTTATAGTGAGCTATTTAATAATCTGATTAAAAAAATTAAAAATTCTTTTAGTTTCATCATTTCTTGGGGAAAATAGTATAATAAGTTTACCAAATATCCTTTGATTTTTTTTTTTTTTTTTTTGAGACGAAAACTTTCAATTTAGATGACATTGGGATTGTCTGAAAAAAATGAATTAGCAATTTTATGTTAATGGCATTATTCAATTCAATCGCTTTCGCATCACTTCATTTTTTTATGTTATTTTCTTACTCTTTGTTGAACTTCAATTTATTATAATTTTTATTAATTTGTCATTTACACATGAATGCTGGTTTTAACAACCATGAAGTATTATTCACCTAAAATGATGAAAAAAAAATATTTCTTTTTAAATAAAAATTTAGCCATCCGAAATAATCCTTATATATTTTGTTTGTAAAACAAATCTGCGAATGGAATTGATAAATTTTGCAGATTAAACCAAAAAATGAAAGTTATACAGTTAGGTATAGATTTTGAAATAAAAAAAAATAGTTGTTCTGTCCTAATTGACAGATAAAAGGAAAAATTTGCTGATGTAATGACAGTTTTATTCACATGGAAAAAATCTGCTTTGAGTTATTAAAATTATTTTAAAAAATCACTGCATAATTATTATTAATTTCAGTATTTTATAATACTTACTTCTAGTACTGTAATCAGTGAAGAGTGAAGTCTGTTTAGGTCCAAGAATTTTCGTTTATTGTTCCCTAATTCTTTAATGATGTCATTTGAAACTTGCACAAATGGCTTGGATTCCACATTAGTACCACTCTTCTTATTCTTACATCTGTTCAAATTGCAATATATTTTCTTCTGATAATATAATTTCCCAAAGTTTTCAAATTTTATTTTAGTAGGGAAAGATAAAAGATTTCTAGATTTCTATAAAAATAATTATTAGTTCCAGTTTCTTTTTTTCACACTGTATCTATTATTCCGCTTGGGCCAGTCTTTGAAGTCATCTGCTGCCATTTAAGCAACCATGTCTGTACTAAGTAAAATGATGTCCTTACTGATAAACTGTTCAATGGTTATCACTCGATCGAAAATTCGAAATTTTGCTTAATGCCATAGCTAATAACGCAATTTTTATTCGATTAAAACTTATCAAGTAGAATTGTATGTCACTGATGAAAAAATTTTTTTGAGATCTGATTGAAATGCTTAATAATTTTGCATATATTTTCTGCATAATGATATCAAAATAGTTCATTTTCCAATTTCAACCACTTTAACTGTTGAATATCGTTTATATTTAATAACTGTATTTAGAAGATTACCTATCTATCCATTTTCCGACTTGCGAATTCAGATTCTCCTATCTTCTCAATATTTGAATTTAAATAGATAATCTACAGGTTCATGAAAATTTGATAAAATATTTGAAAGATTGAAATATCATTTTTGCTGGAAAGACCCTATTAATCATTCTTCACATCAATTCATTGCCATACCAAAAACTGGTTCTTTGTAAACGGGAAACAAATGGTTGACCAGTTTCTGATTTCAATCGATCTGCATACACTCGTCTTCGTTCGATAACGAGGAAAAGGATGGCATGCTGCTGTGTACATACCATCATCTCTCCGAAATGACAACAGCGATGATGACAGAAGGAGCCGAAAGGTGAGCGGTGCATTTGCTTTTTGCCTTCATTTTTATGAATAAAAATGTGATTGCAAAATTCCTAATCCTTTTCATTTTTGCAAAATTTTAAAAGTTCCTCCAATAAAATTGTAGTGAGTCTCGATTTTTATGGATTCTAAATTTCATGTTCTAGAATGCTAATGAGAAAATTTCATTCGCAATAGAAGAAGGCAAGATTTCACTTTCCTAACTTAAAAACCACTCGATATACTTATTCCTTGACATAAATTATGACAATTAACATGACAGTTTCATTACAAAATATTGTTTTTTGATTGATACATTCGGTAATGCTAAGCAGTGATGCCTTTAAGTTCAGTTCATTTTCGAAGTATTTTGCAGAATTTCAAAAAAGAAACGCTCTCTTTAGGCATCTCTTTGCGAAAAGGAAAATAAAGAAATATGTTTATCATCACAAATTCATAGTCTAATATTTAAGCTGAAAATATTCAATAAGGAAACAGCAAGCAAATTCATTATAGAACTCAAGTAAGGATGCGAATAAGAAAATGGTTCAAATCTATAATTCCATACTTGTTAATTATGGTATTATCAATTAACATTTAATTTAGTCCCAAAGTTTTCCTTGGAATTCAAAAATCTTTTGCAATTACTTTTTCGCGACTATTATTTCTTAACTTCCTCATTAGAGTGGAATCCAGTACGGAAATTCTTCGAGAAACATTTAAAATGGTATCACGAATAGTAAAAATTCTTAATTGCACCTGTTTTGCTTATTTTTCCTTTGTAAAACTAATTTATCAGCTGGATGAGTATTGTTCTCCTGCTATAATATTGCTTTTTAATTATAACATTTTTTCTCTTTCATCTAGTCTACCGATTAATAATTTATTCATTCTGTCCTTTGTAATTATTATCGCTTTTTAGACATATATTAATTTTTATTCAAAAACTGATCGTCTTATTTCATTTTAATTGATTAAGTCATATTGTGCAGAAGAATTGAAAATTGACGTTACATTAGAGCAGAGTTTTCACTCTTCAGGATCGTTTAAAACGACAAACGTGGGGAATGAATTTTGATATTTAGTCTGTGCTGCTGATCCGGGCAGTGTTTCGGTTTAATCACAGAGCGATCTGCAACCGGTGTTTTGCTTGATTAAAACTTTGAAAAATCGTTTCAGTCATTAATTCAATCATGGATTGTGAAACGATCGTTAGTATTATTTATTGCTAATTTTATTGTTTTTATCATAGGTTCTGTGAGCACATGACATATGTTATCTATAAAATTTATATTGACAGAGTTCATTCATTTTCAAGAAGCAATAATTTTAATCAATAATGCTTATTGTTGCTTTCTATTAGTTCAGATTTATTGAAAAACGAATTTTTTCCTATAAAAAATCTTTGATTTAGATTAGGTTATTGATATACAACTAAACGACTCAGTTTTATCAGTGAAATCATTTGCCTTTTGCTATTCGCAATCATCATTCAAAAGGAACTGGAAAATGACTGTCATGACGATAGCATTCAAAATTATTCTAATTGCTTTCCTCATGCTTAATACAAGAGGATTGAACAGCGATTCCTTCCAACAACAGGTCATTTTGAATAGATGCTGATTTTTCAGTTTACACTAAGCATAATAATTTAATTAATTAATGGTTTTCTCACTTTTCTCATTATTTGCTTTCTTTTTATTTTATTCTTCACTTTTTTCTAATTTTTGCAACTCTTTTATTTTAGGAAGTTGAAATTGAATTTGTAACATACGTAGTGAGACCGTACGTTTCGGGCATACGAGTTGTCAATATACCAAACAGAAGTACTTCAATAAGCTATTCGTAAGTTTGAATAATCTTGTCTTATGAGTTTTGCAATTTTGAAAAGAATTATGGTTAAGCAAAACAAACGCTTTTATTTTTTTCAGTGATATTTTTTTTTGTTAGAATATGAGAAATACGGTATCAAATAATAACAACAAAAAAGAATTAACATAATTTGACATTGAATACGATATTACTTCTATTCTATTTATTAACTCAATATCGTTTCAGTGAGTCTGGTGCTACAATAATTTACCCAGATTCAGAAGTACGTATTGTAATGTTCGGTTATCATCTTGATAAAATCGGCATCATATCACTCACGACAGACAATTGCTTTAATCCGGTGATAAACATTTCTCGCTCTGAATTTCTCATTCAAACTGTCAAACGACTCGATTTTGTTGCATATTTCGCCAAGTACGTTCAATCGATTTTCTTTTATCTCTGATTATTCGATAGCTATGGAATTTTTATCCATTATTTCCAGGTCACTTTTCAGATCAATAATATACATATTTCCAGATGTATAATAAGTTTTAGGTCAGATGAACCATATCACATTTGCTATAAGGAACGAACAAGTAAGGAATCAAGCGAAGAGGAAGAAGATATGATTATGGTATGAGCATTTTAAATTTGTCTCACTTTTTTATTTCGTTACTTCAGCATCCATATTTGGAATAAGTAACGAAGCTGTCTTCCAGCTATCGATTTGAAATTTATGTGTTCAAATGCATGCTGGTGATATTCTTCTATAAGTTCCTGTAATTGCTAATTTAATTTGGTGACAGTGAGCGATTTTTATTGAAATGATTCATATTCTGCTCTTTTGTATTCTAATATTTGGCAGATTTTTTTATTCTTCTACAAGTTCATGTAATTGCTAAATTTAGATGGATGAATCACGCAATTCAATAGTTACGGAAACGCCAACTCGCATATATTATTTACCTGGATATCTCCAGATCAGTATCATTTTTGTACTTTTTTGTCTCTCTGCTTTATTTTCAGGCCTTAATTTAGGCCTTATGGCTCTTTCACCGCAGGAACTAATGCTTATACAAAAATGTGGTAATTTTTGATTCATTTTCTTTATGATATTTAATAAAGTAGCATTAGATGAGTGTCTCGATTTTGGTATAAACCTCTGAAAAGGCAGTTTTACATATAGCAATAATGATTGCATGCTTTCAACAATAAAATATTCATGCATGTGATAGATAATATATCAAACTGGATCTTAGTACCAAGAAAAATTTCAATAATTTTATTTTTAATTTTTTGCTCTAACTAGTTCCTATAAACATCTAAAACTAATGTTATGATTTATCGAATTAAACTAAACTTAATCTCTTCTCTTAAGATAGTTTAATTACTAGAAGGTTTTAGCAATAGATTTTCAAAAAAGAAAGAACTATTAAGGATGGATGTCTTTTTCAAAAACCTGTAATTAGACAAACAGGCTGTTTCAAATGATTTGTCAATTTAATAAGTAAAAATAAATTTAATCCAAAAAATATCATAATTATACACCATGTGCCATCATGTAATTAGCTGATTTGTGAAAGAAAAAAAACTGTAATTTAATTCAGGAAAATATTACTGCGATTTCAGGTTCAAAAACGGAGCGGAAATATGCAGAAACTATACTACCGGTACGACAGTCAGGTAACTATCTGTTATGTACAATATTAATCATGAATGTAGTGGTGAATGCAGCAATATCAATATTGTTCGAGGATATGACCAGTGGAATGGTTGCATTTATTCTTTCATCCATTGGAATTGTTGTGATCGGCGAAATCATCCCACAAAGTATCTGCGTCAAGTTGGTTTTAGATATGACCTGTTTTATTCGTTTATTGTTCTTAAAAACGAATTAATAGCATGCAAGCAGTTTCACAAACAGGTCTTCATGATGGTGATGTAGGAAAAGGAAGGTATTGATCATTACAATTCAAAACATTGCTGCTAGGAATTATAACATCGAAGTTGTTTTCAATTCTAATCTAGAATACTTAAATTTTTGATAAAAAGCAATTTCTTGTCATTTTCATAGCAGTTCGGCTAGTGCTGATTTGATTAGCAAAGCTCAAATTTCCTGAAGAGAATCAAGTTAGATGGAATGAAATAATATAAAACATATTTCAACTATTAACATTTACAGCGACATACTTCATTACTTCTATAAGCTGTAATGAATGTCAAAGGCCTTAAGGCTGCTGTTCACTAATCATTAGCCAAAATGAATTGCAAAAAGAAGAAACTTCACATAACTTCTAAGACAAATCCTTCTTTATTATATTATAAATATGAAACTTTTAATATAAAAAATTATGGAGCATATTTTTGGAAGTCACTGATTTATTTTGCTCAATTGCATGGATGATGAAATAATGAAGCACTGACTCATCAAATTTTGGAAATGATCAAATCATACTAATTTTTGCAGTGAAGAAGGTAGCAGAAGTATGCATTAAGAAATAAGCAAAAAATGATATGATTAGAAAACAGTTAAGGAATTGATCAAGTAGTAATATGCTTTGGTAGTGACTGGTACAGAAAATGAATTCTTAAAAAAAGTAAAATATTCATAACAAATGGGTATCAATTTGATGAGCCAGTTGCAAACTTGATGGAGTGGTGAGCAATAGAAGTTATTGAGCCATTAAAAAACTCAAATTTATTAATACGGATGAAAAAAGAGGCAAATGGGCACATTAATTTTTGATAAAATTAAATATTAGATGGAATTGAAATTTTTGATGCAATTTTTATGGTCTTAACATGGATAAAGAAATTAATTTCGCGGAAATTTGTGATGAAGATATTTCAATAGATCCATAAAACGTTAAAGAAAATGTCTTTTTATAGATCCATAAAGCGCAAACATCTCATTTAGTATCATGTGTAGAAGCGATATGAGTAGTTTGCAAAAATAAAGAATGGTGTTGTGCTGAGTTTGTAGGCCATAATTTCAGTTATTAGGATTTACGAACTGTTTCCTTTAAAAAATTTCTAATTGATCGTAAGCACTACAGCTATAAATTTTGATTTTAAATTAGAAATTGTTCGGAAATTATTGACATAATGCACAATATTGTCAGAGAATCTTCTGCGAAAAGGAATGAGAAAATTCAAAAGACCTTAATATTGCTCTAATTGAATTTTCTGTCAAAATATTTATCTAAAATTTAAAAAAAAAAAAAAAAAATCATCAGGAAGGGCTTAGCAGTTGGCGCGTATACAATTTGGTTAACTCGAGCATTTATGATTCTCACATTTCCTCTCTCATATCTGATCAGCAAAATTCTGGATATTTTCTTGGGTGAAGATACTCCAGTATACGACCGGTGCAAGTGAGTAATATTTCTAATAATTTGATTTGTCAAGGAAACGCTTGTGGCTAAATATTTCAAGTCTAAATTAGCGTCTATTCTCAGATTATTATTGCTTACACGGAATTTTGTTACACATAAAATGCCTTGTAGTCTACGGCGTTATCAGTTAATTTCAGCGAAAAATAATATATTACTTCTCATCACTGAATTTGGGAAGGCGTTGCACATTATTATATTGAAATATCATCATTGAATAGATGAAGTAACTGATATGAAGTTAAGGCTGATAAATTTGATGAAAATGACTGCATGCGAAGAGAATCAAGAGTTAGCAGCTGAACTGAAAATAGCTGTTGGTGCTATGGAAATAAGCGAGAAAACTGTGGGTGATATATTAACTAAAATTGAGGTATTTCATTTGAATATTAATTTCGATCATTGGAACCTAAGTACTCATTCTTTTGCATCTTTAATTGTTTAATTAGCATTGTAATTTTGATTCAAATAGTGTTTCGCTATATTCCAGGACAACATTTGAAATCTTCTGAGGAAATCATTTGGAAAAAAAAAAATTAAACCCCATTAAGATATTTATATAACAGGACGTATTCATGTTACCAGAAGATATGGTCATCGATGCAACAGCAATTGTCGAAATTATGAGACGTGGCTATTCCAGAATACCAATCTATGCAGTTAGTTAAGATATTTTAACGATTCATGGAAGAAAATTCGTTTGTCACGATGACCAAGAAAGAACATTTTATTCATATGTATTGTTTTCAATTGAATCCCTTTCCTACCTTATGAATTCCTAACTATCTCTATTTTATAGTTTCCTTACTTTCTAATTCAAGATTTCGTTCATACTTCGATATTTTCATAATTTTTTCTTCATAATCTTAAATGATAGAGTCAACAAAAAGATGGTAAAGACATTAAAAATCAACCAATTTTGCTCACTTTATTTACTACTTTACTCCTTTTTTCAGTATTCAATTTACTTTATTTCACTAATTTTTGTTTTTTTGATTTCACACTTTTACAATTTAAATAAATCTTTATTAATATGAATTTCATTAGTGAATTTTTATCATTTTAATGATAGAGCAACTCAAGTTATTCTGAATATACTCAGAATGACGATCGGAACAACATCAAAGCTCTCCTCATGGTAAAGGATTTGGCTCTGATCGATCCACGTGATAATTTCACCGTCAAAACAATTTGTGAATTTAATCAATATCCATTACGATTTGTAAAAGCAAACAAGCCGTTGCATTCTATGCTTGATGAATTCAAAGCAGCAAGTTATCTTAATTGAAATTTATCTAAATTGTTCATTTATCATTTTTATGCATTTCAAAACAAATCTGTTGAAAGTATACTGCTGATTTAAATTATAACGGCCCGGTTTTTCAAATTTACAGGGTAACTATCATTTGGCTATTGTTGAAAATGTACCCAATATATACAATCGGAAAATAAATCGACAGACAAACAGTCTACTTGGTATTGTGACGCTAGAAGATATTGTAGAGGAAATTTTGCAAGCAGAAATTATTGATGAAAGTGATTCAGTTATTGATAATACATATAGATCAAGAAGAAAACATGTTAAGGTGAATAATAGACTTTCATTCTAGTAACTACTCAGTATTTTTAACTACTCGGTATGTAAAGCATAACTGATAGTGGTGAAAAAATAAATTTGTAATCGATCGATAATTTTTGTAATCATATTTGTAATTCTTTTCTTAAAAGAAGAAAAACAATCACAACTAATGGACATATGCTATTTAGCGAAATCATTTATTGGGCACATTGAAATTTTAGGAACCAGGTTTCACTAAAATTCTAACAAGTGAAGAATGCAGCAAAGAATTATCGGTACATATGGAACAGATGACAATACATTTCTTGCAACAACATCACGTAATATTCAGTGATGAGTACGTGGAACCGCGAGCTTTGGCTCATTTGCTGAAGCGAAGTATCAAACAGGTAAAAAGTTTGCTTGCTAGCGATGTTAATCTGAAACAAGAAGTTAATTGCTGTATTCCATTACTATCATTCTGCTAGAGTTTCACTTTTCATGTAAATTGAGAAAATTTTGAAAATTTCTTGCATTTACCATCGAAGGTATGATTGCGTTCTGTTGAATTTTACTGTCTTGCAGATTGATATGTCCTACTCACCACGAATAACAGGTTATTCGGCAAAGCAACGTGAAACGGTACCTATATACTGCATGAATGAACCAGCATTTCGTTTTGTTGTGATTCTGGAAGGCCGTGCTACTGTCAAATTGAGAAATGTAGAATATTTTATGAAATTTCGCAAAAGTTTTGTTGCCTGAAACAAATGTTTAATATTGATCAAGAAATTAATATTGATATCTCGTAATGTTATACGTCTAACGAACTATCAAGTCAAATTAGGAAGGAAATATTTGCTTATCTCAAAAATAAAAGTGTAGATTGCAGATGGAATTTGAAGCTGGTCCTTGGACATCGTTTGGAGATGAGATTTTAGATCAGTTGGATGAACTTGTCACTGGTAATTTGGAAAACGATGAAAGAGATTTTAATTTATCAGGTAATAAATGTTGCTGAGCAACACGATAACAAAAAATTTGTTTAAGCAGTCATTAACATTTGAAGACTCAGAAAAAATGATTTGCTAGATAAATTTGAAAAATATGAATTGTTAAGGAAAATTTTTTTTTCGAATCCAGCTAGTTTGCTTCTAGATGATTCCTGATTAATCAGAAATCTGTTGTTCTTCCGATTCTTTCTATTACACTCATTCATTTAATTTACTTTGCATGGTATTATTATATCGTATAAAATTTATTTCCCATTATTACTGAATAACAAATAAAAAATGCCGATAAGCAGAATCGATAAAATACCTGCCTTGCTACCAGACGGAATGTCATGTGTCATTTTAAGTAGCATCACAAGATGCATTGAACTTTAATATATTCAGACTCAAAATCGCAGTTGATTCATTCAATCCAGTTCAATCCGGATTTCGATCTTCTCGTAACAGATTTCTGCCGATTTTTTCATCTCACGGTATCTGCCTATCTGAATGCCATCAAAGTAACTAAAATCGCTCGTGCAGCACGGTATACTTTTATTTTCGGAATGTTTTGAAATAGTATTGAATAGTATTGATTAGTGAATGCTGTTCACTTGGAATTGCAGAAAAACTGACATTTTGCTTTACTAATGATAATTTACCCAAAGTATTAGAATTTAGTTCTACCCTGCTTCAGTAATCTCATATTATGAAGAATAAATTCAGACTGTTTAAATGTATCAAAGTGATCCCTAACTCAGGAGTGAAAAAGATTCTATTGGATCGCTGCTTAAAACATCACTATGTTCAGGAAGTTCATCGCAATCAAGGTGCATATCCGAAATTTTTACAAGAAAAGAGGTACGAATGTTTGCGTTGCATTATTGTTAAATAGATATTATCATTTAAATTGCTCAGTTATTATACGAGGATTCGTGATAAATATTGTTTATGTGGTATCAGCAATTTCGTTGCCCAGAAGAATAAATTAAGCCTTAAAAGTCATCGTAGAATAAATGACATTTTATAGTCAATCAGAAATCCGAATTCTTTTTCTATTCCTTTTTTTTTACTTTTTTTAATATACCATTACTAGCACTTTCTTTTTTAAGAGCGTAATCTATTATTTCTTTGAAGAAATAATAGATAACGCTAGCTAACTCCTTATTTTGCCGGAAATTCTAAAACGAAAACGAATTACATCAGTGGGAAAATTGCGAACAACAGAAATTCAGATGAAAAAAGCAGTGCAAATTGATGTATCAGCCTAATTATATATCATTTCTATGAAAACATAAGCTCTCTGATTATGGCGGGAGTATCTTTTTTGCAATTTCCAATGTTAAATATATTTGTGCACTTTAAAATTTAATTTTTGCAAAATTTTAGAGTTCGAAATCAAGTTTTGATGATGCAAGCAACCCGAAAAGAATATTTGTAAAACGTCGTTCTAACAGTGATTTCGGACGTCAGTACTGAGACTAACTTATTTGCATTTAACTGCTTAGTGAATAGTTGCCTGTTTTATGTGAGGGCCCTAAATATGGCTCAATTTTGCATTCTGTGATCTCAATTGGAAATTAACACTTTTTTGTTTACGTCATTAAAAAAAGTTTCGAAATTAACATCTAAAAAGTCCAAAACTTCAATTCTGAATTCAAATAATTTTGACATTTCACATTGTCTTTTGTTATCGATGTACAAATACATTCAAATTTTGTTTATGCATAAAATAATCTGAATTTGACAAAAGCTTAAATTCATAACCAAAGAAACGTTTTTTCTGATTTCATTTGTCTTCAAAATATATAATTCGGTTGAAATTATTCCATTTTTTCTCAAATAACGGACTATAAATATCAGAAATCAGTCCTTAATTTTTTTTTAATTAATGCTTACTTAGTTTTTAATCTCCAGAAAATCTAAAAAATTAATTAATCAAAAAATTACAGAATTTGTTTGCAATTCAGGAAATTGTAATTTTCACTTCCAAATTTCGGAAGCTTTGCGTTTCGCTTTTTTTCAAGAGCTTATTGTTGCTTTAATCCCGAAATTTTTCATTGCTATAGTACGATTTTTAAATCTACGAAAAGTTTTTTCAATTTGAATTTTTTTTTGGAAATTCTTCTGTTATTCTCTAAATACTGTGACTGTCAGTTTCAAAATAGAAGAATAGATCTTGAGCTGCTTAAAAACAAACCGCTGTAGACAGATTCCACTTGCCAAATAATCAAGTTGGTGTATTTGGTATATTACTAGCTAAAAGAAAAAAGGAGCATACAGAGGTAATTAATAAAGATCAGAAATTTAAAAATTTTGATAAATTTGAAAACGATTTTCAAAATTTTTTGGGAATCGTTTTTTAAGTTTGCTACAATTCATTGATACGTAAAACATATAGATGATTAATCGTGCTCAAGAAGAAAAGAAAAAATAGAATATATGCTTTAAAGCTTGAATATTGAATTCGAAATCAATCATCGATTGCTTTTGTGTGTATAGTACCTTTTTGGAAACTTTGCAGTGGTGGTACAACCGGTAATTCTCCTTCTGGTGCATTGTTCGTTCCTGGTGGCTGATCAGATGATTTAGGTTGTTGCTTTGCAAACTAAAATTATTAGAACTATTATTTCATCAATTGCATAATTGTAAAGTTTTTTTCTCCAAGTTCAGGATCTAAACTTCCATATAATTCACGTTTTTTTGCTGTTCAAATTTTACCTTAAGAGTATTTCGAATTTCATTTTTGAAAACATAACATGCGCAGCAACCAATGCATGCGCATGCAGCCGCGTGAAAAAAGCTCGAACATATCAGAAATAAAAATAACCACTGTCTGCAAAAAATTTGTTCAATGTTGTGTAATTTCTCCGACTGTTATTTTAGAAATTATCTTTAATCTTTTGAAGATGCAATCCAAAATTGTTCATTCATGCTTTCTTTCTCTTTAAAGAAAAATATGCTAACATCATAATTTGATCTAAATCGGCGAAAAATGTCAATAAATCGCGTACTATATCTTTGGAGCCAAAAACCGTGTCTGCCGTATTATTTAACACATGGCTTAGTAATAAAAGATCTTGGATCAGAGCCTGTTAATCAAATCATCTATGAATTTACAAAAATAAAACGAAAATTCAATCAAGCAAACTTATGTTTAAAAAAGTGAAATTTTTGAATGTGATATGAAAAAAAAAAGCCAGATCGTAAAAGAAATGTTAACGTTCTGCTTATTAATGGCAAAATAATCTTTCATCTTAGTGTCTGTTTGGAAATATTATAGTCTATAAATTTGAATAACACTGTCAATAGGCAGTTGTGAATAGAGTTATTAATAGTGCTAGTTTGCATCATTAGTATCTTGCTATAATAAGTAGTCAATTACTGTAGTAAGTGAAATATTGGTCAGTTACTAAATAAATTACGATATTTTAAACAAAGCTATTAAGCTATTATTTCAGTTCATAAATGAATTAATACTTGATCAAAATTTTTTTAAACTAAGATAATTTAACATGTGAAGTGAAATAAATGGTTTAAATCATTGAACTCAAAAAACTAATGCAATTTTTTGATTTTTCAATTTGCAAAGAATCATTTGTAAATTGCATGGATACACTAAACAGATGAAGCAATAGTGATTTCGATCCATCACTGAGTGTATCACAAAATTTAATTGAAATTTATTAGACCATTACAAGTTTTGTTAATAATCGAAAAGCTTCCCAGTCTAACTTCTCGGATTGTTCAATCCTGGGACATCTTAAAAAGTTCAGTGAAGGAATGGTTAAGAGATGGATGCAATTTTTTAGCTTTGATCTTTCTATTAATGAATTAGATAAAACTGAACTTCTAGAAAGAAAAATACTCATTTTTCGAGATCTTTTAAGAAATCTTACAGGCTTACTGGGATCGCTAATTTTTATATCATCATCGTAAAACGGAATTAATTTATAACGTCGCTTTATCGGTTTCATGATAGGAGTTTGTCCATCGATTGGCTCGATTATATCTAACAAACAAACGACAGTAGTAATTAAGACCCACAGCTTACCTGCAAACCAACGAACATATAAATAGATGGATAACTTCACTGAAAGATCAACGAGAATCGTTAATGTCCACGAAAGAAAGTATTTTACCTGTGGAAGAGAAAGTCATGCGAGTCGACTAGTTGCTAGAATAAAAAAGAAATGAATACAACTTTCAGTACTTCTCACTATTTATATATGCTGAGATTTGCATATTTTATTCGTGTATAAATTGAGCACAATTCTGGTTATGAAATATTGTGAAAAAAACAGAATTCGTTCAAAATGAAAAATATAAAATTGTGTTAATTTTTAACTGCTTTTATTATTTCAAAATTCATTGGCAAAAATTGGTGATTTGTTTTATTATTTACGAGGAGGAGTTGAACGGTTAATGTAACGAAAAGACTTGCTTCGCAGGATTTTGAACGATAGAAGCTGAATTACAGAACTTTTTGAAAAAGAGGAAAGTAAAATTTCCAAAAAAAAAAATTCTTTGAAGAAAAATGTTAAGAAATCAACATCTTGATGAAGTGAAGAGGAATAACAAAATCAAAAAACTGTTTTTATTACCGATTATAGTGAGTTATTTGCAAAATTCATACTCTGCTAAAAAATGAAAGGCAAAGTGATATTGCTCTTCTCAATAATACAACTCAGTGAAATATGAACTATCAAATATTTTTCTATAGATAACAAAAAAAAAAAAATTTCGTCAGATTAATTTGATAAAAATAAATGTGAAATTGAAAAAAACATGAAAATTAATATTAAACTAAGCGTCTTTCAAAATGAACACAACTTAAGATATGGATGTACGTATTATTGGTGTTGTTCCTGATTGCAACGATGGTAATTTGTATACGTGGCCTCAACGATTATGGATTCACGCTAGATTCAATCCCAAATTTTTTTCTTATCATTGTGCTTCTGATTGTTTCAATCATTACTGTGTTCGCTGTTACAACCGAACGAAAACTATTCATTACACCGCTCATTGGAATGATTGTTAGTTGATGATAAAAATCGCAGTTTTTTAAAAAAAATCTTGACAGCCCATTACTTTTAAAATATTTTTTTAAAAAAAAAAAATTCAAATGTAGTCCTTTTCCATTTCTATTTCTTGCAAAATTTCACCAACATTCAATATTTGGAAATGTTCATGGAAATTAGAAATATTTCATATAATAATTTTAGAAAATTATGCTTCACCGTAAAACAAAAATTATAGATAACGTCGGCTATATTAACTTTATTTGTATTCTTCTATCGAATCTACGTCCTCAAACGAGATAGTGGAAAAGGTGATATTTCCTTTATTAAACTCTCATATACGCTACATTATTTGTAAGTGTGGAAGTTGATATCCAATGGTGGTAATCCAGTAACCATCATTTTCAGCCAAGATTTCTCGTACCTAAATTTTTTAATTTTATAGTTTCGGAATTGTTTTTGCCAGCAATTACATACGGTATCATATTGGCACTGTATGGATTCGCTTATTACATAATAATCTCTTGGAAAGGAATTTTTAGAAAAGGAGACTAAAAATAAGGTAAAACAATAAAGATCGACGAAATTATTCCTAATAAATAATATAGATAATCGGTAATCCTTGAGATGTCTTTGTCACTAATTTTGAAATTTATTTAAACTGATTCTGAAAACTTTTTTTGGAAATTAAAAATTGAAAGGCTTTTATGAGGAATGACATTTGAGAAGATCAAATCAAATTTTAAGAATAGCGGTTAGTTTCAGATAGTTGAATTTATTCAAAAATCAGTGCTTCATTTTATGTAAAAAATTCTATTCACATGGAGTGGATGTGATGTTCAAAAGAAAATTAAGTTCTCTTACCCTCCTTTTTCACCAAAATATGGAATTTGTGAAATCAAATGAAGACCTATACTGAATTTTTTTTTTGTTTTTGTATTGTTTTTAATGCAATAAAAATATTTAGCAATACATAAGCATACCAAAAAGTCTTTCTTAATGCGGTTGATTATTTAACTAAGTTAGACTTTATATATTTCCTTTATTGGAATAGCAATTTGTAATGACCTGTAAGTGAAAGAAATTGATCGTGGCTTATTCCAGCGTTTCATTTGTAATCGAATGGATATGGATGAGTTATTTAGAATGAATATTTGAATTTGTTTATAAATTGGCCCGAAATTTGCTATTTTGAAGACAAAATGAATTATAATGTTACATTTTCATGCTACAAAAAGTTTTTTTTTTTGTAACACTTGGTCAAATGCTTTGCAATTCCAATTAATATTGAGCCCAATTAATTCCAGCTATCGTACGATTTATATGCAAAGCATAATTTTCATCAAAAGATAAGCAAGGGACTAAATTTTATTCAAACTTACCAGAAATGAATTTAAAGCAAGAAAAAAGAGGCCGACTCTTGTTAGAGTCCATTTTATTTTTGTTCCTTTCGTAGCAAAATAATGTTTGACTAGAAATCTTAGGAGTTGCTGAACTGTCTCAAACGTCTGTAAACTTTATCGCTTAAGCAAAAATACTCCATGAAATTCGGAAGTTCGAAAAGGATCATGAATAACTGATTGAAATTTATGATGTAAGAAAAATGTTTTGTTGGGATAATGAATTTCCACTACTACACTTACAACCATGAATTTTCCGAAATGCTGCCGAAATTATATGTAATGAGATTCAGTAGAATTAATCGCAGTAAATGTTTGGTTTTACGTGAAATGATGCAAATCCGAGGTACTCAAATATTGCATCAAAATCTTTAATTTCGGTTCGCAAGAAATTCGTACAATCAATTTGAAATATATGAGCAAAATGATAGTCGCTATCACTACTGCATCAGTTTTATTATTTAACATTGATTATAAAATAATTCAAGTATTAGGAAGTATCCAAATAAAAAGATATAGGATTTGAAATTGAAGTTCTTTTTTATCCAAATTCCAGTTTAGGAATCTGAAATCAAAGTACTTCATTTTTACAATAATGCATAATAAAGAATTAATATACTTGCTATTTTTATTTCGCTCTGAAAATTCCCATTCTTTCCAATTCTGAATAGTTCTATCCCCCAGCGCATCAATAGGGAGAAATTTATAATTAAAAAAGGAAACAAATATTTTCGCAATTCCAAGGTAACGCTATTGATGCGATATATTTGCTGGAATGGCACAATTTCCTGCAAACATATTATTCCAATTCACTCGTGGAATAATCTTTTCTCTAAAAAATTCATATACAGAAAATATGCTAAAAGAATCTATAATTGGCTCCCAAATGGAATGTTCGAGAATAGAATTATGGAATAATTCTTTTTTTTTTTTTTTTTTTTACAAATTTAATTCAACTACAGATGTATATAAGATTAAATTGATTTTTAAATTTAAGTAAAGGGAGATGAAGATTAATTTTTTCAGTTGCGAAATATTCGGTCCCTCGATTTTTGAATCTCCTTGGCTCAAAGGCTGCAAAGATCTCTATTTTCATAATATCGGTGAATTTTCATACTTCTGAAATAAATTCCTGAAGAAATTACCGGACCACGTATCGTGGAACATGTGAAACATATGAGACATGGGATATCCATTCTTTTTGTTACGCCATTGCCTCTGATTAAAAAGGATCCAGATGGTCCAATCCAACTTGAAGGAAAGTTTTAGAGTGTTTGACTCAAGATTCTGGAAGACCAGACAAGACTGAAAATTGGGACAGTTTAGAAGTCCATCTTTTATATACCGTACATTTATTATGATTCTTTTGATTTTTGTTCTTTGCTTGAGTATCTAAAACTTACGTCTTATCTCCGATAGAGTGTAAGTAATTTTAGTGTGATATAATTCTTTATGTTTTCGTTGTATGAGAAGTTCAGCTACGGGATTATGCCTTGGGTATAGATGTGGATGTTTTCTATTTTCTTCTAGCTCTGAATTTTTCAAATCAACTCTTTAATCTCCATGGTTTTTCCCTTCCACTGTAATAAAGATTCCATTTATTTACTTAATCTTTGGTTAATCTTTCCGATTGTACTTATTCGATCAATATTCATTCTGTCAGTCTGTATTCTTCACTTGTGAGTCAATCTTTCTCAATTGATATTAGTTGCACAGTAATTTTTGTCTTGTTGTTAGTTTTATGAATTTGAGGATGTAAGCAGTTGTCCTTAGTAATCTTAACCGTTTACTGATTTCCATCTTTAAATCCTATTTCTTGGATAGGAATCTGAGGGGTTACCTTTGCGATAGTTTTTCCTCTTTCATTTTCATAGCCTTCTTTGAATTTGAATTCCCATTCCAGCTAATTTGATTTTTCTTCCTTTAACCATGCTAGTACTTTTCACCATTGTTCATAATTTTTCAGTTTTTCAGATGAAATCCATTTGTTGCTGCATCAACTAGGTTATATCCACTTAATATATAACAAAACGAGAATGATTTACTGTTGAGTACTTTGAACAGCAAGAATTCATTTATTGAAATTTTTTATAGGTCTCAAATTTTCTAGAAATGATTTAGTTGGTAAAAACTTAGAATCGTATATGTATTATCATTTCACTGTTTGATACTCTTCCTTTATTTTTTTTCATCCTGCATTTCAGCTGGATTTTCTTCTGATGACCAGTCAATTTCATCATGTTCTGACTGGGTTGTCTGTTCGAAACGAGCTTCCAGAACGCCTAAATGAAATGTACAGTTATTCTATTATATCTAAGATCATTTCATATTTATTTTAAAATAATTTACCTGAAAGTAACAACATTGAATATAATGTTAAAAATATGAAACAATGCAAAATAAATCAGATTAGCTTTTATTTCATTTTCTATTAGTTCAAGTTACTAATTTCATTTTCATCTTAATTTATATTTTTATCCATCTTCATACTCAATTCTAACAATGATTTTAATAACAGTACCACTGGAATAATGCAGTAAATCGAGACAATTCATATATGCCCAAATATATTTCGAAGTAATTCAATATAGTAAATGAAGTCTTTAGGATGATTTGAGAATTTGTAAACTAATTTTGCAGTCATGTTCTGTGTTTATTTTTTATCTGACAAACTTTTCAGGATGTAAAAGGCATTAAAATTATGTTATTAAAAAGTAACATTATAGATTTGTACTTGAAGTCAACTTTGTGATGTCAATAATATTTTTTTTTATTTCTTGTCGCATGAAGTTACTTCAATGATGGTAAAAATAAAACAATCACTGAAAATCATTTTACGAAAATTTCAGGGAAATTTTATATCCAAGAAGATATAGAATAATGGAAAAAATTATATGAAGGAATTCTAAAAAATGATTCAATATATCATTTAGAAAAAATAAAAAAAGAAAGGTTTCATACGACAAAAAAAAATAATTTCAGATTGATTATTTTGTTTGTATTAACAGCTCATAGTTTCGCTTCTGTTTAATTCTTGGTAATAAAAATCCCAATAATACTAAAGGTGGTTGGAAACAGATGGGAATGATTAAGAAGAAAAATAATTTCACTTAAAACAAATTATCAAAATGCGCAGATAATTTGTTCATGGCTAGTTTCGATAAGCATATAATTTTTGATTTCGGACAACATTTGCTTTTTTGTTGGGAATACTACTGCCTAGAGATTTTGTTTTTTCTCCGTATCTCTACATAGGAATATCATTCAAAAGATCAACCAATCAGTAATCAATTCATTAATGCTTCTGATAATAACTTTCTGCTTTTTATATTTATGCTATCTAAATATCTTCTCGACTATAACTTCAAATTTGCTAAACCATCAGTGCCAACGGAGCAGTTGGATCGTAGATTTCCTCGTAGCAATTCTTAGTATAGACATTGTTAGAGACGGAACATATGCAGAAAATATTTTCTTTCAAAACCAATGACATGAAAAATTCAAAGAAAAGTCTTCTTGATGAAACTATTTCTACGAAACCCGAAATGACATTTAATTAATTAATTACAAATGAAATAACTTCAGTGAAAAAAATACATCGAAATACTGGATAATTTTTTGTGAAAAATCAACTAACCATCCCATGCTGGCATTGTTATAATTTCGTTTCTTGCATTTAATAGATTACCGCTTACCTCACAATGCTTCTAAAATGTGCACTTTCGTTTAAGATACTTGGATTAACAAAAATATATCTCAAAAAAATTTGCTGCAATATTTCGAGTAATATTGTTTTGTCAAGGTTTTTATGATAGCTTACCGCTGTTGCTAACGGTATGATTATTTTACGCCAATGGTATCGAAGATTTTTCCACATGAATAAAATAATTGCAATCCAAATGAATACTGGCATTAACATCCAGTAAATAATCAACATGAAAATCCATATTCTGCAAAAATCACTTTTTTTATCATTATTTATATGAAATAAGAACAGATTGATTAATAATTAATGAAAAGTGCTTCAAAACATAATTGAATGAATGAGAAAACAAACATGCTGCCATTATCAGTTTGGTTGTTGATCATCTGAATAGTTTTTGCAACATATTTCAAGCAATTTAATTTTGTTGCGATATAACTAAAAACAAAAATGAAACTGAAACGAAAAGTTTGCTAAATTAAATTTTTAACTGAAATTTCAAATATTGGCTTCCTCTCTTTCTTGCATTTAAAGCATATTTATTCGTATTTCCTGCCATGATCATTATTATCCTGATAAATCAATACTGATTTAGTCTTAGTGGTAATTCAAGCTCAGAATTATTTTGCTGTGCATTCTTTTTCTTTTTCCAAAAGAATTTTCTAATTATCATATAGAGGAAATGATATAATTAAATTAATGATATATATTTCGAAGCCTGTTAGTGATCGATGGAGAATGAACGAACACATTCATATCATTCAACTCATGAATTGCCACAGTTGTTATCATGCTAGCAACAGTATTGTCAAGTTTTGTAAATATTCGAGTAGCTCCCAAATATGCTGGTTCTTCGATTTGCCGCTTTTGACGTTCTTTTTTCTTGATAGCTATATTTTTTGGGTTATCACTGATTATTTTATATAATGGCAAAAGTAAATGCTACTTTATCTTTACTGCGCGCCATTGGGAATCCTGAGCTGAATCTCTTTTACTACTTTGATGAGAAACTGGCAATGAATGTAAAAAGCACTATGGGACATATTTCTTAATCTTTTAAACATTTATCAGCAGCAATCACCACGAAATGCTTCATGAAATGAATCGTAGTATCATTGATGCAGCGCGTCTTCGCCTACACATCAGATGATTCTTGATCTGATGAAGAAATTTGTGACGCTATGGGATTATTTTGTTGAAAATAAATACTATTTACACAATGAGTTTAAGAATTCTTGATAATATTTTGAACTGATTATCTGATGTAGTTCATCTAATTTTTGCATTTTGCCATCCTCGATTTTTGACATCATATTATTGACCTAAATTGCATCGAAGTCATTGATACTGATAAAAGATCCATGTATTTTACATTCTTTGCAATCACTACAATAATCTAAAACGTTTGCAGAACAGTTGGCATCAATTTCTCGATTAGCGGTTAAAACGATGCTGTCTAATACTGTTTAGAAATGAGAAACGTGGAGGCAAATATTGCCCAGTATAAGATCATGTTATACGAAAGAATTTTCCCTATCTTAATTTTTCTCAATTTTTTTTTTTTTTTTTTTTGTTATAAGAAAGAATTAGTATAACTTACCCAAGCAGCTGTGAAAGTATTTTCGAAAATGCAAAATGTATCCATTGATAAAAACAATATGACACAGAATTTGCCTATAAACTTCGCATATCGTTTCATTTCGTTTTTTGTTTACTAATTTTACTTATTTGATTAAATCAGCAATCGGAATGAGATGCAGACTCATCATGTATTCTGATATATTTTTTCTAAAATATCAAAAAATTTTGCATTTTTAACAGAAATAAAGCTGAAACATACGAAAACTCACCCATTTTTATTGCACTACTGTTAGTATCAATGCAATCAACCGCAATGAAAGCTGTCGATTAAAAACAATGCAATAATTTTATCTCACCTGATCATCATCTATACATATGATTTTGACAAAATTTGTATTTTTGAAAAAATTACCAAGCATCAAGAAAGTGATATGATCGTGATCCACTCATTTGAATTTCAATACTGAATCAGTTTCATTTTCAAACCAGTTGACTTCGGTTCTGAATTAAGTAACAGTTATTATTCTGCAAGAAATCATTTCAATTTTTAATTTTCATACGGTTAAGCAGTGTTATTATAATTATATAGACATGTAAAGTATTCTGCAAAATTTTCAGTAAAATTTAGATTCTTAATTATGAATGAAAAATGGTTTATAAATTATAATAATGTATCAAGATGTGATGGAAAGAAATATTTGATTGAAGAAAACTTTGTTACTTTTACGATATCAGTCTAGAAATGAATCTGGGGACGGCAAATATAAAAGTAAATATAAAAGTACGGCAAATATAAAAGTAAGAGTTCAAATGAAGTAAAATTAGTAAATAAAAAAAAAGAATTGCGGAGTTTATAAGCAATTTACTATTTATATCAGTGAATACATTTTACATCTTCAAAAATGCTTCTGCAACTGCTCGAGCAAGTTATGCTGGTACTGCACAGTATAAGTTCATGCTATAAGAAAGAATTTTTCTTACTACATTTCTCGTTCCTAAGCAATATTAGAAAGCATTGCTTTGATTATTGATCGAGAAATTGATGCCAACTGTCTTGAAATAATTTTAGATTATTGCAAGTGTAAAGGATTTACACATGTATAGAAAACAATAATTACATATTTCGGTAAAAACGAAGTGATTTTTGAGATATCTGCGTGATTTATTCATCTGACTTTTTTCAATTTCCAATGGGAAACTTAGTGCACACATTTTAGGAGTTTCTCGTAGTTTTTTTTAAATTACCTTACAAATAATTGTACATAGATTTCGATTGCCATAGTACTGTATAAATTTTTTTTTTTTTTTTTTTTTTTTTTTTTTTTGCTTTCCTTCACTAACGGATATTAAGAACATGTGTTTCTAATTTTCTTTGGCTTAATTATGTCAAGATTGTGATATGACTTACGTTATGCTTTTATCATCTTTCCTATTTATAATTTTGATATTTCTCGGATTGTAAAATGAATTAATAAATTCTTATATAACCTCAAATTCGTAGATGTACAAGTCGTTTTAATTCTGACGGATTTCAAATAGTTATGAAAAAGCATCTATGTAACATAAACTATGATATTCCTCAATACGATATAATCAAAATGTTGAGAAGTCAACAATTCTTAACATAAATCCATTTTGAATCATTCGATATTGGAATGTAGGAATCGAAAAACTCAATCTCTAGTTTACGAAAAAAAGTTCGTTTTTATGCTTGATTCATTTCAGAAATAATTTCGAGTATGCTGCAACTCGCCTGACATCATAAAAAATAGTGAAGGATGATGAGATGAATCTATAAACTTTAATCAGTTTGAAAACCTTAAATCTTCTTCGGATTATGCGAAGACAAAACATTCGTTTATGGTTTCGATGCATTATGTTTAATTCGAATACGCTATAACAGATGTTATATTTTTAATTTTCAGTATAATTTCTTTTTCCAATGTATAAATTTTAAACATATTTTCAATATATATAAAATTCATGAATGAATTTTTAAAATTTTTATCACTTGCATATCCTTCTTTCATTCTTCTGATTCATCCAGTTCTTTGCATTGTGTCTTCATCAATTCTTTTACTCCAGGTGAAACAGCCCCAGTGGTACTCGTTTTAGCAAAAATTTCTAGATGATTTTTGCCTTTCCATATCAAAGCACATTTAAATTCAGGATCATTTTTTATCAAGAATTTTGCAATTTTATCTAAGCAGTCATGAACTTTTGACAGTACCACATAGGGCAATGGTTTAATTAGTTTAGAAATGTCCGATAGAGCGTTCAGTGCTGGTTTTCCAAAATCGCCATTTCCTTTGAACCAGCCGACAATCTCCTACAGAAGGTTTATTTTATAAATATTTTAGCTCAGTATTGCAGTATATTTCTTATTCAGACGTTATTCAAATTTGTGTAAAATCATGATGTTGGACTAATTATTCTCACAACCTCTTTCGCTTGCAATTGATTTACAAACCTGATCTGCGGCAGTGAAAAACATTTGTGCCCATGTGAAGAATGGAAATCCAGCACCTTGTGGATAAGTTGTCAACAGTTGTAACGGAATATTCCGTGGAACTTCACCGAATTCCATATATGAAATTACATTATTTTCATTGAACTTCTCTTTTTTTGGTTCCGACTCGCCTTCTTTCTCCAAATGGTTGTCGCTGCAACATGAATGATTCAACGACCAAATGGAATAAAACATATTTCGCAAATTTTTTTCAATCTTTCAATCATTCATTTCATTCATTATTATCTTCATCAACATTGTTGTTATTTGTATATTGGGTTGATTTAGAATTTTGCAATTTTAAATGTATAATTTCGAAATTGTCCAGATTGGAGGATAGACAGTGAAGAATTTCGATTATAGAATATTTCATATCCTAAGTCATCGAAACAATAGATCTCAGATCTCGTGGTAAGATATGTTCTCAAATAAATATTTACTTAGCTTACAGCTCTTAAAATCACTGTTTTTGAAAATTTTCAAGATATCTTGAAATAATCCTTATGCTAAAACGAGATGAAAAATCTTCTTATTTTTAATTTTCATACCATCATAATTTTAAATCGATAAAGAAAATGAAAGATTTCTGGGAGATTATTAGATCATTGAAATTAAACGGACGACGTATGAAAGAACCAGGTCTAAAGTTTTTAAAAGGTGAAATTTCAAATTTTGAAGTTTCTTTCTTAGTGCAATCTCTTGCAATCTATCCTTGAAGATTTAATTTGCTGTTTCTATTCTCAGATGAAATTTCATTTTTTCATAAATAAAATAATTACAATACTGAGATAAATCAGCAAAACTGTAAAATTCTTACCTTTGCATTTTCACAGCAGCATAATCAGCGCAATCAACTTCGAATCGTACCAGTAGTTTGAATTGGCCAAATTGATAAGAAATGAGCTGGAAAAATGGACCAGTAGTGAACTTTGACCTCGCTTTCGTCATTTTTCGTTTTAGTGCTTGATCAAATGTTACATGACCAATTTCCATGAGATCTGATGCTTCCATCCTAAAAAATACTGTCGTTATAGCTAGCTCTAATATAAAGTTGCACAAAACTTTAAATTTGAAAATTTTTTGAAAACAGAAGAATTTCTGGAGAAGGAGGACAAATTCTATTTCTAGTTTTTTTTCTTTCCTTTTTTTTTTTTTTAACCAATAGATGAATTTTTTTTCACGAATTATTGCTGTAGAAAAAGTATGACAAAACAGGCTTATAAACAATGCCATCATATTACTTTATGATATACTGATCGTAGTTCTGAAATGCGCTCAGAAAATTAGAAAGTGAAATTATTTTAATGTAGAGCTATTAGTTTATAAAAATGCTTTTGATGAAATCCAATCAAACTGAGCAGTGTCATTAATTAGTGGAATCATAAAAAATTGAAGTAAATAAAAATTTAATTCAAATCCGTTTTGCGGTTTTAGACGTGACTCTCTCTATGCGAATTACCTCGTTAATAAAACGGTTTTCCCCACTCGTTCTGCATCAATTCGAAACAATCCATCACCAGCTTCCTGCGCAAATGCGAACAATTTTTGCAAGTTTACAGCATCAGTGATAAAGTTGTAGTCATTGAAATTAATTGGTTTCTTCGCTTTTGTTGTTGTATAATGTGCAGCTAATATGGCTGTATCTAAGGGACCAGTTGGAATCTGCAAGACATTGATATAAGTTGATTTTAAAACTTAATGCTTCCATTAATGAACAACTATAGGATATGACGCACTATTGGCATTTTCAGGTGGAGTGCCAATTTCAACTTGATTTGTAATCTAATTGTCAGATTAGCAGCTTTCTATCAATCGAGCAAATCTGCTATCAATAACGACAAAGTTGGTTTCAAGCCAAAAATTATGTTTTTGAACAGTGGCTAGGAAAAATCCCTGATTTGTAAAGATGAAAGACAATTAACTTCATGATGCCTCATAAATAACAAGAGTAAAGCTCCTGCTAACTGATTTTTGCAAATCTAAAGGTTCTTATATGTATTTAAAAAATACAAAATTTAAACTTAGATTCTATTTAAATCTCTTATGCTCTTTGAATGGATAAAAAGCAAACTTTTAAGTGATTAACATCGTATATAATCACACCGTGATCTTGTTGTAATTTGCCACCTGCCCAGTAGAAAGATTCCAAAGGCATTCCAGGCATCTAAATAAAAATGAGCTTTAAGTTTTAGTCGTTAATCATGACTGAATCACCAGCAGTCTAATCGGATATTGAAAGATGGCATTATTCATTGTAAAATCAGAACTTCTATGAAATTAATTGCAGTTTTAATGGATTTTTACATTCAAAGAATTTTGATAAATAAGTCTTTTTCTTACAATATATATTTGTAATTTATTAAATCATAATATATAAAAGTTGTCATTTGCTTTCAAGAAAAAGATGGAGGAAAAACTGAAAAGTTGTTTTAAAAATATCACGCCATGCGGCAAATTAAAAATTAGCTAATTTCGAATTGAGTAACAACAAACTTATTACTTTCAAACCAAGTTTTTTATTGTAAGAAATGCTAAAAACTGACAATGATGGTGGGTGTTTCGTCATTCAAATACCATTGATATGAGCCAATTCTTTCGACAAATTTCGTGGATGTTGGTCCACCTTTTCCAGATAAATTCACAAGCGGTAAAAGGCCATATGGTTCCTCTTCCAAGCCATCAAATAACCAAAACCCTTCAGCTGACATTACCTAAAGGCCGAAGGCTTGCTTGTCTTAATCCTTGAACGATTATATGTCACAAGCTAAAATTCTGTCGTTCATCTTTACCTCATTGAAAGGCATTTTATTTAAAATTTTAACAAACTAGCTTTTGTTGAAAAAACGATTTAAGAATAGAAGATGGAGAAAAAAAAAATTTAAGTGCATTATGTATGTGGAAATATTGCATAAATGAAAAATTCGCAGTAGAAGATCTACTATGTCATGTCTCCTTTTTTGAATTCATCTTTCTATAGCCCTCTTATGGCCAATCACATAACTTTCTCCCAATTTCAACAATTCTCTCTTCAAAGTCAATCAAAAGCTTTCCCAACTTTTCTTCTTGAATCACTCACTACAATGTATTTTCGAAATGTCACTTGCTCAGCAAAATAAATAAGCTGACACAAAAAAAAACAAAATGAGCAGATAAAGGTATCAACTCGTAGTAATTGATGATCTGAATCTAATCCCAACATTTTCAAAGAATGTGAAAATTCGGAAAGTTCTAAAACAAAAACAAAAAAAAAAAAAAAAAAACTAGTTAATTGCTTTCCTTACAATTTCCAAGTAAGAGTAAAATACAATTTCCAATAACTGTCTAGATACAGCAAATATTCCCATGCAAATCAGTTCAAATTTGAAATAAACAATGCATAAAATTTGGTTTCAATTATGAAAAGCTTTAAGTCTAATTTCGTTCCTTCTTCTCTATTCTTACAGTGACCTCGAAATTCAAACTTGCATCTGAAATGAAACTACCTTAGCTTAATTAATTAACTTTACTGAGAACTTCCAATCAAAGCCACATCAAGTAACGATAAAGTTTAAAAAAATGAACACAAAGATTAGATATTACCACAGCTATCAGTAGTAGCAGCTTCAGGAACAACGCTGTGACTGAGCAAATGTTACAGCTGTCCATTGGTATTTCCTCTTCCTCCCATTCTTCCTTCAACTAGTGGGCTGATGACGATAGCAAAGATGATAACGATAATGATGATGATCATCGTTATCATCATCATCATCATTATGATTGCGGTTGAAGGCGATCGATCTTATCTCTCCAGCTCTAGTCTTTGCTGATTGCTTTCTACGTTATAAAGCTACTGCCATGAATACAAATGTTGCGTTTGAAAAATCGAAAGATTCGCTCATTTGTTGGCAAGCGAACAAAGAAAAGTTAAACTTTGACTTCAATTTGAATTAAAAAATGAAATTGATTAAAGGCAATCTGCTCGAAACACGTCTCACACAAGATTATTATATCTTCCACTTTTAAATCCTCTGAAAATCCATGCTAAACTATTGCTACATATTGCTGCAATAAGATCAAATTCTTCGTTAATTTTGAAATTTTCCCGAATATTCACGATAAAATAATCACATGCTGAATCAAATGCTTACCTAGTTAGACAATATGTTACAGTCTATGATATGTAATCGAGAATACTACTAAATGTTGTGCCACACAAACAGTTTCATCTAACCGCTGATTGCAAAATAGATTCATTTTCGCTTTGGAAAAAACCTTACAAATTGAAAGAGACAAAAATTAAATAATTGTGAAAATTTATTTTTCACCGTTTTAAGATCTAAACAACTAAATAACTGATGAAGTGACACATTACGACATTCCGTTACCTCTCATCACTAGCATTTCTTGGAATTCTCGGAATTTCAAATATACTGTGCGACCAAACTATCGTTTTATTATTCGTCCTTTATGAAGTCCTTGCTATTTAAATTAACATTGGATATAACAATGTAATAATTATCTAGTTCGTACTGTCCGAAACAGAGATGCAAATTGCGAAGGTATGAAAAAAATAAGAAAACAGCGAAATTATTCTTGAATTTCGTAAATTTTTTTTTAATCGGAAGATCAAACGACTTCTTATTTCCATAAATATTTGTCTGGATCTGTTCAATGCAGAATTAATCGCAGACTAATATCGAACATTCAATATTATGCTGAAAACTGAAATTTTGAAATCTCGTAACTTTGATTGTATTTTAATAAACGCATTCTGAATGATCGTAGCATTTAGTATCATCCAATATATTATGTTATTTTGAATAGACATTATTTCTAGTGATAAGAAATAATCTTCATTCCATTGTCTTTTTTTTATTATAATAAAATCAGGCCTCTTCAATTCAGATTCCTGTTTACAGTCGAATTCGGGCATAAAAAGCTTAATTTTCGCTTAATTGATCTTTTTAAAGGTTTTCAAGCATTTTCGTATGGTTCATAAAATTGAACATAAATAAATTTTAAAAAAAATTAAAATTATAAACTTAGCTCTTGGTAAAATTATTTTCTATGGAAATATATTTGGTACGTCTTGTCTCATTATATTTTAAAAGAATCTTGAAAAATTTTTGAGTTATTTTTCAAAATTTCTTGGAAAAAAGTGAGACTGCAACAAAACTACTTATAAAGTTTTTTTTAGTTAAAACAGGAAGAACACTTATAGTTCAATATCCTAAATTTACGAAATACCCGTCATTAAATCCAAATGTACATCAAAAGAAAGCAATTACTGCAGGCGAATTCAAAATTTATACAGAAATGAAAAAAGATTCTATTCAAATATAATTATTCTGGAAAAAGACAGGTGTTCTAAGTTACAAAAATGATTGATATGTTATGTTATTATAGTCGAATTTGATAATTTTTAGAATTCATTTCCATTTTTCGAAGTTTAAGCAATCTTTCATTGATTATTGCTACGAAAAAATTGCGTGAACATAGTGTTGCAATCATATTTTGTTTACATAATTTTATTTCCAAATTTTTGTTTACGTGATCTTGTAAATTTTGATAATCGTAGTTGATTTGCCGATTATATATCTGTAATTATTTGTACAAAATATTATGAAAGACGGGAATTTTAGCTTTAAAAAAAATTTTAGTCTTTTTTGCTGACCACGATGTCTTGGTAGCCAAAAAATAACTTATAAAGCATAGCACTGTAAAAAGTGCAAACTTGGCCTGTTTTATGTGGCTAATTTAGTACCAAACTGTAGCAAAAAATTATACGAAATTGTCAACTGCCAACTCATTGAAGAATATATCAACATTATTATTGCATAATAAATCGATGGATTGATCTGGGAAATTCATGGATATGTTGGGAATGTAGATGACGGATAGTTGCTGGAAGCTGGTGAAATAGAATCCGGAAAAACAACACCAACGGCAATTCTATCTGCTCTACGATTTACAGCAACTGAATCACCAGTTTGCACGTTTGGAGAATAGACATCTGATGAGCACCTTTATGCATCCATATATTGTAAAGAATTCCTCCATTTACTCCATCTATTATCGTCCGACCAAAGAAGAATACCTGGAAATATTTGTAAACGTGCAAATTCTTGTATTTTCAAGGGGAAACGAATGTGATAAAGGAAGATGACAGTCCTCATCATCGACATCTTGATCGCGTAGCTGACATCTTCAAAACTTTCTACAAAATGAAATGCAGTGGAATCAAGAAACTATGTAATTTATACACGCACGGATTACCATCATCTATCATCCACCACCGTCATCTTTACGTCACGTTAGCCACGTCATGTCACATCATGTCATCACCAGCAGTTGATTTCGTACTTAATACAGTACTTGCCTTCCCTTATGTAATGCCAATAGATTTTTCACTCCCGCTACGACAATCAACGGACTATTCGCCAATGTTTGAGCGACAACAGAAATTTGAAGAGACAAGTAAAAAATCCACCAACCATCATGTATGGACGAGATAGTGTCCTTTTTTTCTCTGCACTCTACTTTAACAACCGATCGATCATTGGATGCTTAATGAAATGATTATGCGTAAAGAGGGGTGGAGATGTCTAATCTTTATACAGGGCCTTGTCCAAGACCCGGGGAACAATTTTTGGCTGTCTCCTCAGGAGGGGAGGCACATTATTGCTCAACAGTCACGTCGGCATATTAGTCTTGACGTGAAGTTTTACTCAGGGAACGATTGCCGCAGTTCATGAGTGAGCATCAATTGTCATAGTTGGGATGGTTTAGCAGTCATTCCTGCCATCTTACCATATTTGATTTTTAATTGTTGGTCCTATTAGTTGGGGAGTATTCAAAACTTACTAAACAAAATGCCATTAAAACTATTAGACGAATATTGCTTTATCTTCTAATTTAATCTCGCTAAAATAAAAAAGAGCCAAATTTATCAAAATAAATAACCGCTGCAACACGAATAAAGCATAATGAAGGCGAAACAGTTTGGAAACCATTATAATCGTGTCAGTGAGGTTGACAGCAACAAATATAAATGAGTGGAACATTTCCTATAACATTTCTTTCTTCTTTGAATCCAAAGTCAGAGCATGTAAAATTACTCTTCTTTTGGCACTCCTCTCATTGTCAACACTTTGTTGTACTTGAGTGTCTCCATGTATTATTATGCCAATTGCATCTTAGATGTGCCTTCAATTTAGACTATCAGCTAGATGATGTAATCAAATTTGCTAAGAGCAGACAATAATTTATATTGATTTAGAATGAAAGTTGGAAGGCCAAGAGTAAAATTTGGAGAGATGTATAGATTTGAGACTTATATTCTGACAATTGGAACACTTCAGTTCATTTCTTTTCAATTTTTTTATATTTAAAATGAGAATAAAACACTGTGTACAGATGAACCCGAAAAAAAGTGTTCATCTAGGTCATGTAAATCCAAGATTATACCATTGCATATTCATGAAAAGTAAAAAAATTTGATCTATAAAAAGAACAAATATATTTTGAAATTAGAATTTAATTGCTTTTCACTATCTTTAATTGCGGTGAATAAATTTCGATCCATTCAAAAGCTGAGCGTTAATTGATTAATGCTTATAATTTGATTAAAATTACTCACGAAAATGATCCATTTTCTGGCTGAAAATAATTTATCAGTTTCTGTGTACAGGCTGAAAATGATAAGTGACATGCTAATAAGCTGTAAAATAAGCGTTAACCAAATGCACCAGCCTGATTTGCTGCCGGATGCTGCCAATATGACTAGCAACAATACTAATAATAACTGCAAAAATATTCCGTCAATAAGTTATTTCTCTGACGTTAGTAATTTCATATGATATTAACATTATCATAACAAGTCTATTTCAGTAAGATCTATTATAATTTTTCAGCTAAATTTTTTTTGCTTTAGTTAAGAATAATATAACAGCATGGAAATGAAATCAAATGAAATATGAAATTTGTATTGCACATATTATTGCTGATTATTGAAAGTATTTGATTACTTTAGTAATTAACTATTCGCGCAAAAAAGACAAAAAAATGTTTGACTTACCAATTTGAAAGGTTTAGCGATGTCAGAACCGATAGAAATCTATGAATATTGCATGTCATTCTGAAATACTTGTCATTTATTGATTAATAATGAAAATTTTAATCATGATATTCAAACAAGATCCTTATCTGTTCTCTATTTTACATATCTATTTTACACTTGATATTATTAATAATGCTCCTTTGTTTGGAAAAATTTTCAAAAAAGGTCTTTAGAGCTATACTTGCGTTAGTTTTTCTTTTTCCCATTTCAATTTTTTAGCGAGAAAATGTTTTGAGATGGAAACATTTTTTCTTAGCTTTCATTTTTCAGTATGGACTTACAAATGAAATATAAAATTCAATTATCGATGTCAGTATATATTGCTTCCAAAATTTAACGATGCCGGAATAGTTCCCTTATAAATATTTTGCAAATTTATTTGTTAAAATAACCAAAGTATTTGTATCTTGAAATAACTAGTAAATTCATTTGTCTTATCTTTCGATTTGGTCTCCACATGAATAATTATTGATTTATTTATCCTCTATTATCTTTTGGTCTGAACTATAAACGAACTCTCACTATATAAAGAATTAAAATCATTTAGTTACGTTACAAATAGGATATCTCGTCCAAGACTAGGAGCAATATTCTTCCATTCGATCAATTATGAGAGAAGATACATTGGAATTCATGTAAGCTGACCTCAAGAGAAAGGAGCGCTCGAAGGGTTTAAAAGTTCAGGACTTCGATGCCAGACAAAGTTGAAGCAATTCAGTTGAGTGGCACTTTTCTACGCGATCTCTACGAGCGACAAAGAAAAGGATAACCTAGTGATCAATTTTTTTTGAACATTCCCAATCACTGTTTCGTAACGTAGACAAAGAATCATTTCTCCGTCAATCAATAAATTCTTTATCGCAATTATTATTTGTGCCAATTCCTAAAAACACACGTGGATTATGTCAATAGAAGTCTTTCTCCTTTTTGAGGTTCATTACTGCTCCTTGTTAATTCGATTTCCCACACTCATCCTCGCCTAATTATTTTCTTTCATTTGACTTCACATCAAGCAAGACAAGATTTCAAATACCGATTCAGTGATATTTTAGACAAAAACCACTCTGTCTGTTTGCAGACTTATATAAATAAGTTAAAGTCAGTTCTTGAAATAAACGAGCTATCAACATTGACGAGTAAGAAAATTTTATGTTCAGAACGTTCTAATATACTACATTTATCTAGAACAATAATAAGAATAACGTGCCTCACCATTCAATCACTACCACTGAATCCATGGAAAAAACCAAACTAAATATCGCTATAATGATTTCAAACATTTTTGAAATGTTTTATCAAATTCAACAACTGATTATCTGAGGAATGAAGCTTTGATACCATAAAAGTCATTAGATTGTGTTAATTGGTAGGTACTTTACAATCAGATTGAAATGCTTCGCTAAAAAAGGTATCTGAAACTGAAGAAAATCTGCTAAATCTGTGCAGTTACTGAAATTCACACGAAACGTTAAACATGCACTACTTCATATGGACATGCATGCACGCATATGCGGTAACCATATCCAGATGGATTTGCAGTGTGTTTGCTTTATGTTTGATTGCCTTTCACTCTGTTATGTGTTAGTTCATGATATTTCGAATATTTTCGAAAACTAAATCAATACAATACATACAGATATCATTGAACAGTCCTGCTGTACTTTTCTGGACTCGCATTCAATGGTCTTGTTTTACAATTTTTGTAAACTGGCATAAGTATTTTCTTCGGAATTACGGAGAGAAAGGGGGTAAATGAGAATGATTTCTCGTATTTGAAATAACTTTTAGCAAAGACATAGATTTCGGTAGTTATATAAGATTCAGGGGAGGAAGTGTTCTATATAAAAATGGTCAACCATGAAGTGAATTGACCTTGGGAGCGAAGGAAGTGCTCTATATGAGGTTAACTATGAAGTGGATGTGACCTGACCCTACCCGCTTACTTATGCAGCGTAAAATCTTGCTATACTAATCGGCTAACCACTAAATTCTTGTCTATCGATATAAACAAATTGATGGATGGAAATTTTGCACAATGAGTAAACAATGATGCGAAACCTGTTTTGGACTTATGCCAGCTTTGCTTGAAATCAAGATTCGTTGTTTACGAGGGAAGTTGTAGAAAGCTTGGGATGAATGTTTATGTCATTGAGTTTATTGATGTATGGATGAAGCCTTCGCTGAATTGATGAGAAAGAGAGCGACATGTTCTCATAAGAAGTGGATGGAATTGTGACTGAATTGCTTTTGCAATTTCATTTTCTTTTAGCTCATTTTCTTTTTTAAAATTATCCGTAAAGAAAGTTACCGGACGGATATTTAGACATAATCAGGTATGGGAAGATTATTGGCCAATTATTTATCATGATTTTTAGTGTTGATGGTAAGTAATTCTGATTTGTCGAAAGTGGACAAGGCGGTTCAAGATGCTTACAGTTTGAGTGAAGCATATCGATTTAAGGAGCAAGCAAATGCTCGATACAGTGAAAAAAATTATGCGTTAGTTTTTTTCTTAAATTTTCATTCTTGAGATTTTTCGCTAAGTTTTTTCTTCTTTACCTAACAATAAAGGTAGTTTAATAAATATTTCATGTTATAGGTTTTTATTTTTGTATGTTCTTCTTCAATCTTTCTGTTTTTGTGAGAATTCTTTAAATTTTAATTTAAGTTAATAGCAGCGTACATTTTTATTCAATATCTATTTTTTCAAATATAGTTCTCCCGTCGCTTCCAAAATGAAAATAAAATATATGAGGATTGAAACTTTTGATTAGACTCTTATCACTGTTTTACTGGCAGCAGAATGATCGAATCATTACTTATAAAATTATTCGTTGATTTTTTCCGCCACGTTATGATCATTTATTTGTGTCCGTACATGCATGTATGACCCACGATTTATTGTTAATATTCATCTTTAACTTCATACTTTCAATAATTATTATAGTCTTCTGTTAAATATTCATAGATCAAGCCACTTAATTCTAAATGTCCATAAAGAGTATTAGCATCTTTTTGCACAATTGCTGAATTTTTGATATTTTCATAAGTTAGAATTTCAGTGCAGCGATTTATTTATATCACCAATGTTTACTTCGTGCTCGAGCGATTCAGCAGCTTTCACCATTTGGATTGCAAAGTTGGTATCAGACTGTTTGTTTCATTTTTTCTAATTTTCTGAATTACATCCAGTTTAATACTTTTTGAAAAAACTGGAAGATCGTTGGGGATCACCAACTTAATAGTTAACTGAAGATCTTTTCTTTTTAAAAACAGTTTTTCTTTTGTTTTCTCAAAAGTTTTTAATGACTACAAGATCGGAATCATTGCATTAGTATTACGCTAAATATTGTTACTTTATTAATTTGTTCTATTGAAATCAAATATTATCAAGATTTCATTCTTTTTTAGACTTGGCTCGTATAGAACGCACTATTGATGAGACGATAGACGAGGAGGAAGAAAGTGGAAGTATGGAAGGAAGCAGTAGAGTTGTTGATGTTAATGATGTTACTAGTGAATTAGCAGTAAGCTTTGTTTGGCATTTGCTTATCGTACCAATTCAAATGATAGTTGTCCCATTTTTATGATGAAAGTTATGTAAGATATGCAGCACATTTATCTTCTCACAATCTTCCGTGTTTAATATCATTAGAAGATAAGGATTTCAAATTTTATTCTATTTATTCAGAATGACTAATTCTTCTGTACCTTGCTGTATTATATTTTTATTCGTTATACTGATTCTTAATGTCTTTCTCATTATTCTATACTAGATACAGAATACAGAAAAATTTGGAAGGCGCAGAAGAATCAGTTCAACAAGTCGAGGTGAAGAAATGAAAACAGAAGCAACTGATATCACATTGAAGTGTTACAATAATTTAGCAGCATGCATTTTGAAGGGGCCGAATCGAACTGAATCCGATTTTCTTCGTGCTGTGGAATACTGTGACAAGGTAAATCATAGTGGTGATGATGGTATTAGTTACTATATATATATATATAAACCAACTATTAGTCAATGTTATTCTCTTTGACTGAGTTGAATCAAATAGTTTTTAAGAATTTTCAGCAAAAGTTTCAAGTTGAGAACGCAAAATTTTCA
Source organism: Onchocerca volvulus (assembly GCA_000499405.2). Lineage (NCBI taxonomy): Eukaryota > Metazoa > Nematoda > Chromadorea > Rhabditida > Onchocercidae > Onchocerca > Onchocerca volvulus. Next base: position 9,680,368 of record HG738140.1, on the reverse strand, counting down.
AATAATTCCAGTTTCTGTGATTTTATGTAATCAAACCTTTTCATAGGTGTTGTCGATGCAACCTTCGAATGAAAAAGCTTTATATCGTAAAGGATTGGCGCTCTCAAAAGCGAACATGTACGAAAAAGCAATTGCAGTACTGCAAAAATGCAGTTGCAGTAGTATGTTTTTGTATTCATTTACTTTTTGAATGACGTTCATATGTTAATGATGTTCTTGCCGTTATGATAACTCTGTTAGTTCATTCTCTTGTGGCTCTTTATATTCATTCCTAATAGGAAACATTTAAAATAAAGTGATTGTTTCTTTGATAATTGATAAGTAATTGTTATTAATTGAGAATTAATCCATGTTGAAATCTCATGTGAAATGATAAATAGTAAACTTGAATTCGATAACTTTAAGACCGTGGAGCACAAATAATAATTGAAGAGTGTCAGCAGTTATTAGCAGAAGAACGACGACGGCGAGATGATCAAATTCGACGTAATTTTTCACGTCCATTTGGAGCTAGAATAAATGGTCAACATTTGCTACAGGTTAAACTTTCTTCTCAGTGATATCTTTGAAACTTTTTGTTGCAGATTTTCTGTAGTTACTATTTTTTGCAAAATATTACTTAAATGTTTTTGTAAAACTTTGTAATTCCAAGAAAAAATGTGAGCTCATATTTGTTTAAAATCTTTAGCTACCGGTAAAAAAAATGCGTTGAAATCAATCAGCATTTGCTTTGCATTATATCGGTTATTGTGGCGATATGCATATGCAAATTGTATGAACTGTTTGGCAAAATCAATTTGTGCATCATTTATTTTAAATCAGTTTGTTCATAAAACAAGCATTAGTTGAATATTATTTGATAATTTCATCTCGTATTTCATCATTACAGGAATTTAATGTTGGTGTTGCGAATCAAGTAATAACAATGAATGGGAATGCTACTGCGAATTCATCTAGCGAACATCGCTTGAATCTCCAGCAGCAAAACTAATTTTTCATTCCAATTTTGCTGTAACTGCATTCTCCATTTTTGCAACGTGAGTTAACATCGATTAAAATGATTATTTTTCAATTAGTTTAATATGCGCGTGCAAATATATGTTCACTGTCTGTATTATCTATATATTTGCAGATATGTTTGCCGTTGTTCCTTATTACTTAAAATTTTTCGATGTTTTATAAATATTAATTTTGTATATATTTGGATTTTTATTTGGAAATACAAATGAATCGGAATAAAATTCGTAATTGAATGGTTATGTCCTAGACTATTGCTTTTAAGGATTACTTCCTTTCACCTTTAATGTGGGATTTGTTTGTAAGTTATTAGAAAAAGAAGAAATAGATTTTAATATCCTGCCAATTATGATGTTTATAATAAATTTGGATTAGTATTATAACATATATGTGAAAATTAATTAGTTTGAATTGGCGTTATAATATATGGAAATTGTGAATATAATGTATAAGTATGGTAGTGGCAGTCTTTCCATACTTCAGAAAACGTTCTTGTGATTTAATCTTCACGAGTTGTTCGCAATTCATTATGCGGATTTGATAGAAGCTTAAATAAATTAATAAAGTGGAAATATTGAATGAAAAAATTCTTCGTTATTACCTTGAATTATTGTTTTTAATAGTTGTCCATAAATTAATTCCAATGTCTATTGTAGTTGACTGATTTTCACTGCTTGGAATTTAATGTTTCATTATATGTATTAGATTATATTAACAACATTTATGGATTTTACTCTCTAAAATAGTCTTACTACAGTTTGTGTGATATCTTTTCCTGAATTTCTAGAATGCAATTCAACTGCATACATATGAGCAGAAGTTTCGCTCGTTCACCAAAGAAAATCTGAAACTGTAAGTGACTGAACATCGAAATAATTTCTACATTAAATATATCATTATTACATGTTAGATCTTTTAGGCCATTGAGGTCCTTTCTGTAGTCTTTACTGTGATGAAACTCAAGCATTTAACAGCATAAGCGATGTTGTAATTAGTGTACGAGATTCTTAATCAAAGAAAGTTTTAATGGTTGTACTGCTGTGTATGAGTTAAGAAGGATATCAGACAATTTAAGCAACATTTTGGAATTCTAGTGCACTGTGTTTATTTTTCAAGTCATTCTATATAATGCAAAATTTAAAATATCTGAATGAATTCTAATTCTTTCATTTATGTTTCAGACACTATTAAATTATGTCTTATATTTGCACATTTTGCATATTATAAAAGACTTGAACAGTTGTGAAGAGTCATTATTAGATGAAGTTAGTGTCGGGAGTGCAGGATGGTAAAGCGCAAGAAATCCAGAAGGGTGAGTTTGTCTGTCTGAAGTTTCGGAATGTTACGTGAGTAGTTGAAGGTGGAAGTTTGAAAGGTTTGGGATTCCTGCACTGATAATATGTTTTTTTGTTAGATATCGATGTTTTTTGTTGAATATGATGGTCAAAATAATAAAGTTACAGAATTTTCAAAAATTGTAGTAGTTTTTGTCATGAATTGAGCCAGTGTTTTTTCTTTTTCTGATATATTCCAAGTGCCATTGAAAGGTTTGAACAAATTGCAAAATATTTTAATTTCCTCTGATAAATGCAAGAAATGGGAAAGATAGTGAATAACTAAATAAGTTAAACTTGACAGTTGAACGACCAACAGATGATAACAAATGATGAATTGTAATATTAAGTTTAGTTCCTGCTGTTTTACGTCATTTCAAGTTTAATTGCCAAACTCGTAATGACGTAAAACAGCAGAAAATGAATAGAAAGAGTTACAGAGGAAAAGCAAGAAGGAAAGCACAATGGAGGAAGCGTTAGTAACAATGGCCACGGTAGAAGATGATGAAGGAATAGTCATATCGGCAAAAACAAAGAAAAAATCAGCTCCCGATGCAGCATTTGAGAAATTTGCTCTCGCTACTGTTGCTAAAAGTATTATTGTTTTTTTTTTTTTTTTTTTTTTTTTTTTTTTTTTTTTTTTTTTTTTTTTTTACCTTTAATTTGAAAATTTCAATTTGTCGATTTGGTGAATGCAAAGCTGTAAAGATGGCAAATGGGAAATTTTTGCTCCGAAAGTCTTTTTTGAGCATAGCTATTTGTTTGCTAAGAAATGATTTTTAGAAAAAAAAGTTTTGCAGAACGATATTATAAAGATAATAAATCGCAACTAAACGATAATTCCTACTCTTTCAATTTTCGTTATGCAGATTCCCAACAGAACCGAATATCGATTGCCAAATTTTAAACAGGCTCACTGTCATTCATGATTGATGATATAGAATAGTGAATTAATAGAATCATGTGGTTCATCTAGCCATAGAAGAGAAGAATGCTTTATAGAGTTGATATGAAGATTTGAAGTTTTCTTCTTCTTGATCATTGAGCTTTTGAAATTTCATTCAGTTTTGAGTACTTCCATATAATGATATTAGACAAGGAAATTTTTTGAATTATCGAAATGAAACAAAAATTTTGTAATTACCGAAATGAGACTGAAAGTTACTTATTCCATTTTATCATCTGAATAAAGATTTGCCAAAAAAATTCTACAAGATGTTGTCTCTTTCGTAAAAGAACGGTACTCGTTAGGTCTACCTGTGTTCCATTATATAATTGACCATTCGATTTTACATGTAGAAATTTTTGATTAAATATTTGAACACTTGATTGAAAATAGTTTATTTTCTTTCCACTGAATAAAATATTCTATTAATTACGAATCATAAGTTTGCTAAAAGTCATAGTTTTAAACTTTATCAAAAGAAATCCCATTTCTTCAAGAAATAGAAGGCTTGCGAGCAGAGTTTGCAACCTTGAAAACATTTGTACCGACAGTAAACTCACAAGCAGCATTTGATCGAAATAAGGATTGCAATCGATATGCTAATGTCATTTGCTACGATCACACAAGAGTTATATTGAAGTAATTTGCCTATCGCTTATGCTAAGATTTCTTTTTTCTTTTTTTTTTTTTTCTTTTTTGCATCTGATACATTTGATACGCAAATATTGAGAAAGTTCAACAAGTGCATGAGAAAGGAATGTGCATAAAATTAATTGGATAATATTTTGTTTTGAAGATTCAATGTACCTCCGGACAGAGATTACATTCATGCTAATTACGTTCGGACGTCGCTCTGCAATCTTCCCAACAATTATATCTGTACACAGGTGTGAAAGACTTCCTTATGGATTCACTTTAATTATGCTGTCTGGATTGTCTATGTCCATTGTAAAATGGCTCGAAAAGTTATGTCATTAAATATATTAGTATACATCATACTCCACTTAATCTGTTCAGGACACCGCTGCATTCAAAATTATTTATATATTTCGCTATCGTAAAATTAAAAGTGTTGAAGGGCCCAATGGATTCGACGGTGAATGATTTTTGGCGATTAGTATGGCAAGAGAAACCAAAAGCTATCGTCATGTTATGTAAAGTGATAGAAGGCGGTAGACAAAAATGCTTCCAATATTTTCCATTGAATGAGGGAGAAACAAAGCAATATGGCAAGGTTACCGTTCAAAACGTTCGAAAAACTTCACCATCTACAGAAAAGGTTCAGTTCAGTTTTGATCTTATTTTTCTTTCCCCAAAATTATAATAACCAAAATTCATCGAGCGAAATTATCTTTTATTCGACTATTTTTTAATCAAATTGCCAGGAAGAATGTTAAATCTGTACTCTTTCTATGACAGTCGTCAGTTCCAAAATTTTGTTCTAAAAATATTACTGGAGAACTCATTAGGTTTTTGAAGCGATTCAAATAAAAGTCTCTGTGAAGGATAATCCAGCATTTGTATTAACACTTTTTAAATGGTTGGACTGGCCAGGTGAGATAAATAGTTTGGTTTTTTTCTCAAATTTCATATGAAATTCCTTTCTTTATAATCTTTTTTTGAACTTGATGTTTCTGAAACATTGAAGGCTTTCAGAGAATAATTTTTGAAATCCAAACCTTGTGAGTAATTTTTTGAAACAAATTTAACAAATGAACAAGTTATGAAAATAAAAGGTCATTTAAAATAGACTACATTGAATATACAAAAATTGCTATAATTCCAATCTTCCAACAATTCTGAATCCTGAAAACCCTGAATCGTAAATAGTTTTAATATATTTAAAAACAAATAGTACCAGACTTCTCAGATAAAAGAATAATTTCAGATTTTGGTGTGCCAACTTCTGGAATGGGAATGCTACGAATTCTGCGACAAATTCGAGATCATCCTCGTAGTACAGCAATTATTCACTGTTCAGCAGGTGTTGGCAGATCGGGAACAATTGTTGCATGCGAGATCTGCTTAAAGATCCTTCTTGAAGGGAAAGATCTCAATGTAAGATTTACTATTTTCATAATAAAAATGATGTAATCTAATTTTGTTTCTCAAATAGTTTCAGTATCACTCGTATTAGCGAATTATTTTTTGGCCAATAGATGAAGTTGATCTTTTTTTAACATCAAGAAGCAAAAAATTAAATCTTGACTACGTCTAACGAATTCCTTAGCGGTGCTGTTGCGGTGCTGTGCTCCGCAAATTTTAATCGTTCAGAAAAGATATATTACAATTTCGAGCGCAATTTCTGATCTTTATTTTAGGTTCTGGATGTAATAAAAGAAATACGAGCACAACGGGCTGGTGCCGTACAAACGGAAGGACAATACATATATTTGCATAGGACATTATGCGAATACATAAACGCAAAAAAAATTGCTAAAGAAAAAATCGCAGAATTTTTTGAGTCCTATTTGACTTATGCAAGCACTTGTAAGGCAGAATAGTTCTTTCTAATGCTATTTTTATTGAAAAGTATACTTATTGAATAGTACAGCAATAATAGTAGTACTTCTTGAATTTTATTAGAAATAATTCCCAAGTATTTCGTGGTTTCAGAATTCCAGTGAGAAATTTATTCATTAATTGTCAGAATACTGTGCTTCACATAATTTTGCGAAACATAAATTAAAAATTTGAATAATAAAATTTCACATTGATGCATTATTGCTGCTCACATAAATATACTAATAGCGATTCAAACAAAATATTCATTTATTTATATTAGGAATCATTCAAACTTAGAAAAATACACTTACATGTTTACACCATAATTTTCGGAACAACGTATCAAGTCTGAACAGTTATGATAAAACACATTAAACCCTAATGACATGATCGACTAGTTTGATCAAAAATCTAAAAAACCGCTATAGATCAATGTATTTCGTCTCTAAAAAACTAATGAATGATTCTTTATCAAATTTTCATCATTTCATTTTATTGTTTTGATTGTTTCGTAATTAAACTTTTTAAATAGCAAATAATATCCTAATCAAAATATCTTTTGAAGATAATTAGAAAACAGGCAAAAAAAAATAAAAAAATTTGATAAAAATTTGATAATGAATCACATGATATTATTAAATTTATTGTTTAATATTTTGTATAACTATACAGCAAATCAAATACATCATTTTTTACAAAAGCAATAATTTAAGGCAGCATCACTTCCAGATGAAGTACCATTGAGTTGGATGGAGTACCATTAAGTTGTAGTTACTCCAAATTTCTTCACACTCCAAACCATAAATTATCTTTCGCATAATATGCTATAAACAGGGCAAAAAATTATTTTCTTTTTTTGTTGAAAAATTAGAGGAATCTTACTAATTTAAAGTTTGCATGAAAATCAATTCATTCATGTGATTACTTCTCATTTAAAAAAAATTTAATATCCTGAAATGCTTCAAAATAATAAAATTTCAGCAGCAATTTTTTATTTTTTAAAAATTATATATTTTGGAAATATTATCCACATACTCTTCAGATATATATTCTTTAACTAAAGTGTGCATACCTTTGAATTAAATAGGATTTGACTGGTCGACTGGTACCACTCAAGGTAGCATCAACCGTACAGCTTCTGTGTAATTTCTGATAATTATTATCCGAGACTAAACCAACATTTATATCACCGTTGCAATTCATGTTTCTCTTCTTCGAAGAATATGTGGTACACGGTTGCATTGAACCTGTTTGTCGATATCTATGAAATAACAAATTTTCATTTAACAGAAAAGATTTTGTCGTTGTCATTTGAATGTTTTTTTTTTTTTTTTTTTTTTGTATTTACATATTCTTATGGCATATGTAAACACAAAAAAAAAATTTCAAATGATCGAATATTGATCGGAATTCGAATATTTTTGATCGAATATTCCGATCAGCAACAACAGTTTTTTGTTACTTTTCACTAGATGAAGAATGAAATGAAGATGAAGTTACGCCGTCTTGAAGTCCTTTTTCTTCAACATTTTACATTTTAAACAACTAATATCAAACCTTGTCATAATTTTCGAAACACAGCTATGCGTCACTCCAATAATACGAGCAATATGACTTATTCTGTGGCCGTTTTTGTAAAGCTGCAAAATTTTCTGCCTTTCTTCCATTGCAAGCGGTCGACCAGGATTGTACAGGCGTCCAAGTTTATTTTTTGCTTAAAGGAATAGAGAAATGCTCATTGTACGGTTTATTTAGGATAATTTTTGCAAAATTAGTAATTAAAAGTTAAAGTTACATTAGTAATTCATAGAATAAGTAGCAGAAGATAAGTTATCGCCAAACATTGATTGAAAAAATTGCATATATTAGAGTAGCTTTAGTTATAGAACTTATAGCAAAGTTCGAATTCATATATATAATGCCAAATATGTACTCTTATCGATTTTGATATAATATTATCAATAACAATCGGCAATGATATGATTTATGGTAAAATCATGCAAAATCATAGAGAAATTCAGTAACGTACAAGAAGTAGCTTGCGGCGTAGTAGTGGCAATCAATTTACAAGGATTTTTAGATTGTGCCTCCTTCTTCTTCTTCTTCTTCTTCTTCTTCATACTTCCAGACTGTCTCGGAGAGTTTGTGGTGCATGAAGTTGGTGGCAAAGTAAATGGCAGTAGATACCTTTGTAGTTCTGGAACAATGCAAGACAGAGCTGACGTGAAGCGGAAGGCGTTATCATATCCCTGCAATGAGAATATACAGTCTTATCAGTTATATTTGATGAGCGCTGCTCCAGCACAAAATGTTATGTCTCATTTTTCGCTATCTTTGCATTGATGTTTTTGCAATGATGACAGAAAACTCAATCAAATGGTTTTTTTGAAGTGAACCACGGATATGTAAGTCAGGCAAGTTAATTTATCTCCCACAATGCATAATTATTTAAGTGAGAATTATGAATTACTAAGCATGGAAAAAAAAATGATTGGAGCACTATTATGATACGTGAATACATTTTTCACATATTTAGCAATTTTCCAAGCGTGTTGTGATTATAGAAGCATATTTTCCAATTAAAATTAAAAAAATCAATGAGCAATTTTCCTGCTCCTTTTTGTAATCTGTATCTTGACAACTATTCTAAGTACTAACTATTTGAACAGAAATTCGATCCTTATTCATCTTATTAGTCTGAAAATTTGCTGTTTCGACTCTCATGAGCTTTTCAGATCTTGCTGAAAATCATGAATATCAGATTTTTTGTCATATTAATATTCTTATCAGGATTGCATCACTACAGCTGTTTCAGTTAATCAGTATAACGCTTTTCTTGGTATCATCTCACTATAGAAATTTGATGGAGGAATTCATGATGTTAGCTATCTTACATTTCTTTTTAATTCATCTATCGGCTATATTGCTGAGATTTTGGATCAACTAGAATTAGTCGAATTGGTAGGCTTCTCGAAATTTGTAATCTTGTGTGTTAGCACTGCTCAACTATTGTCATTCTGTAAGAAAACAAGTATTTCGTGAAAGCTGACATATAATCACATCAATACTAAGAACTCAACTTATTAGAGATTTTATCAATTTTTATCGCTTAAAGTCTCTCAAAATAAGTCTTCGTGTGTTTGGAAATTTTTAAGTGGTATGCTCAATTGCGGTTCTATTCAAGAAACTATTGGGAATATTTAAGGGAATGGCAAGAAACTTTTTTTTCCAAAAGTCATTTTTAAATGAACGCCAACGTTCCGCTTTCACCGTTTATTAAAAACCCAAATATTTTCCTGTTTCACTTATTTATTTTCATATTTCCGTTTAAAAAAACTTAGCTAGAATTCTGATAAACTGAAAAAAGTTAAATGTCGACTTCTCACTTCCTTCTATCTTGTCTTTGTCATCTCAGTCTCAAACAAATGAATTGAAATTCCCTTCTCTGTTTTCTCCATCCAGTTGTTCTGCTCTTCGCGGTGCTAACAAATTTTATCGAAATATGCAGCAGAATTCTATTTTTTGCTGCCATCAACAAATATCCAAAAAAAAAAGAGACCAAAATCCAGCTCACTAAAGAGCCGCTTGTTGTTTTTTTCTGTTTACTTTTGTTTCTATTCGCAGAAGGATGCAATTTGCGGTAAAAACAATGAACGGCAATGTTTGCTTGTATATTTGTTTTCATGCTTTTGTAAGAAACAATGGAAACAAATATAACGATGTGAACTTAGGCGAAAGAACAGAATGATATAATTTGCTTTTACTCATTTACAACATTGTTCAAAATTCGCAGGATATATTCACTACTTTACATCAAAGTTATCGCCGTTCAACTTGAAAACATACCAATCTCTTTCCATCTCACTTTACTTATGATTTACTTAGCAAGTAACTGATAGATTAATCAGTTCTTTTCACCAAACTTGATAAAGTCTTATCAGGCTCAATTTCAATGAATTTGTCGGTACCACGGCTTGACATGAACAAAATCATCTCTTTCCATCGCACTTTACTTATGATGAACTTTAAGACTACCCATATATAATAAATTCTGTTGCACTTATTGATGAAAATTGTTTTGACATCAGAAAAGACATAATGCTTCTGAAGGCAATAGTCCTCAGCAATGAACTTCAAAGAATCTTAAATATATCTGATCTGGAAGCGTGATTTCAGAGCTTAGAATTCAGGATTTCAATGGTTTGAAACTCGAAGTTTTCAATACAGAAAATGATATGTGAGCATTTTTTTACAGTAGATGTCATTACTTTAAGATAAGAAGCAATAAATATGAAAATGATAGTAGAAAATATTGCAAATGAGACAAACTTCAGTATATATAGAAAAGCACATATTATGCGTCAAAGTATATGATGTTGTTAATTATTTGTTGCGTCTTTATTTAGAAAAGTTTCTTTTAAGTAAAATGAAAAAACTGAACATCGAACCATAATATTTGTCAGGAAAAATCAACTCACCGTTATCAATAGCAAGGAAGTGCAACCAATCTGCGTATTGTGAATCTGAATTTCATTATTCAATGTTGTCGAAGATGCTACAATATTTTGCTCCAAAGCCATGGATCATATGTCTACTACCTATGATTAGAATTAATCATAAAATCAACTTCAGATTAGCTCAAAAAAGAGAGTTAATAATTTTTTCAAGATCAGACGCAATTCTTAGAGCGTCGTATCGAAACTTCATAAATTATTTTTTTAAATCAAGCAAACGAAGAGCTAAAAAGGATTGATATTTTCAATTTTATGAAATATTTGTATGCATGCAGCAATTTTTGATAAAAGCGTTCCTGTTGCATTGATAAAGATGGGAATGTTTCACGGAGATCATCTCCTTATGCTACTTACAAAGATGACCTGGAATTGAACAAAAGTAAGTGTAAGAGATGTCAATTTTAGGTATTCTCTTAACGAAAGAACGGATATTTCTAAAAAAGCAAATGCAGGAGAATACCCATGAAAAATGTATGATTGTGTGCATCAGGGTATTTCTTTGAGTGTTTTCTTCCTTTTATTTGTCATCTCCTATTGCTTATCATTTTTAGGTTGAGAAGAGCAAGTTGAAAGCAGGTAATGATGAAGATGCTTGAGAAAACGGGTCTAAATGAGTAGACGAAAGCTACCAAAAATGGCTTACAGATCTGCTTTTTGATCGTTTTCTGATACTTTTTCTTTGTAAATCCTTGCTTGTCCTCTCTGTCTCCAAGTTGTCACCAAGTATTCCACTCTCTTTTCTTGCATTCATACCAAATCATTCACTTGATGATATTGCAAGGAGAGTGACGAAACTTTTTGCCATTATTAGCTCGCTTCACAGTTTTATTGCCTCTTCAGTCATTCTTTACTGCAAAACTGATAACTGACTGATAACTCATTCATATGAACGAAATGTCTGCCATGCCCTGAGGCGACGATTCTCATATAGACAAGATATCCGCCATATCCGATGGCAACAATTTAGATACTTGTTGTGCTTCCAATGCTTAAAACGATGAATGAATTTGATAGCAACTGTTGCAGATGGCAAGAAATAAAACGACAAAATCAGTTATCAAACGAGCAACTGAACTGTCCATATTTCATCTAAGATTCTTTTGCATTCTGTGCAATATTAGCATCTATTTGTTGCTGTTGCATTAATTACTTCATCTCTTAATTACGACCTTCTCTCTACAGACAGCAGAAGCACTTCCATTTGAAACTTTCTGCTACTTGCTTATCGTTGCTGTGATACCTGTTCCACCTGCTTGCTACGAATCCCACATTCTATTTATTTAATGTCTTTCTACAGATAAATTTTTCACTATCAAATATATTTAATATAAAACTTTCTACTGATTCTGTACATAACATGAACTAAGCAAAAAATGCAAAAGTATGATAAGATTACAACTAAATACTACAAAAATTCATAATTTAGTTAAGAAATCAGATTGATTAATGACAAGTATTGAGATTCTTACTGATATTTTCATAAATATTTCGAAATTAATTTTCCATAATTCCGCCTTTATTTTAAAATTCAATTTCAATTTCTTCTCCAAATCCCAAAAATTCCTAATATTTTGCAAAAACTTTCCAAATCAAAACTGGAAACCACCAAAATTTGTTTAAGAATTGCGTGGAAAGAGCAAAATAAAAGGATTGCATCCTTTGATTGACTCATCCATCATTTCTTTCATATATTACTTGTTTAAATACAAAAGTAGCGGAATAATTGGTTTGAATAAAGTAATAATTTAATGCAGGTTTGATCATAAATCGGATGAATTTCAAAACATCACATTAATACACATATATCAAGTGTTGTTGCACTGTAACTAATCATAGAGTGAAAAATTTGAAACTTTAAATGAACGCAACAACATATTTTATAATCGATTGTTAGTTTGTGCTACAATTATTTATAAGAATTTTTTAATAAGAATTGAACACAAAATAATCACTCAGACAAGAAATTATGTACTACATCGCTTACTAATTAATTATAGTAATAAAGTTACTCTTTCATTAATTAATAATGGTTACGTGTTGCAAATATTATTTTTATACAAAAATTGAGACGACAGAATTGAATGAAATAATTTTTAAAACTGGTTTTTATGATTTCGATGAATCCAAACACATCACTAAATTATATCATTCAAATATACAAGCCGAACTATTTCTCTATAAATCTGATTTTTCATCAAATGCGACAAAAGAGATAGACAAACAATATCACTTATCAAACAGCAGAAGGTTCACTCCCCGAACCTTCTACCGTTCCCTCGTCTTCATCAGCTGCAATGCTGTCCACAATACGTGAAAGCCGTTCTAAAGAGCTTTTCTTCCCCGACGTTTTCTCTGAAATTCACCAATTTTCATAAATTATTTCGAAATGTAATTTGAAAAACCCAAATATTTTGGATTATTTAATCATATATGGAAAAACAGCATAAAATTTTAGGCGAAAATATGTGAAAAATATTTTAAATTGAAAATTTTTCTTCTGAAATTTTTTAATTAAAGCAAATAAATATTCGATTATTCATTCTTAATAAAACAAGAAAGAGAGATGTTTTAAAAAATTTTCAGATTTTTGGAAAATAAAATTTGTAAAATACGATCTACTAAAATTTGATCTATCCCCAGAAACTAAAGAAAGATCTATTTAGATAGGAACTTTAGGTCAGGTAGGAACAACTGACGCATATTACACTGCTGTCGTATACCACTCTTCTACTTGAAGAATCTCTGCTTCACTTAAGCTAATATCCAACTACTGCCCGAAATTCCTCAAATTTCGCATTCTCTTCATCTATCCACAAAACTTTACTTCTCTCGTAAATTGTGCATTTTCACTCTTGGCACCACTAATTTCAAAAGAACTTTTACCGCCCTTTCTCTGTGATGATCTCGTTTGAAACTCTTTAAACGTCGCTCTATAATCAAATAAACCGATGAGTTAAGGATCAATTGGAGAAATAAAATAGGTGGATAAGACATCAATCACTGCAAGCTTTAAGCTTCTAAGATGACTGACACCAGTTACAGTACACCGAATGAGTCAATTTCGAGATTTTAATTGAAATGATTGGAATTTGCTTTCAAATGGCTCTGAACAGAAAAGGAAAAGAAAAATTTGTTTTTCTATTCCTTTTTTCGTCTTTTAGAAACAAAATGCGTTTGATTTCATGCGTAGGACACGAGTGGTATTGCTTGTCATTAAATTTTAGTGATAGTGAATTTACACATAATCTAAATACACTAGCAGATAATTACCCGAAATGTGAATAGAATTCCAAAGAATGATATGATTCTGCTAATTTCCTTCATATCCGATTATTTTAAAGGAAATGGAAGGAAATTATGGTTAAAGAGCAATTCGACAATTAAAATTGTCAAAATTTCAGTACTTGAATTTTTTAAATCATTTTATATATGCATAATTGCTAAGCCAAAACAAGTTCCATACTGCTCGCTATGTTAAATATGATGAATGAGATATTTTGGATTTGAAATTATGGAGAATTCAAGAAATGTTTTCAGATTATTTGGTTGATCTAATTTCTATCTGGATTGCTGTGAAAAAAAATAGGAAGAATTCCACTTCTGTTGCAAATAGATAACATTTTTCAGATATTTTCTCTTTTTGTCCGATGAACTAGATGTTTTTTATTTCAGTCGATTAGAAGAAATGTGGCGATTCTTCAATACGAAAATGGAAAACAAAATATTTTTTAAAAAGGCTTGGAAACTGCTAAGATTTGAAAATATGATTACATGTTATACTAGAAGTTAAGAATGACGTTTGATGGTATTTCAAGAACCAGAATGAGAAGTACAGGAAGCAGTCATGATTTTGTTAGTCTAAAAAACTGAAAAATAAACTGGTGCCGAAAAATAGAATCAAAGAGAATCAAATTAAGAATTATTAATTTTTTTTTTTACGAATTTTCAAAATCTTTCGGAAATTAAATTTTTCTTTTCTTAATGAGTGAAGATTTCAGAAAATGAAAAATTAGTTCTCAGACCTCTTATATTAGAAATGTTTAGATCTGACTTATAATAAGCGAATTTCAAATTAAAATCAAAAAACTTTTATGACTTTGCTTTCAATTAATGAATCTGACTTGCTTCATGAGGGCTTTCGCTGGTGCTTACACTTCCGAAATCTTCATTCTCCTCCGTAAATGTTCCCATTTTATTTTCGTAATAAGTTGCCGTTGAACCGTTGCTGGACGTATTATGTACAGACTACAATTAAAAATGATTTATAATTTGAAATATGTCATTTGTTTTTGTCACTTTAAAATAAAAAATTCTTTTAGATCTCCGATAGATATGCAGTCTAAGTTGCTTATTGATTTCATTCTTAAATATAAAGCTTAAATTTAATAGTAAGTCCGAGATGGTAATCATGGATGAAAAATGATTTCAGTTGAAAGTGACTGGATTCTCCGTTCAAAATTGTTAAAAGCTAATATATTAGCTTTCATTCCTGATTGCTGGCATATCCACATGACATCGAAATCAGTTCAAAATTTCTCTTACTTTTAATTCCAAAACTATGTTCCTTTCCTATTGACAAATCAAATTTTTATGTATTAACTCGAAAAAGTTAAGAAAAAAAGTTTTCTCAGCGTGTCGGATAGATATCTCATCAAATAAATCACTGATATATAACATCCACAGCTGCTACAATGCAGTAATAAATTTTTCAGCGATGATATTTCGCATTAATGACAGGAACCAAAGTTCTTACAGTAATTGATTATTTTGATTTTTGACTTTTTCATTGCTTATCAAACTTACTAAAAAATCAGAGATAAATGGAGTAAAATAAAGAGTAAATCATATGTCATTCTATCTAATAAATATAAGTTTAATGTAAAATTATCTTGCAGTGTTTGAATCATTCAACGGTAAAAATCAGAAATAAAACTTAGAAATGAATTTTTATAGCTAAAAAATTTTGCCCCGAAAACGTCCGGAAAAAAAAGCACATTTCGATTTCAAATTTTTCGGAAAAATTATGCAGATTTTCTCTATCTTAACTATTGCTAATAATTTTAACACCTTCATTCAAGTAAATTAAAGCCTTACTTTTTAGCCAAACAATTTTTCTCAGCAATTTTTTAAAACTTTCTGTATAAAAGCGTTCATCAACCATCCTATAATATCGTTCCCTCCCAACATTTTAACAAAAAAATCAAAATCAACTAACAACATAATCTTGGCCATCGTTATCCGACAAGTGAATTCCTTGATTAGCGGCCATGATTTTTGTCATTTTTCCCTGACTTTGCAACATATTTTCCAGTTTTGTGATATATTCAATCGCACTTCTCAAGATTTCAACCTAAACTCAAAAAGTTCGAGAACCTTTTTCCCGAAGTGTTCATAAAAATTGAAGAGTCGAAGGGTCGAAAGATTTTTCGCAATTTTTTTTCCGAAAAATTGAGTGAATTTTTAAATTCAACAGTTTTTTTTAGAACCGTTCACAAAAAGTTTCATATTATAAATGGGACAGTCAAAAAACCTTCGGCAATCTCTGGTTCGGATTAGGGCATGTCCTTTGTTTGACAACTTCAAACGCTTCGTTTACTTTGCGCAATCGTCGTCTTTCGCGCATTGTTGCTGCTTTTCTTCTGTCCACTACAATTTTGCATGTTGGAGTACATTCTAATAGCTTAGTTGTTTATCTTTAAAAGAGTAAGTAAATAATTAAACAAATAGGTTATTAAATAGAAAGCGGACAGCGAAAATTTAGTAATTAAGAAATCAGCAGAAGTGTTGCTTTAGAGGCATTTTCGCTGAGAATTTGAAAATTTTATAAGCATTTTAAAAATTTTTAAGAGTATAAATTAAAAATTTCTGATGCTCAAAATTTGAATATCCAAAAGATTCACAATTAAATCGATTTTCAACTGAATTGATTGTTAAATCATGCTTGGGATAATTTTAAAAAACTTACATCTTCGCGGTATTTGTATAGTCTCAGCTTGTTGTTGCACAACGGTTGAAGTATTAGCTGCAGCGGTACTTGTCTGAATTAATTCCACATGCGATTCTGTGATATCAGTGGTTGAACCGCCCGTTGTCGAAATTAATTCTAAAATTTTTTAGAATTCCACTCTCTTTCTTCGTCTACATTGCAATAGTTTAACCAAAAATTTTTTACTAATATATTAGAAACTTTAGATTTTCCATGTCCTCTTAATCAACAATGAATAGTGTGAGCTTGGCGAAGATAAATGATGAAATAAGACTAAAATAGTGAAGCAAAATATGTTAGACTTTCACTTGCATCCTACGAAATATTTTCATTAAAGGACAATGAAAAATGCTAATGTTACCATTACGATCAATATTATCAACTTAGAACCGAATGACATTGTACAAAGAATTATCTTTTAGAAAGGTAATTCAATCATTTTTTTAATTTGATGCATTCAGTTTATTGAAAGTATTCGCGGTTGATTTTTGATTTCAAACTAGATTAGATTTGAATGTCTGTTCAGTGGAATTAGAAAGATCAACAGAGTCATAAACAACGTTCTCTAACAAACACAAATTAACATAGACATTCCATATTTTTCATAAACATTGCAAATTTTGAAGGCCAGCAAAGCCATAAATGTATTTGACTTTTTGAAGCAAAATCCGAACTTTGTTTTTTGCAAACAAAACTGAATCCAAATTAATGCTACCCTTCTATTCTCAGTATTTTTTAAAAATATTCGAATAAGTAAACAAGAAAAATGAACCCTGTTCTTTAATATCCTGTTCCTGTTTGATACCTTTCGTAATTTCAGGATCAGATCGAACTGATTTTGGAAAATCTGCACTGTTCCGATTTGTCGAAAATGGTAGTAAATCTGTGGTATAAAAGGATGTAGAGCCAGTAGTCGGACCGTAAGATGGATAATAGGACGGATATCTGTAAAGAAGAAACTTTTCCAAAGAGAAGTGAAATAATATTTCAAAGGAAAATTTTCTTACTGCAAACCAGTGGTGATGGTCTCCAAAATAACGCATTCGAGCCTCTCAATCAAGTTATCTAAACCACCAGTAGATTCGATCAATTTACATTTCTTGGTATAATCATAGGTCAAAAAAATTGGAAGAATGCTAAACTTCAACTTTTAAACGATGAAAGGAAAATAAAGGATATGATTATGGCGTTATGTATTTGCTGAAAGCTTAAATGAAGAGGATTACCTGTACGGGTCATAGGTGGAAAGGGCATGCGCGGATGAATATTCTCCAAGAGATGTTGCTTGAGGTGCAAAAGGTGTTAAAGTCGTGATATCCGGTGCTGCCGTTATTCTTGCTTGTGGTTGTGTGTAGCCGTACAACGGGTCGTATTGACACCCTTCTGGGTTCATCTGTAATTATGAAAAAAATTAAGTTTTCGATTTATCATTTATTTATATATTTTAAATTCATTTATATGTTTGTCACTTCATTTACTCGCTTTATTACTCAAACATTTGTCGGAAATTTCTTTCCAAGAATCCATCTTTTCAAATTAGTATTTCATGAAGCACTATTTTTTCCAGTTTTTTTTTTTTTTTTAAAAAAGCAGCTGAACTTTTTACCTTGCAACCTGTAACTATAAGTTAACTCTTCCATAATTAAAATTCTTATGCGGATATTTTCAAGTTTAACATATACAATCCTTTTTATTTTGAGGTTAGTATGTTTTACAAAATTAATTAAGAAAAAAATTTTGATTGCAATAAAATAATTATGAAACTAACCAAAAAAGCGAAAATTGTTCAACATGGCTTTATCCTGGAAACTTGTTCAGTTCTTCCTATTCAAGAAAACTCTCATTTGAGAATCTTGATTTATTCAGCTTAATTAGACAATTAATTACTCAGATTAAAGTACCTACAGCAAAATCATGCAATCAAGTTCAAACATTGCTAGATAAGCTGATAGCTGATTAAGATTATTCTTAGGAGCAGGCTAAACGAATGCAAGATTGTTCTAAAGTTTCATCCAAACAGCAAAGGTAGATTGGACTAACAGCTTGACTTAAACCAACTAGACTGAATTCAACTAAAACTGAAACTTATACTAGATATAAGCCAATTGGCGCGCCATCTGTGGCAACAGGCGGGGACAGCTGTATCCCCATGTAAAACTTAACTCCACGGCCGAAGAAGCACACATGTTTCATGGTCAATTGTTGCCGAATTGTGCTTAAAGGCAACTGTTCTGGCTGTAGTGGTGGTGGTAGCGATGATAGTGCTGACGTGTAATGTATGTGTGAAACTTTAGTATGAAATAAAATAGCTGCATTAGAGTTAGTAACATCATTATCACAGTCTTATCACTGTTATCATCCTCTTCACCAGCATTTACATCCATTCAGGAGACTTACCTTTCAAGCTTTTCACTATCAGAAGATGTTTCTTGAGCAGGTTCACTTCTCTCCGAAGAACAATTGGCGTAACTTTTGAGGTAACAGAAGTTCGTTTCCTCTCGACAGCTGCTACCTTCAGCAATAACAAAAACGTCCACTACCAACAACTGACTTTGGGCCAACTGTTCACTCCTGAAAGAAGTCGAAGCATCCCGAGCTAATCTCTGGCTAGCTTCCTAGCTAACTACTGTACTCCGCTCCTCCCTCTGGAATAAAGTTTGGTGAAATTCAATAAGAAGAGAAGTAAAACTTGCTATAGATTATGCCAAAGAGAAAGAAATAAAGAAAGAAGGTTGTTGTGCAATACAGCAAGCTATATGAAATCAGCAACAGATATCCCTAAAAATATTCAACTTCCCCTTTAGCACCGAACTATCCGACAAGAGAGATGTTTTTTGTAGGACCGACTTTTGAGAGTAATTTTACGACGACAATGGCTGAAACGGAGCAAAATTTATGGCTTTCAGAAGAAATAATTCCAAATATTGATAAATTATTATCGCTGTAGAATCACACCAACAGACACATTAACATAGACATTGCTTACAGATTGCCTCCTGAATTTGGATTTAAAAAGTTGAGAGAGAGACGAACTGTGATTGTGCCAGTAATATATCTCATATCTCGTTTCATTCTTTCTGACAGTTCTATGATTCACGGATTCAACTTTTAGATCGAGAATGTCTTACGTATTTGTCTATGATCGTTATTAAAACAAGCGTTCAGGCTTCGTTTAATCATTGCTTCGGAGCCAGGAGCCTTCTGTCTTAAATATATCATTGTCTTTTATAAAAATCACCTCAAATCACAAATTTTAACAACTCATAAATATTTGAAACTTTAGATGAGCAAATCAAGAGAATAAAAAGCCTAGTTGAAACTTATATATGATTCATCTCTAAACTATCAATGGCGATAGGCCACATGGGATCTAATTTAATAACGTATAGCAGTATGCAATATGCACATACCTTTAATTTGGATAATAGTTTTGAGAAAAAATTTATTTATTTCTTATTCGGAACTGGACAGTTTTATGGACATGTAAATTACTATTTTCTCTTGAGTACTCGATGAGCTATTTCTATATTAAAGCTGTTTTCCTGCTTTCCAACTGATTTATATCATTAGTTTTTGTGTTTTATTTTCTCACTTTTTTTTTTACAATCAGGTCACTGGAATTCTTTGTCGAAAATTTAGGTTTATCATTGTTCAATTCAAAAAGCTTGTCAATCACAAACTTAAATCAATACCATTAACAAGAAGTAAACTTTTGTGCTAGAAAAATCGAGGAACAATCAGTAACTTAGCTACGAAAAAAATGATGGATATTCAAAGAAAATCTTGAAATTATGAATGGCATAACAGTTGCTCGGAAATAGGTACAAGTTATGTGAATTTATATTAAAACAATATCAACAACAATGATAAGATATTTTAATAGTTACTCATATTTCATTGACTTTAGAAAAATTGTATTGTTCTCTTACTTAATTTTTTTCACAGAAAATTTTACTTACTGTTGCTGTTGCATGATTTTTCTCCATTTCTCTTTCTCTCTATATTAATTGCCATTGTAACATTACATCTATTATTCAACTTTACATCAAACTTTATGAAATTTTGAAAAACATTTGCAAATATGCATGTATCAAATATATGTACAAGTGGAAAAAATATTTCTATGTATAATGTATTGCAAAATTATATAAAATATATTCAGGTATTTCAAATTTAGGAAATTTTTTGACAAAATTTCTGACAGATTTCCTTGATTCATTCAATTCAAATAGTAAAAGCATTTCATCTGTTTTGATTTCAGCGGATACATTAACAAATTGGTTCCCTGAGGTCATTTTAGAAGGCAATATGTCCATTCTTCGTGACCTTTCCAGTTATTTTTCGCTTCTGAAATATAGCAGTGAAAAGGAGAAATAAAGCGGATTAAATATTACAATTCGTTGCGCTCAGCAATTTCCTGGTACAGAAATGAGGCACGAGAATCTTTTATTTGTCGGCATATTAGATGTCACTGAAGATTCCTGTTCGAATTACTGTAACTGTTCTGCTTCTGCTCTAAGCGGCACTTTTCTCTCCACTGATATTGAGAATCAGTCAGGTATATGTAACGATCCTTTCCAACTAACAATCGGTACATTTGTCAACTAAATAATACCAAAGTTATGTTAAATGCCATGAGAGTGTTCATAGTTGCAATGTAGATGATGCAAGTATACTGCTGTTTCTCGGCATGGAATCTAAAATAATCTCGAGATTTTTGTCTTCAATTTTTTTTAAAAAATTTCATAGATTTCTACTTCTGTTTTTCAAAATGAATATTTTGTCACTTGTTATTTTGCTGTTTGCCAAATTTATTTGAAGTATTTTGAAGAATCTATGAATTTTCAGTTACTGATTTGTTTTCCGAAAAATTTCGAGAATTTCTTTATTCAAATAACCACAAATAGAACTGTTTCAAAGAAATCTCATTAAAATGTAATCGAATGTTATTCATAATTCCAAATTAATATTATCTTTCGAGATATAATTAATGTCTGGGACGTTCGCAGAGATCTGTGCAAATACATCAAAAATAATATGCTGAGAAACTTGAATGAGCATATCGTCCTATTTTGATTGTTGAACAATATATGATTAGTGATAAGTTAAAGAATATTAATGATCATGTTGTGATTTGTTCTGTTTGCCTTTTTTATTCATTTCGAAGGTTTTCACCGAGATTTAATTTTTTAAATGATAGTTAGTGATGAGAATATTGGTTAAAAGTGCTATTGGAGAGCAAATGAGAGCATCTAAAATCTCTTTTATTGCAAAGAAACTGAACGGAGATTCAAATTTCTCAATAAAAAAAAAAAAAAAAAAAAAAAGAAAAAAATGGGAAGTTATGGGACCAACTGAAAATGTCGTAAATTTTGCTGTGTCAATTGGATTTATTGCTTCCTTATCAACTGATTGACAGGCATTACTTCCACGAAAATTCTTACAGACCATTCTGTCCCATCCATTTTTTTCTAATTGACTCCTGCGAAAATTTCGCTTCCATCTTCTTTAGGATAACTGAAGTATCTGTAGATTTAACTCCTGCTCCTTGCTTATTGTTCATTCATATTTGCTTTTGAGTTGAGAATTTTCAATGAGAAAAGTAGACAGTTGGATCGTACTTTGGCAAAAATTATCTACAGATACTTCAGTTTTTCTAAAGAGGATGGAAGCGACATTTTCGGCTCAATTTTGATTTTTTTTTTTTTTTTTTTTTTGAGTTAATAAATTTTATGAATTGAAAGCAATTAATCACTTGCTACTTTTTGAAATTCAGTAAAATAGATGGATTAGATTAAAGAATGAATTACAAATATCTATTTAAATAAAATATCAAATTCATAAATATCATGTGATATGTAACAATTTAGTTTTAGATGACTTCATATTTTGTTCACGAAATTCATAGTAAACATATCATAATTTTGCGAGAGAAGAAGAGTGCAGTTTTTTCTTCTATTATATTTCTTGAGAAGGGAGAAAAAGATAAGACATATTTTGATAAAAGATAATACTTAATGACGCAAATCATCTCTTCAACTCAATAAATATAAAGATAAGTATGAAAGATTTCGCAGTGTGCAGACAGACAATATACTTTCATAAAACATTCAAACAAATTTTAGTAAATATAACTTACAGAATAACTTTACATGTAATACAAACCTATGCAATGTACACAACAGGAATGCAGCAGTAGAACGAACAATTTAAATATTTGTCAAATAAGTAAACTTAGCTAAAATTATAAAAGTTTTGATAAGTTTTGAATTTTACAAATCGGCTTTTTCTAATTGTCTTATTCTCTTTAACAATTCAATTGATCTTTTTACAAAAAATTTCATTGTATCAGCTAGCATAATGGAATTTTTTTTGACAAATTGATTTTAGTGAACCAAATTTGTTTTTTCATAAAAATCAATTTAATAAAATCGAAAAATTTCCTGAAATTATTTAGAGCATAACTTTTTGATTTAATGTATTTAACAAAATTCTGTTCAAAGCTATAATTTCCTATTTTCCTGAGTAAAATAATATTAGTATCTAAACTATCCTTCTCTCCACAAGACATTTGTATGGAGGCGGTGAAGTTGTCAAGCCGAAAAGTCGTTTTGTTGAGGGATTCGGTTCATTTGGCACAGTCCGGAAACGAAAATGTCTCATCAGGTTGGCGTAAATAAGGAATAGCTCGGCTTTCGCTAATGATTCACCCAAGCATTGTCGTTTCCCGATGGAAAATGGAAAAAATGCATCATACCTAAAAAATTTTATTGCTGATTAATCACTAAATCAAGTGAATAAACTTTTAAGATTTGAAATTTAAGAAATTCATTAGGGAAGTTTAAGTAAATTTCTTCAATCGTTCTGATTCATGAATTACCTCGCATTATCACAATCAAAAGCATGTTGCTGGATTTCTATTTTGTATCGTCCATTGTAATTAATAGTAAGTACAGATCCAAAAAACTAACAAATACTTCTGGTTTTTAAAGAAAATAAACATTACTTTTTAAGGGTAAATCCATCATTTTCCAGGAAACGTTCCGGATGGAATTCCCTTGGTTTTTCGAAATTTTCGGGGTCATTCATTGCTATGGAAATTTGTGGGATACAGAGTGTTCCTGCTGGATAATAATATTTCCCCATGACAACATCTTCCGCGACGGTTCGCAATAAATTAATGGGTAAAATATTTGCGAAGCGTTGGATTTCCTGTAAAAAAAAATATTCAAAAGATAAGTTGTGTGGTTCCTGTTAATAAATTAGTGCAACTTTAATCGTTTCATCGTATCTAAGCAAAAGTTGTCAGAGAACTTACTACTTTCTAAGTTTCCTCTATTAAGTTTATTTTCCTTGTCAAACTCTTACTCCATTAATTAAAATCATTGTTTTAATATCCTTTGTCTTCCATATTCTCAGATTATCCAAACATGGTAATTACTTAACTAAAGCTATAAAAACTGTAGCAATATGAGTAATAAAATAGCTGCAAAAAAGAGCAATGAATGAAGTATGAAAGCAACTTACATGGATGGTAGCCATTGTATACGAACATTTTGGTTTATCAGCAAGCGTAATTCTGTTTCCAATTCCATCCAACTCATTCTGAACTTTTGTTTGCACGTCAGGATGGATTATTGAAAGAAGGAATGCCCATTTCAATGTTGTCACTGTTGTTTCCATTCCAGCAAAAAATAGATCCAATAGTAGCATCGTTAACTGCCACTCACTGCAATCAGGAAATGCAAATGATCCACCTTCCATGTGATAAATGAGTAAAGAAGATTCAAAAAGTTTATATCTGAAAAACTTACATGAACTGATTTTCTACAGTAAACAAACAACAATTAGTAATAAACCACTGTTCAATAAATAATTCGCTTTATTCAATTTTAATACCTGCGAGGACAAATTTAAATAGTGATAGGAAGAAGAATGGAATTATCCGTAGAAAAATATTGCTCGATTGAATGTTCATAGTTTTAAAAGAGATCTCAAATACTGAATTCAATACCTGAAATATTCATTCGGCTCACCAGCTTTTTCTCTGCGATTTATTTCTGATAGATATGCATATGTGAAATCTGTGATCTCTGGAGATTCATCGCAGTTGAATGTTTTTATGTGTTTCTGAATCATTAAATAATGATAATTGATTACGTAAGCGATCAATTGGCAATAATGAATAGATATGTAATATTATTGATAAAAACTAGCAGAAGAAATAATGGAGTGATGCCAAATCAATCATACCTGTACTTCTCTGGAAATGAATTCCCACAGTTCATCTCGAAGATTCTTGAATTGTTTCCATTTATAATTTACAAATGGAATCATTGTAGTTGATGGCAATGTTATATACAATCCCATCAGAGGATGCAAAACCAATCGCGAATGAGAATCCAATAACGAATGCAAAGAATTGAATTCCTCACTTCCCTGACAAAATATCTTCAGTTAGTTTAAATCAAATCATTTAGATTGAATAAAATTGTATCATTTCACACTTAGTGTGTATTAAACTAAGTGTGTAATAGTGTTTTATTACCTGTGGAAATCGATAACCAAACAATATATTATTGATGATATTGCCCACACAAACGGCATGCATCGTGCATAGATTCATCGCATGTGCAGTACATTTCGCTTCCAGATAATCTATGAAAATCTCGACTTCTTTCATGATTTGTTGTTCTATCAGTATCCTGCCAACTCCAAAATCTCGAAATATTCGAAGCACAAAGCGTCGCTGTTGCTTCCATTTGTCACCGTCAATTTGAATTATACCATTTGCACCACCTATAATGTTACAACACCGTGCAAGATGCAAATAAAATTAAGCGAATAGCGAGCGAATTCAAAACATATTCCTCTCCCATTAAATTTAGTATCATAAATATCAACAAAAGAAAATATAGATTACTCCGACATTCATATATGATTTATGTTCGGCTTTCGGAAAATGAGAAATTAAAAAATGCTCTGCAAAAAATTAATTAATGAAAATGAAATAGTAAACTCCAATCTTCATGATTACATTTTTTATCTTTATTTAGCTATTAAAAATTTGTCAATACCCATGAAGAAGTCGGTTGCATAATTCCGCCATCGATTACTAAATATTTCAGCGTTACGTATAAAGTATTCGCGCATTGTTTCCATGTCCGTAACCATTACCAGAGGTATTGGTCCAATCCAAAATGTGACCAAGTTACCTAAATCATAAAATTCTTTCTTTTGCAAGAAAATACTTTTCGACCAATTAATTTTACTCAAATGATTTTTTGAGAGAATGCATTTATTTATGTCCACCTATGTTGCGTTCAAATAATCAAAATTGTTCGAGCAACAGCCAAAGATCTCGATGTATTGCAATATAATCGGATGCAAGATAATTATTCTTAAGAAAAAATACAATCATAAATGAAATAATTCATTTATTCATTATCCATTCTGTAGCTCATTCAGTTTTAGAATTTTCATTTGTTAGATGAGAGCGAATTATTGCGATTGAAGTATTATTGGAATTGTTTTGGACATGAGAAATTTAGATCTGATGCACAAATAATCGATCACTTTTCTTAGGCAAATTATTAACTTTTTTCTCATAAACAGTATATCTTTTCTAGTTAATGGATAACATATAAATGACTCGTGAATTATAAGAGTCTGACAATCACATGATGGTAATACTGAAATCATTTAACAAGACTTTTTTTTTTTCTTTTTTTACAAAGGATTTCAAGCACAGAAAAAAAACTTAATATCCTTACCGTACTTTTGCTTCCATGTAAGGAACATATCATCTATGGATTCGTAAAACATGAAATGGAGAATATTGCCGAAAAATAGCCATGGAGTTGGCCCCGGTGGAAGTAATCGCCGTTTCCAGCGTAAATCGTAAAAAATGTATGCTGCAACTAGTAACACCAATGATGGTGGTATCGGCTGAAAAAAACGGATTGTTCCTTCATTTCAAAATATTTCGATTTTAAAATTAAAGAAGGACTGAGATATTTTGAAATATTTTTATGTGAAAAACTTTTGCATATATCAAAAAGTGACGTTTGCTTCAACATCTATTTCACTTGCTCACGTTAATTTATGTTGAAACCAATGAACGTACCAAGTAAATAAACGAGATCTGTGTTTTGTAACCTAAAACTGTACAGATCGCTATAATCAACATCCCGAATAATAAAACAAATTGAAAGCTATACATCGTGGAGCTATGTCGTAGATATCGTTATTAATAGAATATTTATTATTTTCTGATAACTTCTGGAAGAACTGTATTTGGAGAATGTAACATTTAAGTCACATGATCCTGTCAATTGATTGAAAAATCCTGCAAATCAAAATTAAGAAGACAGATAACAGAATAACAATAGAACACACAATATTTAGATAGTCGATATGTCACTGATCGGACAATCGAGGACAACTGGCATCTGTCATCTTTCTTCTATCGATATGCCATCCCCTTGATCTGCGTTATTTTTGCATGGTTGTCGTCGTTCGTGTATCGGCCATTCAAAGAGATCATTATCCGCACTAACATAATTAAGATCAAAAATAAGTTGTTTGACTCTCACGTTTCTATGACATAAATTTGCCACTTAATTGAGTGGAGGAATGGTTTTGAGAGAAATTTACTCTCTTGGAGTGTTGGTGATCATCTTTTCAACAATTTTAATGCAAACATATAGAAATTGATCGCAACTTTTTGTTATTGCTATGTTTGCTCTATTTATTAATGCGTTTCTCTTTCTGTACCTACTTTTAATTTTGAACTTTATTTTTCCTAAATTTAAATTCGTTTAGAATTTTTCGCATAGTACGGCGAAATTTCTTTATCAGTTCTTCAACAGAAACAGCTTAGAGCGTCAAAATGAAACAGAAACTGCGGTGATACAAACAAATATGGAATGGTTATATAATTTTTAGGATATGTCAAATTTGCGTGGGTTGAACCGCATTCTCGTTTTTATTGAAATATATCTTTTACTGGAGTAGGAAAAATAATAAAAAACAAAGATAGAAATTGGTGATAAAAACAAGGTGAAGTTTAGCAAGTTAAAAAATAGATCAAGCTTAAGTAAAAAACAACTTAGTAATACTAATTATTTTTGAGGTAAGCATGCCGTATGTATAAGATTACTTATTTTTGTGAAATTTGTTATAATTTTTTCATTTGCTCTTAAAGGTTTTATTATCATGAAAGCGCGACGCTTAGCTTTTCAAATAGTACAAATTGCAGAGGCAGAAATAATTTTTAGTCAGTTCTGCTTCTACAATTTGTACTAAGTTTTAAGAGTAACAATATAGAGTCATTTCTGCTTCTAAAATTCATTTGAAAAAGAAAATAAAAAAGTATTAAGTTATTAGCATCGTTGCAAATGGCGTAGTTGTGATGGAATTATCATTTAGAAAACAAGTGAATTTTATATTTTTCACAATATTATACTTGCATAATTAAAACAACATCAAGATAATAGCACATTAGAGTGTTTAACAGAGAATATTTCTATTAAAATGGTTAAAAATGCCCCAAACAAAAAAGTGGCTCTCACTGGAGATGTGAAATTAAAGACGAACAGAACATTTTCTTAAACTAGTTATATAAACTTCCTGTTGTCTTATTATCGATTTGCTGAGCTTCATAAATTGATGTTAAATTAGAATTTTTTTTCCTTTACCTATTTGTTAATCAAACATATGAACATTTAAAATTTTAAGCTTTATTGATATGGAAATAGTGCAAGACTCTATTTGGTTATAGTCGTTTAGTTTGGCAATGCACATTAAAAGTTTCTATTTAAATCACATTATGTATATTTTAATCCACTTGATTTTCATTTTTGTGGTTTTCCAAAATTGATGAAAATACATTGTTTGAATATTTTAACCCCATAAATTCCAAAATTAAACTAATCAATGTCTGAAAAACCGATTTTTGATTCCTGCAATTCATAATTAGTCCATAATCGATTTCATAATGGCAATTAATGATGTTAATAGAATTTATAGCATTTTGTGTTTGTGCAGTACACTGGAAAGTTTTCTTTATATAGTAGCGAGTTCTCAACAGAATAACTGTAATTTTCATAACTGCATAAAAGCTATAAGATAATTTACTAATTTACAGTAATTTGTCCTAAAGTTTGTGATCCAGGTTAAATAATTTCATAGACATCATGTATAAGTGGTAAGTTGTAGGTTTTTTTTTCGCAACAACAGGCTTTCAAAAATATGGCTGAATCTGTTTGCATGTTAATGTCTAGTTTTATTTTCATTTGTTGCAAGTTTCGTTTATTCTTACTTTCAGTTCATTTCATTTGTATGTTAAATTCATATTTTCATGCAGATAAACTTGGTAGTGAGCTTAATGATTAGAAGAATAATATTCAATAAGATTTTTACTAATAATAATGATGATGTCTATAGAATGATTGAAATGGATTGCAATAATGATGTATGAAATTCTCGAATCAAAAAGCAGTATTTGTAATTGATTTCTCAGTTTTCGATAGTTATCATTTTCGAATAAACTGTGTTTTATTTGATAACAAAATTCTATTCTCCAGGAAAAGAGAACTTTTTGAAATTAAACGATATTATGGTTTTGATGGACAGTCTGCAGTACGAGCAAAATTCCTAGCAAGTTTAAATTATGTCGTCATCAAGACCTTTGGAAATGTGTTAATGAATCTTATTTTTTAATTTCTTTTATTTTGCACTTATTTTTACGTTTTTTTTAGTATGTCCAGTGGAAGCACCACTTCTAAAGCAAAAGCCAAAAAAACTTGGAATGAAATAGTTTATGGAACATTTTTAGTTTAATTCTAATTTCGAACTGATTTGAATCCTTTGCTAAATTATTTCACTTTCTTATATCAGTTGAAAATGATAAGATTTATATTAACAAGCCCTGTTCTTTCTATGTAAGTAAGTAAGATTATGACACGCAGTACGATGTAATGTGTCAAGCAATATCATCAGAAGGAAACTTTTGCTTTAGGGATTTTGTCAAATTCGTTTCTAAATTTTCATGTGTGATCTGTCGACATTACAAACATTCAAGACATAAACCTCAGTTGTGAAAAGTTTTCAATAGAGTTTCATGTATTTATGAACTTTATTTCGTGCAACATACAACTATCGCATAAACTGTAAAGATGTAAACAAAGAAGAGATTCATAACTCGGTTTGATTTGCACTATTTCAATTTATCATTAACGATGATATTGAAATAATATATATGAAAACGAAATGCATGTGGTAATATCAGCAAACCTTTTTACTGCATTTATCTAGAATCATAAAAATGGCGAAAGATAATAATGAAATATAAAAAAAAAAATTTATACATCGTGATGATGATTTTTTAGGTAGCGCAGTTAAGCTTTTCATAAGTTGTGGTTTTTCTTTTTTTTTTTAACGAAAGAAAATAATTTTAAATAATTGAAATCCAGATGGAAATATTCTGAACTAATTTCGATTTCTTGCCTATTTTTGATCATCCCGTTATTTACCACTGATCGAGCTTTGGACCAGCTGCAGCTAGTTTAATTTTTTTAAGAGAACTATTGACTTCTACTATAAAAATGGCACAGTTTTTCCTGCGTGATGTTTATGCACTTAATAAAGTTTTTATGATTCTGAATTGAATTTATTTGCAGTAAGAAGTAGATCCAACGATACATGGCATTATTAATATAAATGTGATCTATACTACCTCTGCGCATCTTATGTTACATATCCATTTGTTTTGAGCTGGATTATATAAATCTAATGAAGTTCAAGTCAGCTTTCATATTTCCAGAAGTTAAGTAATTAATTATTGGTAATGAATTGTCAAACGCGCCTGAATGCTTGCCCAGTTGAAGAGGGCAAATTGTATTGTTTATGAATTTAGAACATATTGTTTGCGAATATAGGACATCTCCGAAAAATATCCATCGGATCTCCATATTTGAAATAAATTGTATGCACATCATTTCACCAACGCTCATTGTATTCCTTACAATTTCTAATTCAAAGTTACTAATTTTTCAATCCAATTGCTGCCTGGAGAGAAAAATTAATTTTAAAAATTAATTTCTAATCAATTAATTTTTCTTTTGAGATTAGAGATGGAAATCAATTTTTCTTTTTCAACTGCTATTAAAAATCGCTCGATAGCATCAGCTGTGGTAACATTATTTCTCGATAGTGGAGTTTGCCAAAATGGTGAATTCTTTCCATCGCCAAATTTCACCATAATAAATTGCGGTAGTAATACTTCTCTCACCACCATTTTGTCAACTCATTGATGACCTTTCGTATCAATACGTTCTCTAAAATGGGTTATCAGCTTGAGCGGTCGTTTCATTTCTTTCTATTTATGATTTATAATACTACTTCTTAATTTTTTCGACTTTCAATCTATTTTTGTGTAGTTTAAAATGAAAACTCGCACTCTTTAAGTTTATTTTTGTAAAATTTAAAGTGAAAACTATTGAATGGTAATAATTCCATGTTGATTTCATTGGACAATGTATAGAACAAAACTTTTGACAGAGTAGACTGTAAATTTCATGCAATTTCAAGAAATAAATTTCGTACAGACATAACCATTGAGTTTTAGTGATCAGGATTTCTAATAAAGCCTTATTAAACACTAAAATCGTGATGGATAGAGTGAAAAGGCTCGTACTCAATAAAATAATCTTTTATCGATTCAAATACTATTCACTGCGCCTGAATTTTTAAAAAAATATTAATATCTTCTACCATAATGTCAGTTCATAACTAGTATTTTGTAGAAAATTCGATGAATTCGATAAGCAGTAGGCATCTGCAAAAGACTGGATCACCGGATAAACTTTCGCAGATTTGTGAAAATGCTATTGTCGACAAGCAACATTTGGCATCCATTTGCATACATCTCTGCAATCAAGTTAGCACTCTTTGTACTGAAGAAAATTCTTTTCCGAATTAAATCTATTTAAGTGTAAAATTATATGTCATTTGCATCTATATCGCCATAATAGTAATATAGACATCGAAGATGATCTACTGTCATTTGTAGCAACTTGAATATAACGATATCATATTATCATACTTTGTTATATGGATGGAAATCACCCATTGTAGTTGACTTTTGATATCTAATTTTTGCTTTTATAGTTCAATTAATAATTAATAATATTAAAGGACATATCATTACACAGCTAAAGTATTTTCCTATGAGATTTTGAAAAACAGCGAATAAGTGGAGAGAAAATAATTGATAAGAACAAAGATAAAAAAAATAAAGAAAGCAAAACAAGGTTTTGTTCCGGACGTTTTCATCCCTGAACCATAACGGAGATGATTGTACTGTGGAATTATTGATGTTACTTCTCCTTTTTACCTTTTCTTATCGCTAATTATTTGATTTTCCTCTACTTTTTGTTGGAAAAATATCTCATTGATCTTAACTTCTGAGAGCCACAAAACTGAACTTTTGTACTCCCTTCCCCCTTCCTCTAAGCATAGTCTAAAGCTTCTGTCGAACCGTATAAATGCTATCGCAATAACCATAACTTTTTAGTAACAGAATTTACACTTCTATAATATCTACTTTTCATATATAATTCAAGCAGTTTGCAGTTAAAAACCATCATCAATCTGTTGATAGATTTTGCTATGAATGTCTGTGATGAATCGGCAAATGCCCGCAGTTTGCTCCGTGAATTGGAGGTCATTTTTGTTCCGAATTGCAGTTTTTAATCACTTTTTTTTTCGATGATTTTTCTTGATTTATGAAAAATTCTAAGAATATTTGAAAATTTTTATAACTATTGATTGTTAAGAAAACACTGCATATTTTCAAAAAGATAAATGTTGAGAATGAAAAAAAAGAAAGTATATGTGAATAGTGCAATGTAATCATTGAATTTCAGGACGAAGTATTGCCTTTTCTAATAAATTTGGATATCGAAATGGCCGCATCAGAAAAACTTATCCGAATAAATATTGACACAGCGAAGATCAGTGAAACGAAAGTGGACTGGTTACTAAAATTTAATAAGTGCAAGGTTTCTTCTAGCTTAAATACTATCAATTTGTTAATAGAAAGTAATGATAATCTAAGATCATAGATCGGAATGGATTGTGATTAGGTAGAAGGACTGACAGTGACCAGCATGTTTGTCTCGAATTTTTCGGTAAATTAAAGAAAATTTGAAAGATCATATTCTGGATTAAGTGATAAAAAGTTGGAAAAAGTCGTGAAGAGAAGAGTGAATGCTATAGGCGCTTTTGACACTCCATTAAGATATTTCGAAGTCACTATGTACATGAGTTGCTCGAATTTAGCTTATTTTCATTTTCTTGGATTGATTTGATCTGAAATCTGCAATTAGAATTGTTCGAAACAGAAGTAACTCTAAATTCAATTCTACAATATTAATGAGAACTCAGATAAATTAGAAATGGAATCTTGAGAAACTCTTATTCTTTATGAGGAATTTAGCTAGTGTTTTCATTTATTTGAGCTGGAAATGCGCGAAATGCTTGCTACTCTTTCTGGTACGGTGTATGAAGATCTGGAAAGAGTGCTGTCGTTGAGGTTTCGAGGTTGCTACGGTATCACATTCAAGCAAGAATTGATGATTTGTTTACGTCAAATGAAAAACACTACCGATAAATTGCAGAAGCAAATCCACCTGGAACAAACAGTGCTTACTTATTAATCTATAATATATATTGAAAAATTTTCCGAATTTCTGATCGCTATATTTTTGCTTCTGAAGTATTAAAATCTGCATATTCAGAGAAAAAAAAATTTTGGATAGACAATATCTTCCTCATTTACCTGAAGTTTTTTGCAAAAAACAATCTTCGACATGTATTTATTTCATGTCCAAACACAGTTACACTCATCTTTGTAACAAAAATACTCTTCGGTAAAAACATTCAAGCGGCTCATTAAAAACCATTTATAATATAGAAAAAACAACGAAACTTAAATAGAAGCTAATTAATGATTGTATTTCTATCAATTTGATTAATATTTTGGCATTCTGGTAAACACCTGATAAATCATTGATATATTAATTTGCTCTTCTTGATAGCAGCAAGAATTCTCAAGCATTATTTCCATCAAAAATGCTGGATAAACTCAGACACTGCGTTGAATGTGTTAAGTTTTCAGATAGATTTTTCAAATGAGCAAAGGGAAATTTGATGCATCAGTCCAGAGAAAAAGAATGTATTGCTAGAGATTAATGATTATCGAACAATGGACAAATAGCGTAGAAATTGGAGATAAGACAAGGACTGATAAGATTCCGTAGTAAAAGAGCAAAAGCAAAGGAAAAGAAAGAAAAATGAATGGGAATTCGAGAGATAAACTCTCAAAAGGCAAACGGATATATAACGGAGATGGGTTTGGGTACAAATAGCGGTGAAAGGAATAAAGACAGGTTGGAGTTGGTCAGGTAGGATGGGATGGACAGGTGACTTCGAGGATGACCCTTTGAGTTCGTGCGATGTTTCAGGAGAAGGGATGGAGATGGGATGCTGCAAGAATAAGAAGAGATTTGTTATCAGTACGACAGATCAAGCATCTTTCCTTGCCCTTCTATGCTTCGCTATCACTGTCCAGGTTGCGTTATCATTGGGGTCATATTCTGGTTTGTTTCTACCCAAATCTTCATCAGTTAAATGATTCTAATAACTTTACTTTCTTTACCATTCATTTCTCAGATCTTTTTCATTCGCTCACACCACATTTGAAATAAATTCGTTACATTTTAAATGCTAGAAAGAAAGGATTTTATATTGCTTCTTCATGTTGTGCTATTGATGATATTTTTGACACACCTGACTCGTACCTTATTCTTTTAATAAGAAACCGTCTTCCAGGTCATGCTACTCCGCCGATGTATGGTGATTATGAAGCTCAAAGACATTGGATGGAAATCACATATCATTTGCCTGTTAATCAGTGGTAATCATACACTTTTATTGATAAGTCAGATTGTTCTTACAGGCCATCACATATTTCCAGGCTGCTTACTCAAATGAATTAAATTTCTTTAGCTTAGGGCTTTTTGTACGCATATTTTAAGTTTCTCTTAATAAGAAGTATCTTCTTAACAATTTCAAATCTTTTACGGTCGTATTTTTCCCTAAATCTTTCTGTAAATATAAGATTTTGATATGAACTATGCCAGAGCTAATTGTTTTTATAGGTACATAAATGGTAGTGATAATGACTTGAATTATTGGGGATTAGATTATCCACCTCTGACGGCTTATCATAGTTGGCTTTTCGGCAGTATGTAAGTCCATCCGTATTTTTCTCCAGTTAGTTTTGAATTTAAGTACCGTTATTATAATAACTAGATATAAACTGAATGCATGAACATAGATTTTTCTTACAACAGTATTAATAACCGATTACTATAAGCAATAATTGTTTAATATTTTATTGATTGAAAAACTAAAGATAGGATTTTTTTATACAAGATCATTGAAAAATGTGTCGTATTATCGAGAATCACTATACAGCAATGTAGTGATTCTTGATTATATAACACATTATATGTATGTAATTTTGTGATTGGTTTTACTTTTTTTCAAAATAGTATTGAGTTATTTATATGATTTGAGAGCTCGCATCTGAATTTACTCCTCAGTATTGTTTTTTATTGTTACCTTTAATTCAGAAGATAATTTTTCAGAGCGAATAAGCTGAATCGTTCATGGGTCGAACTACATATATCAAGAGGAATCGAGACGGAATCTCACAAAATCTTCATGCGAATTACTGTTTTAGTAACTTATTGGATAGTTTATGTTTCTTCGTTGTTACTTTCAATTGGTTTCTTCCGCTACACTGTATCTCATAGAATGGCTAGTTTTACTTGAAGTTATCTTTTTTAAAATTATAAAAATGGATAATTATTTTATGAATACTTTTTAAAACCAGATAAGACTTCCTAGTTTTTTCAAAAATAATGTCTATGATCAATGTTTTGATAATTCCTAATCAATTCCAAAAAGGCACCAGGTTAAAAACGTTTGTATTGCAGCTCAATTATTGTGCTGTAGCTGTGCTCTATCCAGGATTATTGGTAGTGGATAATGGCCATTTTCAGTTGGTTTTGAATTTTTCATTTAAATATTTCATATATGATTCTTCTTATTTAAATTAAGTTCTCTGGCCGGAAATATTCAAACTTCAGTTTTTTCTTTCATACAAGGTTAAACTTATAGCATTTGTCCCGTTATCGTTATTAGAAATTACTGCAAAAAAAATTTTTTCTTCATGCATTTTTTTTTTAAACGAGCAAATTTCTTGTATCGTATTTTAGCTATTTATGGTTTTAGATACAATCACGTATCACTTGGTTTATTCCTCTTTTCATTCGCTTGCTTTGTTTCAAGTTTCTTTAAACTTGGTTCAATGTTTTTTGTACTAGCACTAAACTTCAAGCAAATGGAGTTATATCATGCTTTACCGGTTGCGATTTATTTATTGTCAAGATCATTTCCGAGTAATAATCGACTAATCACGAGCCAGAGGTTTTTTCGTTTAATTTTGTTAGTACAGAAGCGAAAGAGAAAAAATATGTAGTGGCATATATTATTTTTATTTATTAAAGGGGAACGAGATGAACATGATTTTATGTTTTAGTTTGATTTTATGTTCTGCAGATATCTTTCATGGGCAAAGCAATTATTTGTAATATTTATTACTGTCACTGTTACATTTCTGTTCGTCTGGCTTCCTTTTCTTGTCACCAGATCTGATTTAATACAAATTTTGCATCGGATTTTCCCATTTTATCGTGGTATTTTCGAGGTATAAAAATAAAATTTCTTCACTTAATATTTCTATCTTTTCTCAAGATACAGTTATTAAATGCTTTGTCAAATAACATTTATTTAGGACAAAGTGGCGAATTTTTGGTGTGCTATTAATATATTATACAAATTGAAAAGTAATTTTGAAATATTCGTTTTATTGCGCGTGAGGTATCTACCTTCAATTTTTTGTTTTTTAAAATTTAATTCGGTTAGATTTTTTGTTTGCAATCGCAATTAAATTTTATTACTAGTGGATCTGATGATTTACGAAATTTTTGTTTTTAGCACCATAGCGGTTTTTGTAACGAATATTCCCTGCTTATTATGCTTATTTTATCGTCCGACAATAACCAACTTTAAATATAGTTTATTGGCATCCAGTCTATCCTTCTTTTTGTTTTCATTTCAAGTTCATGAAAAATCCATTCTTCTTGTAGCACTGTAAGTTTATTTGGCTTTTTTTTTCAATTCTATAATATCTTAGATCTTAAAGAGATCTAAATTATTTTGTTTTAATAGCTTATTATTACAGGCCTGCTATATTGTTATGGAATGAGAATCCTGCATTTGTTTCCTGGCTATTAATCATCTCAAATACGAGGTTATTGCATTTTTTGTTGATTTCTTCACCCTTATTGAATTTAACAATCTTTTTTAAAATGAAAAATTATTACTAAGAAGCCACATATTGGACATTTTAATAATTTCATTTATTTAGTATAGATTACAGATGTAGTTCTATTGATTAACTTAGCTGTCAAAAATACCTGAAATTAATGTTATGGTAACATGAATCCTTTCAAAATGAAAAAAAAAGATGATAAAAAAGCATTTCACTATAGTCCTCATTTTGTAAAAAAAAAAAAAAAAAAAAAGGGAGAGGAGAAAGGAAGGAAAAGCGGGAAAGGGATGAAGCTCAATCTTTATATTTCTTATTTTCCAATATCCTCTTAGCTTTTTCATGCTTCAAATTTATTAAGTTTCTTGTATTAAGCACAACAAATTAATGAGTGTTTATGCTGTCCCTTAAAGAGTGCAGTCATTAAGTTATTTTAAATATGGTTTTTTTTGCGCAAATGGAATCTTCTTTCTGTTTTTCTATTTGCAGTTAACTGTGGATTAAAAAAGGTAAAAATTATTTAACTAGTTTCTTGAAAGTATGCTTTTTTTGTTTCAGCCTTTATCCATTATGCATCAAAGATGGCAATGCTATTCATCTAGCATTATTTATCTTTTATTATACTATTACATATTCATCATTCTCAAAACTTCCGATTTTTAAGGTACTTTTAAAATAAAATTGCCATCTATTTGAAATAAAGTTTTTTATTCCAAAAGTTTTGGTCTTCGAAGGTTTGTCTGACTTTCCAGTATCAGTATTACATGAATTATCCTTAAGTTTACTGCCACTTTTTTATATATCTCGGGATTGATGGAATTTATTTTTAGCAACTGATTGTTCATGGAAGCTGTTTGATATCGTTAATATTATGTTTGGCAAGTTTACTTTTTACGCCACCAACACGATTTCCTCATATTTTTTCTCTCTTAATAGCAGTTTATTGTTTCATTCATTTCATAATGTTTTTCTTGTATATTAATCTGATTATATTGAGATTCAAGTTTAGGAAGTTGAAAATTGTAGAATCTTTCCTTATTTCAGTTCATGGATTCTAATGCGCAGTAATTTTTTTGGTTCTGCCATTTTATTGCTTGAATACAATCCATATGATTTATTGCTAGTGCTAGCTAGTGTTAATTGAAACTGTAAAGCTCTAATTTATAGCAGTTATTGCCAGCATGCAGAAATTGTATTTGGTTTTTATTTTATCCAATTTTTCATTTGTAATAAATTTTTGTCTTTTCAAATTCAATCGGAAATAATCTTTAATTTTATCACACACATATATCAACGAATGATAACTGCGATAAATCGTATAATATATACAGGAACAATCAATTATATTATAACAGCTATAGTATCTAGCCTGGCAGTAGTCATAATAATCACACAATATATATATCATTCCCTCTTTGCAATAAAGTCATACATTCGTGAAAATGGTAATTTGTTGATTGGTGAAACAATAGCTGAAAAAATTAAAAAAAGCCTAGGTTCAGCTAGTTTACCGAGTGAAAATAATAAAGAGGAAATGATGGTAAAAGGCAGAGACTTAGTGAGCGGTATGCCAAAAAAGGTGCTTTTATCAGAATATCAGGTTGTAGAAAGTTTAACAGAGTTTGTGCATCAAATAATCTCTGCCATTGGGACAGCATTAGAGAGTACTCCTCCTGAGCTTTCTTCTGATATAGTTGATAAGAGGATAGTTTTATCTGGTAAAGTCATACATATATATATATATGTAACAAAAAAAAAGTGGTTTTTCATCAAATCAAATCAGATTATTTAATATAGATCTCCTAGACGATAACATTAAAAAGAATGTGATAATACATTTCGGTAGATACATGTTACTCTCAATCTGGAATATTATTTATGATTAAGTATTTAATTGAAGTTATTGCCAATTTTGTGGAATCGCACTGCATGGATTAAATGGAAATCAAGAAGAAATTTGTAACCTGTCAATTTTAACCTTCCTCAAGAATGCGACATTTTTTAAGATGGAGAAGATGACCGAGTCTACAATAATTCGTCTTTCACTTGCAGTGTTGACAATCAAAGACAATGGATAAACTGCTGATTTTGCTGAATTAATGGAAACGAGTTTCTTTTTTAGAATTAAGCTAAGCGAAACAGTATTAAGTCATATTCGTGGAACGGATAATTCCATATACTGAGTATTGTCTGGAGAAAAAGAAAAAATTTAGTGATGCAACACTCGTTTAAAATGAATTCATTTAAATATGTTTCTTTCATAGAGTCAACTTTTACATTCTTCATTTGTCTGATCAAAAACTCAGTTCCATTTATTTGCATTTCACCAGTTTCTCTTTCACCAATTATTGCTTTCTGTACTAAAAATCGTTATATATACCATAACTACGAACGTAAAAACTTTTCCATCCTGTAAAATGTTGAATACAGCATATTGAAGAAATTTTGCCATTTTTGACAAAGTTATAGTTAGCAACTATTTTTATGAATGTGCCAGATGAAGACAAGAAATTATTTAC
The DNA here is from genome assembly GCA_000499405.2 of Onchocerca volvulus. NCBI lineage: Eukaryota > Metazoa > Nematoda > Chromadorea > Rhabditida > Onchocercidae > Onchocerca > Onchocerca volvulus. The sequence goes on along the minus strand of HG738140.1, from coordinate 9,641,083 downwards.
TTTAATAATAAGTATTATATGAGAGTTTCATTATATTAAAAAAAATAAAAAAAGGTTTGAAATATAATCTTAAATTGTTGAGAAACAAAGGAATGAACGGACTTCAATTCAATTCTGAGAAAACACAGTGGACAGCTGAAAGTAAAATTTTTGTGGGAAAGTTAGATTTTATAGCATACAAGGGAAAGTTGATATCATTCTAGCCTAAAAACCGATTGAAGTATAAAAATAATCGATGAGTCACATTTGCCTTCATAATGCAGTTTCGAAGTATCAGCACAAGAACCATTTGTTGGCAGTTACTTATTTTTAAATTAATTCCATTCAATCCTGCCAGTACTTTTATGCCTTTTTTTGTTTTTCAATCAACAGTTGCTAGCGTTTTGCTTTGATTAAAAAAAAGTTTAAAATGCAATCGCTGTACAAACTTCTTTAGTCAATTTTTAACATCACTTGTTCAACAAAATTCTTTTTTAATAGAACAAGCCACTATACGACCCTTTCTTTTTTTTAAATTAATTTTAGAAAATATTTCTCCAAACTAAATGAAGATAACAAAACTGAACTTTGAAGCGAGACTTAATTTACCGATTTAATTATTTTTTAATTCCAGGAAAAGATATTAAATATAGTTGCTATTCAAGTAGACATGAATGCATAATTGCAAAAATCTTTATGCTGTTGCAATTATCATTACTTCAATGACATTCCCTATCCAAACCACCATGCCACTGCCACATGCCACCATCTGTTATTGAATTAAGATGTATCATTGCGCTTAAAGGTTGCAAAAAAAGGAACTTGAATAGAAGAATTTGAATTTATCGTTTTATAAAAAACTATCTCAACCCTTTCTTGTTGATGAGTGCTTACCGGAAAAGTTTATCGAAGTCTATTTTTGAATCAATTTTAGTCACTTTCTCAGATATAATCAGCTTGAATTTTGTTAAAGCAAGTAAGGTTTACAAACTAACTAAAGAAGTTTGTACAGCATTTGTATTTAAAATTGTTTTTAGTCAAAGCTGGGCACTAGTAGCTGCTAATCCAAAAATCAAGAAAGTCATAAAAAGTACTGCACGACTGAATGACATTGATTAAAAAATAAGTAACTGTCAACAAATAGTTCTAGTGCTGACATCTCAAAACCACATACGGAACTCATCGATTATTTTTATACTTTAGTTGGTTTTTAGACTGGAAGAATTAGACTGGAATAATAACGATTTTTCTTCATATACTGCAAACTATATCTTTTTAATAAAAAATTTTACTTTCAAATGTCCATTCGTTTCCTCAGAATTGAATTGAAGTTCTTGCATTCCTTTTGTCTCTCAACATTTTAAGATTATATTTTCAACCTTTTTTTTTTTTTTTTTTTCACAGTTCATTTCTCGTTAAGAAAAAACAAGTTCCCAACTACAACTTTGTCAAAAATAGCAAAATTTCTTCATATGCTATATTCAAGATTTCATAGAGTCAATTAGTTGTAATGTCCGTAGCGGTATGTACATAAAGATTTTTAATAGAGCAAGCCATAAAAAACGAAAGAGAAATACAAATAAGTGGAATTGAGTTTTTGACTGGAAATGAGGATGTAAAACTTGATTATATGAAAGTAACATATTTAAATGAATTCATTTTAAACGAGTGTTGCATCACTAAATTTTTTCTTTCCAGACAATACTCAGAATATGGAATTATCCGTTCCACGACTATGACTTAGTACTGTTTCGACTAGTTTGATTCTAAAAAAAAAACTCGTTTCCATCAATTCAGCAAAATCAGCAGTTTATCCATTGTCTGTGATTGTCAACACTGCAAGTGAAACACGAATTATTGTAGATTCGATCATCTTCTCCATCTTAAAATATGTCGCGTTATTGAGAAAGTCCTCTAACTTCCATTCAATCCAGGTAATGCAATTCCACAAAATTGATAACAGTTTCAATAAAAAATACTCATCATGAATAATATTCCAGATGGAGAATAACAGGTAATGAAAAACGGAATGAAAAATTGAAATTAATGTTGAGAAATAATAAAAGTTAGTAAATTCATGAAATTACTAGAACATTTCTTCTTCCAGCAGCTTTCACATTTCAAAATCATATCGAAGAATACGATATGCTGCATCAATGCTGACAAAACTAAAACACCGTATTTGTATTAAAATATGCTAAATGGAAGAAAGGAATTCAATTTGCTTTAAGAACAATCTTATACTCTCAGATAGGTCTTGAGAGGAAATTTGTCGATTACTTCAAGAATTTATTTTCACAAGTAATATTCAAATATATTTTATACTGAGGGCTTCATTCTTTTTGCTCAATGAAAACTTCTTCAAAATACTTCTTCAGTCAGCAGATATTTTGATTTCATTGGAGCCATGAAAATAAATAGTGCCGTTTATCGCTGTCAAGTTTCAAGTTTCAAAAGAAAAATGTTTTTCTGACCAATCATGATAATTTGAGTTGTGCAATTTAATCTATTAGTTTTAGCAAGTGATTTTTTAGATTTTATTATTGTCAAGAAAGGAAAAAAAAAAAACTCATTTCATTGAAACTTATAAATTATAAAATGAGAGTTAATACAAGTGAAGTGAGAGTTAATACAAGTCTTATCGAGTGATAATCGACATGATCGAAATCCACGTTATAAGTAGATCAAATCGATATGTAAAATTTTCATTTTACGATCGAGAAAATTTGTTTTTAATTTTTTACTTCAGTTATTCTATTTCATTTATATGAATATTTTCTTCAAACCACAAGACATGCAAATCCGATGAGTTTTCTGAATTTGGAAAAATTTGATTAGATTGCTGAACAAATGTGGTTTTTTCAATAAATTTAAGAAGAACTATAAATGTAATTTTGCACAAAATGTAATTGGATATCCATAACTATGTTAAATATTTACCAGGACATTTCATTATCCCTGTCTATTCTGTCTGAAAAATTTCTGCTCGACTGATTGATGTCATCAATTTTTTATCGGAACTTATGCAAATTGCATGACACTTTCAGATAAAGGAAGGAAAGTGGAAGAATGAGACAGAAGAGCGTTTCTTTAGAATGTATTTCGTAGTGTCAACTAAATTTCTTTGACTGAAGATATGATTATGACAAGAGGAATTCGTTTGTTGAAAGTGAATGTGAGTGAAAATAGACCTGTCATTAGATATTCCTAGTGTAATATGACAAAATAACGGTGATAATAGCTGTAATTAATTGCATTTCGTCGTCATAAACCTAATATACAGAAGCTTAGCAGCGAATAAAAATGACATTGATTCTATGAATTTTAATCATATTCTTTCTCTTCCTTCATTTTACAATTCTTTCTTTTTTTTGTTCTGTTGACTCTCATCTTTCTCATTTTGCTAAATTGAATTTTTTCATTCTTTTAGAGCTACACAGAATACACATGAGAAAGTTAAATGAAAGAATAAATTGATGCAACCTATGGAGTTCCAAAAATAGATGTACTAAGAGGTGCTGAATAATGAAATTCAAGCAAATTTTCATAGAGATAAGTTACTGGATATAATTGAGAGCATAATTGTTGATCAGAAGAGTTTGTGAAATTTTTTGAGTGCCTTATTTTTGTGAAAGTTGAGGAGCAGTGCTTTTTGTTAGAGCCAAGATATGTCACGATAGTTCTTTTTCGACAGATTCAGTAACAGCTTGCTTATATTAATTGCATAAATCAATTTCAATTTACGGACTATCCTATACTTTTGCTGACTAATCTTTTTAAAAATGCATTCTTCAAAACATTTCACTGCAGTGTTTCTGCATTTTGCAGGCAATCCAAATCATGCATCTTAAATATATGTCAAACAGATGGTTGCAAGAAGAACATGATTATGCAGGAAGAGCTGCAGATTAACCCCATGGTGCGGCACCATAATTGTCAAGTGTACTTATTATTGTTGCGATTGACCTTTTCCAGCGCCGTCATCGAACCGCAATAATGAGCGATTTTACTAGATAATAAATAGATATGAGCGCATTCTCTTGGGAAAGTCCAACTGGTTTGTTTTATTTTATTTTTTTCTAATAATTTAAAATACTAATATTGAAAATGCAAATTTTTAATACAAGTTTAAGATGTAGACTAATCAAATCCTTATATTAGATATTTCAGTTATGCTGATGACATTTCTATTGTTACATTCAATTGATCTCATTGATTAATCGATATTTTTTGTGGAAATAATGCCTATAATTTCTGCCTTCATATCTATTGTCAAAATCAACGAAATATGACGATACTGACCAAATTCTTGAAATGAAAAAAAAAAAAAAAATAACAAGAGGAAAAGAAAAGAAAAATATTTTATTAAAATTCTGAAAAAAAAAAAGAGGATCTTTTGAATTCTTTTCACTTATTCAGCTCATTGACAAGCTAAGATTCATTTGTTTATTGCGAGTGAAAGATTGTTTTTCCAGCTTGTTTTAAACTTCTCATTTCTGGCTTTGTCAACACATTGTGAAATGGATGTTATTCCTGCAACTGCAATGAGCTGTCCAAGTTGGATTTACTAGCAAGAAGAGCGGAAGGATAGATTTATTTCATGGTTTGTATCAAAATTTTGAAACGAAAAGGAGAAGAAGACGACGGTCCCTCAGCCATCTCCGGAACTTCCATCAATCACACAGCAATCCTTCATCAGATGATCGCTTCCCTTCTCCGCCACTCTTTCATATTTATGAGCACATTAAGCATCGTTTCATCAAATGTATGGCTATCATTTACTGGAAAAGCATCAATATTTATATATATATTTTTAAAGTATTCTATTTTGCAATATAACCGAAAAATCATTAATTACTAATTTTACCAAAAAATCGTCTTTAATCGTGAAGCATTAAAATAGTTGATTATATAAATAAGTAATCATTAAAATACCTAAATTAGAATGTTTTTAGAATCCGAAGTAATTAATGAACAAACAAAAAAGTTAACAATAAAAACTTTGAAAGTTTTAAATGGTAAATTAAATATAAAAAAGTGAATTATCTGAGAGAAATGTTCCAAAATTTGACAAAAATCTTAAAATTTTAAATGGAACTAAGTAAAACGATCTTTTGATTTCGTCGAATTTTCTTTTATGGTTCTTGTTTTTTAGAAAGATTTTTTTTTATTCCAAAAAAATTTCAATCTTACCACTTACTACTAGGATCATATATAAGTGTTTAGAAAATATGCAAAACTTTTGCAAACCATTATTTCCGAGCCATTATTTTGCAAAAGTTAAATACACACAAACTAAAAATAATAAAATGCTCTTCTTTTTCTAGACTTTTCAAATTCTGTTTCAAATTTCAAAATTATTGAGTGCTTCTGTTTTTGATATTTTATAAAAATTGCAAAGAAATTTTGAACATAATTTCATTCTGATGTTGTCATAATTTCAGTACGCAGCAGGCTTTTTTTGAAGTTTAACAATCTTAAAAGTACATGAAATTTCGATATGAAGTAGCGCCGTTTGCTGCCAAACATGGAAAACGATTATTCTTCACTTGAAATTTGCACAATTCTTTCATCACTATGGAAATATATGAATTCATGAAGCGTTAAAGTAATTTCATTATTCTCCAACTTCATTATTCTTAACGACTTATCAGAGATTAATGATCATATTCGATCATTGATATCATGTTGATTAGGTTTTTTCTTGATATTTCAAGTGAAAAATTCGAAGGCAATAATATTATCTGCATAAATTTATTCATATATTCTGGATGAATAATATTTTGCAATGATCAGTGATCACTACTATCAGAATTGAATTATTTTTGAGAGAAAGAATACTTTATCCATTAAAACAAATCAAATTATTTTTTCACCAAAGGTGTTTACTCACGCTTCATTCACTGCAATACCGATATTCAATAATGTCGTTAAATTACTTGCCATGAAGTCAAAGTAATATGCACAAATACAATTTTGTGACCAAATGAATAGACGGTTTCAAAACTTCAAAACTCTCACTTCACCATATAAGGCAAGATAAATTCAACATATTTCCATTTGTGAACAATGATTTTGAAGTCCGAAGTCATATTTGTATCCGGAAATCAGTTTAAGTTTCGGAAATAAAATAGTTTAAATTTGAATAATTAATGAATATTTTAGATTGTTAATCAGCACTCTGCCAGTCATAAACAATTATATTCGTTTTTACATCTTTCGTGAAACATTCAACAAATAAAACTACTCGTTGATAACTTCTTTAATATATCGAAAGCACAAATAATCATGATCATTTGATATGAATATACAATGGATAAGAATATAAAAGAGATCTCATCAATGGAAAAAAATATCCACACTCAATGATTTCTTTCCTCACTTTTCGATATTTTTTTTTTTTCAAAATAAGAATAGCTTTCTGGATTGAAAGTGTGAAAATTGAATATCAAGCAGCCTATCTTTGAAAAATAAATGTTAAATTAGCAGATTAATGAAAAACTTCCTGTTGATTATATTCAAAAATAAAAGTTAAATATTATCTTAATAAAAATTTCTTGAAGACTTCTTGAAGTTTTTTTATCATGAAGTAATGTAGATTAAAAATTTGATACTTTGAAATGGAACTGATACCGCAACGGACTGGTAAAATAATTGAGTTTTGTAAATTGAATTGCAAAATTAAATTAATTTGCTGTTTTAAAAAAATTGGGGATAAGCCCAATTTTTCAAGAATAAAATTTATTTAAAGAATCCATGATCTATTGAAAATTGATGAGAAATGGAGAAAAAACGATTAAATCGTATATCTGCGATATTTGAAGTAATTTGAAAACAATTAAATTGAAGTTGCTGAGTATTTTCAGTTGAGTATTTTTTTTTCAAGCTGAGTATTATCAGTAACAGAGATAAACAAACGTTTTAACTGTTATTATTTACACTTAATTGTTTAATCATCTACATAACAGAAGCAAATAAAGGCCATCAGGAACTTTTAATTATATCAGTTTGGAGTTGTTACTAAAAATGGATACTTTACATCAATTACAAATAAAAATTTTGGGTTTTTTTTTTAATGATGTCACAAGACCCATAAATTTAAAGGATTTAAACGGACGAATTTCGAATTACATACTAACCTTATTGGAGTTCAATTTTTCAGTTTTTTAAAATTCGATAAATGTGTAAACTTTGTACAATGAAATGCTCATTATTGTAAAAACCAATATATTTCAACTTTTTTTCAATATAATATTTAAGTATTTTCAATCGTGCAACACGTGACAACGTGAAAAGATTTTTTTTGCAAATAAAATTACGGAAGAAAAGTTGGTTTTATAGATGACACATTCCCTTAAAAAACGAACGATGTGATGGACATCACGCCGAGATAATTGATCTTTAGGGTGCTTTTTATCTTTCTTATGGATGAAAATGTCTTCTCTTTTTCTTCCTTTCTTTCTTTTTTTCTCTCTTTCTATCTCTTCTTCCTCCAGATTTTAAATGACCAGTAAAATATGAATGAAAACTTTACGATATGCTTTTATATTTGTATCTGTTTTAATTTAATGAATTCTTGACGATCATTTGACAATTTAGACAATTTTTAACAATTCAAACGTCTGTACTTCAAAACACACAGCTATTTAAATAGATGATTTGAATAATTTGAGTGTTTATTTTTCAAACCGATCCCATTAGTGATCAAAATAATGAAATCCTTCGTAACTGCTAATTTTTAATCAGTTCATTTTATTTCCATAAATTGCTTCTGTAAAAAAACTTTTTTAGAAACTTTTTTTTTTTCATTAATAATTGCGAATACACATTCATCATTTGTTTTTAACTACAATGTAAACAAACTGTGTTGCATGTTTTAATATTGCACTGGAAAATGACGTCAAAGTAATTAAACAAATTCAAATTAATTCTGCTTTATAACTAACTACTAACTTTTTTAAGCTAAATAGGTAATTTGCTTATTTCTCGCCATTTTATTTCAAATTAGATCAATTATGTCATCATTTTTTTATGATGACATAATTGATCCGAAACATCATGAATTGCTTCTTCCCTTGGAAGCAATAAGTCTTTTGCCGTCAGCATTTCTCTAATTTAATTTCTCTACAAATGTATATAGCAGCTTCCTACTAAAAATTCGTTGCATATTTCGTGAAAGTTTTTTGGAATTTCAGAAATATTTCGAATCCGCGACAAATTCTGATCAACTCACCAGAATGCAATAACACAAGAGAATCGAAATGGATCAATTGCGCTAAGATAGAGAGATTTGAGCAAAATCAGAGAAGCAAAATGATAAAATTATTTTCCTTTTTTTTGGCATCTCATCAATCAAATCAAAATGCAAAACATTAAGAGATACCACTTGTCTATTTCATCATCTTCGACTTAACAACTCAAATCATTTAATCAATGTATTGTTTCAAGTTCTAAAATTCAGCCGTTTAATTAATTCACCTGTTTAATTTATTTATCTCAACTCTATCTCATGATTCTTCCATGGAAACAAAGATTTAGGTTTAGAAAACACGAATTACACTAAACTTTAAATTTCGGATTAACTTGAATAATTTAATGCCAAAAATATTTCCGACAAAAAAAGCTGCCGGATAAACCATTTAGTGCACGATTGACATCCTTCATTAATTAACTAATATGTGTAATTTCTATTTCAAGATTGCAATAGTTATTCTAATTTCTACTAAGAATCAGTTGAAAATGTTGCATATCATTTCGAGAATTATAACAGCGGAATTTGACTCATCAAAACTTGAAATAAATTTGCGCATTTGAACAAACTGCGTGCTCTTTGCTAGAATCTAGTTTCTAACTGTAGGGTACATGTTGCGGAAAGAAGATTAAAAATTAAGAATGATCTTGAATAAAATTAGCAAATATTTTGAAGAAATTTACAATATAATCAGTATCTAAACTCAACAAAAAACAAACTTAAACTTAAAAAAATGGTAGGTATCATCTTATCTAGAAAAAAAAGTCAAAATTAGGAATATAGTCATATAATTAGTCATTAGTTAATTAATTCAATTAGTTTCAGCGATAAATTTTAATGATTTAATATTTTTTATCGATTGACGGAAATGCATTATTTTAAAGCAAACGGAAATTTTGATTTCATTTCTAAATTTTTCATTTAAATCGTTTTGAATTACAGCGTCTAATTTGTTGGTAATTCACTGTGCAAATGTCTTTCTTCATTTCCTGTCCTTCAGTGTGTCAGAGTCATTCTTTATTTATTTATCAGATATCACTGGTGTGATAAGTTGCTTTTTTTTTGCATTTCAAATCATCCAAAATCTTAATCTGCAAAATCGTACCTCTTAATGCTCTCAGGGAACGCAGTCGGCATTTAGATGATTTACTGAAGAATAAAGTGTGTCGTAAAAATGGCAGATGTCCGTTTGACGATCGAAATCTACTTGCAGCATTTTAACGATGCCAAGAAACGAACTGCTTTGCATAGCACAAATGCTTATTCTATAACTTTTTAGTGTTTAATCTACTTCTTTGGCGTGAATTGTGTAGAGATAATCGAGGATGTCTGTTCTTGTGTACTTTACGTCCTTCAGATTGATTCCTGCGAGTTGTTGTATCTTCTTACTCTATGAAATTTGACGTTGAAGAAAAAAGTCAAAATACAATGGCAAAAGGGAAATATAAGCAAGAAACAGAATAGAAATCACTAATTAAGTCGTAATTTTAATATGCTCATCGGCTTTTCTTAATGATATGATGGTATATTTCATATGTTTTAAATGAATTGCTGCACATTTCCTTTGCATTTTCAGCATTTAACAACGAAGATGAAAATTAAATTGTGTTTCGTAATTGATTACGTCAACACTGAGGCATTAGCAGAGAGATGGATGAAGAAAATTACTGCATTCACTTCTTTTAGGATTTGATTTCAGTTTGAAATCTTAGTTATTAGACTTCACAATTTTTGTCCAAAATATTTGGAGATAAAAAGAAAACAGAATTAATTATTATCTCTTTTTGTTTACCAATTTTTGTCTTACCTCATTTCCTGTTTTTTTCAGTGCACCATTAATTAATATCTTCCTGCAGGTACCATACTAATTGATATTTTTTTGCCTAATTGAGCAATCATTTATCAGTCCTTAGATCCAGATTAAGAATCTGAGAAGGGCAGATTCACTTCGTCTAACATGATTCACTGATTGTTTCAGGAAGAAAAAATGGGTGAATTTTTAAAGAAATTTGAAATGCTGCAGCATATTGCACTTTTCAATGGAAATATGCATCAATTCTGCTTAATGATTCACTGATTAATTAAGGAAAAATGAGAAGAAGTGAGGAGATTAATGCTTTGTATTTTTCTGCTGATATATGAAGTTATCATTCTGATCATTTATTGAAGTAATTTTCTTCTAAAATGATTTATCTAAGTTTTTTGAAATCAAATTAGTTTTAGTTAAATAAGTTATTGAAGAAATATAGTCGGGAAATAATCCATTTTCGCCACATATTATTTATATTTAAGACATTTTCCGATATAACCAATTCATCAAGCTTGTATCAAGAATTAGATTGCCATAGATCCTAGTCTTCTGCTGCTGCCGAAATGATAGGTTAATCGCTTCATGCATTCGCTTAATTCTATTACTCGATTTGTTGACACCATTATGAGTCACCAGAAGAATTGTAATTGCTATTCGAGTAAAGCACTTGAATTAAATTGAATTTCTCGATTTGTGAAAAAATCTCGCAAAATGAGAAATGAGAGTTATATTAATGAAATCGCATCATCTTTTCGACATAATTTATGCTGATGAATGAGAATTAAAATTGAAAAATATGAAAATCATTTGGAGACTTCTTTTGAATTGAATTGCATTTGATCTTTCAAATAAAATGTTCATTTTATTATTTAGTTTTAAAGAAATTTGTTGTTTAAATAAAATAATCATACGATTAGCATTAAAAACTTTCCGAAATTGCACGAGATGATTTGGTATGAAGAAAATTTGATTTTTTGATTTGTGAAATTCAGAAGTAAGAAACAAAGCGTTATGTAGTGATCATTCATCTTCCGTATTTATTAGAAACAAAAATTCTTGGCCTTAATTAGATATTTTATCATTTCGCGACTGGAAAACGGCTGCTTCTATTGAATATATTTTGGATTTCTAAACATTAACAGAGCCTGTCAGTAGGCATGGAGAGAGTATCTTTCAGATGGAGTGAATAATTGCTAGATAAATCAGAAACTTGATAACACAAAGATCAAAGACTTCTGAATTCGATTCAACATCGGGAATCAGATAGTATCCGACGGCCAGCAATCTGATGTCAAGGCCATTAATAACAGAATGCGCGTTCACTTCTCCATCCCACCTCAGCAATAAATCAAACATCAGCAGGAGGATTACCTGTGATTATTAATTGACCCAGGAACACCAGATCTACATCTACATCTACACCTAGAGATAGATGTATATGTGCCGCACTTATTTCCGTGTCGCATTTTGTTTTGATCTTTTCTTTAATAATCTTTTGCTTAGTTTTTCAAGATGAGTTGTCTGCACCCTCTAATGATTCATTCACACCACATTTACCGGACTCTTCTCCTTACTAAATTTGTGTACTCGGAATCAAATGACATTCCGAAGCTATTCCAGATTGAATTCAATATTGTTACTACTTAATTTGATTAATATCGTTGTGCTTATTTCAAAAGTCCCTGAAATTTTTGCAGTTTTGAATTTCATCGATTGCTAATCATTTAATTATCGTAAAAGTTCAACTCCGATTCGTATCCGCTCGTAAATTATCGCTGCATTGTTTGTTCAGCTTAAAAAATTGTTTTTTTCTATAGAAAGAGTATGCAATTTCATTATGTTCCTTTCACTAACAAATCTGATAAAGCAGTCATCGAATGATTTTCCAATAATTATATATATATGCTTTTTTTTTCATTCAAAGTCATTTCGTTAAAATTCATCATTCTATCTGAAATGCATCATTTCAGTTGGGATTCATTAAATCATATCTAAAACATTAATCCTAGCTGTGTTAAAATCATCAAATTAAAATAATAGAAGATGTAGATTTCAAAATCTTCAATTTTCTAAATTTGTGAAGAGGTTTCTGGATATATGAAGGTAGAGAAGGTCTGCATCATTGCTAGCTTCTTTGCCGCACTTATACACCATATCGAGGCCGTCAAATATTTTGCATTGATAAAAAATTCACTGATAAAAATGAAGAGAGTAGTATCGCTTCGTTCAACATCGTCCGACTGAAGATGACTGGATCGTTGGAAGACGAAATTCAAAAAAGAGAATCATAGAGAAGGAGAAGATAATATAGCAGTAATTTACTTTAATTTGATTAAGAAAGTATGGACGATAAGAGCAACTCACTTTATGAATAAAAAGTCTTTTTCCTAATTTATTTAATATATTCGTGACATTGTTAAATAGAATAACAAGGCCATCAAGTATTGACTTTTTTCCAAATGTTCTAAAATTTATTTTTAATCTAATTTTACTAATAGAATCAGAAAAAAGATGCAGATTTTTCCACTTTCAGCTTCGACTTTTATCATGTTGAAATAACCGTCTAATTTTAGCAGCATTTTCAGTTTTCTGAAAGTTTCAATTTTCTGACTTATTCAATTTCACTATTTCTTCTAATAGACGAAACAGGAAATATTTGTTTACATTTAAAACTTGTTATTGATTTTTATTTATTTTCTTATTTTCCTCCATTTTCCTCGTTAATTCATTTTTTGAACGTTGAAAATTAAAATTATCTATTTTGTTCTCATAAGACAATGTCTATTTCAATTACTTTGAATTCAGTATTTGATCGATTCAAAAAAATTTTATTTGTATTATAATTAATTATTTTGCGAAGTTGAGAGAAGAAAAAATCTGATGACCATCGGAAAGAATTCTTTTTAATTAAGAAATTTCATTTGAAATTGATTTATGGAAGGAATATTGTGGGAACAATTTTATAATGTGACAATTTTAATTGTCAATGAATCTTATTAGTTTTAGTTTATTAGTAAAGTAGTAAAAAAACAGAGTCATATTATATAAAATATTGATTCTCCTCTGCTGGCTCAAAAAATATAATATATGGAAATGAATCTCATTTCCAATATCATTTGAATTTGCAAAGCAAGACAATTTCATCTCTAGGCAGCAGAAATAAAAGCTTCGAAGTGTCGCCATCTGCGATACACACACTCGTGCTCTTCTTTGCTACGTATATTTGTATCAGATTGCAAATTGCAACCATGACAAAGTTTCAAATGAAGTATTTAATGTGAAACTCTCATCATCGTATCTTTGTCGTTCCTGAAGAATCTCACTTTTTCGGTTTTTGAGGACTGATCAAGATATAGAAATAGTTACTCAAACAGCCTCACAAACAGATTTCTAAATCTTTGAACCGGAAATTTTCAATTTCATGCAGCACATTTATATTGCGAATAAAAGAAACTCTTAAATTGCAAAAAAAAAAAAAAAGAAAAAGCCATATAAATGTAAAATCGTTATACAAATCAGATGTGGGGTAAATCGTTGTTTTGACAAATTTGAATAAAAAGTTAACTGAAGTCAAATAATCGCAAGACCGCAAGATTATGCATCATGCTTCTTTTTTTATTGCTCATTTTGCATAATGAGATTTGAATTATGAAGGATTCTTTCCTCTAAATTTTAATTTTAGTATTATTTCCAGTAATTATTGCGCTATAATCACTCTTATCTCTCTATTAAATTATTCGCAAAGATATTCGTGTCTAGTGAGCAGAATGGCTGTTTTGAGAGACAAATTATATTACCTCTTCGTAATATTTCTTATGCTTTTTATTCAAGCATTGGTCATTATCGACTACTAATCGGGCTTTTATGATTTCGCTTTATGCTAACAAAAATATTGCAAATTGCTTTGTTCCAGTTTTTTATTTCAAATTAAAATGCTTGGATAATTTTGAAGCAAGGGGGTGCGACTTTGTACGATTTTAGAATTTCTTAGTCCCCTATGAATAATTAAATGTCATTTGAATGGATTATATGGTGAAGGAATAAATGAGTGTGCTTTCCATGACTTCTCATTAGCAGGCATTTATAGATTATTAAACCACTTTTCATTGCGAAATGGCTCGATTAATGATAGTAATGATAAGAGTGATTAAAGACTATTTCGGATACTATCTCTAAATAACTATATGGTGTTATTGCTATATTGACATTGAAATATCAGAGTCTTCACATTAAAATATTATTACTAAAATCTACTTGTTACTATTCATTGCACTATTATATAAGCTAATTGATTTTTCCTCGTCTCATTTTCTTCCAACTACTTTTTTTGTTTATAAAACATTTTTTAATTTATTAGAAGTCTATGTTTTATGATTTCCAAGAAATTATATGATAATTTAGATAAATTTAGACTTGAAAGGTCACAAATGAAAATTCTAATAGCTGGAATATTTAACGAAATGAATGGGAAAATTAGTATCAAAAAATAACCAGACTGAGTTGGAAAATACAAAACAAGTTTTCTAGCAGATTTGAAACATCAAACTGGCAAAGTCAAAAATAAATGAGAACCGAAATCGATCGCTGTGAAAGAGTTAGTTAGGTGATGAGTTCTTTCAAAAATAAAAAAATAATAGAAATAAATAAGGTAAGAAACTATAAAGGAAACCTGAGAAAAACAAGGCAAATTGGAAAACTGATTTTTATAATTCAAAGAGGATTTTCTAAATTTCACTGAGTATGTTCATTTCAAGAAGAGATAAGAGAATATGAAGACTATTCAATTTAAAAGAAAAAAAAGTCAAGACTGATCCAATAATTGCAATCTCACTATTTTTCCATTTATTTTTTATATTACAAAAAGTGTTATTTAGGGAACTACCACCTGTCACTTTGTCATTTTCTCATAAAATGTTATTACTTGACAGATTAATTATAAATTAAATATCAGTATAAATATTTAGTGGGAAATACCTTCACTTTTAATTTTAAAATGGAGTGTTAATACTTAACGAGTTAATTAATAATTAATAATTAGTTTAAATATTTAATGGGAAATATGTTCGCTTTTAATCTATAACTATATAAGTAGAAATGAAAATTTTTGTTGTTACTTGCCATAAAATGTTCCAAATTTGAAAATTTGAAATAACGTTGTATTCAAATAGGCGCGTGTTTTCATTGAAATGTACCTACTTCTTTTTTTCTAAGTGGGCGGACTGAATTTTTGACCACGCCTACTTTCTGAATTGTTCATTTTTGCACAACTTTTCAAGTTCTTACCGATTGAATTGAAATTTTGACACAACGCTGCATTCAAATAGGCTCATGCTTGAGAGCTTTCGAATATGTAAGATTTCGAACAAGCGAACATCTGCTTTTATTTATATAGGCTAGCGGGAGCTGGCCATACGGAGTGTAACCAGCTCCCGCTAATCTGAAATGTAAATTTTTTGGCATAAGAATGTTATGCATGGGACATCGATAACATTGAATTCGTTAATTAATATCAATTATGGTAAACCATTCTTCATTTTCAATGAATCAATCAATTATCATATTTAATATTTACATTTTGGTTGAAGAAAAGAGAAATAACTTCAATGAAATAGTCAAAGGTTTACATGAGTTTATAAATCACTGTCAGCTATTTCTGATCTAATCAGGATTGTGTGATCATTTCATGCAATGTAGTCAATAATTTTTGCAAATAGATCTCTATGGAAGCTCTAGTTTTCATATCAATCATTTATCGATCTAAAGATGAAATGATCGTACTCTTTAATATCTCGACTTCTCTGTAGTTTGGAGGAAATAAACAAGCTTTAATACTATCTAAGAATTGAAACCCACGCATCCTGATAATGCTTCCAGAACAGACTACTTCATGCATCTGTGATTTATAGTTGATTAAACATTTTTTATATTTCTACCTGTCGAGGTATTGAAAGGAACAGCAATATTCAAATTTCTCTGTGAACGAACCCATTCATTCAGGAATTATCATTATAATTTCAAGTACCACTACATGCTGCTGTTGATGAAAAAAGACGGCCGTTAGTTTCATATCTCTTCTTATTCAACAGAGCAATAATCATTTCCAAGTTGAAAGGGAGTGAGAGGTGAAGATGGAATGTACGACGTAACAACAGAAGCCATTCATTCAATCATATTATTATTTATTATTGTCATTTCCATCCATCTATCTATCCATCTCACCTCTTTTCACTTCAATTTTCCCAAAAGCTTTATTGACAGGCAGCATTTATGAATTGTTGTCTTTATTAAGGCCGCTATTTTGATTGATATGTGCTCTTTTTCATTTAAATTTAAATTCGAAAATCATTGGAATTAACGAGCAAGTTTTCAATTAAAAGATAAAGTTTAGAATGGCATATGAGTAGAAGTTTGTAGATATATCGGCGTGAATGAATGTAACATTGTTCGAATGTTTTTTTGTATCTCTCAGTTTACTTAAATTCATTTAAGCATTATAGTTTTTTCACTTCATAACATAAATTAAATCTGATCTTTTTTCATGGAAAAGTAAAAATGAGAGTCATGCGACCTTTTTAATACATATTCTATTCTTTGGCATATATTTCTCTGTCAAATATTTTGTCTAGTTGATGTCCCTGTCTATCATCATCGGTTCAGTTTGATTGCTGATTAACTAGGATGAACTTCATGATCACACTAAAGAAATTTAGATAGAAGCGTTAATCATTCATTTCTGCAGAAGAAGATGTGCTTAGTTTTTATATTACGAGCAATTAGCATTCATCAAATTTGTCAAACAGTTGTTATTGAAGGGTTAAAGGGCATAAATGTGCATATATGTGTTTATGGTTTATGGCATCCATCTATAAAAGAAGAACGAAGAAATGTGACTTGTAATTCTCAAGTCTGTCCATTTATCTCTTTTAATATTAATGTCTGTCCGTCCGTCCCTTCAAGGACATCCAAATTTGTCGTTCTCGTGCTAGAAGTTAAAAGAAATAGGAGTGATTGAGCATTTCCTCCTCAGTTCAATTTACCAGACTTCTAGAATGATAATTCTTCGAATTCAAGATGAATCAGTCACAGCTAAATACGCTTAGCATGCTGTCATTTCTCAATTTGAAGCTGCAAATTTTTCAGATGCGGCTTCTTTGAATTGAGATATAAGCGTATGTTGAATTTTTGTTAAATTATCAATTAGTGCCATTCAGACACACATAACATGGAATAAAAGACTAAACGCTCATAACTTTGCTGGTGATAGTTACAAAGAAATTCTTGAATTTGGAAATGTTTCAATTAAGCTTGAATGAACTCTTATCAACTATTTGCATGGTTATCAACATAAGATATTTTGAGATAACAAACGTTATTCTCGATGTTAATTTGTGTTGTAGAGAATCTAAAAGAAATGTATCAACACATGACAGTGTATATCTGATGAATTATTCTGGATGACAGTTTTTCAATGTAATAATTTCTAAAAATTAATTTAATGACTAAAAAATGAATAACTTTCACTACTCTTAAGGTAGATTCAAATATTTTTAACGAAAAATATCCTTTTATTCAAAATTAATTTTGTCAATTAATGATAATTCACTGGTAATTTTGAATGAGTACGAATGCAGGTTTTTTTTTTTTTCCTGTAATACCATCTGAGCAATTTTGGGAAAATTGAATTCAATTCTCATAAAATTTAAATGATTAAACTGAACCAAGTAATCGATCGTTTTGATAGTAAGAGCAAAAAAAAGCGTATAAAGATTCCGCAAATTTCCCTTCGCATCATTAGTTTAGCTCTTTTCTTTTCTTGCATTTCCGTTGTACTTTTGCAGTTCGAGCTGCTTTATTATTTCTCGAGAATTTCGAGACTTTCAGAGCTTCGAATTCATTCAAGCAATTATTATTTGATATGCATTAAATGATCATTCCCTTCTTTCTTTTTTTCCTTTCAGCTTTCATGGAATGGATTGCAATTTTTTCTTTTACGAATCATCGTAAATATCTTTGTATTTCTTGCGAATATTGAGCTAAATAGTAAGTGATCAAACAGGCTACTTTAACTTCGTAGAAAATGTGATTTTGGTTGGAGAATATTTGTAAATCATCGTCACTTTCATACTGCTTCTTATAAATTCAAAAATTATCCCTCAGTACCTAATTTTCATTCAGCTCTCTTTTAAATGGAAATCGCTTAATTCGTGTCTTTCATCTCATCTTTTCAATAAACTTTTCTAGATAACTTCGGCCTATGAAGACATTTGAAGGGCAAGAAAATGAAGGAAAAAGAAAAACAAGTTGAAAGTTGAATCCGGTTTGCAGTATGATGCGTCATTTATTCATTCACCTACCTTCATGTTTGTATCGCTGCAACGTTATTTCCTTATTTATCGTGCTCTTTTTTTATTAGGCAATTACGTTAATAATATTAAATTTAATTTGAATTAATTACTGCAAATTTTAACTCAAAATTTGTCCTAACTGTCAACCATCACACTTCCCCTATTTTGTTGCACACTGTTGAAGAGGTCTTCATAATATTTATGCCTTTTTTATCAAATTTACAATGCCATCTGCTGATGTAAACATTTGAACAATGGAATTTGTTTGATTAATGAGGAAGCGTTATACATTCAGTTTCGATATCTGAAGAATTGACAGTTTATCACAGAAAGTAGTAGTAATATTTGAAAAGTCGTAAAATATCAAACATGTCTGGTCGATTTGTATTAGTTTATCTCATTGCTTATTTGATTTTTGTTTATGATTGGAGAGAATAAACTTTTTTATATGAAACTAT
Source organism: Onchocerca volvulus (assembly GCA_000499405.2). Classification (NCBI taxonomy): domain Eukaryota; kingdom Metazoa; phylum Nematoda; class Chromadorea; order Rhabditida; family Onchocercidae; genus Onchocerca; species Onchocerca volvulus. The sequence goes on along the minus strand of HG738140.1, from coordinate 9,622,240 downwards.
ATGAAACTTAGTGTTTTCATATGCTTTCACTTTTGCAAATTTCTGAGAAAAGGGAGGAAAGGAATTGTAAGCATTGAATTGCAATTTGAAGTTTAATATCAAAATTTAAGATAGAATATTGAGATATCTCCTGATTTTTATCATTGTCATGGATGATAGTAACATAGGGTTGAAAAGTAATTAAATCAAGCTTGATCTATGAAGATACTTCATGAAAGACTGGAAAATCTTTGAAAGTATCGGAATATGTATAGGAAGCTCTATCTTAGGACTCTCTTAATTAGATTTAATTAAGTTTAAATTGCTTCATTTACTTTTTCGAGTCAGAAGTGTAATTGTGTGTTAATAGTGGATGGGTGTATCCGCTTTTTTGCGTCCATCCATCCATCCATCCATTCATTTCTCATTGAAGTAATTAACGCAGATGAAATTTATCATGTTCAACAAATCTGCTTATTCATAGATTATCTGCCATACATTTGCTGATAACGAAATTGCGATGATTTAATTAATTTGAAATTTAAAATTCAGTCTCTTCATTGAGATTAATCGATTTTCGAATTATTTATCTTCTCTTCTAGCGCTTATTTATAGTTATTGCCTAATGGAACGCAGAGAGAGAGAGAAAGAGAGAGGGAGAGAGAGAGAGAGAGAGAGAGAGAGAGTGTGAGTGATTTTATATTATCGCTTTTCAAAAATGCCATATTTGCATAATTTGTGAAGGATGAATGGATGCTCAAAAATAACCTTTAGGTAAGTCTTTCCATTTTGCATACTTCATTTATATCTCAAAAGTTATTTCCACTTCATTTACAATTCGTAAACATTTATCAGAATTAGTGTTTAGGGTGAGTTGAAACTAGATTTCGAATATTATTCGGAATTATCATTTTATCGTTTTGTTTATCAAACTTTCTTTCATCAATTTCTGCTGCTTCTTCCTAATTAATTTTACGGTAAGGAAGAGAGAAAGAAATCAACCGATGTATCGTATCGTAGATCATTTGCATGAACATACATCTTTTAGAAAGTAAAAATTTTTTTCGCGCAAAAGAAGATTCATTTCACTCGTTGCTTATCAGCAACGATTTCTCTTTTCCTTTGGATTGCCCCACTTCTGTAGCTTTGTACATTTTTAAACAAGCTCTTCTAGCTTTTACTTTCAAGTTATTCGTATTACGATCGACACTTCATCACACTATTCAATATCCCATATCATATTTCACATCTTTCAAATAAACAGCTGGTCTTCAGCAAATGTAGTCATGTTTAAAAAGAAAAAATAAATTCGAGAAGGAAGGAATTAAATTCGCACATTCTAGAAGTCGCGGGTATATATTACATTCGAAATGAGTTATAAATAATCTGAAATATTTAAGTTTTAAATAATTAGAAATGTTCATATTCGTAAGATCAGAGCATTCAGAGACGTGACCTGAATGTGTTCGTATAATTTCTGCTGAAATTTGCAGATATTTTGAATCAAATTGAAAGGATGATCATTCATTGAGAATTCATTTAAATCTCTTTAGTTGTCCATCTGTTTATTTTAGCTCTAATGATAGTTAAGTATCTGAGTAAACAGTATTTCAAAGGTGTTAATTCATCGCTGATTCTCACCGGTCTCGTCTCGTTAAACTTTGTAATTCAGTGATTTCTGAGTATAAAGTTGTAATTATATTAATGAAAACAATAAAAATAAATGATTCATTGAGATAAATGAATTATTTTTTGGTCTAGTGGAGAAGTGGATTTGTTTGCGAAATTAAAAAAATAAAGCATAATCCGAATGTTTCCATTTTTCCAATCCTTTCAGAAACTAGGCTAAAGTGCAGTGGGATTGATATTGTTCACGACTAATCGACCAGTCGATCTAAATAGTAAATTGGAAATGTGTTGGAATTAATTGGTAAATGCGTTAGTTACATAGTCAAGGGAAAGTGCTTATTTGTAAAGCGAGCATGTGCATGCACCTGCATGCACTGCAGCTGCAGTCATTGACACGCAATCTATTCTCCGTTCCTTCCTTCCTTTCCCCTTCTTACTATCATGTATATAGCATGCAGTCCCTGTGCTTTTGAGCAGAAATAATGTGAATGAATGACTTTGATGTTAGCGAGAAATTCATTTCTTTTTCCAAAAAACAAATTTCATCGCAGTTTAACGTTCATTGGGTTCATTCTCCCTGCATATCTCTATATCTGTGCATGTCTGTTGTGTCTGTTTATCTTGTATGTGTATATTTCATGTATGTGTGTATGTGTTCGTGTGTATACGTGTGTGTTATGCTGTATGTATGTTATGTATGTGTGTATGTGAGCTGTGTATATATGTTTGTATGTGTACTGTATGTGTATGTTTGTGTATGTATATGCGTATGTATGTATGTGTGTGTATGTGTATGTATACATTAGTTAAACTAGGTGAAAGTATTACTTTTAAGGAGAAGTTAAATAATAACGAAAGACGTGCGATCCCCCGAACCCGCTTTCCTTTTTAGTCTAATTTTCGATGAGATGAAGGAGAAGAATGTTTCTTGCTGTTTGTAAATGAATTGTATTTTTGTTATTCCCTGCAATAAAAGGCGAATCGGAGAGCGAGCAATAAATTGAAATGAAGTTTATTTATATTCAAACAAAATTAAAACGGATTAGAAGTGGAATGATAATGAGCCACTCTATCGCTGTCACCTATTAACAGTGTCAACAGTTTGTTTAGAATTTTGAAAATTATGAAAAGTAAACTATAAAGATTCTTTTTTGTTTGAATATGCTTCAAAGTTGTTTTTTTTTTTTTTTTTCCTTCAAATTTACAACGTTATTTAATTTTATGTTGAGATTTTTATTTTTTTTATCATTTATTAGAATAGAGAGTAATGAAATGGATAATTTACGGAGGAGCTGATTAGTAAAGCTTTACGAATAGTTGATGCTGTGGTCAGCAACATCACCTTTGAACTATTGGAGATAGCTTGTCCGTCCAGAGAGGTCATGAATTCGCCACCATCGTCACCACCACCATCACCACCACCGCCACCACCCCCCATGACAACAATAGAGAATCGCTCGTTAGCCTTTTTTCAAAGAAAGTAATTATGATAATAGTTGTCATGTCACTATGGTTCTTGTCAATAAGTGGGGAAAATGATAGGAACAGAGGCCATTTCCCCTGATGAAATATTTGCCATCTTTTTCGACTTCCTTGGCATTGATTTTATTTACTTCTTTCCCTTCCCTCTCTCTCTCTTTTCCCCTCTCCCTTTGTACTATCTCACTAATTTTCCTCGTTTGAACGAATTGTTATTATAATTGTTGCCTAGGGGATAATTGAATAAGATATGAACACTTCAAATATTTATAGCCCGGGCTTTAGTCCGATCTTTTCATTGCAATTGAAAATTTTCATGTCAAAAGCTCTCCAACTGAGGGGCTAATATTATGGTCAGTTAGCCAGATTTAAATCCGTGAAAGTTTTCAGGCTAAGGCCGACTAGTAATATTTGCATGCGTTTGCAGTCCAAAATTCTTTGAACATAAAATAATTGTTTGAATTGCAATATTAATATCACAGTGGAAAATGTGCATTTTGACAACAAATATCACATCTAAAATGGTCAGATTTTATTAAATGACAGCGAAGACAATTCAGTCCGGTAACAGGAATCCCTAAATTTAAGGAAAAGAGCAAAGGTTAAAGGTTATCCTGTTCCATAGTAGTGGAGGTTCCCTATTCTACCAAAATTTACAAATTGTGTGAGGAATCGAAAATTTCAAGAATTCGCGTTGAATTTTCCCGTATATTATTGTGACATATTGCTGTTTCAGGCTATTTCGCAAGAACACACATTTCAACATTTTCTTTAAAACAAAAAAAAAATTTCCAAACTGCATTTCGAATACCATTTTTAGTCATTTTTTCTCTTATATTACGCCTTTTATAGAGCATCCATTTTGTAAGATTTTTTTGTTTTGGGATATGAATGTTGAACAATTTACAAAAAATTATAATCAAACATATATTTTTTAAAATTTTATGAAAAGAATGTAGGAGTGCAGACGGAAGTGCATCGTTGTTGTTTGTTAATTGCTAGAGATGATGGAAACAGGGGAAAGGCGTTCGATCCAAGAATGATTTTCCCGATAGATTTTTTATTATTATAATTTGTTGGAATTTTTTAATTTGTTCAGAGAACGCTTTTTCAGCAGTTTGTTTCATTTATTCAGCTTCTGTTACTTCCAGCAATTTAATTTATGTTTTTTAACTAATTACTTCACAAATTTTTGTGTTTTGTTCATTTTCATAAGATATGTTTTAATGATTTATCGAGTATCTATAGAAATAAAATCGTAGTTTTTATTGTAAATAATATTGTTTTGTAAATAATAACATTATGTTGATCTCTAAAATTGAAAGTAATTTTTGTTCTTAAAATTCTTCATTTCAAAATTGCAACTTTTTTTACAATATGAAATATTTTAAAAAGTTGAAAAAAAACATTTAAAACCAAGAAAATCGAAAAAGGACTATCCAGGAAAGTCTATCTTGGATGTTTCCCGGAAGTGATGAAAAAATCTTTAAATGTACCGAGAAGAGACGTCTCATTTAGTCGTTAAAAATTAAGCTGTTGATTAAATCACTAGTGACTTTGATATCAACTAAAATGAACAGGCAAATGGTTGATGTTTGAACAGTGCCGATGCTTTAGCATGTCGGCATGCAGCTGCAGTCCCAGTTGCAGTCACGCGCATTATCCTGCACTTCCATTACCAAGACAACATATTTATAAAATGCTGTGGGAAGGACAATTCTCGCAGTAATGTATAGCAATGCTGATATTCCTCGATGAAATGTCTTCGTTTTAAAGTGTTGCAAGAATTGTTCTTGAATGATTGTCACTCACAATTTATGATTTCTGATGTCTAATTAAGTTTTGTATTACTAAATAGATATTATCCAGTTTTTTCGCCTACGGTTGCTGACATTTTAAAAGTGACCTCCGGAATGTTTCCGGTTTTTATTGCGAAAGCTTGGGATGTTTGGATATACTTTTTCCTTATGTCGCTCATGAGCGGATTCTGAAGTCCATCATGGAAATATTTGATATGTTGTAAATTTCCTTAATTTTCATTGCTTAATTTATAGTATTTATTCCACAGTATCACTCAGCACATTTCGAGAGATAGTTTTAATATATTATTGTTTGGATGTTAAATCAGGATTCTAAAAATCAGCAATAAGATAATATTGTTGTCGTGCTAGTCCTCGAGTCCTGGATTTAATAAGCAATTATTCACTCTCTACATACATTTTCCAGAATTATAAAAATTTCGACTAATATTTTTGTTTGCATTTCTTATCTAAATACAGCGACGTTGCAGCGACGATTGATGTCGGCGCAATCAATAGAAAATCGACATTTTCTGGGAAAGTTTTCTATTACAGAAAAAAGTATACAAAGTTGTCAGTTTGGTCGGATGCTGAAATGGATGGATGTTGACCTTTGACATTGTTATAATTATTATTCAACTGATTACTATAGGTCTTTCTGCAGTGCAAAAGATTCACTTTCACCTATTACAACTCTTGACCTCTCACCTATTATAACAACCTTGTTGTTGTGGGATGCTAGAGGACAGAGCATTCTCTTTTAAAAGGGACAGATTTTCTTGATTTGTAAACTGAGCTTTATCTTCGCTAATTTTTTTCCTTTTAGCTATTGTAATAAATATTGTGCCAAGGAACTTTAGAACAGACTCGAAAGGAGGTTAAGATGCAAGATAGGGCTTAATATTGAAAATCATATCTCTTATCTTGCAAAGAATGGCGCATATTGTTGATAATTTGTTTGGTTTGTCTCATTAAACTGGAAATGTCGTTTATTTCTGAAAAGTCTCTACCAAATGTTTCATTCTTTTAGGAATATTTTTCAAAATAAGATTCCTTTCTTTTTTTTTTTTGAAACTATGATAAAAATTTTAAATTCAGTGTTAGTATAAGTGAGGATACATTATAAAAGTAAATTAAGGAAATTGAAATAATCAATTTTCTTAATTTATTTTCAAATTGTTACTATCATAAGAAAAAATAGAAAAATGAATATCATAAATGAAATAGTCAGAAATCGTTTCCTAGACATCCTGCTGTGAAAGCATTAGTATAAGTGAGGATAGATTATAATCTGTGGAGAATTCGCCGTTTCTCTTCTGATAACAGCACTCTTAATTGATCCACTCTCGAATCTCGATTAGTCTTTCTCACATTTCTTGTCTTCTTTGCTCTTAAACAGCTTGCATTAATTAACTAGAACGAATGGAGTATGATGGATGGACAGTTGTGAAACGAAATTTCACTTTTTCTTTTCTGAAAATTGCAAATATTGTAGATTTTTCTTTAAAAAAAAGTAAACAACAAAAATTAATTTTAATAAATTCGTAAAAGAAAAAACAATGGATTGAACTTTTAAAACCATGCAGTCTCTTTCTCTCTTTCTTTCTTTCTCGTTCCAAAGATGTTTCACGAAGGAAATTCTTTTTTTTTTTTTTTTTTTCGCTTTTTTTTCATTAATCAACAGAAATTTATTGATTTCTGCAAAAACGCCACAAATATTTATCGGCGACTGTGTATATGAATGGGTGAAAAGGGATAAGGATTGCAAAAGAGGATTAGAAGAAGGTTTCAGATATCGCATTTCGAGTGTTTGTCTTTTAGTAAAGAGGTTAAAAAGAATTGCGATTTATGACAAATAAACAAAGAATGTGGGTGGAACATCGCAAGTAATGATTTGTTGAATTTTAAGAACAAAAAAAAAAGGCAAAAATCAAGCATTAGTGATTAGTAAATCAATTAAAGTCAATATAATGACTTTTTTTTTAAAACAATTATTCGCTTTTCTTAGAAAATCCCTCAAACACTTCGATAAGAATGAATAGATGTGATAAAAACTAATTGACCTTCAGTGACCAAAAAGTTGTGTCTCTTTTTTTTCGTTCTCTTTCCAATAATATTCTGTGTTTCTAGCATCCAATACTCTGCTTTTATGTACTTATAAATTAATGTACATCCCTCAAAATCTTTTGCATATTATCGTTGTATATTTCTTCTTTCTGATTGAAAATTTCAGATTAATCGAAATAACTTATTTGCAAAATGATTTGTCTAATTTTAATTTCCAGCATTTCATCATTCTTTAATCATTCTTCAATCTCTTTAACTTTAAATTAGCAATTCTTTAATTTTTAATCAGCTACAATTGTTGCCTTCTAAAGCTTTTTGCTTTTTGCTCCTCTCTAATTAAAATGAATTCGTGCATGTGTAAGCATTGTTAATGAATGTCCATTTTCATTCATTTTGAATATATTTTCAATTCTTAATATACCTTTATGGCGTTGTTTTCTGACTGCAATCAAGCTGCTTAGGCTTATTATTACTTAGTAAGATATGTAAGGGATCAAGTCAGAGTTGAAGAATTACAGAGTTCTTGTGAATTAATAATATGGATTTAGATTTATTTTGAATCGAAAATTTAGGAAAGATGAAAGTGACACTGAAATATTAATTGTTTTCCCATCTGTTCCTGGATGTGATGGACAACTCTTGTAAGCCAACAAATATGATCAATATTATATTTAGGTCTTTTGTTTATTCAGTTATTAGTATCACGAAAGTATCCATCTTCTTCACAAATTCATATAATCATTCATTAGTGACATAAACTTATCATTACGAGAGTTCATATTTATCTGCTGCTGCTTAGTTGTGAGTAAGATTTGTGTTTAAGAAACTATCAGGTGCAACGGTGAAAGGAAGAGGCATTTTGATATCACTGTAGCAATAATATGTTGTACATAGATAATTAAGCTAATGATGACCGATTGGATCGTAAGGTAATTAAAAATTGCGAATTCTTCTGGTATATATATGATTGACAATACGTTTCCTTTCTTTTGGCTTCATCCATTGTTCAGTTTTAGGAAAGATAAGTTTCAAATTTTTGAATTCAGTGTTTCCTTCGTTGCAACTGCTGCTGTTATGGTGGTGAAACCAAAGTATAGAATCTCTGGGGGTGCAGTTGGTAAAATTGAAATTGGCAATGGCGGCAGTAATAGTAGGGAAGGAAAAGAATGACAATTTTCAAGAAAAACACGAACAATGTTAGGAGGACATGAGTAGTTTGCTGATAATCTTATCAGGAAGAGATAAACTGTCAGTTGTCGGGAAATTTGTCCGTTGCATTGATTCTCATTTGTTTCTAGGATGAACGATTTCATTTACATATCAATAATGTTCCACTTCTGTTGTTTTACTGAACTTTGTATCTATCGGAAATTTTATCGCAATCGTTCCAAATATCTTTTTTTTTTTTAATTTTTAACATTTATCTTAGGTTTGTTTAAAGAACGAAATGTATGAATTGAGTGAATTTCGATGGCTAATAGTCCAGAATATTACTGTTGAGAGAAATGACTCATCGCATGAAGCTATGATGTTGACAGTAGAAAAATCAATAAGTGAAGTTGAGGAAGGAAGAGATCACTCATACAAACATATTGATCAAATTCGAAATCTACAAACAGAAATATGTGGAAGAAATAGCAGGAGAATTCATTAAATCTTATATTAAATTGAATTTATTAAATTGAATAACAACTGCTGTGTTGTGTAACAGATTTTAGGGATTATTTTTGAAATGCTGGAAAAGAATTGTAAAATGCCAATCATTTTATAGAATTTATTGGTCGTCATAGTAATTTTCTCTTTGGGGACTGTGACAACAAATGTTTTGTTTCCTTTCTTCCGTCTTCCCTTTTTCATCTTTCTCGAATGGGTTGTTGAGAGAGAGAGAGAGAGGGAGAGAGGGAGAGAGAGAGAGAGAGGTTGAACGAACTTGACAAGTGTCTCCAGCTTTTGAACTAAAATTTTATCTTTTCCATTTATTGTTTATGCAAGGCAAACTTGCCAATGAATTCATGAAATTAATGAATGATATTAAAATTCATAAATTTCCCTTCCTCCTCTTCCTACAGATATTATCATTGTTTCAATTATCACTGTAACAGTTATTATCAAAACAATAAATAATAGTAATTGTTGGCATATACTTCGAGCAGTTGTTAAGGAATGAAATTTTTGCAAGATAATAATCATACAGTAGGTGAATGAAAAATTGCTGACATATTGCTTCTAATTTCTGACATTTGATTGCTAGAATAATTTAATTTTACACTGAAAATCAAATTATTATTGCAGCATTTTGACTTATTTCAATTATTGAACTTCCGTCAATAATTGAATGATGACTGAGAATTACTAAAAATCTGATATACCAGAAACTATTGTCCTGGGTGTGATATTTGAATTCACTACAACTGATCAGTTTTCGTTAAATGCAGTTCTAATTAAGCTCATTGATATAATTAACCTATTTATCACGAATTTGGGTGAGCGAAAGTGCTTTACATCATTTTGCCGTAATTAATATTTTAAAATTGGAAAACATTACAAGGAGAGAGAAGAGGCAACATCTTGACGCATTGTTGCTTTTTTTATTTGTTTGTACAGTTGTGTTAGTTGAATGTTGTAAGAAGCAGTGCTTGGTTGTTTTTCTTCCCATCATTGCAAATTATCAATTTTATATGGTATTACATTTTCTTCTCATTCTGTTATCATTATCACTCTTATCATTGTTTCCAATTGTTATGATCAGCGATCGTTCAGATAAGATGAAAGCGAGAAGATTGCAACAAGTTATCATTGATTGTCATCTTTTAAAATTCATTTCACTTTATACACTGAAAAGTCGAAATTGTTTCTGAAACTTGACTAAGATTAATAATTATCGTAATGCAGTCGAGATGTCACATCCCATTTATCAGCTATATAAACTAATAAAACATGATGAAATGATCATGAAATAGACTGATAATATATTTGGAAGAATACTTGAGTTATTTAGCTGAATGTCAGCAAAGGCCTTTTCATGTCAGTTTTGCGGAAAGAATCAAGAAAAAAGAAAAAAAAAAAAAAACGGAAATACACATTTTTTGAATACTCGAGAGTGTACTAGTGGATGCAATCAATCGTGAATCATTTTCTGAAATTTTTTTAAACATTTCTCTACTATTTTTTTGTTTTATTATTTTTCAAAGGCTTCTATTGAGTGAAGTATGTGTATGTATGTGTCAACTTTTTAAATAGTTATAATGATTTTAGTTTCAACTTTATTGATGAGTGCTAATTCGAAATTTTCTCGTTAAAAAAAATCTTTTTCAATTTTTCTTTTTAATTTGCATGTACTGCAATAAGCATAATGTTGTAAGTTAAGCTTAAAGAAAACTTTTGCTGTTATAAGTTAAGCTTAAAGAAAACTTTTGCTTTTTATTTTCTTATTTCGCATCATTTCAATGTATAGTTGTGAGTTCCGATGATCATCACTGATAATATAGTTAAGCTTTCAGAAAAAAGTTTTCATTCTCTTTTCTGATAATCACCAAAAATCTATTTCTACTTGAAAGATCTTTCCCAATTTTCTGGTTTTAGTAATTTAAACATAAATTTTTCTCTTTAATCTAAATTCACGGTGATTTTTCTCTCCATTATCGGAATGCTTTAATGCCAATAATGTAAAAAAAAAAAAAGAAAAAACTGGTTTTTATAGTAATAGAAATATTTTGTTAAAAGTATCTTAAGAAGCATGCCATATAAATCGTTATTTTAGATGAGAAGTTCGAGAGAGGAAGGGACATAGAGTAGCTGGAAATGCTAAGAGTAATAACAGTTAAATTCCAATAAGTTGTCGATCAATCGAAATTTACGACATAAACAGATTTGTAGTATTTTAAAGTTTCATTATCTTCACAGTTCACTACATGAATTAAAATATTTGAAAAACTTGAGAAGTATGGAGGCTTTGTGGATCTGAAGAATATTCCAATTTAAAAAATTGTGAGATTACATTTTAATTAATTGTGCTATGACAACAAAGAGTCATTCATTGCTTGGAGCGGCCATTATTCATCTTCATAGGCATGCCGCCAAGGCTTTTGGGATAGACGACACTCAATTTTGCGTAGTCGTTTCGCTCTTACTTCTCCCTAGAGCAAGCTAATTTCATATCAGAATGAAGTAACCAATTTCATCTTTATTTAAATTCAGACTAAAATATAGTTTGGCCTAGCTTATCACCATGACATATTTAATGAAAATCTTGCAATTTCTTGAAAAAGAAGATTGACACACTCTCCATCTTCAAAGTTCTTTAAAGAACGCCTTGTTTTATTTATGAATACTCCGTTATAAATTATCATAATCAAATTGTGATATATTAACTTGCATTAGTCATAACATTCACTGATAGATACTGTTAAGGTCTTTATCAGCGGAAGAGAGTCACTATTTCTTTTAGATGATTGAACAAACTTTGTCAACTGTCATTTTCGTTCTTTGTCTTTATCTTTTCTTTCCTCTTTGATTAAATATCACAATATTTAATAATGAGAATGGATGAAATAGTAGTATTGTCCATCTATCCACTCTTTCTAGTTGTCATAATAGATCTAATCCGAATGAAAGTCGGCAATATTCGTGACACTGATAAGCTCCATTTTCTTCATGGTTCACTACATCGATTGAAATATTCCAAAAATTTGATAAGTTTGGAGGCTTTGTGAATTTGAAGAATATTTCAGAGTTTAAAATAACTGTAACATTACTCTACATACGTTGTCGATTAAAATTACATTTCTCTTTTCGTTATCAGAAACAAAACCCATCCTTTGGAAATTTTTATAAATTTGCCCATCAGAACTTGCTGACTTATTGTTTTTATTGGCTCTTAACATAATGAAATTAAACTTTTCTGCTCAAATTATTCTGCCCTAATTACAACTTATTTTGCTTATCTAATTCTGCACAGATATTAATCCAATTCAATATTTCTATCAGTTTATCTTTTATCGAAATATTAATAATTGAGTCAACGACTGAAGACAGGAGGAATTGCACGTAATCAATGAATGAAGATATGAGGGACTGCACGTAATCAAGAAATGAAAATAAGAACTGCACGTAATCAATGAATGAAGATAGGAGGAAATGCACGTAAAAAGCAATTGAGATAGAAGTTGAAGGCAACAGAGGACAAATATAATATATTTTAGCGAAAAAAAGTGTAGGAACTCAATGTTCATGCTAATTTAGTTGGTACAAACTCAGTAATTTGCGAGCTCGATGATTCTGTCACTTCTCAGTTTAAATTCTCTTTTTATTTTCCGCTTTCTTGCACTCTGAAAAGCAAATGAGTAAAGGTAAACGCTAAAATAAAGTAGATACATACAGAAAGGTACGAAAATTGTAGGAATTACTGTTGAACCTGTGGCTGATGTAATTTAGATCGATTGTCTTTTGTTTTCCTGTAATTATATTTTCCTCCAAATCACCTTCATTCCTTATTTCTCTCCGAAAAAAAGAGAAAGATGTTACTTATTTTCTTGTCTTATTCATTCCATTCCAAATGTTTCTGAATTTTGCAGATTATTTTTAAGAAATTTTAACTGTTTTACTTAATCAAAAATGCACTTTACTTTCTCTATTAGACTTTGAGAACAGAAAAAGAGGACAAAAAATTTTTGATATATTCATGGAGAAGAAAAAGTCTTTTAATGGCTAAATGAAAATTGTAAAATTTTTTAGAGGCATGTATGTTGTATTTATTTAGGTGTCTTACATTATACATATGTGAAAATATATATAAATTATTTTTGAGAAATATTTTTTTTGCCCTCGTTTTATTTGTATTATTGCTTTATTAATTATTGCTATGTTATTAATTGAATCATTATTTGCTCTATCATTTGGCTTCAGAATTACTTAATTTTCGATTAATACTTAGAATGTGATAAGTTGATTGGAATCTTGGAGCATGAAAACATATTAAGTTTGTCATATTTTCGGACCTGATGTTGCGCGAACAGTCTTGTCTTTTTTTTTTATAATTTAGCTATTTATATAGACCTAAAAACCTCTTGTTGGGAATATTGAATATGTAAGTTCCCACCTTTTATACTATATTTAGAAAAGAAAAAAAATAACTATTTCAGGTGTGATGGATGTTGCTACAATCGGGGAATTCACACTGCTTTTAAATAACATTAGATGTGATGATTGCTATTACTCAGATAATGACAATTACGCAACGCAGAAGGATTATACCACTTGTTTAAAAAGTCGTCTCATCAACACCACTGGTTGATTTATAAATTTCTTGCAGCTTATTGCTTTCATCATCCTTTCCCACTAATTACTAAATTCACCAATATTATAACAACCTCTGTCACTAACTAAATAATTCATCCCTAATTGATGATCTCTTTTTGTTCGTTTGTTTTGTTTTGTTTTTTTGTTTTTTTTTTTTTGCTTATTAAATTAGATTAGTCCTACTCATATGAAAGCTGTCGTAACTTTTTTATTCCATAAATAATAGGAAAAAGTAGCAGCAATATATAATATCTATAAAAGGTGAGGAAATGTTACGCTAAAATATGATTTAAGTTGAAATTGCGTTTTGCACTCTTCAAGCGTTTATTCTGCATCCATCCTTAATAAAAGATATTTTCGTTGCGATGGTACTTATAAATTAAACTCTCACTTTGAATCCAAAATAGAAAAATAAATGGTTTAAATGTTGCACAGAAGTGGATGTTTTTTTTTGCGTCACTCATTCATTTCTTTCTTATAATTAGTTTTTTAAAGATGATTTTGAGAGCCTTCGTATCGTTCCGTTTGATTTATTATCCATGCATATGTGTTAAGGATTCATCGTCTTTCCAGGGGGCAAACATATGAGAAGAAAATGCATAGGTTGCTTTGGAAACTTGGTAAAATGTGTGTATGTGTGTGCATACTTGAGTACACGCATATACACACATGCATTTAGTGACAGAATAGAAAACAGAAATAATATACTGTTTCAGTTAAATGTTGACACTTAATGTGACCAATTTTGGTGACAGTTGTGTCCCATTATCGGTTATAGTTAATTATATCATTTAGTTCACCATTTTTCGCAACATATTCATGAGTGACAAAGCAAATGCTGCTGAATGGATATCTCAAGTTATTTCGAATGTAATTTTGGTTCAAACATCGATTTCAGTTTTAGATCAAATTGAAATCAAGTTTGCACTATGACTGGTTTGGCTTTCTTTTTGCAATTAAGGATTCACAATCCGATTCATTCATTCGAAATTGTTTTTACTTGACCGTTGTGACCGTTTCAATTTATATATGATAAGTGACATTAACCATGTGCAGGTAGGTATCACACATGAGTGAGTAATGTTTTTAGTGGTATATTTGACCCAGTAGGAAATAAAGTGGAGAGTTGTGACCTCAGGCTATTACACAGTAATAGCCACTTGAATCATCAACTAGTTCTATTTATTATCTTTTCCTCCCGTTGTGCCTCTTTTATGCTTTTGAATGTTGTTTAAGGGAGGTAGGACGATAGGAAGAAGTATCGATGACCGAAGATAGAGACGCGAGAGGGAATGGGAAAGAATCTTGTCCACATGAAGAGGAAATAATTGATGATATAGTAATGAAGTGGTGATTACGATGACCTCTGAGAACGGCTTCCTCATCCGGTGGCGGCAACTAAAAAAAAAACCACTGCTTCCAAGATTATTGCGAGATCGCAAGGGAAGAATTAAGAAGAGAGGCAAAACAACGAAGACTTCTTAACAATCACTGATAGATTGGGGCGAATGATAGATCATTCGCAGATGAGAGAGAGAGTTGAATGATATGAAGATTTTTCTTTTTTTTTTTTTGCAGATTTCATCTTTTTCTTTTTTCATTACAGTTTCAGGGGATTGCTAACTTCTGAGGGATGGTATTTTACCAATACAACTCAGTCTTTTATTGCAAAAGACTTTACAGTCTGACGAGGGATGTGCCATAATCAAATTGGACTAAATAGCATGGGGACAGGAATTCTACTTTCTTCCTCACTATTTTAAACCATTCAATCTGCATCCTTTATATTAAATTAGGCAATTCGCAACAGGAGATCATTACTGAGGATACTAAAGCCTTTTTGTCAAACAGTTATTGTTCATTTCTAATCTATCATAAATTTCGCATTTTTTGAAAATGTTGGAAGTATGCTATGAGGGGGGTGAGCGGGGATGGTTGTAAGAAGTCGGTGTTTTAAGATTTTTTTTTGATGATAACGAATAAATTTTGTTATGCATTTATTTCTCTATCATTGTTTATATTCATTTAAATCGATTTATCACTGATAAAATCGCATCATTAATCATATGTTTTAATAATTTAAAATAACTATATACTTCGTAAAATGATTCATCTTTTTTCTCGGCTTCTATTTTTGATATTAGCAAATCAATTTTTTTGTGATCATTGTTATTTGAGTGACCTCTTTCTAATGCCGTGACAATCATTAATAAATATATGTGCATGTAACATTTACTCAACGCCATTCTATGTTTTCTCGATAACGTCATTTCTCTAAGTTATATCAGGATGATATATATATATACAAACATATAGAAAATGGAAGATAAGTACTGAAAATCTGACAAGATATTGCAATTGAAGTGTTTAAGAAAATTAATTAGTGACCTTTAGGTGGCTCTTCTTTCCTATACCTTTTAACTACTCATATTGTGTGTACTTTATTATTATTATTATTACTATTATTATTATGTTGCGAACTGCTGGTCTTCTTTTTATTCAGTACCTATCTTTCATCCCACCTGATTGATTAATCCCTTATGCAAATAGAAATGCCATGCAGGTGATCCGTATCCATCCACTATGAAAAGAATTTTAGTTCTTATTTCCCTTCCCATCCATTTTTCTTTCTAAACTTTTTACATGCAGCATTTGTGTATTTCTTTAAAACAGCCGGTGAGAGAATTCAGTCGCTCTAATTTTTCTTTTTTTTTTTCTATGAGGTGAGTAAATTTATGAGCTGTTTTGCGAGTAGAGAATGAAAAACATCTATTTATTGTGAATCTTTTGCATAAAAGTATTGAAACCAAAGAATTCTTTGGTTGGAAAATTGAGAGTTTAGGGCTTATTTCGAGTAGCAATTAATTAACGCAGTAAAAATTTCAGTTATAAAATTGTTACAATGCAGTTCAATTTTAACCGTTTAGATAATTAATATAATTGTTCTTTTCAACTTCCACACCTTGTAATTTAATCTTTTTCTTTTTTCATCAATTTAATTTTTAGAATTGCAATGATCTATTGCCTTAATCATTTTCCGAATGAATTCCCCATTTTTCGCTTCATCTAAGTAATTTTCTCTCATAGGTGAGTTGCACTAATTCCCATGGGTAGAGTCGACTTCATCATTTTATGTTTAAAATTATTATGAGTTGAAATGACTATGGTAATGATGATTCTCTTTCATTTTCATTGAGGCCCAACATATTTTTGAAATAAAAAAAGAAACAGCTTTCCTTTTGCTACTTTTGAAAGTTGAATTTTAAATATTCTTAATTTATTGCTGTCATTTACAGATAGTGCCATTGCCTCTGCGCTCTCCTTTTATCTTAACTCTCTCCCACATTCTGATTTCGGCGATGACAGTGATAAAGTGATCACATTGGTACTTATCGATAACCGACTGACTGCATCTCTTACTAATGCATACAAAGACCAAACTCGCTCACCTCAAGTACTTTTTTAGCGACATGCATCGCGTGTATGTCACCAACTGCCCGCATTTTGTACGTATCTGTCTCTGTATGTGTATGTGTATGTATGTATGTATGTATGTGCGTGTGTTTGTATTTGAGTAGTAGTTGTCTACTCGGAATAGTTTTGCTGCATTTGCCGCGATGGCTTTTATTTCTTTAAATGTCCGCGTGTCGTCGCTCTTCGTGTCGCAGTTTTATGCTACTGGTCTGATTTACATTGTAGAATTCTATTTTATAATCGTTATTTCCATCGCTATAATCATTTCCTCATTATCATTATCACTCCTTCCCATCATTGTCTGTATTCTCATTAACACAATAATCCCTTCAATGTTCTCCTTATCATTCTTATCATTATTTCCCGCTTTAACGTTTTACCATTCGCAGTGTTCGCATGCATTATTACTTTTCGAAAAATAATCGGAGTAGACAATAAGCCGACATATGGAGAAAAGAAAAAGATAAAGGGAAAGACAAGAAGAGAAAAAGAGGAGATTATCATCAATGTTACCATGTGCAAAATGTGAAATGGCCACCAAATGTTCTAGACTAGAATTTATGCTTCTTAATTGCTTCGGTCTTGGCCGTGAGCGAAAACCCTAATAGTCAATGAACCAATTTTCATTTCGATCCGTGACATTTTTGCTTAACTAATATCATTTTGATTCTTTCATCATCATTTTGTCATTTCAAAATAGTTTCCTAATTGGAATTAATATTAATAATATTAGGGATGAATTTATCTGTAAGTTTTTCTTTTCTTAGCAAAATTAGATTTAGGACTCAGAACTTTTTATTTCTTATGGTATGCGGTTTTATTGTTTCACTAATTTGAAATCTCTCTTTTCTATTTTTTATTTTTACACTTCATATTCTGATACCAGTATCTTCAAAACATGATTTTTTTTTTTGTAGTGAATCACGTTTTGAAGATGCTGGTTTCAGAATGTTAGTTGCCAAGCAGTCTAATTGTTCAGTGCTAATAATAAAATTAGGAAGTAGTTTACTTCAGATACTGTGACTGTTCACTAATGGTAATTGACGTCTTATTCTGAGGTCACAGATGCACCGTATTACTGAAAATCTCTGACATGTCGTTAAATTTCTGCTACTATGCATCAGTCTTTTAAAAACATTGATACTTTGTGCTTTATTTAATTGAGAACAAAGAGGAGGAAAATTCAGAAGAGAATTTGAAGTTATTCTTCAATTTGGCGGTTGCTATTAGAAATTGAATTTCCTTAGATGAAAACTGCTAGATGTAAAAAGATTGTAAATAATCATAACAAGATTCGTCTTGCAGTGTAAAATACTGATTAAACTGTAATGAGAATTGAATTGCGATGTATTTATAGCAAGACAGCAGAAAAACGGAAGGATGAAAAAAAGTCGAACATTACAGTATTATCTAATATATAAATTTGGGCATACATGATCACTCATTTATGTACATTTGCAAAAAATTTCTCTTTAATGTCTTAAAACTCATTCTTAAATGAATAGGAATCATCGACAAGAAATAAGTCGGATTATAACAATTATTGATTGCTTTTTTTTAACGGCTTCAATTAACATTGTTCATTGTTTATTCAAAGGGCAACACCACATATATCAAATAGGAGTAGTACTGTTTTTTTATTTTTCTTTATCACGTTTTTATTCAAATAAAAAAGAATTATTCCTCCTTGCGACTTTCCAGCGGGAAGTAAAAAGATTTTCTAGTCAAAAATTTTCTAGTATTCCATTTTCTTCAATGAAAATATTATATCTTATGTGATCCTTCTTCTCTAAACTTTGGTTTGGATTTTTTTCCACGGATTATGTGTCTTTGAAAAATCGTGTTTTAATCAACCCTCATTTAGTTTGTTCATTAGCAGATGTATATATTAAGTTAATGGCGTATGGAGGCACTTCTCTCTTTATTTACTATCCGCTCACAGTTGTCTATCATTCCTTTATCAAAAGATTTTTTACCTTTTCGAAAAGGTCGTCTTTTTATTAGGCTTATTTAAGTTGAATCGGTTTTATAAAGGAGTTTGTTTAGTTAATCATGTTATGTACTCTCTTAAATGTCATATATTTGCTTTTATGTATCTAAGATTTGTTTTCATAAATTTTCAAGAGAAAATTAGTCGATAAGAGAATTTTAATTGTTTCTATTAACCTTAACTATGTATATGTATTGTAGTAGATTAGTTCAGAATCTGCGTTACATCTAATTATGCAACATTTCACTAATTTTTTTATTTTTTTGCATAGCTTTGTAGCTATCGATCATTTATCTGTTCAATTGCGTACACAAAACTGCTCTTTTTAAAGAATTTATGAAAAAAGGTCGAAAGAAATTGTAGTGATTGTTAATGATTAATGATAGTAGAATGGGAATCAATTTGTTTGCAAAAGATAAGACACTTTTGAGAATATCATCTGGCCTAGTGTATCTATACATTATGTTTTTGATCTTCAATTTTATTTTTCCAATACAATAAGTAACTTGTGCGGCTTTACTTTTATTGACATTGAACTACTTTAGATACTGGTTCTTTCTAGTCTTACTGTCTGTACTCTAAATTTTTGTATTTAGGAAGGGAATAAAAAACATTCAATAATTTTTTGAATGAATTTTATTAAGTTGAATGGTTTCTTTGATGTTTACTTATTAATTTCATTTATTCATTCATTTATTAATTCTACTGTTGTTTATTTTTGACTATAGACAAATGTAGATTCATAGAAGCATGTAAACGAAGATGCAACCTGACATGCTACTAGCAATGTGGTATGCTTTTGCAATTCTTTAAGGGATTTGTATCTGAAAATTATCAAAGAATACATCTGGAATGCAGTTTCCGGCTTCTTATATGTAATTCCGCTTAAATCGTATAATCAATTAATCGTTGACAAATGATTATTTTGTATGGAAAATTAAAAATTGTTTACATGTTTCATCAATTTGAAATATCGCACCATTTGAATGGAAATTTTTCTTGTATTAATCATCGAATTATTAATGCGAACTTGAAATATTGTTCATTGATTCGTTTATTCAGGACATACGCATTTCTGTTTAGTTGTTACGAGTGCTGATGATTGATTAATACATATATTATATTTCTGTATGTGATGGAGAAGATTAGTTTTGATGCATCATTTAACCGATTTTTACGCTTCAGGAAACAGCAGCATAACCAGAAAGGAATGAACCTTCTTGTGTCATTCTCTGTATATTATTTGCTTCTTTGTTTTTATTTATTTATTAGCAAACATTCATGATGCAACCATCTATCATATTTTTATTTAGAAGTGTGTAAGATATGGTATAGAAGAATCCTCTAAGTTATATTTCGGATTTCAGAATCTTGTCTCAGAGCACTGAATTCTGAATCCTGTTGTTACATTTCATTCTTTCTTCTATTTCTACTGGATCTATTCAGTTCGATGGATGATATTTCACTCCCTGAAGAAATACTGTATTGCTTGATTCCTTTTCTAATCTAATGCCGCTTGATGGAACTTTTATTTTGTTTGTTTCATTTTTTTTTCTTTTTTTCTTTTTTTTTTGGATTAAAGCTGATAGTAAGTAAGGTTTAATCCAAAAATTGGATTAAATCTCATCGTCATTTCATCAAATTTTCATCCATATAAATAAGTTTTAAGGAAAAATAAAAAAATTTGGAAAGCATGTGACATATATCTTTGACATATATCATCCGCCATTTATTTGATTATGGGCTCAGCTAGTTCCAGAAGAAGTAATCAAAAAATGGAGGATGAATGATGGCTTATTGTTACTTGGGTAATCATGATCTCTATGCGTGGATCGGAAGATGATCTGGTTTGTATCTCATCCAGCTGGGATTAGTGGAAATGGGTCGGCACTCAAAATATCTTTATTAGCTTTTTAGCTGGAAATGAATTTGAATAGTCCCATGAATTGAAATGAGTAAAATTAATTGGTAATTTAAATCAAGTCTCTTTTAAAACATTTTATTTCTCTAATAATGATTTCAAAAAAGTATAGTAAAATCATAAACAAAAAATTAGTTTGTAATAATTTGGGAATCACTTAAACTTAATTCACATTAATCTCGAGATTTGAATTAATCTAGGATTGGCGAAAGAGCAAATTAGTTGAAACATGTGTGAAACGGCATTAGAATTAATAGAGAAATCATTGCCGACTAGATTATTGTATTCTTTCCAATTGGGTTTTGTTAATCGGTAGAACAGAGAGTGATAGGGAAGAAGGGGATGGAGAATAATGGTGTATACCCTATGATAATATCACTTATTATCATTATTATTACGGTAATGGGCAGGTGCTGCTCTTCTCATGCTACTAATAACTGTTCCATGGCCCACAATAATAAAGATTGAGAAATTAATCACTAGACTGATGTGTTATCATTATATGAGGTAATTTTATTACATATTTAATATTGTTTTAAGAATTACATAAATTTCAAATCTTGAACTCAGTGAAAATTATTTTTGAAATTTATGTATTTATAAGAGACATGAAAGTAAACAAATCTTGAAATCACAATTCATGTATCATTGACTTTTACAAGGGATATAAGACGGAAGCAATCTTTCCTGTTTGTATTTTACTTTCAATGCTCATTATATTGCTTTTCGAAAATATAGATTTGTAGAAATTTGAACAATTCATTTTTAGAAAATACTAAAAATGAAAGAAAAAGGATTAGTTAGAATTTTCTTAGAAAGAAAAAAAAATTTTTTTTTGTAAACTGTTGAAAATGGTCTTTTTCTTTATTTCCTACAACTGGAAACTGTATGGGAAATAATCTTTTATATATTATAGATAATTATTTGGGACGCAGCATTATGTCTAATTTATATTAAGTATTTGACCAAAAGTTCTTAACTAATTGCAGCTAGCAATGTCACTTCTTTGAATTTGAATGAAGGAATTAAATGAAAGGAGTCCTTTCCTACATTAATTATTGGAGAGTTTAACATCAATACAGCAATGTCGTAATGTTCAGAGTTATCTAAAATCTTTCGTTCCTAATTCTTAAATACATTTTTCCATGTCACACTCTGCTGAAGAAGTGCCCAGGCTTAATTTTCTATTATTGCATTTCTGAATCCAGTGCTTTCTAGTTTCTATGGTTCATAAGAAATATAAAATAACTGCGAAGATTATTCAGTGATAGCGGCGAAGCATTTGAAAATTTCACACTGATAACATCATGGCAAGGATGGGTGTAAGGAGAACAGATTTGATATTATCATCACTCAGTGTTTCAGACGGTGCTTTTTTCCTAAATGTCGTTTCGCAGCATTTCACCGTCATAGTAGTAGTGGTTGTTGTTAGTATTTCGCAAAGAATTCAAAGTCATTTGGGAAATGTGAGCAGCTTTCGTACAATGATTTACTACTGCTTCGATTCTATTAATTTTCTGCATTTCCAATGATTAGTTGATAGTTTTAGTGTCGTTTTATACAGCTTATGTAAGTGCTTCTATGTCTCTTTCATTGTTTCAATTTTTTGTACTTAATGGATGGGGAATTGATCGTCGAGTTACTTGTCAGGAAGTTTGAATTATTGTTAACTTTTATTTTCCTACGATTCGTGTGGATGAATTTAACTACTTAATTTGACGAGGAAGATATCAGATGTGCTTGGTTTTTGATAAAGATATATTAATCAGGCTTATATTTTCATTTATTTTGAACTCTTCAAATTATTTGTTTTTAAAGAAAGTATAAGAATTAAATCTAAATTGAGAGGTAAAAACGATGTGTTCAAAGTACTGAACAAAGTTTTCACTTTTTAATAATAATTGGAATCTAATTTCTTATATTCCTAACATTGATTTTTCAACACATAAATTTCCTTTGTATTAATTCTTATCGAATAATTCAAAGTCGCTGCATACTTCCCGTTGAATTTTTAATTTATTAAATGCAAACAAATAATTCGTCAAAGTTTTCTCTTTTCGATTCGAACTTTGAGTTATTGCAGTTAGACTTCCTTAATGATGAAACAAAAAATTTTATTTAGCATATACTTAAAGAGGAATACTCGTATTTCTAGTTCAATTGATTCATACGAACTACTTGGTGTTTGATTTGAATTCATTAGCGCATGGTAACAGTTCGATTTTGTCGAATTCAATTGAACATATGGAATTCAGTAAGGTGTTCTAGAAGGGAATGTTTATTTTGGCTGGAAGTATCACTGCCAAGAAGTTAAATTCTACTCTCACATTCATTTCATATCAATTCCAAATGCAATAAGATCAGTAAGTAAATGAACAAACAGACATGTTCTTCTGTTTAATAAGTTTGCATTTTTCCTCTGCTTTTCACATGAATAATAAAATAATTGATTATTTATTAGTGAAATGTTTGATTGAGTAGTTATAATAACTAATTAGTTCTAACAAGTTAATAATAAAATGAAAGAATAATTTTGTTTACTTATCTGTTCGTAGTGATAGAGAGAGAGAGAGAGAGAGAGAGAGAGAGAGAGAGAGAGGTAACCTTGTCGAAAATAAAAGATGTTTTTTTATTACAAATGGCCGAGAGTGTTAGTGTGATTTACGACGACGACGACGACGACCTAACCGATTTTAATAACAGTAACAGGTACACTCTCTCTATTCCGTCATTTCTTGCTTCTCTCTCTCTCTCACTCTTTCTGCATTCTCTATCTTTTTTTAAAATGTAGTTTTAATTTCTCATTTATCAGTTTTTCAGAAGTAATTTTTACTCTTATGAATAAACAAGCAATTGTTGTACATTTTCCTGATGTTTTGAAATATCTGTTACTTTATAATTTCATATTTCTTTAATCATTTGATGGGATTTCGAAAGGAGTTCTGTTTAATATGTTCAGATATTATTGATTATGTTTGTAATTGTAATTGTAGTACAAGGACAGAATAAGCAGAAGAGAGAGATACTTTTATGGTATTAACATATAATCGTAAAAATCATTCGCGGAAATCTTAAGTCATAGTAAATCTTTTAGGAAAATGTGGGAGATGAAAGCTCACGTCGAAATAGTACTAATATTTTTCAAATTTGTGAATATAATTGAAAGAAAATTAGAATTTTCAAAAGAAAAAAATTTAGATTCCTTGTAATTATTGAGGCTCAATGCGAACCTAGCTAACCTTGTTTGTTTGGAATAAGAAGGTAAGGATTTGGGATTTTCTCGAAGAACTAACTGAACGTAATTCCTGCTCTTTTTTAAAACAATTTACGAAGTAGTATGACTGAAAAATTTGATTTAAAAATGATAGCGAGAACAATATTTCTCTTTTTAAATATTACGAAATACTATAAGAAAAATTATTGCCTCGTCGGCATTTATATAACCATGAACAGTATGGGGTGTTCTTAGTTTGGTGTAATAATTTTGAGAAACTAAAAAGAATAAGGGGCTTATATTTTATGCCAATACTTTTCTGTTTTTTTCATATTCATTTAAATGGCTATAACCATTACAATTTCAGCTACCAATTATTGAGAGTTGAATTTTGATTGATTTCTTGCAAGCTGAGCTGATCGATTGGATAAGCTTAACAATAATCAAGAAAGAGAATATAAATAAATAAAATTAAGTAAATGAACCTGGCAAAATTGATAAATGATTGCGCTTTGTTTACTTATTATCATACTTTTAGGATTTGAGTATATCTGCAACAAACATCCATAACTGTATTATATGAAGAGGACTGTTTTTCAGTAAGGTAAATTTAACATTGCGTCTCATTCTCTCATTTTTAAATAATTTAATCAATTTCAACTACTGCTAGTAATTGTGTTCCATTGTTTACTTTCCATCTGTTAGTGCTTTCCATTCTCAAAATAAGCTTGTTCTGTCGATTTAATTTCATTCATAATGATTTATTGTGGCCCATTACTCAATATTTTCATATTCATTCAATGTTTTAGCGCATTTATTTAGTTTTTTGTTGTACATTCTATTCATAATATCGCTACAAATCATTATCATCTGATATGGAATTTACATCTTTTTGTTTTTTTGCAAAACATGAACTTTTCGGATCCGAAGGCGTCGACAAAATGCTGCTTTGATCTTTGATGACTAATGCAAGTTTTTTTAAATGGTTTATCAGCTAATTAAATAGATGTATCAAGAAAGTATGATTGTCTCTATGACATCGAGCAAAAAGCACTGAAGAACGAACAGCTGTCTTGATCATCTAATACTCAAAACTAGAATACCTTGTCTACTTCTTTCTTTTTTTTCTTTTGCAACTATTGGCTTCCGGAGTTTGTCCAGATTTTTTGCTCTCATTTGTGTGTTAGAATAATTTGCAGAATTTACGCAATACTAAACTGCTTAAATACTGAATTTTACAGTACTGGATCTTACACAAATTGATATCAGTGAAGGTAATATAAATAAAAGAAATAATGAAGAAAGAAATAGATGATAATTGAGTGTATCGGGAAAGATTTGGAGTGAAAATGTAAAGAATCTTCTGCGGAACTCTATCTTTGACTACCCAGTTTCACAGCAAGTTGAAAATATTTTCTATAGTTAATTTAATAGCTTCTAAATTCTATTTTGCTAATTCTTCAATTCCATTGCCTTTTGGTATTTATTATAAGAGCTAGAAAATTGGATGGCTGATGATTTTAGTTGTTGTTATTCACACTCTTATAAATTAAGAATACAGCTCATTATGTTCGTTACATCTTTCCGCCTGTTGTGCAGTCCACTTGGCAAGAAAAGAAGATGTATTGGCGATGAACTTGAGCAGCTTTTCTGATCTTTAGTTACTACAGCAGTAGGTAAATATGACGGATTAGACAATTTGTTGAAAGCAAGCAGTGCTTCATTGTTGTCAACTGAAGATGAATGAATGAATGAATGGCTCATTTGAAATTTGATGAGATATTTGTTTCAGTTTTTGATTATACACATGCAACAAAATTTATTGATGTGTGGGAAATCGGTGTGTACGGTGTGTGAGGTTCCTACTGGTAGTGATGGTGGTGGTGGTGGTGCCGGTGTGGGTACGCGATCGCCTTCTTCCTCCCTTACGCTTCTGCTGATCCTATTTTTCGCATTCGCCTGATATTGTCGTCTGTCAAATATGCATATGAATGGATCTTTTCTTGTCTGTGCGACCCTTTGACATTCTATTCCAACCGAATTTTTAATCTCATGTTGTGCTGTGTTTCATCTTTTGTTGCTCATTCGAGCATAAATTTAACAAATTATGGTTTTATTGACAATTCCTTGCGAAATTGTGCTTTTTTTTTTTTTTATTTTACTTTCGCACTTTAGTTTATTTCATTTAATTATTAATGAATTATTTTCAAGGGCTTTTTTTTGCTTGGAAGAATTTTTAAAGTCATTTTACCGTTCTGCACTAAATTGACATTAATATTATTAAAAATTCTGTTTTGTTGCTTGATTATTCAGTACTTTTAAGATAAGTGATTATTTCTGACACAAAGAATTGATATTAAGAATTGGAAAAAATTTTTATTATAAGAATATAGGCAAGATAGATATGACTGAAGTGTATCTATCAGTGCAAAGTAAATAAAAGTTTGTATAGGAAAAGATAGTAACATCTGAGGAGTAATTTTACAGACAGTGGAAATTATTTACGTGATCGAATCACTAGCTATTTTTAATTTTTGCTCTATTTTGAATTATTAGGTATTCAAAATGGATAGTATGTGTGAAAGTTACTTTACTTTCTATCTCATTTAAATATCGGAAGTACTAAACCTTCAATTTCGACCTATTTACGTAATGTATAAGGGAATCAGTGCTCTCATCTCATCATTATCTATCTTTACAACATTTCTTACATCATGGAGGCCATTCGGCGATTCATCTCGTCGTCGTCCATCAGTTATCATCTATTCTTACCAGCATACACTCTTATCAAATCAACCCAGCTCTTCCTGACGTAAATCATCTCCCCGGTATAAAGAATGTTACCTTATCATCGTTTAGCTTATGACACTCATTACTGATGTTGACCTTTTGATCGCTGTTCACTTTTTTTTATTTTTCTGAACAAATGCTGCGCTTTGCTGTAACGAGCGATGATGTATTATCGGTCCGAGAAAGTGAAGAGAAAACTGCTGTAGACTGTCAATATTGTTTTCCTGAATTCTTTGTAAACTCATAAGCTGTCCTTGCCGGTTACCTTTTTTGTTAGAGTTTTCAGGCTTAAATCTAAAAGAATATGCTTTCTTTGCATTTCTGCTAACTTTTGTCATTACAGGCTATTCCACATTAAAAGTAATGTTCGATCGAACCAAGTGTTCTCTTGGGATCATCAAAGAGGAATCAGAAATGAATCCTATTTTCCATGGCATTTGACTGAAACTGGCACATTCGGTTTTCTGTTTCATTCGTTTTTTTTAATTTCCGAATTAACTGATACAGAAATTTTAAATTTTATTTGGGTATTTGTTAACAGTTCTTAATAAAAAAAACTTTTTAGTGATTCTATTTTGAATTGTTTCGGTAATACTATTGATTGCCAAAACGAATCAAAAATCAACACAAAATATTACCAGTGTTTGATGAATAGTGATAATATGTTATCTTTTATTTCATTATATTCAATATTATGTAAACTTGACTTAAACAATGATAACAAGAGCATTTTCTTGTATCCAAAATGAAAAACAGATATGACCTTTGGAAAAGTAATTATTGAGGAAAGAATTTTTGTAAACATTTATGTGATAAATAGTATTAATTTTGATTTAAATGTTTTATTTGATCTTATTTCAAGACAATGTTTTCTTTTATTCGTGGCAGCTTTCTCTTTCTCTATTTTAGCTTTCTATAATTAAATTTTTATCAATTTCTAAAATTTGTTCCTCACTTATTCTACTGTGGAAGGATGCTGCCATAGCTATAAATAAATTGCAGTTGTTTATTGTTGGCTTCTTATAGAGTTGTTATTTGATTCACTTATTTTATGGGATTTTAAATATGGAAAACTTAACTCAATTTTTCTTTATCTCTTTTAGTGCTGATTGTGTTACGAATTGCATCGTTTTCTATTTGACGCATGTAAAAAAGTATTAACAGCCACCAAGAAATTGATATGTCGCTCTTTTCAGGAATAAAAACCTGTAATTACTGTAAAATAGAAAGAGAGGGTGAGGACGAAAAAAATAATGGTGGAAGAAGATGAAACAGCTGGTAAAACACCAGAGGAATGTCGCGACCTTGGATTATGGGAAGTGGATCTGGTCTATTATAGTCTCAACGGGAACAATAAGGTTAAAATACATCATGTTCCATATCAATGATGTCGGAGAAAGGACGGATGTACAGATAGATTGATCCATCGGTACATAAAAGACCGAGATGATCCTTAGTTACAATTAGTGCACATGTTTAAAACTACAAGAGCAAAGTCTGAATGGAGAAAGTCGAGTTTTTTGATCTTTTGAATGAACTTGCAGATCATAGCTTTTTCAAGTATTTCCATCTGTTAAAAATCATATTATTGTTGCGATTGACAGTGAACAAAAGAGAGCTATTTCATGATGTAAGAATTTCGAAACTTGAGCAAAACTTTCTGAGAAGAAGTTTAGATAGAACTATAATTTTGAAATATTAAATTTATAAATTTATGATGTACTCGCATATTTGCCAAATATCTTCAAAATTTTGAAGCAGAATCTCTAGAGTAACTACTACTCATAAAAATGTTATTTGATCCCACAGTTTCTTTATTTTTATGATAAAAAATTCAAAGGAATATACCGCTATTATGAAGAGAACATAATTGAGAGAATTTGCGGATATAAGACGACCTATTATTGTTTATTGCCAATTGATCGTTCTCCGTCATTGGTTCCTTCCTATGATAACTCGTTTTGAAAAAGGGCAGGGCTTTTCGGTTTAATTATGTCTTTTGAATTCATTTGAAAAAAGTACACCTTTCCGATATTAAGTTGGGCGGTACGAAATCGATTTTTATTTCAGTACTTCCTTAAAATATATTGAGTGAAAAGACGATTAAAAGAATGCTGATGGGGTTTTTTTTTTTTTATATTACAGTCTTGAAATTTATTTTAATTTGCTCTTAAAAAATTTTTCAAAAACATATCTGTGGGCCATTGTTATTATGGATTTAACATTGTCTTATGATAGCTATTTCGAGATTTTTTGAATTTTTCGATGATTCTTCACTGCAGGGAAATCTTTTTTAGACAAAAGAAAATTTCGGATGATTTCTTATTTTAAAAAAAATAAAAATAAAGCGATGTTTCTAACAATGACTTTTAGTTTAAAGCAGGATTCTTTACTTTTTATTTAATTCAGACGTAGTTTTTCTTACTGTGCCTAAAAATAAAGGAGAATTTGAAATACATTAGTTCCACTGATCTTTGATTTCATATTTTTTTGCTATTACCAAATTTGTGGCAGAAAACTATCTGATACAATTAGATTAAAACGAATCATTTGGCGGAAGTCACTGATTTTCGGTTGTCTCGATGGAATAAACATATTTTCAGGGGGATTCCACGAAAAATAAACGTGGAAAAGCCTACAAAGCACGAAGTGATAGTGAATACAAATGTTTTGAAGCACATGACGGAGTGCTTTATCGACCGGGCGATCATGTTTTCATCGAAGTGTCCCAGTGTGATCCATATTATATTGGGACAATTTCAAATTTTAAAATGGTGCTTCCTTCATTTGTTCAGATGTCGATATTAAAAATATACTATTGAAAAGAAAATTTTAATATAGGTATTAGATGGATTGTTCTTTTGGCAATTCTGAATCATCTTTGAATAACTGTTAAATTTTATTGCATTCACAAAGCATTTTCTATTTTTAGTTATCTTATTGAACCAACAGTGATCTTTGAATTGTACAGCCGAATATTTTATAGCATTTATTTTTAAATTCTGTTCTGAAATTAAATTAGCAAATATCGACAAAGCGCTAATAATTACGAGTTTTTCTACCATTCAGTTATAATTAATCAGGATCCGAATTACCCGTGTACTTACATCACTGGCACTGACATTGACGATCGCGTTTTTCTTTTTAGTAATCATATATTGCTTTAACCCCGAAGGTTAAGGAAAATAGTCCATAAAACTGATGGTGATGCCAGTAATTTACAAGTGCGAAGTTTTATTTCTACCACTTGCAAGAAAATAGGTAGTAATACTGCAATCCTGGCGATTCGATCATAAATGTTATATGAAAGGGCAGTTCTGATTTTCAGCATTGAAATGATCTATTAAGCTTCATAATTAAATTGATGAGATAAAATTTGAGCAGCAACTGCAATGAAGGAAATTTCGGAAACAATATTGTTGCGTCTTTTTTTTCGAATTGTGCGCCGATCTGTTCTTTGATTTCTCAAAGAAGTTTTATCGGAAACTATTAATAAATAGCTAATGTTGTATGGATATAACATTTAATTAAATTGATATTAAATATGATTTCTTTCTACTTTTCTCCCGAAAAAATTGCTTTTTGTCTTATAGATCCGAAGAACAAAGTCTGCGTTGTTGAATTCTTTGATTCCGCATATATGGTAGACAGCAACAATATATGTGAATATACAAAGAGTATACTTCTCTGCATAATTAATCGAGCTTTACAGACAAAACGAGACCAACTGTCAGTAAAGGTTACGCGATTCTATCGACCAGAAGATGTTCCTGAAGATAGTTACTCGCTATTACTCCAAGATCGAAAGGATGATATATCGCTCAATCATGTTGTGATGGCTGCTATGCAAACTCGAGAATTATTTTCTTCTGAAATTTCATCCGTCCATCCTATCTGTCATCTTAGGTTTGTTCAATTTTCCAATGACAGTAATGATTTATCTACCGATTATTTTTTGTTCATTACCATGGCTGATAATGGTTCTTGCCTCTAATCTACATTTTTAATTTCTTTTCCTCTTTTTTTGGAAGTTTTGAGACTTTTTGAATTAAAAAAATTAAAGAGTTTACTCAAAAGGAAGAAATGTAAATAAGTCAACAGTTAAGAGCTAAATCAATATAATTAGTCGATATATGAAACTAAAATTGAGTAATGAAATTTAAAAAATTGTTATTAATCCATATGGCCCGTTTCGATTCATATTGCAAGCCTTATTAAGTACGTGATTTATTCTTCAGTTTTGTGAGATTGAAGATGATAGTTCTGATTCTGTTCTTTTTTTTTTTTTTTTGAGGACGCATTGCATTTATTTTCTCACTGTCATTAATATAAAGAAATCAGTGTTGCTAAATATTGACGAGAAGAATGGATTTGTTAAAAGTTCACAGGACAAGTTTCATTTATATGTATGCGTAAATATTGTTTGTCAGAAAACGGAGGAAGCAGACATGTTGAGAGGGTTCACTGTCCGTTAATGATTAGTAGTGATACAGATGGATAACACAGATGAAGAGATATACATCTATAAATGGTATGCTAAAAAGCAAATATAAAAAAAAAGGTTCACATAGCTAGCTTTCAGTGAATGATCTCACTAGGCCTTTATCACTTGGTGATAGTGAGCTATTATGGAATCATTAAAAGACATGGGAAATCAGCCTTATGAAAGCTGTGCAGTATGCTTCATCTGAATTTATTTAATAATTATTGTTGCCGTATAGCATTGAATTGGGAAACAAAAAATTCTCCAAAAGATTTTTTGGGAATAGAAGTAGGATTTCATATCAGTGACTACAGCTTGCATTTACACTGTTTTAGTAATGTCACAGTATACAGCAGAACTTAATTTAAATTAAATTTCGGAAATTCCACACACATTTTAATATTATGCTGATTTCATTTAAAGAAATGAGAGTTTTGGCTATATTATGATGACAAATGTTTAAGGGGTAGTAGTAATAATAGTGAATGAGTGAAGTAGTTGCTGGCAAGAAAAAAATAAAAGTAAAAAGAGAGAATTAACTGGATTCAATTTGATGAAGGAAAAATTGGGTTCTTTCATATTCCAGTGAACAAATCACTGTATCATAAGTTTTTGCTAGGAAAGTGACCGATTGATGTGTTTGCTGCAAAAGAATTTGTATAATTTGATAGAGATTTGGAATTGGAAAAAGAATGGGAAAGAGAGGGAGAAAGGGGAGGAGAAGGTTCGACAAAAAATGATTAATAGATATTCATAAGAAGGGGCAATTCCTAATATACCTTATGTATGTTATAGCAATCTCCATCATTTCGTTAAATTCCCCTGGGGGGGGGGGGGCAGAAAGAACCCACAATCAATGGTTTCATCATTTGAAAATGAGGTTGTTCTTACATGTTGTTGAAGTATTCCCGTCCCTTCCCTGATGCCTATGTCCATTTAAGTATCTCGCAATTAGACCACTTCGATACTTATTTATTTTACTACATCATTAGAGGTCTAATCGGAAGAAGTCCTATTTTTATCCTCCACTGTTGTCTGTTATCAGCGATAAGCACTGTCTGGAAGAAGTTAAATTCTTCGCCCTCGTTATTCATTTATTTACTGGCAAGGTTAAGGCTCCTTATAAATGCTATTAACACCGTACTGATTGCTGAATGTTTGCTTATCTTGGATACCTGTCCTTTGACCAATAATCTTTTGATAAAAATAGTTCCTTTTACTGAATAATAACGATTGATCATTGTGAGATCTGAGAGAGGAGAGCAGGTCAAGCAATAGTTCATTCGTCTTATAGTCCTCTTATCCGTGTTTTCACCGTAGGCAGGTTGGTAGACGGTATTGTTCCACCGATCAGAAGGAACTGTTGATGGAATTGATAAGAAATTGAGAGGAAATGATGGCTTCCTGAATTCTTAAATAGATTAAATGACAATAGCGCCATTAGTAAGAAGTAAAGGAGAAGATTAGAACGATGAAAAGATCGATTATTCGGTGTTGCAAAAATAGTACTGGACATGATTAAATTTTGTGAGTATTACTATTGAGAGGATGATGAGAGAGTAGGGGGAAGGAGAGAGAGTAGGGAACGAAAGCGAGACGGTGCTTACTATATTGATCATGGTTTTATCGTTCGTTTGCTTTTTCGATCGATTCTCTCAGTCTCCTATCTAGTGCCCGTTCCAGTATCTTTTTTTCTCTGGTATTTCTGAATACTTTCAAAAAAAAAGGAAAAAAAAATCTTTGTTTTGGATATGGTTTCGTTCATATACACACACACACACACACTCTTGTTTATTGAATTGAATTGGCGCGACATGCGTCTATCTTTGTGTTTGTCTATCCGTCTGTTTGCTTCTGTGAATAAGTTTGATTACTTTAATTAAGATTGACCAGAATGCTTGTTGTCACTTTGTCTTCATTCCTGCTTCCTCTTATCCTTTTGTTAATGTTCTTATCATTTGAGTTTTACGAAAAAACAGTTTTGATTGTTATAATGTGGTTTTCCAATTTCCTAGGCCGATTATTTTCAGCTAAAATGGTTGGTAAGAATTAATTTAAGTATTAACTTATATATTCTCAATTAAATTTATCAAATAGATCGAATAGGTTTTCCATTTTCATCTGTCGTCGTTTTTATATAACATTTCATCATAAAATCCAATTATTGAAATAAAACGCTGCACTTAAAGCATTCTTCCGTCTATGAAAAAAGATCGAAATTATTCGCCATTATATTTAGTTATTGTTTGCTATCCCATTGAAACTGACACACATAATACGGAGGGGATATACTTAGGATAGAATTTAAAACTACGATTGCACATTACTATTTTAACGTTAAAGAACGGTTCATGTTTTAATGAAGAGTACATAGTTGTGTGAAAAACGATCAGTTGGATAGAATATAAAAAACGAAAGATAAATAATATTTTGCTATGTCTTATGAATTTAATACACTTTAAATCCGGCATTTTTGCTCTCACAAATCTTATTTCTGAATATTATGCGAGTGATGTGAGATATACCATCATGATATCAACGCAATGCTTTTATATCTAATGTTTTTTATTGCAATTTGAAATTTTACTAGTTTCTTGGACTTTTTTCTTTTGCCTGAAAAAATAACGAAAGACTTTTCAATAGATTCAAAATTTTTTTCTGAAATAAACAAGAATGCGGCCTAAACGGTATGTCAGTATTTATCGATTTAGTAAAGGTTAACGAGAAAACCGATAGGCTAAAGAACTTGCATCAAAAACTGGATTGTATTGAAAATCATTAAATGAGCATTTATTGAAGGTATCCAGAAAGTATCTATTAAGAAAAAGCATTATGAATTAATTGATGTATTGTGCCATAATTTCTTCATTTTTTGCGAACTTTTTTTGTGTACTTGCGCTTTAGAGAACAGTATAAGAAGCATTTTCAAGACCATGAAAGTCTTATTTCCACGATACCATTGCTGCTTGTAACAGATGAAATGAAGTTATTTCTCAGAGTTAAAGAAATGAACATGAAATGAGAAGAGGGCAGTGATAACATCCATTCTGGATATATCCTCTCTACACCTTCAGGAAAAGATTTTCTGTCGTTGCGTAACTGTGGTATAGAACTTTTCCAATATAATGAATGATAAAACAAAATTTAGCAACAAAATCGGATGATGCTTCAATGTAGCGAATAGGCTTGTGAAAATAGATTGAGAGGTTAGTATTACGATTAATCATTTCCATATATATCTGGCAAGATTGGAAAAAAAACAAAATATACGTGGCTGTTCATGTTAAGGAATCAGATTTCTTGAAACATTCATATGACCGAGTTCAGATCCATCAGATCGTTACTATCATAGTGTAGAAAATGAAGAAAACAGATTAGTTTGGACAAAAGTAGTTTGTTATGTTATTTCAGTCTACGTTATTCCTGTTATTATGTTTTAGCTTGAAGGCGATCTGATCTGAAATGTATAATAGTAGGTCAAGAAGTTCTATATTCTCAGTGGTGTCACATTTGCTATTATTTTTCTTCACTTATGGCATTGTAGATAAAAAGTAGTTCCAGTATACAATCATTAAAAAAAAATTAGTATTAAATTTCTTGACTTCAGGTTTTTAGGATGATAATGTAGAATGACAATTTGTTTAAGTGTCTACTGTTTTATGCTTCTGTATATAGATTCTCATGATGAATTTATTCCGTAAGAATTTATTTACGGAATTCTCATGGTGAATTTGTCAATATATTTAACATTCATTTACAGTCATGTCATACTCAGTTGTAAATAAACAAATTCATTTATTGTCAACGCTTTCCTATCTTTTACTCTGCAAACACTACTTTTTTAACCATTATTCCTTTAATAATTTGATATTTTGTAGATCCTTTTTAGGAAATCGAGAAAAGGACTGAATTAAATTGAAATGAGTTTCTCAAATAAATAACTGGTGGTGCAGAGTAAATAAGGATACTCCAGGAATAATTGCTTTGTAAATTTTGTTGTTGACGGCAGTCTTGCTCTATCATATGGATTAAGCAGTTACTTTATCTGATTCGGAAGTGCCA
Organism: Onchocerca volvulus; assembly: GCA_000499405.2. Lineage (NCBI taxonomy): Eukaryota > Metazoa > Nematoda > Chromadorea > Rhabditida > Onchocercidae > Onchocerca > Onchocerca volvulus. The sequence continues at coordinate 9,587,056 of HG738140.1, read as the reverse complement.
TTTTTAGCAGAAAGAGAGGGAAATGAAGTGTTTGAAGAAGTTTATTTTTTGTTCAGTTCAATTCCAAGTGTGTCATTTAATAACCAAGTGAGAAATGAACTTATAATTTTAAATAATTAATTAGACTTACACAAGTATCACTTTATTCTGAATCCTTTCGAATATGTATGAATAATTTGTTAATTTATGCTTTAGCATGACTTCATTTTCAAGCCCGTGATGAAAAATGCTTGAACCTTTATTTATTTTCGTAGGTATAAAGGGGATCGATCTTTTATATCAACTTTTTTTAGAGAATAATAGCTGGATGAAAGTGATAATAATCGTTTGTCGGCATCTGTTGTAATAAAAATTCAGATCATATTAGATGCTATTGATCCTTTAATGATTATCATTTCTGTCTTATTTCTCACCAGTAATTTACTGTCGATTGTAATTTTAATTTTGATGAGTCCTTGAGATATTGGAATTAATATAATCTAACCGAATTTTCTAAGGATCAAATAGCTCAGAGTTTTTTTGTAACACTACTTTTTCTTTGGTATGTCCACATTTAAATATTTCTGCATAATCTGCGTGATAACTGTTGACTGTTTTGTTCTTTCAACGTTGACGAATCCAAATTGTAACATATCGCATCTTTTGTCGCTACTTCTTGAATTGTAATTTTGAGCAAGATTAATTTATTGATGCATTTTCTGGCAACCATGATTTTAATATAGCAGTGCTTTGATCAGCGCTTGTTGTCAAGTTCTTTAATAATGTTCCCGATAATTAAATCACTGAGGGAATTATTCATTCTTACATATTGGCTAATTTGAAATTCTCAGGACCGCTTATTCATTTATACTAAACAAAGTTATGATTGGGTTGTAAGATTGCTAAATGAGTATTGTTTAATGAGTAAGAATTGGGCTTGCTGATGATTTATGCATGTCTAATGAGCACGCACATTCTTGATGTATGTTGTAATGTGCTATTAAGTAGTAAAATCGATCACTTCGACAATGATATAAATTTATTCTTTTTGCCTCTCTTCTATGGACTAAAAGATAAGTGCACTTTTGATAGCTTTTCGGCATATTAATTGCTTTCTCGTCTTGTTAAACAATTCAATCTCGAACTATTGAGCTATCAAGTAGCGAATTTGATCCTTGCTGTTTTCATCCAACTTCATAGTCTGCATCGAATATCCATTCATCTCCTCATCTTTAATCTTTCATCTTGTTCGTTCTCATTTTTGCAGTTTTTTCGATTAATTCTATCCATCTACCATCTCACGTATGCCACTATTATTATATGTGTTTCGCACCAATTGACTTTTACCTTATTATATATATATATTGGATTTAAAATAAAGCATTAGATATATTTGCTTAGCATTACTTTTATTTTTCTTGCAATAATTTTTTTTTTTTGTTGTAATGTCTTTATAACAATTTTCTATGTCATACATATATTTACGTTTATACATTTATGCACATATCACTGATTAAAGTTGCTAATAATGGTGAGCGTCTATTTGTTTAAATTACTTAAGGATTTAATTTAATTTAATTTTTAGGTTTTAATGTGTCACTTCATTGAACATCAAAAGCATCCTTCTTTCTACTCTAGACTATTATCGCTTTTGAGCTGTAATAACAGTGTGTGCTATTAAGTTTTGAAAATAATAATTTACCGAAAACCATGAATTATGATTTCTGCCTCTTCATATTTTTGTTAGATGTTACATGATGCATAAGATGGAATACTAAAAGTCGAGCCAGTTCTTGCATTGCAGTTGAAACTAACTGCGCGGTATCGGAACATCTGACATCAACGACATATTTACTTTCATCTAATTGAGAGTGACAGGAGCGATTGTTTCAAGTAAATAAACAGGAGAAAGTCAGTATTGTCTTCTTTCTCTTAATTAGGACTTCTTTCGCGTGAAATTTGTTGGAGAAAGAAGAATCAATGTGGTTTGTTGGAGAAAGGAGAATCAGTGTGGTATATTTATGTTTCTGCAAGAAATTTTGATTTTTCAGTCTTTCCTTTCGTTCTTCGTGCCGTTCTTCCCCGTTAAGTTGTCATTTTCCTTCAAATCTATGTTGAAATATGCTGTATATATTTGTTATTCATTGAATTATGATGATGAGTGATTTCAGCGATTGAGTTGTAATAATGTGATTGGGATAGTGTAGTGATGTAATAATGATAATATAATAATAATTGTAATAATATTTACACCTTCCACTGAGGAATAACGTTGTATAGTATTTTAATTCTTTGTTTGTTTGTGAATTTGTTAAGACTTGAAATTAAGAAAGAGAAGAACCATTAATTTGTTTCTCGAGAATTTTATTTGTTTTTCGTTTGTTAGTGTAATTCATTCCAACCGTGTATATGTACTCTCATTTTTCTTCTCAATAATAAGTGTTTACTAGTTGCAGGGGTAAATGTACGATACGTTTGATTAAGGACATTCGCACATTGCGCGAATGTGACGTACAATCCTTGGCTGATATTTTTTTTTCTTTGGTATCATTCGATCCAAATAATAGCAGACTGGCATCTGTGCAAGGTGAAATCCGCGTTGGCGGGTCATATCAGGTTTGTTCAGTTTCTTTTCTGGTTTTGCTATCATACTGCATTGCATGGAACGGCAAAATAACGAAAAAGTATAATGAAAAATAGACCTGGGCCTAGATTTCAATCTTCCGATGTTTAAAAATCTTCCGGTGCTTGGTATATTACATTTGTTCGCAAACATCATTTCTTCGAATAGTTCCGAATCATACTTTCAAAATTTTGATAGTTTTTTATGATGGGCAAAAAAATTACTCTTTAATAATCGAGAGAATTCGTCGGTTTGTGATACTGGCGTTGAAAACAAAGATTTTATTCTAGACAGGAGGGAAGAGGTTATTGCTTCTAAGTTTTTTCTTTTTTTTTTATCTTAATTAGAGATGCTTTAAAAGTATAAGAAGAAGTTTAATCGAATCTATTTTTTTGACCTGGTAATTGTTCGTTGCATTCTTTTATATGATATTATTTTTTCCCCCGCAAGAGTTCCACTTTCAACTCAAGTTTTTTTTTTTTAATGACTATATTTTTCATCCTTTTGATTCAGAACTACATATTTCTAACGTTTACGATTGATTTCCGTATTTGGTGAAAAAAAAAATCAATCATATATATATAAGATCGATTATATATATATATCTGATGGTATAGTTTGGTAATTAGATAAAGGAGTTACTCGTGTTTTTATAATTTATATATTTTATATATATATATATATATATAAAATATATATATATATATTTATATATTATATATATATAAAAAAATATATATATATATATATTTATATATACTTAATTTATATATTTAGATTTCTCTGGATTAGTTTCAGGTCAAACTACCGCCAATGGAGAAGTGTTCTGCAGTAGACGAACCGGATCGTGATGAATTGCTGTGGAGGCCAGGTTATATCAATGAAGAGAGCGAACATGTGTAAGCATTTCTTATCACTTTTATTTAGTAAAAATAGCAAGTAATTGGTCGGTTAAAATTTATTATCGCAGAGGTTAAAATTCTTTATGTGAATGATCCAGTGTTTGTTTGGCTGATAAGTTCGTAGAATTTGTATCTGGGGAAATCTGTTTTAGCAGTTTTAATAAATTTAGGATGCTAAAATGAATTTGATCGGTCAGTTTTCAGTTGCATAAACTCATTCATTATTCAGTATAGATGTAATCAAAGCACTTTTCTTAGTTATAAAAGAGCGACACGATCATTTCGGATGTTTGCTATGGTTCGAAATGAACAAATTACACAAATGGAGCGTGATTTTAGGACTGGTGATTTATGCATGCATGATGCTATAATAACGGTTAGTGGTATACAAGATTTTTGCAGAAACATTAGTGATTCTTTCTTATTTTTTTACTTCATGATAGATAGGCAATAACAAACTGAATAAGTAGTGAGCTGGCGAGAATCGAAAATAGGAGGGGTAAAGCAATGATTCTATTTTAACCGAATTCCATCCCATTACAAATTTATAAATGTACCAGTGTTTATTTTATGACGATCATAGATACCGTACAACTTACTATATTTATGTATTGTCGTTGATTTAAATTTTGAGTTTTGACTTTATTACTTGGAATTTCATTGGTTAATGGCAACATGATTTTGTGAATTTGAATCATTCAGAAACAAATCCACCGTTGAATATTGCTTTATTCATCCACAACTGTTTAATTTTTTGCGAAAATTGTTTCAGATAGTTAGCAGAAAGTTTTTTTTTTTTTTTTCAGCTGCATAAATGTGATTATAACGTGAATTATGCTATTGAGGCAATGAATAAAAATGACGAACATATGCTTAAAGTGACTAATTTTATGAATGTTGATGATGCCAAGAAATTTGCTCGTGGTATTAAAACATATGGGAAGAATTTCCTGAAAATCAAAAAAGAACTGTTACCACATCATCGTAGAGTAAGCCGTTATTATTGTCTTGTGATAGTGTGATTTTTAATCAAATAGCTTTGTATAAAATATAGAGCTTGTAACTTTTTGTTTTTTATTATACTAAAACAATATTGGTGGGAAAAGCTGGATTGATTAAATTAGATATGCTGAAATTATATTAGATTAAATTATGTTGGATCGAATATCCTGTCTGATTGCTAGAATTTTGTAATTTCTTTACCATTCAGTTCAAGAGAGAAGAGGATATGATTTTAGTCAAAAATTTCGCTTTATTATTTTAAAACATTCTTATTACTATTTATACAATGCATGACAAGGAGAGATTTTTTTCATGGTTACTTAAGCCGGATTTTATTTTCTCTATAGCATCAATGATGTTCCCATGTTCATCTGTTACCCAAAGTAAGTCATGAGAATGTTTTGAATTTTTTTGGATGGCTGTTTTTTAAATAGTGTTACATGTTCTGTATATGCATAATTATATGTCTTCTTAATTTTTAAGTAACTGTCGCTTTCGAAAAATATTGTTATTTCTTTTCAGGATGAGCTGGTACAATTCTATTATGGATGGAAGAAGACTCGCGATGCTACGAGGCCTAAACCATTAGCACGACAGCGAAATACGACAACTGCAACACATCGAAAACCAAAGAGCAATCAGTTGAAGGTCATTCATTCGATATTTGTGTTCTTTATTTCAATTTTTTGATGTTACTACGCTCTCATTAGTTTTTGGTGCGGTAAGCAAGGATAATTGCCAGTTGAAGATTGAGAGGAATTTGTCAACAAATATCTGGTTAAACAACATAATGCATAACTTCAGAAGATTTTTTCAAATTTCAGGCATCTCGTCCTGGCAGTACCGATTTGGCTGATTATGCGTCCGCGAGCGAGACTGAAATGGAGGAGTTAGAAAATGATGGTCGTGCTGCAGCGTATGCTTGCCATCATTGCTACACATCGAGTAACATTATTCACTTAATTTCATGATGTAATTTTTCAGGCCATCGTTTTATCTTTTCATTCATCTTAGAATTTAATATAAATTTTTCTAGTTTAGTACACTACTGAAGAATCTCATAATTTATAAACTTCGCTCGTTTAGAAAGTAAAGATTGGCATCATTCGGGTAGAGAACGTCAATTGCTTTGTACTGAATGTCGTATTTTTTATAAAAAATATGGGCAGTTGCGTCCTGTTGATCGACCAAGCACCGTTCCACCATCACTATACAAACCGAGAAGTCCTGAAGGCAACGATGATGAGGTTGAATATGATTTTTGATCATTTTGTTTAAAAATATTGTTAATTTCAGAAAATACATTTAATATTTTCTTTTTACATCATTTTTTTAATAGTTTCATTTTCAAAATTCATTTTAAAAAGGGGAAGAACATTTCAGACTAAGAAAGATGCGAATTTCAGGAACAAGGAGTAAGGACTCGGGCAAATAAAAAAGAAAGACGTGGTGCTTCACTGGAGGTGGATAAAAAGAGTATCAGTTCACCAAATGATGGCGATACATCAAAGCAAAGGAATGGAAAAAGGAAGCGAAATCATGCACAGAATAACGAATATGTTCGTTATCATCTCAGTTGCTCTTTCCTATTAGAATCCAAATTGTGGGTCTTATGTGTATAATTTCAGATAAACGGAGCTACGAAGAAACGATTTATAAAAGGAGAGAAGGAAGACGAAAATACTGATATGCAAGAAGATGAACCGGGTGTCAGTTCAGAAATTCACACTAGTGATGTATTAAATGCTGGAAAGGTTTCTGTTTCCGTAATTTATTAAATTCTTATGCTGACGATTCATTTTTACACAAAAACAAACTATAATATTGCTCATTGACAACGATATATTTTCATTTCTTCAATTTTCATTTCCCATCATTTTATTCGTGATTCATAGATGTTAATGAAATTTATAGGTGGATGAAATAGAGACGTCTCCAGATTCACAGTCAGTTTCGGCATCATCGAAAATAATCAGTGTTCACAAAGAAGGGAAGCTGTTGTGCAAGAAGAAGACAAATTATCCGGGGCAATCAAATATTTTGTCTGTATGTACTGAAAAAGGAAGTCCGAATGCTGAACTCCAAACCTCCATTTCTACATCAACCAGTGTTGTGGCAAATGAACAACTTCCAGTTTCCGGGGCTGCTGAAAATGAAGTTGCGGAAGCTGTAGAAATTGCAACGGAACAACCTAGCACAAGTTTTGTGAAGCCGGTTGATCAGATCTTTCCTGATGTAAGCTTTCGTTTTGATATTGAATTTTGATCTGTAGCTCCAATTGATGGAGCAGTACGTGCAAGCGGAGAAGTTATTGTATCTTCAAGCAGAAAAGTAGTTCAGCATTTAAGAGGCGCATAGCGCTGGAATAACAGAAAGCATTGCTTAACATACTTATTGATTAGAAGCAGCAGAAGCAACAGAAACTAAGCCAGCTAAGATTTTACACTGTTGATATGAATAGATTTGGATTTATGTTCTACGCGGTAGCTATGTCCTGCTGTGAATAATTTTTGAAATTCTTGCAGGAAATGAAAACAGAGGAAGAGGATTCAGATGACGGTTACTGGACCGTAAATGATACAGTTGCTGAAACGACAAAAAATGCATTGCTTATTAGAGTTATCGATCGGCGCTGTGGTCAAATGTGTGCGCGTACAGATCTAGCTTTCCGCATGAAACCTGGTTCGGAATGGGATAAGAAACGAGAAGCGCGTGCTGCTCTCAAAAATCATATGTATAATATGCAGAAGAAAGTCAGTGAAAAATCTGTTTCTTTCCATGTTCTTCATGTATCATCATTGATTTTACTTAGCTCTGGTATGATTCAGTTCGCAATTTAAGATCCTGCTGCTGAAATTAGTTGTTGATCTTTTTTTTTCTCTTACAGTTTTTTGCTAAAAAATAATTTTTCAGCCCAGTGAAACATTTTCAACTCCAGTTGCAGTGCCAAAATTGCCATCTGCACAACTTGCACCTTTGTCGAGCACGCCAAATGTTGAAGCATTCATGGGAGGTCGGGTCCCCATGAACGGCACTGCATTTTCTGGTTTGCCAGGAATGTTTCCCGGCATGCCGGATCCACGATTCGGTTTCCTTACTCCTCAACAGCAATATGCTATCGCTGTCGAACAGGTAATTCCTTCACAGCTGCGACATTTTTTAAAATTAAGAAAACATATTTGTAATAAACAAGAATTAGTTTAGTATAAAATTATTTTTCTAGCAAGTTTTTCAAAAGCAGATGGAACAGCAGCTGCGAGCACATCAGTTGGAGATGATACGAAATGGTGCGAACGGTACAGTGACGACGGGTTCTGCAGTAGCTGTTCGTGATTCTCCATCCCATGGCGGTACTCCTGCAACTGCAGTTAATGCTCATGGGTTTCCGTCGAACATGCTTTCACCACCTTTCCATAATTTTGGAATGGATCCGCGAGCTCTGGCTGCACTCATGCACAATCCACAGCTTGTTTCGCAGTTTGGAATGGGCATTGACAGTCATACGATAGCAATGATGAGTGCCTTGGAGCAACGAAATAATTTGGAGCAGCGCATGCTTAGTTAACTTTTTTTCATACAGATTTAAAAGTTATGAGGATTTTTCACGTGTTACTGCGCTTGATATTATGCGCTAAACAATAATTTCTTCGTTATCAAAATTCAGTCATCTAAATCAATAATTGCATTCTTTTCAACGCAGTTATGGTGTTAAAGAAGTGTGGAATTTAAAATTATTGTGTAAATTAGTAATTTTGTGGTTCTTCCCAACATGCATATAAGGTGTGTATTGTAACCTGGGTCCCATAAGCAAATGGTGTTGAAAAATATCTTCATATTCAAGGAATACATGTATGCAAATCTCATGTAGTTGTATACAGTTATATATTATTGATCTTGAAAATATGCATATTCACCAATAAATAGATATTAATTTCAGATATGGCTGGTATGGAAATGTTGGCTCCTGGTGGAATACCAATTTCTCAAGCACCGCAGTCACATCTCCATCCACATGCTGCTGCTATGATGCAGCATGCAGCGGCTGCCCATCCTGGTGCTGTTTAATTCATTGATTCGTTCTTTTGTGAGAGTGAAGAAAGTCATTTTGTAGTCAGTGGTCCTTTCTGTATCATTAGTAACACGTAAAAATTTTGTTATGCAGAGAAAATCTTGAAGCCGCTTTGCTTAACACTTGCGGTATGGCCAGTTCATTTATGATTTACGTGATTGTAGGCGATGCACTTCAATTGCAACAGCTGTTAGCTATGTCAGCAGCAGCGCAAGCTCAGGCGCAACGTCCTTTTCTAGAACAGAATGCTCTTTTGCAAATGACGATGATGAATCCGTTCAATAATGAATTAGGATCTCGAATCGTGAATCCTGGCTCACTGAATTCCGATATGATGCGGCGATTACAGCAGGAAGGTGGTTTTGCAACTACACAGAGGCCGTAAATGAATAATGATTGATCAATTCTCTTTGATGCTATGTGATTATTAGAAATGGAAATAAGTCTTTCGTAGAAATGTTTAATTGACTTTTAGTAGAGCGATTTATGGCTTAGGATTTTTCAAATATGCGAACTTCGTTCGCGTTGGTCATCGTCATTTTTGGAAAAGAATCAATAAAACTAATTTTTTGATTTGTTTATAGTCATATAAATTACAGAACAGTATTATTTTTAGATGGTTTATATTCATAGACCAGACAGAATAGTATTATTTTTAGATGGTTTATATTCATAGACCAGCACATTTTTTTATTTATAATCAAAATATTGGGTGACTGATCGACGGATATATAAAATTGATGCCGGATTAGGCGCTTCTCATAGTGCCTTCCTGCTTTTTTCTTTTTCTTTTTTTTTTTTTTTTTTTCTTCTTCACAGGAATGGTTTTGTCAATATGAATCAATCTTCTGGTTCGTTTAAAAGTTACTCCTTATGTTTGTTCGGCCAGTCATCGCAAGATTGGATAATAAACTAGCGGTAATTCATTTTTCTTTTACTGTGGTATTTTCTTGGGTCACTTTTACTCAGGGTTGAGACACTTCTTTTTGAAACGGTCGATTTTTTTTTTGGCATGTTATATGTTTTGCATTCAGTATCTTGATTTATTTCAATGGTTTCATATGGATACATTTGATGTAAAAGTTGTTGCGTACATATATATATATATATATGAAATAAGCATTTTCGTGCTTTATCGAGGTTTTTCTCGCGCACAGTTTAGAGGTACAACAATTTTCTGTAGTTGTTGATGGGATGTATGGTAGGAGTGAATTATCCATTTATTCGCGCTTTTGCCTACATCATTTTTCTCGAGAAATTTAATCATTAAAGTGCTTTCAATTCTGATTTGGTATTATCTTTTTTTGCTGCATTCGATTTAATCTCAAAAACCATTTGTTGGTGTGATATTGGATGATTTGATAGTGCCTAGCAAAAAACAAACATAAAAATGGAACATTTAGGGAAATTTTGGACATTATTTTTAACAAAATAAGCAATTTTTATGTATATCATAGAGCATAAAAAAAGATGAAGACTCTGTATGACTGACATTATGATTGCTTTATGATTGACTTGTTTTTGAATTTTCAAATTTCACCTTGATATTTCATCTTTGAATAGTGGAACTGTGATATTAGAATGAGAATACTCGAGAAGACACAGTGAAATTATCCCGAAATGCATTAGTTCGGAGAGTCGACATATTAAAAAAAAACAAGTCAACAGTGTTTGTTAGCATTGTGTCCTATGATGGGCCTTATAAATTTCCAGTATTTGGATGCACTATATTTCTGATAACAGTCTCTTGATTTCTGTGTAGAGAAATAATTTTTAAGGAGTTTTGTTGCTGATTTGATAGTGCCTAGCAAAACGATTAAAATTATCTGGAGGAACTGAAGTGATAGAATTAAGTTCTAGATGACGGGATACATGACGTCTTTGAGCTAGTAAGATTTTTTGTATGACATCGATTTCTTTCTGTATTTAATTGTTGCATTTCATTCTTTCTTTCGCTTTTGGTTTCTAATTGTGATAGGAAGTGAGCAGATAGGAGCATTAAGTAATTCCTAAAATCCATTGGGTATAACGATTCTCATCGATCCATTTTCAAAATAGATTCTACTTATCTGAAGAAAAATGATTTTCTGGAAATCATCTTTTCTGTTGTTTATGAAAGGGAGCAAGAGACACTAGTACCAGGGATTAACGAAATCGCTGGTAATGATCGAAAATCTAAAAATATCTATATCTTTCGGCAGAATCCGAGAGTTTCCCGCAACTAGCGCGAATTTTCATTTTGCAGAGGTCTCATAAATTTATGTGAATGAATAATATGTCAATATTATACGTAAAATATATGTATTCCGGTCTTCTATTTTATTTTTTGCCAAAAAGCAAAGTTGGTTAATTCAATTTGTCGGAATGAGATTTCTAAAAGTCACGAATAATATGTGCATTTTGCAACGGTTGAAGAAAGCTTACAATTTTTGATTACTGCAGTTCCTTTTCTGAATTCTGCAAATTTAGTAGCTGTATTGGAACCAATTTTTTTTTGATCGTCGTTCGAAACTTTCTAAATATGAAGGAGTCAAGTTAGAGATGATCTGTTAGCGGTTTCCTGTTAATTGTCGGACTTAATATGCAAGACATATTTGTTTCTCATCTTTATTGGAGATGAATGGAGAATTTCTATCTTGCTAGGAGTTGGCCTCGCAAAAAATAAGATAACTGCTTCAAAGATGAAAATAAAAAGATATATGAATAAAAATTATATTTCAATTATATAATTCATAAATAGATGTTTACCGCTGTAATTGTAACATCGAGTGTAAAATATCAAGAAAATTCTCGGGAGCTAGAGAAACTGTCAACTGCATAGCATTTTGTGTTTCTCTTTTTTACAACTTTACATATCATGCTTCTGATTATTGATTACTAGAAGGAATATCTTAAATAACATCTCTCATATTCTTTTCTTGACAGAAACGAGTGAGCATATTGCTGGCTGAAACTCTGAAGAGAAATATATTTGGAAGGAATGATCGAAATACAGCTCGATCGTAATTAGATGATCATGGCCCAAAAACTGCGTTAAGTTCTGATGCTATGCGCATGACGCGTTTAAATGCATTTGTTGTATTTGCTCACATTGCCAGAAACAAATATTAGCATATATTTCTGGGTCTCTTCTATCATATAAACATGATGAGACGTGAAAAGTAATGTATAAGAAATGAATAAGATAATTATGTTACTTGAAGTGAGGTCTCGTCGGATAGTAGATTTTAAAAAAATTACGCATTTCGAATATGGATTTTAACACATTCGAAATGATTAATCATTTCCATCGTTCTTTTTCGTTGACAAGATGATCTGTTAACAATATCAAGACAATCTTAAGCATTCCTGTCATTTGAAATAAATTATGTTATGTCTATTTCAACTTGATCATTTTTAATTGATTAACTAGCTATCGACTAATATTCATTATAATAAATATTAAAGAAAAGCTTGGCAAATTACGGAAATTCTTATCCTTATGCATTAAAACGTAAAGACCTACTACGTCTGAAATCAAATATATTTTCTCAGCATTAATTGATGCTTTTTCTCTTCAAAAAAAGGAATGAAAAAAAAGACAAATAGTTTAGCTACCATGTTTTTGTAGTCTGTGTACAAAATCTTAAATATTTCAACAGTAAAGAATTTGCAGTGTGAATAGAAGATTGCAGAGTATCAACAAAAAAGATTGAATAGTAGTTTACTGAGTGAATGAAAAAACACTGAAAGGTATCTTTAAAAAATAAGTAATAAAATGAAAAAAAAAAAGTGAAATTTAAATGAAACAGACGGAGAAATATGTGAGCAAGTATCGGCAAAAGTTTCAGAAACAATTCGAATTGGTTTCATCCTTGAGATCAACAGCTTCGCCCATAATTTATTAATGCTGCATTTTTCCTTAAATTCAGGATAAATCATAAACATGCAATCTCTCCTAATTCACGGAATCTCAACGTTAGATAAAGAGCTGGTATTCCCATACTAAGCTGATTTTAATGTATAAATGACTTCTGGCCATTGCCGATCCAGCCATTCACCAAATGTTCGTTCATTTTTGCAGTCGTCATGTCATCGTACAATCCAATATTTCACATCTCTGTAGCCATTGCATGAATGTTGCATCGCATTGTTTTCATTGTAGCCTGGTCGGAGAGGCGGGAAATGGTCAAAATCGTATAGCGAAATGTTTCTGACAATAAACCACCTCTATAGACTTAATTTATTTGCTGGGCAAACGTTTGATTTTGTATCATTGTCTTATATCCGTTGAAGAATTGTTCAAATGTATCTAATATTGCCTTTCTGATATATTTTAAAAAGTTAGGTTCATGAAATTTTGGCTCCTGTTTTCATAATTTCTTGGCTTGAGGATGGGACTCAATTTGTATTTGAACTTGAATCTCAAAATATTTTGATGTTGAGATGCGGATCTGGATTTGTCATTGCATTTGAGCCCTAAGAAAGATCGAGGACTAAACTTATGCTTAAATCTAAACGTGGATTATTTATTCCATTCTTAAACTTTTATTGAGGTCCTAAATCAGTTTTTTGGTATAAAGACATAGTAATCTAATAAATCCAGTAGATTGATTCCATTCCATTATGCTTGAATTCAATTCAAATTTATTTGAATGAGCTCAGACTTCAGAAACTCAAAAATTCCAGTTCAAATTTATTTGAATTGAATTTAGTCATAATGGGAACGAAATTTATTAGGTTGCTACTTATATCCATCGGTTGACATCCATACGTGGCTGGCACTCGAAGGGAATAGAGAGGAATTCAGTTTGTGTGACATATATTCCTATGTCGTCCGTTAATAATCCCAACCGATTAAAAATGAAAAGTCTGCCAATAATAAATGAAGGACTTTCGCAGTCTTTGGACAAGCAGTAAAGAAATCAATTTTTTTTTTCTTTTCCTAAGTGATCCTGACATTTCAAACCATCTGCACTAGGATTAAAGTTGGTCCGTGTTCGAGTTCCAAAAATCCGTCATTCATAATGCATCTTTTGCAAGTATATTTATGGAATAAACTGGACTGCTTCACTCGACTGAAAAATAGTTTTTCCTCAGTAAATTTGAAACAACATTCTCTGTCTTGATTGGTCTCCGATAGAGTTTGCATTTTATAGATTAGTAGCCATCTATAACCTGAATGGTCTTGTACAATTCATGTGAAACATCGATTCAACGCTGTGAATTTTTTGATTATAACTATATTCATCTTTGATTCATCCCATTAAGATTAAATACAGTATAATTTATCGATCAAGAAATAATAATGCTAATGAGCGGTGCTGTGTAACTCTATCTTATATTTTGATTGTTGGTTAATGTTTTTTTTTCAGAAGTAAGAAATGTGGGTGCGGGCTCGGAATACTTTCAGAGTAATCGATAATTATATAAGTAACTGTTACAATGAACAGAGTAATAGTACTTCTTTGGAGCAGTTAATGACCGTACTAAACAGAACTCGAAAGTTACTCACCGATATACTTCGGAATCCAGTTGGTCTTTTTCAAGTTTCAGTTAAAGTTCATAATATTGTTTATATGATAGAGAGAGGAAACGTGATAACAATGAAAAATGAAATTTACAAGGTGATGAAATAGTGCACACCAGTAGTATTTGAATCGAAATAACTTTACGTGTTTCTATTTGTTTTTTTTTTTTTTTGTTTTTACGTTTTTAATCTTATAAAATACAAATGTTATGTCATTCTGAACAAGTAAATTTTCTTTGTAATCATGTTTGAAATCTTGTTCAAATGAATCATATCATATTATAATTATGGTATATTGCAGCAATTCATGTAATATGATGCAAAAGATTATTTTGATTGCCTTTCAGAGTAAAAATTCATTGCATCGTTCGATGCTGAACAAGAATGGTGAAGTAGTGGAATTGGATAATGGGGAAGTTGTAAAAATAGATGACGGATTACGAAACGAAGCAATAATTATATCAGATTTGTTTAACTGTGATGAATTTGATGCTCTCGAACTAATAATAACTGGTAATAATTATTATCATCATTTTAGCTAATTCCCCAATGTTATGGACAGGAAATGATTGTTGAAGCGCTTAAGTGAATCTTAGATGATCTTATGAAACTAGCTATGGAACCTATATTGTTTATTTGATCATACAACTACAAAAATAGTATCATAGTAATTGATCAGGGTATGTTGATAATTCTAAAAATAAAAAACGAAAAAGTAACTATAACAGGAAATAGTTTTTAACTGGAATATGACCAAATTCGAAATATGTTATGAGTAATTGGACATGTGTGCATTGTGGTACTAATCGGAAGGAGTTTAAATTTTTCAAAAGACATGAATTTTCATAGAATCACTGCGCATAAGATTGTTGTCTAAAAGCAGTTATGTTATGTTAACTATGAATATTTATAAAAGATATGCTTTCATAAGCTTTTATAAATATTCATAGTTAACATAAGAAAAAAAAGATATGCTTCAAAAAAAAAAGAGATATGCTTTTATAAATATTCATAATTAAAATAAAAATATGACATTTTTCTTTTGCTTGCGTTGCAGGTGAGGTGCAAATACGACATTTCCCGTTCTTAACGAGAGGTCTTTGTGCTGTTATTTGTTATTATGATGCACATCGTTTTATCAGTGCGACTGTGAAAGTAAGTGAATGTTTTCGAAATTTTATTTTTAATCTTTTCGAAATGCCATTCTTTACATGTTTATTCTTTCCTGGTTGAAATTTAAACTTTGATACTAGAAAGATATATTACTGATATATTGCTAATTTATTGCTTTTCTATTTCATGTATTAAATTTGGTCTGTCATACACTGCTGACGTCTTTTTATGCACTTGGTACCTTCAATTTTTTTTTTTTTTTTTTTTAGAAATTTACGTTTTCTAGGCCCTAGCAGAATTCAGAATCGATGAAAAAGTGTCGAAGCCACGAGAACTTTCCGAGTATCTTAATCAGCTACTTAGTGATACTGCATTTATCAAACGCCTTATAGGTATATA
Organism: Onchocerca volvulus; assembly: GCA_000499405.2. Taxonomy (NCBI): domain Eukaryota; kingdom Metazoa; phylum Nematoda; class Chromadorea; order Rhabditida; family Onchocercidae; genus Onchocerca; species Onchocerca volvulus. The sequence continues at coordinate 9,571,460 of HG738140.1, read as the reverse complement.
TTATTTCGTATTTTTAAAAATTTAGACCACTTTTCAGTTTTACTATGCATCTGTTTTGATAGGTATTCGTAACTGACTAATGTTTGTGTTTATAGTTTTTTTTTCTTTTAAATTTTTTTCTAAATTGATGGTCTCATAGCGACGCTTTCAGAAGTTCTGCAAACTGTAAATGTGCAATCTGAATTACAAAGTTTGCATCATCCACATGTTAATGGATTAGGTGGTCCGAAACATCAAGAAATTGTGAGTTTATTTCAAGTTTGATTTATGAAGCTGTTGAATTGTTCAGAATGCAAATTTAAATTATAAATTCATTTATTTTTATTAATATTTTTGCGTCAGCAAATATTTTTGCAGTTGCGAGAATTAATTGAAGAGACACTGGAAAATTGTGCACAAACATTCCATCTCATATGCTCATCATGGCAACTGGAATCAGCGCCACCCTTCTTAAATGATTTATTTGCGCCGCTGAAAGAACTGCAGCCGAATACACCTTTCAGAAATACCCATTTATCACTATGGACTGCTGCTCTAATACTCATATCTCCACATAATCTTCATAATAGTAATTTTCTGTGATTTAATTTTTATTCTGTTTCATGCTTTTATGTCCAAATCTTTACTGCAGAAATATGTTTTCTTTTTTCTGCTATCTTCACCATTTCGAATACAAAAAATAAAAGCCACACAAATTTCAGTGCGATGTGCTCGAAATTTATTGATGGAGTTTCATAAGGAAGTGATTTTGGAAGATTGGCAAGATTCTTGTCTACAGGCTTCATTACAGTTTGCAGTCGTAATTTCTTACAACTGGCTCAGTGTTCATCAACTTGTTCAAGAAGGTTCATTATTACCCCATTTTTCATCTAAGTGTTCATTTGTTTGACTATTTGGAAATTCTTGTTATTGGTTTCTACTTTTTTCCATTGAATCATTTAAATATCTATTTTTATTACCATCTTTTAATAGTTCTGGGTGGTTTTGCTATCAAAGAAGAAGAATTACTTGAAAAGGCAATCGATGGATTAGCCTTCCAGTTCATACGAAAATGTATTATTGCAATGCCGAAATTTAGAGAAAACTTCATAGTTTTTGCTACAGTTGACACACTGATCAAAAATTTTATTGCTCATCTCAGTAATCAGGTTAATATTTTATGAGATATTGTGATTTTCTTTCTTCATAATTTCTTTTTTAAATTACATTTGAATTTGATGGATTCATTCGTTGATTATCCATTCGTAAACAATAAAACATGCAGATATTAAAATAATTTGCATTCTATGATTGATGAGAACTATTTTAGGTTGTTTTGTTACAACATTCTGGTGAAATGGAATTACAGTATGTCGAGGAAATGTTGGAACGTGGTCAGCTTCACAGGCCTCGACTTCATTTTGAAAATTTTATTCGTTGTATTGCTGATCTGTATGATGGTGATTCGAAATATTTGGAGCAGTTGTCTACACAGTTTTGCTCTAGTGAGAGCGTAAGTTTCTGACATATTTGATAAAGTATCGTAAATTAGTTTTGTTCGTTTAAATTTTTATATCGAAAATTTGATCTGTAGTATGAAAGTCAAATCATTATTTTATAACACACTAAAGTGATTAGTTCCTTTAGTTCTGAAAATTACATTTTTTGCGAAAGAATACTTGCAAAACTAGCGTAATTATTCAAAATATTTTATTCAATGTGACGATTCTTATTTTTTATTTATTTATTTTTTTTTTCAAGGAGCACAGTTTAAATAACAAAAATGAAAGCATTCCCGAAGTTGGTAGAGCACTTTAAAATATTTATTCGCTTCTACGTCAATTTTACCATATTAATTTAGGAAGAATTGGTGAAGTTTTTAAGAAATTGTCGACAACTTATTTCACCAGTATTGCAAGTCGCTTTTCTCGATATGCTAAAGAATATCTGTAAATGCCGGGAATCGGCTCACTTCATATTTGAACTGCTTTCTCCATGTCATACAACATTTGGTATGATCCTTTCTGAAGTACTGAAAATTCTGATTCATTTTCATTGAAGTTTTTAGCTAAAATTTTGATATTCATGAAAAATTAGCATTTATTTATTAATTTATTTTTGTTATAGCTGAAAATGCGCTCTGTTGGGATCATTTCTGGACAGCAATGCATGACTATCTTAGACTTTTCAAACTCAAAAAGACTCAGACATCGAGTATAATGCATGCAGCGCCACCAGAACAGCATGATACTTTCCAGCAAATTCCACAAACCGAGTTAGCTGGTCTTGTTGCATGGGTTCAGCTTGCAGAAATTGTTGCTAAAAACGTAAAATTTGATGGACCAAAGTTTATTTGGAGCTATGAATTTGCTATAGTTTTTTGATTCATGAAAATGATTCCATATTTTAATTAGCGTAAAGTTTGCCAGATGAACATTAGTTCTTCTTAGTTACCTTGATCCATTCTGTGGAAAAAATTTCTTACAGCAATATCATTCAGGACCAGAATGCTCGTCTCCAATTCACAGATAATAATTCATGGTCATGTGTAGAAACAACAGTAAGTCTAGTGACTTCTGCGATTCCCCTTGTTTTGAAGGGAGCACTGTTTCGTTTTTTGGCTTCTATTGCAATGGACGAACACGGTGCTCTGAAAATTTGGGCAACGTTGATATCACTCTCTGTTTTGACTAAAACAAGTTCTGGAAAACTTGTAGGTATACAGGTATATTTATATTTTTAAAAAGGTTCATTACAGTAGTTGTTCAAATTTTCTAATCTGAATACATCGTTTTGACTCTATGAATATTTCTGTTAATATTGATACATGAATATTTAAAATCATTACTAATGAAATTTGTAAAGGATGAATTAGAAATACGAGAATGTGCGCTCAAGTGCTACGATTCATCTATTGGTTTCTTGCACCTCTTGAAAACTTTGTTTCTGCATACAAAAAATATCGATAAAAGATATTTGCTCCATTATCTTCAGTTTATAGTCAAATCCATTGTCTGTCAATTTGCTGATCGTTCATATGAAAATGTCGCACAAATGGTTTGTTTTTTGTCTTTGGATGAAGTGTCCATAATATTATTTTTCTGTTTTTTATTGAATTTTTCTTATTAGTTGTCAATAGCTCCATTAAGCTGTGGTCGAAGATTTTATTTTAATTCTATTTTAATAGTCTAAAATATCTTAAGGCTTTCATTTATCTTAACTTTCATTTTCAGTGGCATTTGTGCTCTGCAGCATGTGATGCTTTGTGCAGTTTCCTTTATCGTTATGCAATTACATCGGAATCAATTGCGAATGCAGAACCGCAAATTGTTATCCTTACGCAAATTTTAAACGATTCTCCTGTATTTCGATCGGTTAGAAGCTTTTATTTTCCATGATTATCATTGTAAATTTGATCTTTACAGCAATTCTTTTAGTAAATTAGTTGTACTGAAAGTCATGCATATTTCTAGTTCTTTACTTCCTGGAATTACAATGAACGATACACTTAAATGTGCTACATTTTCACAATTAACGTTCACATATTAGATCGTGTTATGGATGTAATATTTTTTTTTTATTTTATTGAAATTATTAAATACATATCACAGCTTTCCAGCTGGGTACAGTGTTGTGTGATGGCGCAAAACATTTGCAAAATTTTTCTCCTCGTTCAGTGGACCGCGAAGCAGCTGTATTATCAGTATTGCGTCTATTGAATGTTTGTGTGTCGTTACATGCACCCTTAATGGACGCAGTTCGTTCCACAAATTCCAGTATAATAATTGCATCATTGGATTCACTTTTCTTATCATCAGTAGAAAGTAGTGGGAGAACAACATATATTACAGTTATCGCCTCATATTTGATACAGGTATTGTCCATCTTTTACTAGAATTCACTATAGATATGTTATGGCAGCGAAATGGGGATTACTTTTATCGCAGTTGGAAGGTGTTCTATACCAATTCTCTTTTCCAGTCTACAAAGCTAATAAATATTTTCAGGCTTTTAATGTAAAGATGTAGCGCAGATTATAGATTTGGGTGAGCGTTAATGTGTTGACATTCAATTCATAGATTTTTCATTTCTTTTCGAATTGTCACAGACTTATTCAGAGAATTTCAGTTATTTATAGATACTAATATATTTAGCAAGTAATAGAAAAATTTTTATATTTCATATTAATTTGAAATTATTTCATACCATAAATTGCCGCTTCTAGTTTGTTAATTTCAGTCCGAACTCATTCCTAAGCATGTGTATCACGTAGTATCAATCCTGCGAGAACTTTGTTGTTGTCAACCTTCTATACAACACCATCTTGTACAAGCTCTTTCTCCACTTGCTTCAGAATTAATTGAAAGTTTTGCGCGATTGACTTCTGTTAAAATTACGGTATTTGAGGCTTCTGCTCTTGATTCGCCTATTTATCATGGTTTGATTTCTTACGATTTATACCTTGAAATCTACTTTTCTGGTCGATAATTCACGAATATGAAGATGCTGTTATAATTTCTGTGTTAAAAACTATTAAAAAATTTTATATTGTTGGATTAGTTTTCTTTAATGAATCTTTCTAGGAATTGATGATTTATCAGTAGCGAGAATACGTGGTGAAACAGCACGTTTATTCATTGAAATGTGTTCATCGAGTATTGAGAATAATCCAAGCACTACCAATTTAGTTTACCTTTTCTGTGGTTTCAAAATGCCTGATTTGATAAATTCCGTAATTGAGCCTCCAGGCAAGTCATGGTTTTATAGATATATTCATAAATACTATTTGTAAGATCTTCATGAGAACTAAGGGCATAAGTTCGATAAAAATTTTGATGTATAATGTATTTTTTGCATGAGAAATTTCAAGTTTCGGAAAAATTAAGTTTTAGATATAGAATAACGCTTTTTTTTAAAAGCATAAAGTCCTATTTACAATCACATTTGAATGAAGATTATTAAAATAGTGAATGAATTTGTATCATATTATTAAGTGTAAAAAAAAAAAAAAAAAAAAAAAACTTCTCAACAGAATTTCAGCAGTTTAAGCAGAATATTTTTGAAAAAAAAAAAAAAAAAGAAAACGAATATAGTCGAGATTAGACAATAATTCTTGCACATGATCATGATCACTGATATCATATGTCTGCAGAATATTGTCACTGGAAAGTGACAGCTTCCTCATCTCTCTCTCCTCTCTTCTTTTCGTCATCAGTGAAATCAGATGAAACTTTCAGTAGTTAGAGAATTATTTCTAAGGAATATCATTTTTCATTTTCTTTCAATACCTGTTTAACTGATCTATTTACTAACATATGATAAATTAACGTAAGTAACGAACTTGAAATGTAAATAACGAATTTTAGGAGTGAATGGTACCGCAATGACTTTTTTGCACAGCCTGATTGATTTACTGATGGAAATGACAACTTCTAAAGCTCCATTTGCCCTTCCATTTGCTGGACTTTTTGAACCAACACTTCGATTCATGGTAAGCTATTGTTTTATTTTACTGTGGTAAATATTAAAGTAAAAAAGTTCCTTTCGATTGTTAAAAATTTCAGCTTAATTTTTTTTTTTTTTTTTTTTTTTTGTATATTTAATTTTCAGCGATGTACTCAGATTTTAGATCAGTTTCAGAATTCTCTCATTTTCAATTATTTCGAATGAAACGTTTTCGTTTTTTTTTTTTTTTTTATTTTGTTTTTTTTATTTTCGCGTATTTTAGCATTTTCTAATGAATATGGTGTTTACGAAACGGTTATATTTAAATCATTTTCTTGCAGTTGCGGCTCATATCAATAAACTCTGGTTGTTCAGCTGTTATCCTTAGGTTTTTTCGCTCAAATCACGATCTTATTTATCGCTTAGCATCTTCTCCACTGCTTTTGGATATAAAAGCGCATAGTGATAGAGAGGAAGATTTGGTATTAAAGAATTTAAAAATCACTATTCAAGGGCTTATGCTACATTTAAGTGCTATTGAATTATCTTCTCTCTTACAAAATCGACACTATAGGTTTGTTTTTGTTTCTAACGCTAGGTAAGTAAAGATTTTTAAACTTGCACGATGCTATTTTGAGTTCCTTGCAAGTTAAATAATCAAATAGTCAATAAAGTTTGATTATTCTGAAAACTTAACAAATCCTAGATCTCTATTGATAGATCAAGTTTAATGAAACAAATTTTATCAAGATTGATCATTTTAATATTACTAAGGATAGATCTTCTTATTATACTTGATATGCAGCTGCTAAGCTGAGTTCATGGATTAATAGTTTCGTCAATTTAGTGAAAATGTGAAAATTGCAATTCATATACTTATTATGTAGTTATGAGCCCAAAGATTCGAATCAGTTTTTGTTCTAGTCATCCAGAGCGTTATTTTCATCTGATGCTGTCGCAGAGAGATGAGATAATGGAAGAACAAGGTTCAACAGTTGAGTCCGTATTAGGACAAGTTAGTCTCAACTACAGTCCAAATGAACAAAGGAATGAAGAAGGTCAGATGTGGGAGATTTTTTTTCTTAGAAATTTCAATCTCAGACATAACTTAAATCGTTGAATTTTTATTTAACATACTGATTACAGATTGTGCTACAAGTATATTTAGAAGCAGATTCTTTTTTTCGGATTTTCTGAAGTTTTTCGAAATTCAGTGAGGAGTTTATCTGCTCTCCAAGTTTGAAAGATTTTTAAAAAATAATTCCAAGTTTTTATCTTCTAGAATGGCCTTTTTTATGGAAATTATTAAGAACAAAAGCTGATTTTAATGAAATGGTGATTCCGGAAATGGAATTGCTTAATACAAAAAAATTGCAACGAGTGAGCCATTTTTTTTGATATAATATTTGTTTTTCTTTTTTTTTTTTTTTTTTTTTTTTGAATTTAGTCGTGAAATTGAAATTGAGAAATCTGCTTATTAAAATGAACAAAGAAAAAGAAAAAGCGCCTATCAAAAAAAACGAAGAGAAGGCGAGGAAAACCCTGGAGTCTAGAGTGATGGCGTTGAGTAATTTTCAGGGAATTTTACAAACCAAATGGATGAAATTAAATACGATGTTATCTTAGAAAATATGTCGTATATTTTCCAGATCTTGTCGTTGTGTTTACGTCCCACGTCTGCAAATGTTCAGCAGTGTGATATCGAGCATTTAAACTGGCTGCTTTGCAGAGAATTTAGTATGGTTGTTAATGAAATGCAACCCAAATTCAGTTTGGGAATCGCGCAGGTATTTTACGCTATACATCCACTGTTGTTTGCCTTCAAATCAAAAAGATTTAATATAAATATATATAATCCCTGTAAAAAGAGACTGTTCTTTAGTTTTGAAAATTTTCGTTTCTATTGCTTCTTTATTTATAGGATACGAAACAGTTGCTTCAGTACTGCACAACTTATAACCTTATGAAAAATGCAGAAGCATCACTGCGACAACTTCTTTCTGGTTGGCTATCGTTTGTGAATGTTCTGGCTATATTCTCTCCGGTTCCATTTCTTGCTCTTGGTAAATGTTTTCATTTATAATTCATGTTGTCTTGTTGAAGTTAGAGTTTTTATATCAGCACTTCTAATTTCATAAAGCGAAAGATATTCAGGTAGAATTTTTTAGACCGTTTATACCATTCTGTATGAATTATTTTCAGACGTTCAGTATCAATACCTCTCAGATGCATTATATCTTTTGCTAAACTATGCTTCGGATACATATATGGATGCGAAACTTTCTTCAGCAGTTTCACATTGTCTTCTGAGGTTGGCATACATGTTTTGATATTATCCGTATTTCAAATATAGAAGCTTAATGAAATTCACAGTTAGTCACATATTTTTTTAAATTTGTTAGTTTACAAATTTTTCTTTAGATTGACGGCTTCGATCTGTATACTGCTAAAAAGTTTGAAAAAAGAAGTTGCTGCATTTAGAATTGCCATTACTGATGTTGCTGATGTTTTGATCCGATTTTTGATACAACCCGGTAAATTTATTGATTTCTTTTGTGCTTTTCCGATACATGAGATTTTTACTTGTTTTCTTTGACTCTAGCTATACTTAACTACATGTTACAGATTTCAAAAAAATTTTTAACTTTAAAAAGTTTTCCAGGTAAACGATCGCTGCAAACGAAATTGGATTTATATGTTTGCATTTCACTTATCTTAAATTATTCAGTTGAAACATTTGTTTCGAAAAGTATAGAATATCAGGATGCTTCTCATTTTGGTGATGACTTTCGATTTGATTTAACAGCCCTTGCGATTGCACAACAGGATCTTTTGCGAAACGTATTTATAAAATATGGACATGAACTAATTTCGCTGCTGTCCAAGGATATTTGCGACTCACCATCAGGGCTCAGAGTAAGTTATTTGCATCTTTGATTGAATCTTCCAACTTTTCTTTGCATTGAAATATAGGATTAGCGTTATTTGTGTGAATATTTGTTATGCTTAAAAAAAATTGTCTCATTAAATTATTGATAATGAACTTAGGTAATTCTATTGATGTTACCTTCCCAAATAATATGTCAATTATTTTGCTTACATAACTATTCCAACACTTTCGGTTATCTACTTTTTCATTCAGATGGGTGCAATTGCAAGATCAGCTTAATTCTTTTAAGATATAAGAAAGTTAATGATATAATGTTTTCATCATTTTTCTGAGTGGCAATCAAATTAGAAGTGATTTTTCTTATTTTTCCGTTTTCTTATTGTTTCTTTTTTTTCTTTTATAAAATGTTGGTTCCTTCGGCTTCTTAACATTAGTATTAGATTTTACAGTTATAGTTTAAGCTAATGGAACTTTATTATACCAGAAGAAATAAACCTTGTTGGTCGAATACTATAAGCTTTAACAATTAAATCATTTACGTCATCTCGTAAAATAATAGGTTTTTATCAGTAAGTAGTGCTTCTGGACTTTGTATTCGAATTCATTGAACATATTCTTTATTATCATTTTCTGTTTGTGTGTCCACACCAACATATACATTCTTTTTTTGCATAAACCTTGATAGCGGACGTTTGTCCTTGAGCAGTTCTAATATTATTCAGAGAAATAAAGAAGCATTTTCCTAGAGCATAGTTAAACGAAGAGGGATGACTGAAATCGAAGATTCAATTTCTTACCTCAGATTACAGAATTCCCAAAGTAACATAATGATTTAGTGGGCAGTCTGATATTAAATTTAATTGTTTGCACCATCAAAACTTTCAGTTTCATAGTTTTATTCGGGCTGACTCTTTTGTTTTCTTCGGCATGTACATTCGATCCGGCAATTAATAAATGTAATTATGAGATCGTTTTGGATAATCTTGATTACTTTTATTTATTGCAATTGATATAGTTTAATATTAAAGATCTCTTCATCATTCCTAAGATTGAAAAATGACAAAGATAAATTCTTAATGCAATTAAATTGCTTTAGTTTGCATGAGTTTCGTATGAAGAAATTGATAAAGAATGATACGAGGAAGCGAACAATGAAGTAGCCGAAAAATATAAAGACCGAGAAAATGTTTTTTGAAAATTTGATAGTTGTGATTGATTTTCAGTTTTCTGGCATTCAATTCCCTTTTTCTTTCAGAGAATATTCCATAACGAAAGAATTTAATTTCTTTCTAGAAATCTTAGATATAAGAAGTTGATACCATCATCATTTCAACCTATCGATCTGAAACACTTGTTGATATTCAAACACTGCTGTTCGTTTGATCACTCTTAGAAAGCATAGAATTTCATTCTTTTTCTGGTGGGCGGAATACTGGATTTCTTTTTTCTTCTCTCCATATCTAATCTAATCTATAACAAACATTCAAAACGTTTTGCTGGAATTTCCGAAAATTTTTGAGGTGTTTAAATAATTCTTAAAAATTTCAGGTCATTTGCAAACGGTAAGTTTTACCGCCTAACTTCGTATCTCCAACACCAGTTGTAATTATAAAATAAATGAGATCTGAGCCTGCGGCAAATAAAATTGAACTATCACACATCCACTAGTTACCAAACCGATCACTGCCATTACGATAATCATTACTGGTGTACTGAGCAAGTGATCTATCAATCGTAGCCTATAGTTTGAGTATAATAATAAATGAAATAAATTTTCTATTAGGTATTTTAGTTTTACTGCGATTTAAGCATCAAGTAATTGTCAAGTAATGTAATATTCACACATTTAGTTTGTGGCATTATTTTGTCTCACACAAATATTGCGTGAAGATGCAGTGGGATCTCAGTCGTTGGCATTTGAATTCCTTCGTACTGGCATGTTACGATATGTTTTGGAGTCAGTAGCAAATGTTAATTTAAGTGGATCCGAGATTAGTGATATCCGTTGTTTGGAACATTGTAATGTTGTATTGGTAGGTTTGGCAAACTTTTCGAAATTATTGATCAAGTTCAGTACATTTTTTATTTTCTATCAAAAAACAAATTTTTTTTCTCTATTTTACAAGACCGAACAGGGGTCCAGAATTTTTTATACACACTAGGTAATATGAGAATTTTTGCTTTACGATTTTGTTCAGTAATGAGTGGAAAGATTAACGGTTGAACAGTTTAAAAAAAGATATAATGTGGTTTTTAGGAAGTGATTTATGTTGATTTATGTATTACTTTGTTTTTATGAAGAAACTTCTAAAATTTGTTAAATTGCCATTCGGTTATACTAATCCAATAAGAGATTTGTAGATTTTGTTCATTCAACTCGGACTTACCAGTTGTGGTTGGAATGGCCTGTATGATGTTAACGCTTTGCAAGTATTAGCAAACATTCCTCTGTGGTCAAATCCACCGAAAGATGTATTTCTTGCACCTAATTTTGACTTAAAGTAAGTTTTTTGTTTATGATTGTTAGTTATATAAATGTATTATCTAAAACTTTAATTATATTATATTTTCAAATGTGCCTATTTATGAAATTCATAATTTACGTAAATTTGAATTATTTCACTGAGACTCAGTAAATGAGTGTTGATGTGGAATTGTAGGATTCGCAGCGTCCCTTCAATGTACATGAATTATATTACAAACGTAGTGTATCTTTGTATCGCGTTGTGTTCGAATTCTCATTGGAAAAGGATCTCAATTCAGGTAAACATTTAATATCATTTGAAATTTGTACTTACTTAATATCATTTGAAATTTGTTTAAATATGGAAAAAAAAGTTAAGAAATAACCGAACTCCTTGAAAAAAGTAAGTAATTGAAATACTTTAATTGAATTGAAAGAGTGAATTGTACAAATTGCAAACTAAGCTAAACTCTGAAATGCTGTGATATGTTATACTTGATCATCTTCTGTTTTTACAGATTCTTGGGTTGTTATCATGCAGCGCTGATGTGTTGAATCATTTGATGCGAACTAATAGACAATATTCATTTCTTGAGAAATGTGGCATGCTTATTGCGCATATCCACCACTTTGGTATGAGTCATTCACATTTCTGAGCTTTTGAAAAAGTCTTATAATAATTGAAATGAAAGACTTTTCTTCAGTCTTTTTTTTTTTTTTTTTGCAGCATCAGAATCTTGGAACTCAATCAGATTTTTGTTTAAGAGAGCATTTTTGCTTGTTTTTAAAAGCTTAAGTTCTCTCCATTATGAAATGAAGGATTTGTTGTATAACTTTCGAGATTATAAGAAACGATTTTTCGTCTCTTTTTGCATATGAATTCTTTTTTTCTTTTCAGATATCTCAGCTCAGCCGTTTATTGAGAAATCAAGTTGTTTAAATGCTTTAAGAAAGTTGTCTGGTAAGATAGTATCTTCTTCAGCTCCTTTGAAAGCTTCTTTCAACACTCCACGACATCTCTTCAATAATTCCAGTTACATTATTAGTTGATATTTTAAACATGTTCTTATTGATGTAACTTTATTTAAAAAGCTGGAGCATATCATGTCACTCGAAAGCCTTTTTTACAATGGTAATTTTCTGTAGAATATATTGATTGGGGACACTTTGCCAGGACATCCTGCAGTAGTTACCAAAATACTCAGCAGTTTAAAACCATTTGGGTATTGCTCTTTCAAGTTGGGAAAATTAAGATGGTAAAATTTCCAAGGAATTATCGAAATCTAGAATAGTTATAGAATCACTGGAAATCTAAATTATCTATCTCGCTGTTTTTTGTTTTTTTTTGTTTTTTTTTTTGTTTTGTTTTTTGTTTTTTTTTTTTTTTGTTTTTGTTTTTGTATATCCTGTGATTCTTTGTTTTAGAAGGAATAAATTACTTATAAATGATATGTTATTGGAAGTTATTTCAAGCTTAAGTTACAATGTTCTTCCTGAAATTTGATTGTGTGCTTGGTTTGCAGCTTTTTAAATTCAAGATTCATGACTTCGGCTGGATTTTTTTTTTTTTTTTCTTTAATAATTGCGAAAAATTCAGCAATTTATGTTTTTGGATGTTCAAGAATGCTGACCTTTTATGTTTTCCGCAAGAGTGATGAAATTATACCTTCGAAGTTATCTGTTAATGTGAGACCTCTTATCCAACCGTATCAACGCTAAAAGAGACTGAAAATCTGCAAATCGCATACTATTTTACTAGTGATCGATATAATTCAAATAAAATGCCTTGTACATACAAGAAGGTTGTAAATGGAGTTATAGTTCATTTCACAATATTATTACTCCATATACTATTAACTAGCATCCATTGCAATACAACAAAATTTAGAGCAAGATGAAGAATGAGTTAATACGCAATTAAGAGCGAACGAATTTATGGTTACATATTTGCTTTGGACGATGTTAATGTTAACTGAGGTCAATACATGTCATTTCGCAGTGATAGAAAGTATAAATAAATGCATAAAAGTTGTTGTGAAATGCATTATGACCGATTATTTTGAAGCATTACCAATGACAAGAAATCAAAAAATTTCATTCTTGTTAGCGATCATGTAGTTACTGATTCACTTTTTGAGATTCGCAAAAACATAATCTTGAAATGATTATGTTTTTATTCTTATAGATAAGAGACCTAATTACGAATAATCTTAAGGAATACGAAAAATATTCTGTAACTCCATGTTCCCCAACTCTACAATTCATGAAAATCTAAGCCTTGAATCAAAGCCGCAGATCTACTCGAATCTGGAAACATTTGGCAAAAAAGATTCGAAAGAAAATAAAAAATTGATAAGCGAATTATGTCGTATTTTACACAAATAGTTCGCTATCGATAGTTCGAGTGATCAATTAAACAGTTTGAGTAAAAAGCGTCGTGAAGTTCTATAATACCAAACTATTGTAGGAATTGCTATGCTTATATTAGATTAACAAGGGAAATTTAATTAAATCATGCTGGCTGATAAAATAATAACATAATTTCATACATAAATTAGCAAATCGAACTGCATTCAGTACTGTGATGCTTGCTCTAAATGTAAAAATTAAAGTATGTGTTGTACTTATCCAGTATCATGCAATAATTATAAATAGCGAAGCAAATTTTTTAAACACTTTTTCTGTTCTTATCGCTTCTTGGGTCATTTTAATGCTTGTTTATATTGTAACGTACTGTCGGAAAAATCCGAAAATAGATATAAACAAGGAGTGTTAAAGGTCATGAATTTCAAATGTACGCTAATTTCAAATGTACCGACAGGCCTATAATATTAGAGTTAACATGTTTCCCGCCGAACGCTCCAACTAAGATGTAAACAAAGTGAGATCGTGAGACGCCAAACTGGAGATCAGGAAAGAAGGCGGGATTCCGAAAAGATTTACAAGGATCGGATTTGGAGCAGAAGCATGTTTTTATACCACGATTAGTAAACGAGCGCTAGTGTTTCTACAGCAGTTTTCGACAAGGGTTTTCTACCAACAGTATTTAACAGCGACTCTAGCAATCGATTCGAATCGACAAAACAATCAACAACAGGGACCAGAATTATTCTGTTCTACGAGCAACGAAGGAAAGAAATGCAGTGATTAGTCACTTGGATACTTTCGAATAGCTGTTCGTAATTGTTTCCCTTTTAATAATTACCTTTTTCTAACAGGAATTGTCATATTCGCAAAAATTATTTTCACGACACGTAGTACTTCTTACTAGAGTATAAGTGCAATCACAGAAATTGTTGAGATACTGATTGTCAAACAATTTCTTATAATTATTCACTAATTAAGTTGCCAGTGGTCTAGATCACTGATAGATGGCGATTCTAGGACAGTTTAAAGTTCTTAGCGAGATGTTTTTTCATTAGTATTCTCCTTGAAGAATTTTCAATGTAGCGACAGATCGGGTGAAATTTTTGAGGCATGATAATCATTTTTCGCATCACAAATTTAAGTAATTTACGAAATCTCAAGTACAAAAAATGTGATAATAGAATAATAAAACTGTAAATACTTGATATATATGTTCATGTGTTGGAAATTTGTTCTCCAATTTCTAGATTAAAAAAAAAAAAAAACAAAAATTCCCCTTATTTCGTTTGCACCAAGTGGACGGAATGTTAAAAAATTGAAATGCACTAATGTATAATATGATAACAAATTTTGTCCATATAAAATCAGTTATTGAATTGAAGAATGACCATCAAATGTAAATTCAAATTTCAAGGAACTTCACTTTTCTATCCATACTGAAATTTACACAAATTACCGGACTACTTAAAAGTTATTAGCAATTTGTATTAATTAGTTTACATATTAAGGAATAAAAAATACGAAGCAATATTTCAATTAAATCGGAAGATATTATTGGTCCACGATATGAAACATCATTTAAACTTTTCATTTCTTTGAAGTGAGCTGATAGGTCATAAACGAACTGAACGAATATCAAGTCATTAAAAGAATCAAAAAAAAAAAAAAAAAAAAAAAAAAAAAAAAAAAAAAAAAAAAACAAAAAAAAAAAAAACGAAGGTAATCCGTTGTTGTGATTCTTAATTTTGTCGTGGATTTATGTTAATGCTTTTTGATGAGGTAAATAATGATAACACCAATGTGATTCATTCCGGGAGACACTTCTTCAATTATGTTGGATAGTTCTTGAATTATTTCGTTGTATCAAGTAAGCAAATCGCCTGATCTGTCTGAGAATCAATCTGCAATCGTCTGATTAGTGATTTTAATCGACTGAAACAAAGACCATAATTATCGTTTAATTTAATCTTTAATTTTTTCAAACCGCAAACTTGGTATCTTTCTTTTTCTTCGAAATATTTTGTTTGAACTGTTTTTTGAACTTTCTTGTCGTCCTAGACATTATGGCTCTTGAATGCTTATTAATTCTAATTTATAAAACCAATCTATGTCTGGAATGTTAATAGCATTAATAGTACGCATAGGCTTTACTGATATTGCATTATAGTTGTAAATTTCATTCGTATATCTTTTTCCAGCTATTATAGTTCTGACTTTTATACGAATAAATAGAATCCAGATATTAAATTCTCACCTTATTTAGTTGGTTAAAAAAATAATTTGTCTCCAATGAATATTTCAGATTGTTTCCAGGAACTCCTGAGACCATTTTTAGTTGGTCTTGTTTTATTGTGGGTAACAATTCCTTTTTATCCAGTTTAATTATTTGCAGTTTATTTGTTAAGTAGTTTATTGTACTGCTTCAAACAATATTCCTTTTTCCCGATTTTTACCTTGATTTCTGCTTTGGTAGCAAGACATGTTTATGATGTCGTATTCCCAAATGAAGTAATTCTCAATTCTTGTTCGTATTTTCTTGAAGGTTAGTCGATGCGCTATTGCGAACGGATATAGAATAACGCCAGAGCCATTTGTTGAGCTCCTGGGTAGTTCGGATTGACTACTTTGATTTTTTTGCGCAAAAGTAAAACTCTTGCTTTTTTGCATTCCGGTTTTGGTTATTAAGTTTGTTATTGCAGTCGAATCCAATTTTTCCTTGCTTCGATCCATGGTCTAGCATTCATGTATTTTATATGACACAGTGCAGTATTTTGAAGATCTTTGCAGTAGGAAAAAGAAAGTTTCTTCTTGTTGCAATTATTTATTGCATGTCCTGTTCGAAGATAGTTGACCATACACTAGTTTTCTCAAACTTCCATTCGGTGTTTCAGTACGGAATAAATTTGACATTCATTATCTTCATGATCCTCATTAAAAACGCACAGGGTTTTCTAGGTCCACTACCCTTTGAAATTTTCTTTGATTCTGTGGTCAATTTAAGACCACTTCATCCGGACTGCTTAATTGCGGCTAAGAAGCTTCTCCCTTTATGTATCATGAGTCCATTTGGATTTGATTTCGATTAATTTTTTGCTCCAACTAGGAACTTGGCTTCTAATCACTTCTTTTCTTAGAACTAGTTCTACCAAATATTCTCAGAGCTTTTAAGCAGATCATATTTATCACTGTTTTTGTTGAAATAATCTGTCCAAAATTCAGATTAGTAATTTACTTTCGATAGTATTCTCGATACTAGAATGCTCCAGATTCTCGCCTATAGCTACTAACTATCGAAGTATTCTTTCGGTTGCCTCAACATTGCTTTCCATTCTTTATCGTTTCCTCTAATAGATTGTAATTCATTATAATGTGACTATTCTGGATGGGCAACCTGCCAAATTTGTCAAGTAGAACCTTACTAGAAAAATCTTAATACAACTTCTTGATATCTTTTTGATTAAATCATTCAAAGCTGTCAAACAAGGTGACGGTAAATCAACTGATTCTCTTAATGGAGCGGATGGATTGTCTTTGCCACAATGACAAACAACATAATGTTGCGGAAAAGTACCATATTTTTTAATTGGTTTGTAGTCTAGTTGAATTAGAGACTGCTCCTTGCTGTTGTGACTTCACTAGGTCAACAATAGCCCTTATTGGATTTATAATATTATACGCAATATCGCACCTATATAATAGTAAAAATTAAATGAAGAAGACACTATAAATAATCAAGGATATTAAAGACCGTTTGAATGCTTATTACGTTTCGTACTTTTCTTTTGCGACCGCCGTTCTCTTCCCGTTCCATTACTGCTGTTGCTCTCGCTTAATTGTTGCTTGTGCTGTTGAAACCATTTTCGAAGTTGAATTGGAACTGAATTGCCGCTCATACTGATGTTGAAGATACTGCTTGAAGACATCGACAATATTGACTCGAAAAGCTCCTTTTTATGTAGATAATCTTTAGTTGACGAGCGAAGATTTACAACACATTAATTATACAAAAAGTTGGTATCGGGACAAGGAGCAAAGGATAACAGATGCTTAAAACATTTTAAACAAGAAGTTTCAACCACAAGTTTCAGCCCTTACAACATTCCGTCATTTAATATGATTTACAATCTTTCAAACAAAGCACAAAAGCATTAGAAGTAACATTCCAGAGAAGTAACATGATTTACTTAAGACAGTGCACACATAAGTATTGATCTTTACAACATTCTAGACAATTAACATGTTTTACAACCTTTTAGACAGTCCACATGAGCTCTATTAACGAATTGAATAATGCGAAAATGAAGACTATTATGTCGTGATATAGAAAAATGACTCACATGCCTAAGAAACGTTACAAATTTCTACTATAAACAATGTCGGGATATTGATTTTAGTATCGCGAAACTTGAATGGTAGAAATATGGAGTGTTCCACGACACTAAGATATTTGAGCAGTAGTTCAGTAAATCTGTGAACACAATAGAAAAAAAAAAAAGTAAAAATGAGAAGAGGAGAGATTCATCGTAGATCCAATTGAATCGGTTGATAGAAAAAAGGTAATAATGATCCTCGGATAATCGGCTGCCGGCTACTTCGCCTTAGTCCACGTCCTGGCGCTGTCTGGTATCATCAATCCAGGATGAAGTTTCAACAATCAAGGAAGGCGCCGGCTTTGATTATTTCATCATTTACTGCCGATGGTGGGGTCTTAGCCTTTAGACTTAGGTAATTAATTGCACATGTGATCAATCATTAGACTTACAAAGTTGAATTAAGACATAATTAATCAAATTTAAACAATATGAAAGTTTCAAATAGTTTCGAAATTATGTTTGGACTTTATCCTTATAACGCTGTTATATGTTTAAAAAATCATATAATGTCTTAACATTTTTAACTGACATCTATTACACATCAAATTCTTACGAAATAAAATAAGAAAAAGAAAGATAAAAATATGTTAACATTAATATAAATCCTTTTCGGTTATTCCGACAGTATGTGGTTAGTCGTTTGAATGCTCACTACGTTGTCATACTTTCCTTTTGTACTGTCGTTCTCTTTCTGTTTCACCACTGCTGTCCTGGAACGTGGTATGTGTGGATAAGGTGTTTCACGACACTAAGTAATAGGAGTATTTTATTACGTTTAATATAAAGCGTGAGGAATCGTCCAGACGCGGCATACAATAAGTAACGAATGAAAAAAAATATATATATACCGTAATAATATGAAAAAAGGTGGTGGTGGTGGTAGCAGCTCGCCGTCCTGGTAGGGTGAAAGGGAGTAAAATCAAACGAATGAATCTTGAATCGTTTAATGCCGCTTATATACCATTTTTGTCCATCCATGGTGCTGTCTGGGTGTCTGGAATCCGAGACGGGGTCGCATTAATCAAGCGGGCACCATCCTTGATAATTATTTGATCTGTCGCCGTTAATGTGTTTGGTCCTGACACTGCGTGGTAAAAATTCCATAGCGGAAGTCATTTACATTTGCAAAAAAAAGTTTTAAGATATCATCAATAAAAATCAAATAGTTTAGAGTTTCAAATAATGTCGAAATCACATTTGAGTTTTAGTCCTTACAACAGTGTGATCAAACATTTCTTAACAATTTGAACTGATATTTACTATATTTTTTTATGTAATAAAATGAGATAGAATTATACTAATATGAATCACCTTTTCTTCGGTTTTCCGACAACTGCTAATGTTCCTGCTGAATTCTTGCCTGTATCTTTGTGAGTACAATGAATGTAATGTGGGGAACTAAAGTTAGGCCTTCCAACCATCTGGTATGTTTTTTCTATCTGCTGAACCTCGCTGCTCACAATGTATTGAATAAATGCATTGCTGACTTTCTACGATCTGCTTTTAAATAATGCTATATATATGAAAGAATTTATTATATCGTATCGTCTACCAGCTCTTCCATTTCTGCTTTTTCGTTAGCGATATCCACCAATGAAATCTAGTGGATGCTTCTTTATATTTGCTGAATAATCAACAACAATATTTCGATCTTTTCAAGATACCATGGAAACAGCAGGATGTTCAATATTCAAACCCACAATGAGAAATTGGCTTTCGTAAGTCATTGGTCGCAGTTCGTCTCAAATGAATTGAATAATTCAGTCTTCCCATTTTAATTTTCGTTTTATTGACGATATTCTCAAATGTATGACGTTTGTTTCGCACTGCTACTGACATTGCAGTTGTTGCTTTTAAATCCTGCGTAATAATTGTTCTCGTGCTTCGATATATTTCATATGTGTGAAAATTATGCTGATATTCAAGCATTGAATCGTACAGCCTCCAGCGGTTTACCAGTATAGTTCAGTTGCTTATTCAACTCGACCAAATCTTTCTCGACGCGACTACCATTATCTGAATTTTCGGACTCATCACCATACATAGCTACGTAATTACAACGACCACGTTTGGCCATACGTGTAGCTATCATCATAGGAGACGAGCGCGACACAGCCATATTCACAATTTGAAATTGTATGCAAACGTATGCACGATACCTCGACAGGAAATACTTGCAATAATCATCAGAGTAAGGGCTGCTCAATTCGTAATAAAACAATTAAATCTCGAAAATGTACGAACAATTTTAGGCTGGATTTTCAACATTCGGTACAAAGTTATTCCCGACTATTACCAACATTTGTATCGTTTCGTTATATACCAAGTAGAAATAACCCAATTGATGAGGCAACAAAGGACTTTCACCTGAAAAACTGAAAAATTATGAACTATGGTGGAAAGGACCAACATAGTTAAATGTCGAAGAATCAAATCAGTCAATTCATGAATTGATGAATATCGATCATACACCGATAATTGGATAGGAATGTTATCTGAATATTGGGATAGAAAATTTGAAGGTGTGTCTATCATTATTGGAGCAGTAACCGCTGGAAGCTTCTTTTTATATTGATAATCCTCGATCTCAAAGAAGACAGTAATTTATAATGTTTTTATATAAAGGGTTTGGTTATCAGCACAAAAGATAAAAGATAGACAATGCTTACAATTTTAGATTATGCATACAAGCTTTAGTCCTTATGAAATTCCAGATAATTAATATGATTTGCAATAGTTAGACAATGCATAGAAGCTTTAGTAGTAATAAATCCTATAACAAAAACATTTATATGCAGAAAATCTATTTGAAAAAGAAATGTGCACCAAAACAGGATAAGTTGTGAAGTTATTTAAACAGAAAATCGCTGCAGAAGAACATGAAAGCACAAATGTTCGTAAATTGCAGGTTTCAAGTTATAAAGAAGGATAAGCGTTTGAAGAAAAATGAAAGATCATATGCATAACTACTTGCTTTGCTTCCTTGGGTTTGTAGGCATACACATCAAATTAATCAGAGCGTTTCAGCAAGAAAACATGTTTATTCTCACGGCGTTTTGATACATTTCAAACATCAAAGCATAGCTTGATGTGTATGCCTGCAGACCAAAGAAACAAGGGAAGTAGTTATATCATGTGACATTTATATCAATTTTCTCTCTAATACCTCCTTGTAATTCCGACTGTGATGCAATGGTAACGACAAACTCCGAATTTGATTGAAGACAGAAAAGAAGCTTTGAGGCGTACACTCCTTAACATCATATTCTTATTCGTGTGATCTAAACATAAGATTATCGATCGACAGGATTAATTATCAATGAAAACAGTAAAGAGGGGGGAAGCGTGAGGGAAGGGGAGAAGGGAGAGAGGAGAAGAATGATGTCCTACTAATTAGACAGTGCTGAAATATCAAACTACTTGCAGCTCACCCAGACAAATTTGAACTGAAGAAACCATATTTTTCTTTCAACTATAAAATTCGGTCTTTGATAATTTATACAGCATAATTCCTTGTTTATTCAACATAATCTAATTAAAGTGATTGCTCTATTCATAAAATCATTACTCGTTTGCTATCCTCAACATTATTGCTAATATCATTAGTGGATTAAGATTCTCAAAAGGATCACGGATGTAAATCATAGCATTTACTCAAATGGCATAAACAGCGAAAGTTGCTCTGATTGCCAGATTAAATAGGCCATTGTGATTATTCTCCTTGCACATCTTATTTATTTTACGACGAAACATTTTTCAGATATCTGCCCATCAATTCAGTATAGGAATAGCAACAACTGGATGCCTTTTTCTCAATGTTGCGTAACAGGAGAGTGATATTCTTTCCAATTCCAATTTTAATTTCCCAACGACCTTCATCTTCCTTCTCTGTTTATTTCATAAAAATATGCCACAAAATGTTACTCTGTTAGAATATGAAAATTGATTCAATGATTACATGAGTCATTTTTCGGTGTATGATCCATTAAAACTTCTTCCCTCCCCTCCATTTACATTTAGACCAGACTAAACTGCTTGTGTTAAATCTGATGACAAGATAGACTGAATATAATAATTCATCTTGTTTGTTCTTCTGGAAATGAATGATTTTTGCAGAGAAAAGGACATTCCTCTTCTTGCAACAAGTGCGTCGCCCACTCTTGCAGCGAACCACGACACAAAATGTTATGCAAACGATGAAACAAACCCAAAAGTAATGAACCGTAACCATAAACACATGGCTGTCCAGCTTCATATGAAATGGATGAGATGAAATGCACGTAGTGTTTTCACAGTAACCTTTTCGCAACCAATCGTGGCATTCGAAAATTTGAAATCAAAACATGGGTCCTACAACGATAGTCTTGTTTTGTGAGAAGAGGAATGTTCTGTGCGTATTCGCATGGTTAGCTTCGCAGATTCTGAGACGGTTGTGCGAACTGTTCAGGCGAGAGAGTGTAATATATGTGTGGAATGCAAGTCACCGTGATGAGAGGGTGTTTTATGCATTGTTGCTGAGTGGAAGGTGGGTGGATGCGTTGTTCGTTGAACCTCGGGTACCCATTTATCCATCCCCGTCTATTTCCTTTTAGATTATCGATTCATGAATGCTCTTGTTGCAAAAGACTATATGCTTTTGCTATCCTGCATCCGTGAGCCTGCGGTGTTCAAATTATCTCTCTCTAGTAAATCGATGTCCTTTATTTCAACTTTTACCTTTTTATTAATTTTGTAAAGGATTTGATTCAAAAGGGTTCACTGTAAAAAAGAAATGTTCAGATTAGAGTTATCTAATTTCTTGAAATGATGTGAAATTTATAGGATTTGATTTTATCGAAGATAGCATTGTTATTTGATGTATTCATTTGATTCTTTTTTTACAGAAAATGGATGTAAACAAAAATGAAATTGATATTAATGGAAACGAAAATAAAAAGGAAGAAATGATTATTTTACCAGGCACGTAGTCTCATAATTTATTAAAAGTTCGAATTATAAAAGCAGTAATTTTGAATTATAACAGCAATTATCAAGGAGTATATTTTCTCTTTTATTAGCAAATAATTTAATTACTTTTATAGTCGTTCGATCGGAGCAAATCTTTATATTTTTTTCTTTTGCCTAGTTTTTTTAGTATCTTTGTACATAATTTTACTTGATGAATATCTTGATGTATTATTAGAAAAGCGCAGTTATTTTAGCGAAACCTCCTCCGACATACCGATACAACCATGCAAACAAATTTCGCATCTGTATTAACGGTTACGAATTGGATATGTCGAAAGCCATTGATAAAGTATATAAATTTGAGCTGAAAATCTATGGCATTAAAAGTGATGGAAAAGAAAAAGAACTTCACCGCGGTCCGAAAAATGAGTATGCTTTGCTTTCATCAATGCTTGACTATGCATTCATCATATGTTAGTTTTATTTTCCAATCCATGTTTATCGTTTTTAATTTATCCATTCTCTCTCGTTCAATTTATTTCAGTGTAGCTATTGCTCTTCGCCACAGAATTCTTTGGTCTATTTATCAGCAGATGCTGAAAAGTTATGAAGATTTCTTTGGTAATGATTCCAAAAAGTATTTCTATGACTGTGGAATCAATTTCTATTCAATAAATAAACTTTTTGATCGCTCTGAGGGCGAAAAGGAACTGAAGATCAACATCGTATGTTTTTTCGATCTTTTTTAACATGTCATAGTGCTTTTCGAGAAAAATCCTAGTTAGAGCAGACTCAGTAATGACATTTTTTAGCTTTGTCGTCTCATATACTTATTCAAAAGCATGCACAGTTTTAATTGTTCAGACATTGATAATAGTTCTAGATTTTTATAGTTCAACTATTTAGGAGCTGTTTTTCGGTTTTATTTATTTTGAGAGTTCTACAACCCACATTTCTTTTTTTTTTTCATTCATTCATATTCGGATATTTTTACTGTTTCAATATATTTTTTTTCACTTTTTTAAAGATACCAATGTAGAAAAAAAGAAATAGCCTTATTTTTAAGGAATTGCTATCCCCGGAAACAAGAGACTTCTTGACTAAGCGTATTAGTGGTTTGGTTGCGCGCTTATTGCCGTGTGAAGAAATTAGCTTGCATCATACTACAGCTATTTCTGCGGGTTTGTATGTTCGAGAGAGATCACTGCAGCAATTTTTGGAAATAGCTACTTCACAAATGATGTTTCACGAGTATGTTAATTTTGTGCTCATTTCCTAACAATCATAGTCTCTCAAATGCAAAATTTAGCTCATTTGAGGTGATACATGTTGCAAAGGCTTTCATTTCTTATAGAAACGTCATGTTTTCAGACAGAATCATTTAATTTTTCACAATAAGGCATATGATATCCCTAATGAGCATGATACTGGAGTTAGTGGCGGCAAAGTTTTAATCGCAGGTATGGAGAAGAACGTACGCTTTGTTGGTAACTCATGGAAGCAAGCGGTTCCTGTTGTGCAGATTGATGGTAAAACTTTGTCTTTTAAAATAAGAAAAGTTTTCTTCAACTTTAATTGAGCTGAAGCAGTCTCATAATTTTTCTTTGGCACGAGAAAATTATTGAATAATTTTCTGCGATTTCTTCTATTCTTTAAAGGATGTGTCCTTTTAGCAAAAAAAGCAGCGTTTTTCAAAAAGCAATCCTTGGTAGAACTTGTCGGGACGTTATGCAATCGAGCACATCCGAGAATGCTTGTGGAAGATGCTAGATTGAGGGCTCGAATTGCGCGACAATTGAAGGGTATTTTTAATTACATGTTTAGTTTCTTGTTGGCCATAAATGTTAGGTATTTAGTTTCTTGTTACCTCTTGATATTCAGTTTCTTATTAAGGCTGAGTTTTTTAAAATCGCAATTTTAGATCTTGTTGTGCGTACAGTGCATTTGGAAACCCAACGATTATTTTGTATTTTTGGAATGACAACTGCAACTGCAGAAGAGTATGTTACACTGCCAGCGTTTTGATTATTTTGTTTAAATTTACGTTATATTTGCTTTAGTCTTGATTTAATTGGCAATTTCTTGACTATTTTTGGCCCGAGTTGTAAGAGAACATCATTGAGACTATTTTACGAATTTTTTTAGTTTTGTTGGGTTTTTTCTATTATAATTTTTGAAAAAATGAGAAAAAAGTCGCGGAGGGAAAAAGTGCTTACAAAAGCAGTTTTCAAAAAATTGAAAAATCGTTTATAGATTTCAAAATACTGTTGCTTATGATTTTTCTTTTTATATATTTCAGACTAGTGATTCCAGTCAACAATCAGGATACGACTGTGGCCGACTATATGTTGTACAAGTATCAACGGAGATTACGTTATCCAGGTTTGCCGTGTATAATTGAAAGACGTGTCGGTGGCGGAGACAAACATCCGCGTAACAGTTTTCATCCGATGGAATTCCTTGAAGTCGTCGAAGGACAACGTGTTGACATTAAGAAGCAGACACCGGAATTAGTGGGTATTTTACTTTTAGATTGCTTTAAGAACATACTTTTTAAATCTTTTTTACTTTCTAATTTTCAAATGCTGATATAGATATTGAGATATTGACTTTAAAAAAGATTTTTTGTAACATTTTTAGGCTGATATTTCCATTTTTCCATCACCTTTTAAGAACAACTTAACCAAAATCCATTGCTAAAATACTTCGCCCGTAATGTTAAAATGTTGTTTGTTTTGACCGAGCCTTTTCTTATAGACTAAGAATTCAGCAGTTGTTTGTTTTGTTTTGTTTTTTTTTTTTGTTTTTTTGTTCATTTTTGAAAAGCTTTCATTCACGCATTATTTTTTGTGTTTTTGAGGGAGTCTAATGATGTTGGATTTCATATATTCCCATAGGTTTTCGAATGTAAATATTTTAAAAGTTCAAGATGTAGACAGTTTGCATATAATTCTGATAAACCAAGTAATCTTTTGCCACATATTTTCAGGTTGACGAACTCATCCAAAATTGTCGTCTTTTACCCATGAACTTGAAAAATGAAAACGAATGTCGACGTCGTCGTGCACAGATAGTTGATGAAAATCCATATCTCCATAACTTGGGAGTTAGTATTGATATTACTTTTTCTTCACAAATATATTGTCACCGTTACTAAACATTCTCTCTTACTTCATTTATCTTTGACTGTTTGTTGTTTCACCATTTTGGGAGGATGATTTACCTTTTTCGAATATGAATAAAATGCAGGAATTAATATTTTAATTTTTACAGTCGTGAATTTTTTATTGAAAAGCATATGTGCGGCTATCTTTCATGGTAAATCCCAAGTGTAATTATTACACTGGCCTATAACTTTATATAATGAATGTGTCGACTTATTAATGGTTTTGTTTTATCAAATTAATTGTTGCAGATTCACATCATTAATACACCGAGGACAGGAGATGCTACTGTCCAATTCCCTCCAGCAATTGTTTATAAAAACAGCAAAGTTGAACCAAATCCAAATGGTGATCTTGATTGGCGTCTTTCAGTTCCTCGTGGCATGCCGAACAAAATATTTTTCAGACCTGCTGTTGCTCCTCGTCGATGGGTTGTTTTTATGTTTCATGACGCTGTAGACCAAATGTCTGCAGAGTTAGTTTTCAGTTTCTAATTGTGACTTGAAAGCAGTAAATAATTGAAAAATCTAACAAAAAAATTTTCGTTAGGACCGTTCTGAGATTTTTTAGCCGTTGAGTAAAATGAATTATATTTATAGCTCCAGCTTTTTATTTTCTTTAAAAAAATATCTTTGAAATTTCAGTCTCTTTATTGCTGCATTCGTCAATCGTTCTCGTGATCATGGTATACAGATGCCTAATCCATCACGTTCGGAAGAATATAACCGCACTGACATGGATTTTCTCACTGAAAAGATTGAATTTATGCGTAGGAACGGAGTAGAGTATATTTTATTCATCACACGAGACAAATATGATCCTGTGCATGGTAAACTGATTTTCTTTCTTTCTGGTATTTTAAACTTACCGGTTATCAAATAAAGTTATGATTTTATTATTTCTGATATATTATAACTTGTCAAGATCAAGACCGATGGTAAAACTATTTGAAT
The DNA here is from genome assembly GCA_000499405.2 of Onchocerca volvulus. NCBI lineage: Eukaryota > Metazoa > Nematoda > Chromadorea > Rhabditida > Onchocercidae > Onchocerca > Onchocerca volvulus. The sequence goes on along the minus strand of HG738140.1, from coordinate 9,544,878 downwards.
AAGATATTAATTTTATAAGTTTGTTTATCTTTCCTAAAGTTTATAGTTTTGTCAGTTTATTACTTAGTTTCTTACAGTATCATAAAAAGCAAGGAATGTCAGTCTACTTTGTGAGCTATAACAATATTTTTTAGATACAATGAAACTGACTGAAATTAAGTGTGGTGTTGTAACGCAGCATATTCATTCTAATACTGTCTTCAAAGCAATCAGCAACCGTGGCGCTGAAATGACACTAGACAACTTAGTCATGAAAATGAATTTGAAGCTTGGTGGTATAACTCATGCACTTAGCTCGTCTGCTGCTTTCTTGAGCAAAAATCGTCTTACCAACAACGTCATGTTTGTTTTATCAATATGATTTTTCATGTTTGAAATTGATTGAGTGTTACCAAACTTGCTTTATCATTCTCCATTAAGGGCGTGTTGGATATAGTTTAATAGATAACAATTTCGTACAGGGATCAGGAGTGGTTGCGGCATACGAGAATGTTTTTCGGCCTCAATATGTCACATGCATCACCACAATCTCTCTATGAACGACAAGCCAACATTCTGCCAAGCGAACCAACCGTCGTTGCTGTAAGATTAATTTTGTGATTTTAAAAATCTCTTGTTTGGAAATTTTTATTATCTTCATATTTGATCAATTGAAATCGTTGTTGGATTGGTTATATCATCTGTTGATTCTTGTCCGTTATACAAAAAAAAAGAAAAACAAACTAGTATTCTATGATTTTTCAGATGACATTTTCATGTGGTGAACCATTTGCAATGCAAGGTGAATACTGGATGCAAGAACCGCGCCTTCATATTGCCAAGTTTTTGAAAGAGCGCGTCGAAAAAGCAGTTAGAATGTTCAAGGATACATCTAGAGCGAAGCGTTTGCCAGAACATGTCATTGTGTTTCGTGGTGGTGTTTCGGAGGGAGAATACGCGAAAGTCAGAGTTGCTAACAAAAATTACAGTAGTTTTCAAAGTTGTTTTTGTTGTAGTGCCCATGAGCAAAACAGAAACAAATTTTTAGGAGTTTTTATTGAATAGGAATTGAATGGAGAAAATGAATAGTTTGAAATTTCTGTAATTGTCTTTAATAACGATTTTTTTTTTTTTTTTTTTTGACAATTGAGTTGCTGGAATGGTGGTGAGGGTTGTGTTCATATATGTTCTACTGTTGTATATTTTTTTTTCAATTAAATTTATTGCAGATCATAAGTGAAGAAGGAAAAGAATTCCGTGAAGCTTTTGTCGCAGCCGCTGATGGCCATATGGAACGCGTTCGTCTCACAATTGTTGTCATGCAAGCACATTCAAATTATCGCATTTATCCAGAACATATCCAACAAGGAAGTGCTTCTCAGCAAAATGTTCCACCTGGTACGATTGTAGATGGGGATGTTGTCCATCCAACTCAAACAGAATTCATTTTTGTTGCTCATAAGTCAATCATGGTTTGTAAATTTTATTTAATATTTCCATCGGTATCACTAATATTGATCTTGAACATTTCCATTAATATCAGTAATAATCTTGCTGCATGTGGAAATTGCTTTATCAAAGATTTACATTTGGCTTAATAGCTAGATTTTTCTTCTTAAGGATGGTTCTTTGAAAATTAATTGATATTCTGAATGTTGAGCATCTCTATTTTTTTTAGGGTACTGCACGTCCTATACGTGCCACGGTTCTGGTTGACGATGAACCTCGCATGTCAATGGATGAATTAGAGGGTATAACAAATGCACTTTGCTATGCTCACGGCATTGTCACATCACCGATATCTTTACCGGCGCATCTTTATGCTGCTGCTGATCTTGCTAAAAGAGGACGCAATAATTTCAAGACTGAGCAGTAAGTAATGTGAATAAATGTTTAGATTTTATATCTGCACCTGCTTTCAAATTTTAACTTGGTTTAGTTCGTGTAAGTGCTGGAATTTCATCAAGATATGAAGTAACACTAGCTAATGATTGATAATTTAAGGATATTTCAGTTCTTTAGATGTTAAAATTTCTGTTCACAAAGGTGCTGAATATACATTAGAATACAAGAAATAGTTTCGTAAAGCTGTTTAGTTTTTGAATTACATATGAATACAGTGCATTTTCGAAGATTTCAGTTGTAGCAATGATTTTATTTGTAACGCCCTGTTTTTTTTTTTTTTTATATTACATTTTTATTATCAGAAATATTGCCGACGATAACGGTTCAGCATCGAGCTCCAGTGATGGAAGAGGTCGTTTTACGAATGATGGTTCGGAGAATTATTTCCCAATGATATCTGCAGAACTCGCCAATAAGCTAAAATATAAGTTTTGGGCTTGAAATAGACACCAGATTTTTAGTAGAACTGTTAGTATTGTCGATTTTTATTGAAGATTTCTTGTTAATTTTCGTTTGTTGAGATTTTTTTGTTCTTTTTATTTCTGTAGTAGAAAATATACTTCGGTCACCAAAAGCAATGCAAATAGGCTGTAATCTTTTCTTTAAATTCTAAAATTTCATAGTTTGCATTTTATTTCTTTTCTCTATCCTGTTTTATTATCATCCCTCTGATCTCAGTTTTAGCAGCCTGACCATGTTATGATTTAAAGGAGTGCATCTAACAAGGTCTCTTTACTTTTTAAAATGTGAGTGATGCACAAAGTTGCTCATTCTTTGAAGGTATTCTATGCAGAAAGTTAAACAGTTTTGTTTTATCATCTCACATAACATTTAATCACTTTTTGCAATGATTGCGAACTTCCACAATTTTCGCAAATTTGTGATGTTATTCGTTGATAAGAAACTAGCTTAATGTTTTCATCCCTTGTTTGAAGCAAACTTGTTTTTTTTATTGTTACTATCATTTAAATTTAACAAAGCTTAAACGCTCATATTTTCTAATAATATGCATTCTCAACGATTTTGACTAGCCATGCTTCACTTTTTATGTTTTCTTTGACGATATTCTTCCAATAATTTTTTTGTCATCGGTATATCGTACAATTATGTATGTTGAACTTTTTAATTCTGTTAAAATTAGTAGCTTTATGTTTTGAAGCTGGTTTTTAATTTTGATGAAAATAAATTTTTAATTTATTAGATGCGTACTCTATTTATATTATTGTCATATCATGGATTGTGGGAAACAATATAAGTTCGGGCATAAGTAGATCTAATATTATTAAGGAATGGATAATACACTCATAGTTGGTGTAGTAGTTTAACTTTCAAGTATTAGTGACTTTCATAAAAAATATCTTCGGTTGAAAATTCTCCTCGGTAGCTAGTAACAATCGACATCATTCAAAACTAATAGTCTTGAACGAAGCTTAGGAAACAAAAAAGACGGTAAATGATTTTTACATTAAGCGACACATAACGCTACATGCTCTCGTACTTATCGACGAATGCATCTTAGATATCTTTCAAAATTAATATCTTTTGTGTTGTTAATATATTTCGTTTGACCAAAAACTTCAGTTACATCGATTTGTTCGTATTGCTGCTTTGCGACAGACTTTTTTAACAAAAAAGATAGCTTCAAATTTGTTGCACTGCTTGCAATAAGCTATCAATTTGCTGCGTTGCTCAATGGTAGGAATTTAAAATTGCGGAAAAACCAGAGCAGAAATATGCCAGCATATTTGTACCTTGGTTTTTCTACAATTTTAAATTTTCCGTAAATGTGCTGACAGGATCTCTGCAAATTCAACGGAGAGAAATTTTCCGTAAGATCTCTGGAACAGTTTCTCAACAGTCCTTATTTCTATTTCTAAGCGAAATTATTGCAATGAGATAAAATGTCAAAATTATACATGTAATGCGACTATAAATAGCAATATATGGAATTATTGTATGCATTTTAGAAGATATAAAACAGATGAACGATGAAGGCATAACAAAGTATATAGTTACTGATATCTCTTAACACTTTTACGCGTACAGTTTTGTTGCTGGCGAAATAGCTTATTTTTATACTTCTTTGGATTAATGCCATAAGCACGAAGTCTGCTGTCATCAATATCAACTGTTGAACTGAACTGTTCAAACATGCTGTGATTCTTGCAATTATGCGCATTTTTTAAATGATTCTGAAAAATCATCCTTTATTCCTTACAGTCTCAATCTCCTAATTTCAATTTCATTTCAAAGCTCAACATTTCTTCGAGAACCAGTGTGATTCAGAAAAAACTTAGATTTTCTAAGATTACTGTCTATTGAAAATTCATTTTCATGCTGAATAATGTTAACATAAAATAATTTTAAAACGATGTTGTGATACTATGTATCATTGGAAATAAAATTGATTCGACGAATAAAATTTAAGCTTTCTAGGAATTGATCGTCATCAAAAAATGGAATCTCATAACTTACTTCTTGCGCTACAGTGCTACTTTCTTCTTGTTTTCTCGTATCCACATCCTTAGGAAACTTTTGACTGCTCCTCTTCTTTTTTTTAGTTGATATCTTACCTGTCTGATATGTATGCTTCATATCATCAGCAACATTATCTTCAGCCAATTTTTTAGATATCTTTCTGAAATTAGATTCCGTAAAACAGTCAAAATAATTCATTTTGATAACTAAAGTGTATTCCCCTCACAATTTCACAAGGAATAGAAATAAATAACTAAACACTAAAGCACATTTAAATTTAGATGCCAAATTATTACTCATAATAATTGGAACAACGATGTTATTAAGTCCTTAATTCGTTGAATTTCTTTTTTAAACATCTTTTTTCATGAGATAAATTATCAAATAATGCGAGTGTGCATGCCTACCCTCCAAAATCGGTACTGAAAATTCTTTTTTTCTTCAAAATATTCAATGCTTTCTTTTTATATGCTTTGATGTCATACAATTCTTCAGCTTCTGAACGATAAGCTGTAGCTTTTTTTAATGATGCCCAAGCGTTCAACTGTCGATCGTCCGCATTTAATAACTTAAAAAATGAAGCCCTTTTAATTGCAGCTCCTTTTAATATATTATAGATAATTTTAATATATAATAACTAAGATATACCATAAGGATTTATTTTCATACTTTCTAACAAATAAGTCTACGAATATGCATTTAGAAATAAGATTTAATTAATCAATACATACTGGAAGTGTAAAATATATCACCTCTTCAGTTGTTAATCCAAAATCGTTGGCTGGCACATCGCGATATTTATACTTAGTTATTAAGCCATCACCAATTATATCTTCATATTCAAGTGCATAGTATTCATTAAAATATTCTTCAAATGATTTCTCTTCTGCAGATCATTCAAAATTTTGACTTAATAATTATAAAGCAAACTATAATAGTATTAAAAAAAAAATATATATATATATATATATATATATATATATATAAATACATATTACAAAATATATATATACGTATGATTAAGTGCATTATTTTCAAAAAAACAACCTGGATTAAACAAAGGTTTTTTTTTAAGAACAGCTTCTAAAAAACGTGAATTTCTCTTTTTCTTTTTCCGATTTAGTTTCTTTTCAGGATTCAGGATTCCATCTTCATTATAAACTTCACTGACGTTTTCAATTTTGTTTTCTCTTTTTTCTTTATTCACATCGAAAGTGTCGTAATCTGACTATAAAAGAAAAGAATAAAGTAATGCAGATGAACAGTTGCACAGGCAAAAAATGTCAAAAAATAGATTAAAAATAGAAATATTTTCAGCATAGAAATAAAAAAAAAGTATTATGAAAAAAAAAAAAAAAAGCCAATTTTATCTCAAACTAACATCGTCAGTAGAGATATCGAAAGTAACAGGAAAAACAGGTTTTTCTTCATTTTCTTCCATAGCTTTTTCAAAATATTGGGAATTGAAGATTTCCTAAAATATAAACATGACTTCTTCCAAAATAATCTAAAATTTCAGCATAATAAAAACATAAAAGAAAAGATCGTATTCTAAGTTGTTCCATAGAAAATGTTGTAGAATGAACCAAATATGAAGAAATAGTGAAGATACGAAATGAAAATCAAAGTTGTAAAAAACTAATGAAATAGAAATACTACGAACATACTTTCATGCGCTTATCATAAGTCGTAGGATCGAAATCTGCTTCCAAATCGTCTATATTAAGTGGGAGGTCATCGTCTCCAGCTAATTCCTTCAGTTTCTTTAACTTTTCTTCAATTTCTTTTTTTTTTAAAGCTTTTAATTCTTTAATTTCATCTTTTCGTGCTTGCTTCTCCAATTTTTTGCGTTCCTTATATGCATCTCTTCTTTGTTTCCGACGTTCATCCTTTTTCCGCAAAGACTGTTTTACTACCCGAGGATAATGTTTAATCTGGAGGTATTTGTAGGCTTAACATAAATTTTTAAAAGATTATTGTGGCCTCAAATTTGTATAAAGAATCTATGTTGAAATAATCAATTTTTATACTTATCTGGAAATCGGATTAAGTTTCAGTTCAGGAAAGAGACATATCCGACCTATTTATAAGAATAGAATAGTTTTCTGCATTTAAATAATAATGTTCGTGAATAAAAAAATAACTAACAAAATCTTGATTAGGTTCCTCATATCGGAAATTATACTTTCGCTCAAACTCATTTTCCCTTTCGAGTTCTTCCTCATCTTTTTCGACATTCACGATTTCTTCATAAGACGGAACACTGAAAATGCACAGCAAATTAATAGACAATAATGAGCAGGCAAGTACATCACTGAGGATTTAATCTGTGTAGAAAGAAAATTTAATAGAACTAAAATAGCGATATAGTTTTTGTTGTTCTAAATGAAAAATATATCGCTATTTCAGTTCTATCAATACTAATAAATTAGCATGAATTCCTCAGCATACAAGTAAAAACTTACCTATCATCACCTTCAACATCATATTTTTTATTCAACAAATAGTCACGTAGAAATTTCTCGTTTTCATCTAAATTAACATCATTCCATGCTTGTTTCAGCCCCTTCTGAAAGTGATGAAAATTTAAGTACGCTACTAATGACACAGATCCAGCAGCAGATTCTAAAAAATGTAAAAAAATATCTTTGAGATGAAAAAGAGCAGAAATATTAATACCAATTCTTCAACACCAGGAAGATCCTCATCTCTTTGCCCTTTTAGCCACTCGTAATATTGATCTTCTTGCTTTTTCTGAAACATTGAGTTCCATTCATTAACTTAATTGATCAATGAACATATGAAAAGTTAATTCTTTTATAAGAAGGACATTTCTCCCATAATTGAAAAGTTCCATGAATTTTCTATGGCAATGACAAAATAATAACAATATCTTATAATCTACCACTTCTTCTTCAGTCTTAATACGTTGTTGTAGCAGTGGCTCTCTATCGTCATTTTGTTCATCAAGTACAGCTTTCAGTCTATAATATTTTAAATTTCATAAACTAGAAATAGAATAAACCATTTCACCATTAAAAAGCAAATTATTTCGGGAAAGATACAATCGATAAATACATAATAAAAACAAAAAATATACTCTCGCTTTATTAATTCCTGCTCTTCGTAATAACCAGGCTTAGAAATTTTTTTTTCTTCCTCATCTTCACTGATATCTCTGCAAAAGTATATGACTAATCATTGATAATTAATGGGAATAGTAAAATTATATGCAGAAAATAATTCTTGTAGCATACTTTAACTAAAGTATAAATAAAAGGCTTGGAAAAATAATATGAACTCTCCGAAAATATTTTCATCGCAAGAAATATTAACTCATGTTTCTATCATAAAATATATGGACCATTCAAGTGAATAAAATAACTTACCCTTTTTTCTCAAGAATAAGTTTTCTTTCGTAATCTTTCAGAAACATCGCAGTATTCTTTTTTTTGAATTTGGCACTGCTATTAGTTGATGTTCTGAAAAAATATATATTCCATAGATTAGAAAATCAATTTAATTACGAAGAAAGAGCACAGGAATTTAGAAATAATTCATGTCGATGATTTTAATTTTAGCAGTATATGAATGATAAAAAATTTTATTTAATAATAAGGAGAAAAACTATAGTAACTGACAATGGCAGTGTAAATAATAAAATCACTAACCCTTCATCTTCAGTAGTGAAGAATTTTTGACCCGAATACAATTTTGGATCATGGGTTTTCAAAGCAGACAATGTTCGAAGAAAATCTCTTTCATGCTCCGTTGACCACACCTGGAATTCTCAAATATTCTATAATTTCCAAATATAACATGAAACATTAACATTTATCCTCTTTCTATATTAAAAATTGATCAATTATCACGTAATGACCTCCAATAATTACCTTAATTATCTATAGTTGAGAAGAAATTAAATAAAAAGCTTTATGATTAGTATCATAAGTAAATAATCCCTAAAAAAATGCAGGTTAATACACGATAATACCCAGCTTCAATTGTGACTATCCCTACAATGAAAAATCACAGTAAACTTACAGCAAGTTCTTCACTAGATGAGCTGTTTGTGTCATCGTTGTCTTCTTCTATGTTACCATGTCTATTTTTCACTGCAAATTGTCGAAAAAATTAAGATGTCAAATTTATTTGATATAACAAAGATATTTCAGCATAATAAAAATAATTCCTTTTTTTAATTTCCCTAAACAATTGTATTTTAAACTATTATCAAATTATTTTAAAGAACTTGGATTATAATCAAGTTCCATTTCCTTTCATATCAGCCAGATTGGAACTACTTATTCATAAAATTACCGAAACGAACATTTTTGCAGCTCCTCCAAACGTCTCCAATTGTCATAACGCTTTGCATAATCCTTGTTAATACTCAATTTATCCTCGCCATTAACATCACCATCCAGACATAAATGAAACTCAGACATTTCATATGTTAAAACGAGATACTATTTATATCTAAAAAATAATAGCCTTATTAATATTACATATATTAATGGAAATGCAGTATGGATAAACAAAAAAATAGAAAATAAATAAATAAATGAATAAATAAATAAATAAATATATATATTTATTTATTTATTTATTTATTATATATATATAATAAATAAATAAAAAAAATATATAATAAATAAGTAAAAAATACATATATATATATATATATATATATATATAATAAATAAATAAATAAATAAATAAATATATATATATATATGTTGTTACTCGATAAAAAATAAATAGTATCTAAAAAAAATAGTAATAGTAAAATAGATAGTAATATTAAAATAAATAGTAATCTCCCTCAAAAATTGACAAATATAAAGATACATTAAAGAATCCGAATAGAGCTCAAATTTTATTAAAGAACATAAATATATGACCGAATTACTTATTATTTATAATGTTCTAAGCCTAAGACTGTTCTGCGGGTCCTTTTATTGCATAATAATTTCATTTCACTAAAGTTACACGAATTATCCCAATTTAACTAGATCCTATACTTTTGACATTCACTATTTCTAAGACACAACTATTAAAAAGTTTCTTGTGTCCTTGAATATACCCCAAAATGTACTCAAATGTAAAATAAAGATTAACATATGAAATTCTTCAGTTCTTTATTAACCTCACCAAACATAAATAAATAAGACGAGGATTTAAAATTATCACTGACAACACGTATCATTTCAAAACTTTTCTCCAGTAAAATCCAAATCAGATCATCTAGCTTTGACTCATGGCAACTCACTCAATATTCACTTCAATCTCTGCTGAAACTATTAATGAATCTTCGTCTACATGTTTCGCATTCCATCACAGACTGCCAAAAACAAAAAGGAATCTAGATGTACCCGTATAAATCTTAGGTCTTAGTACATCGTATAAATGAGCTCAAAACATGTAAGCGCATATTCTATTATTCATCCTATCAAAACTAAATAATTTCTCCCATTACTGTAAAAGCAGCAAATCAGAGCAATAAGTTTCTTACGGCTGGAGAACTGCATAGAAGAAATATTAAATACTATTATTATATAAAGTCTTGGAATAAATATCTATATAACCGAGTCACTGCAAACCCAATTCAATAGTGCATGCCATATATTGTATGCCATCTTCCAATGTTTTATTGAGAAAATGAAAAATATACACGAAGACCATGTGATCTAACAAAATTTAGAAAATTTCTATACAACTACGTCGGAATGCCGAAACGCGACATGAAATAATCATCTTTTAAAAAATGCGTATTTTAAAAGATACCGGACTAAAAACCAATTATAATCATATAAATATAACATTTTCCGAAAGGGTGTATTCATATAAAACTATATTAATTCATTAAGCAAGCAATCATTTTAAGTCATTCTTCTTCAAATACAACTTAAATGATTAATAACTCTCAAAAGCAAAAATAGAAATGAGAAGTAGCAATAACGAAATGACACCCCAAAATTTTGATTACAACTTCAAACTATAATTTCAGTATTATAAAATCAAAATCAGGAGGCGAAATGCCAATTTAACTGAGAGCGCTTTATGGAATATATTATATGAAATGAAAAGACCAATCACAATAATAAAGAATAAATATATGAACAACTGCGGGTAGCAACTAAATTTTAGAGTCAGAATTATCAGTTCCGCCTCCAGATTTCTCCTTATGAATTGAAAGTTGATCATAAGCCGGTGGTGGACAATCGTGAATCAGTGGATAATCAGTTACTACAGCTGTCGATTCCAATGGTACTTTTTTAGCCGCAAGAGACTCTGCGAATGTTGGCGGGACAATCGCATGCATGTTCTATAACGAAATATTTTAGTGATACTTCATTCATTTAAGATGCAGCAGCAATTAAAGATGATACAAAAAAAAAAAAAAAAAATAATAATGAAGTAAAATGGTTCAATTCTGAGGAATAAATAAAACATGGAAAATTTGATTCACTGCTTAAATTGACATAAAACTGCTCCTATGATAAAGAACTCTTACCCTCAAATCAAGATATTTTTGAGACTTGATCTGTTTCAAGATTGCTACTGAAATAGAAAGCATTGAAATAAGACAGAGGAAAAGCGCAACGCAAACAAGCCATTGACTGAGCACAGAAAGACGGCGGGCTCGTGACGCTAGTCGAGAAAAGAGCGATGACTCCTGAAGTAAATATGTACATAGATAACAGAACAATAATAAAGAATGAATGAAATGTTTCTAGATTTTTATAAATGAAATTTGAAAAAAAAAGAAGAAAAAAATCCTAAAACTAACCGGAACTTCCATAACAGTTGGGTTTTCGCCCTCATATCCTAGGAGTCTCTGTTCTGTATTAGATTCTACTGGCTTCACTTCTATAATCTTCTCGCCATTCTTATCATTATTTCCAACATGTAACCCTAAAAATTTATTTGAAAAAGAATTTTTTGAAATTAAAATATCAGTATAAATAAATGGAGAAACCTTCCATTGCATTCTTCTCATGTCCTTGTGGTCTAGTTGCAGCAATAACTGGCATGACAGTTTGTGTGCGTTGCAAATTGAGAACATTCTGAGCGATTTGGTGGAGTCGTGCCATTTCGTTCTGCAAGTGAAGATGGAGACGCGCAAATGGATCTTCCCACAGTCGTTCATCACGTTCCTCTAAGGATGCCAAGCCAAATTCCCTATAGTTTAATCATATTTTTAAAGACAAAACTAAACCGCTTAAAAGTGTTATTTAGACTTCTTTCATCATTTTACTATTGTGAAATTCTCCTGTTAGTTCTTACAAATATAAAAAATGAAAAGCATAAGAAAAGTCAACAACTCCCTAAAGTATTCGATATCTTCGAAAATAATTTTACCTTCGTGACTGTAAAAATGAAATTATTACAAGAACTTAGAATCCTGAAACTATTAAAATGATAAGTGCAAGAATAATTATTAAACGTAATGATCATGCATACATTTCGAAGAAAATAAGAAAGTATTTTTTGCGGTCAACAACTATAAGAACATTTAGTCAATATCATAATACAAATTCAATAAGATTTGAAAAGGAAATATGAAAAGTTTTTTGTCAAACATATTCGAGCTGAAAAAAGTTGAGTTTTATATAATCTAAATCATCGGATTTAGATCATATAAAACGTATAGAACACTTTTTAACATTTATTATGACCAATTTTTTTTTTATCGGGAGACTCATTTTTCATTCACTCTTATTTTCGGCATCACTGAAGACATTTTTCTGTTTGATGAAGCAAGAAAGACATAAAAAATCTTGGATTAAATTTTTTGAGACGTATATTTCCATATTCCAATGCTTCCTAGATGTGCCTTTCCCGATTACTAAAAGTGGTTCAGTATGAACATTGCAGGAAAAAAAAAAGAACAAAAAAAATGCAGCTAATTATTTGATGAAGTATATACTTGGTTTAATATTATTAAGTCCACAACTTGGTTCAAAATTATAATAGAAATGGAGCAATAAGTAGCTACAGATTTGAATAGCCCTGTCTGAATACCGAATGAAATCTTAATGAACGTACCCCGGTGAAGGAAATGAATTACTTATGCGATGCATCATCTTCTCCATTGCTCCGCGAGCCACTTGAAATGTAGGACTCTTATTTGTTATTGATATACGAATCTGCAAAGAAGGATGTAGTTAGTGATAAAAGATATTTAAAGCATTGAATCATTTCAAAATGAGAATTTATTTTAGAACAACAAAATTCAGCTGTCCATGAAATAGCAAACATTCCTTAAAATTTTTTTATAACAAAAAGTCTACGAATCATCTGCTAATATTAGGAGGTATTAACTTTAAGACGGTGTAGAAAATAAAAATTAGGAATTTTCTTATCCATCCCAAAAACTTTATTTCTGAATGATTATCTCTGTCAGATTAGATCTGGCACTAAATTATGCAATGTATTTCAACTATGAATGTAGTGAAATGCAATTAACCCCAGATTTCTTCATATCTGGTTGTTTATCACAGCCAAATGAGCAAGCTTGCTTCTCCGTATCATCATTATATGACTTGGCACAACCATTGTAACAGTCTTCCCTTGTTGATATAACATCGCTGTTGGATGCAAATGCAAAAATTATTTGCAAACGACAACCTTCTTTACACGCGGCCTTGGACTGAAATTGTGTTCATTTAATGAAAGACATGAACTATCCATCCTAAATCCTGGCTTTTGAAGAAATTTGTCTCCTTTCTTCAATATCTAACAGTAACAACGCTTTAGATTGTATCGCATATATCATCATACTGGTTATAAATCGGATAGTAAGAAATAATAACTTCTATGAAGTTATTCAAAAATAAATATAAGAAACCAGAAACCTTTTCAGTAGTTTGAGTTTTATCGCACTCGGTAACGCATTCCTCTTGCGATTGTGTCTTAGCAAGAAGTAGCAGAAGAGTTCCCAATAAAATAAAACCATACATGACAATGCACTGCTAAACTGATCAGTGATTACACAGTTGCCAAATACTCAGCAAATCACATTCAAATGATCGAACCTTATACATATATATATAGATTAATGTGGAGAATTAAGAAAAGTGGAAAAAATGAATGAAAACTTTATTTTTATAAAAGTTAACTGCAAACGACTACAGGAATACATATGACTGTACCTTCGGTGCTAACTAATCCCTGGAAACCACTTTTCTTCCTTTCTCCCTGATACACCAAACAGGTACACTCCCTAATATCAGAGAGGTGAAGGAACTGGTGCTGACCCCACTGAGTGTTGTCATCAACAATCTCTCCCCGTCTAATCTGATGCGCAAATAATCTCTAACTAATCGATTTTAACCATTCGATAAGTCACTCGAACCAATTAAACTTCATTCTATCTATAGGGGACATTGTGAAAACCACGTCCCTACCTCACATTTTACTACCTATGGAAGGACGTCAAAGAACTGTGGCTTGATGTAATGGGTCGTGCTTTTCGCCGTGAATAATCCTGTTGTGCCTAAAAGATAGAGATGGTGCCGATAGTCATCAACTTCTGCCTTGAGGATTCCGGATCTAATAAAATCATGTCACATACAATCTGGCGTTCTTATTAATTATATGTTATCCAATTAAAAATATCTCGTAATCTTTGGAATTATAAGATAGAACTCCAACCGTGAATTAACGGAATAGAATCTCTTATGTATAGCATAGGAGAGGAAGTCAAAGTTAAAAAGGATATTGTAATCTCTTGTACAAAGCACTGATAGGAATTGTATCGAATTGATCGAGAAAGTGAAAGGGAAGTTCCAATAATGACGTCAAACTGTTTATCTCCAGAATTTTCAGGAGATTTGAAATAGGAGTCTGGAATATTATCTTAAGCATATGAAGATATCAACACTAAATACATCTAGATATCATGCCAAAAGCTAAGACGACAGATGGATTCCCCACATTGCGAGTGAAATCAGAAAAAAAAACAAGGCAGTATGGCGTCCCTTGAGAATTGATACACTTTATACAATTTATCCTTGATCATTCTACTCTCATTGATTATCTTTACCTCTCATTTCTAGTAATTCTGTTACAGGAAAATAAAAAAAACTCGCTGAAACATTGGAACTGTCTAAAAAGCAAATGTTTGAACTGTAGAACTTAAAAGGTGATAAAGCTAGCTGAGAACAGCAAAAAAGTGGAATAGTGCCTTTTAAAAGAATTTTTCCTATCTCGAAACAAAATAATCAAAACCTGCTCTTCAATCAATTCAATAAATCAAATTCAGAGAAATGCAGTAGGCACTGCCAACTGAATCAAATAAAGAAGAAATAAAATAAACTTAAAAAAGCAATGCTTATAATCAAGTGTTTGATTAGCATGTTATCCAGTTCGCTATCTGTGTAATCAAAAATCGAAATGAATCCTTAATAAATCCATAATACGTAAAAAATAAAGAAAACTATTGATAACACGGATTTCTGTTTGACATCCTACAGTATCTTCCGCACACTATTGCAAGTCTCTGTTTTTCAAAATTTAATTCCTATCATGATCACATGATATTACTGACAGTAATCATTTTCTGGACAAAAATTATCAGTATACTGACAGAGAAATAACATAAGTACTATTATAGTAGTACTTATGTCTCCACTGAACTATTAACATGAAAATACCGTGATTATTGGAATCATGCGGATTTCGGCAAAAAAAAAGAAGTGCATATGAAATGTCTTAGATAGATTATTGAGAAAATCCATGAAACTAAATCTGTTGCTAAGATTATTATCAACTGTTTGAATCATATTTTATAAATATATTCGCCAGATTGTTTGAATAATGAAACGATCATTGACAGACTACTGATTATGTCGTGATAATTTTATTCGTTAGGTCGAAAACACATCAACAAAGGATGAAAGTTATATTGATGATGTGATTAGACAAATAGCGTTAACTTTAATAAACTCTCTTCAAATGTTAACACTCAAAGTTGTCACAGATATTTATTTTATCAGTCGGTGAGAGCAATATTACTGTCATGAAGGTCAAAGGTGAGTTACAGCTAGGATTGTGCAAAAGACACATCATATCTAACTGGGATATGCTGGCTCAAAGTTGTAACTATTGTCTACGCTTCCCGCACTAGCCAGTTATAGCTAGCTCACCTGAATTAAACTTGCTAAGTAACAACAAGTAAAGAAAATGAATAAATCATATAGCTATCGGTAAGTGAATTAAGTCATCAGAAATGCTCGTATTATCAACAATTACCAGAAAAGCGTCATCTAGATTGCGATATAGTGAGTTGCCAGAGAAGACCCATGTACATGCGTGCTGTTTAATTAAATGCAGTGGAATGCAATCTGCAGTTTCCAGAACGAAGAGGAAGAGACAGCGAATTGAGCGATAGCAAGATTAGATGGGTCATGTCATATGCAGGCTGCAGCAGCAACAGCAATGCTCTCTCAAATGATACTTCTCAATTGATGTAAACAAACTACCGTATCTCGTCACGCGCTCACTCACTATTCTCCTCCTTTATTTACATGATGATTGACAACCACCTGACTGATTGCATTTTGATGCATCTCGATACATGCGACACACATAGGTAACAGTTGATGAATGTAGACCAGAAAAATATGTTTTTTCAATCTATCTGTCCATTATCAACCATCGCATTAAATAGTGTAAGATTTCACAATAAAGTTACTTCAATCCCAAACAAAATGATCGAGAAGGAGGAATGGGAACAATGAACTCCATTTTATTTTGTTTTTTTATTCTATAGGAGAGGCAATAAATAAACTATATGCAAACATAGCGTTAGATATATCATCGAAATGGTAGAAGATACTGATCTGAAAGATAACATTTCTTCAAATAGTTATCACGAAGACATAGCACTAGTAAAAATCATTGGAAGCGAAAAATTAATGGAAAAATATTGATGACCGCTGTTTTTTATTTTCAGGAGATCTGGCATGCTAGGAAAAAGTTCAGAAATGGACAAATTATGGGTGAATCCGAAATGGATAAGATCGCGCTAGCAAACAACAGTTCTCGAATTAAGAGAACTTCACTTCCAAAACGAGCACTTGCTCAAATCTCGATAAATACTTTCATCTAACATTATTGCAAACTGTGCTGCAGATAGTTATGAAAAGTATACTGTGCACTTGATCCAATTATGTGGAGCTGTCCTCTTTCATCCCTTCTAATTAGAACTACCCTCTAATTTTCTTTACATAAATTTCTTCTCGGAAATTACATCCCCTTTTTTTGCTTATCCTTTGAATATGAGAAATTTCTAAATAACATGCATACACTTTAAACCCTTTTTATTTTCAAGAAAAAATTGGAAATTTTCAGCGACATAAATGCAGCAAAATAGACTTTATTGAATAATATGAAAGCGTAAAGGCAATCATAGAGATAAGCAAACTATTACAACAACAAAAACAAAAAAAAAAAAACAAAAAGAAATGCATTAGCTACAAGAAGGTCCCTGTCGAGGGGGGGAGGGGGGGGCTTGCCCCTATCAAAGAATCTAAAATCCCACGTAACTTCAATGAATTACATTGCTCATCAGATTTTCTATCAAACTAACATTAGTATTAATGCTGCTTTAATTTTAGTTCAAAGATTTCTCTAACATTTTCATATCTTTTTTAAGTTGAATTGTGAATCCCAATCATAGCTCAATTAGAATTACGCCAATAATGATTTAAACTGTATATACATGCTTGATGATGTAATTAAATTATGTATCTCCGAAAGTAAGGCAATTAATCCATCGTTAGCTCATTCAGATTGAAATCAATCATGTTAGGAATGAGTGAAAGCAATTTAAGATAATATTCTGTTCTTACAATTCTTTGTAATCTACAGAGAAAACCATTCACGAAACATGATGGAAAGCGAATACTTGGATGTGGCGACAATTTATTAACAAAACTAATTTTTTAAAATTATTAACAAAATAAAAACTATTGATAAAAAGTTAACTGCTATTACATCATTTTATTTATTATTTCATAAGTATATAACAAATTTTTAAATAATGTGAAAGCAATTATAGCATTATTGTCAAGTTAACTGATATCATGCCGTCAAAAAAGTGGGACACAGTGACAGGAAAAAGACACTATAAGTGCGTGCACGACCACAGAAATACATCCCGCTTCCAACGGTGAGAAATGGCAATTTACAGAAATTATTCAAGCCTGATTCACCCCACTTTTTTAATTCCGGCAGTATAGCTGTTAAAGATTGCATCTGCTTTACAGCTATCATTACCGTAAGCACATTTGGTTTATTGCCAGAATCATTGGAACGAGGAGAACTTGGCGCGTATTCAGCTTGGGGGGTGAATTGATTTCTTTGGAATTTATCGTTGTCCCTGACATTTTGTGTGGAAATCCGATAGAAGAAATTAAAGCTTCTTGTAAATGTAGGAAAAAAGCTGTAAAATTAATGCATCATTATTTCCTGCTTCTGAAATCTTCGAATTCTTTTGTCATATGCTTTTAAATATATTCCGTTGCAGCACCGACTCAACTTGGCATTCCTGATCAAAATTGGAAGCCGAACAAGCAAGGTAAGTTATATATCATGTCCATTCTAACAGTATGCTATAAAAGTTTGTCAGGGAATTGCCTGCAAATTTATGGTTAATTCTCATCATTGGGCTATTTCAACATCTATTGCTGTCTTGCTTTGTTGCATGATATTTTCACATTTATAAGTTATGCTACATATTTTAATATGCTACTTATATATGTTAAAAGAGTGTAGAGCGTTTCTTTTTACACCTATAACTACTTATTAGTAATAGACCACTAGAAGACAATTAAAGTTAAAATAAATCTTAAACAATTTGTTAATGTAAAAAATTATCGATCTTTCATGCTTAAAGTTTGTGTAATTTATGAGTTTGTCGTTGATTGAATACGATTACTGAGTCCATTTTTTTCCCAATATTTTAAAATACCATTACATTATTATAAACTAAATTTTTTAATATTTTGATTATTACTGCATCAAGTTTTCGTGTTGTGCTATTTGTCATATTAACATAGAATCTGATCGATCGATGTATTTTCTTATGGTATTAGTAAATCATACAATTATATTTACTTGGATTTATAGAAATACTCATGTTTAAACAATAATATAGCAACAGTGTTTCAATTCCTGTTCTCATGAACACTATTGTGACACTGAAATTAGCGTACAGCAATGTTCATCTTTTTGCTCCATACAATTTTCATATTTCAGTTAAATTTTTGCTTGAAATCACAGTATAATCATGCTCGCTGACTCTTTGTCGACTTATTTTATTTTCACTTTAATTTATTTCTACTGTTGAAGCGAGATAAAAAGAGGGAACTTTGTTGATTGTTACAGAAAAGAAAAATATTTAGTATCAAGTATTATTTTTCTATGCTGCAGTAATAATTAAATTTCAATATCGACAACGCATATCTTCATGCATTTGACATCAAAAACCTTATAGAGAGATCTGATTTACGAAGTGAGCACCAATTATCTAAAATCGATACTTATATGCATATAAATGAATTTTAAATATTTTTTACCGTAAGCGTAATACTTGGTTTGGTACATTGAAGTCTCTTAAGCTCATCTGGTTTTTTTGCCATTTGATTTTTCATTTATGTCACTATTGTGTTTTGTGAAAGTTGATACTTTTTGTTCAGAGCGGTTTTTTTGTTGCTATTATGTTTTGAAAATTGGTTTTTCTCTATAATATTTTATCTTAATCCTGACTTCTTATCTACTTTTTAATTGAAAATAGGAATTTGCTCAGAATCAGCGAAGTGGAAAATTTCATTTCCCTTTCTGAAGTTCCAGTTTTAAATTTATTTTTAACTTTACACTATTCCGAAAATAGATGTTTCCATTATCAAACTTCTGTTTTGTGAAATTCATAACTAAATTGGCTTATTTGTTCGTTTTTTAAATATCGCTTCTTTTGATATTTTTAGTTCAATATCTTTAGAATGCAACATAATTCCCATTTCATATTTCTGGAATTTTTTTAGCTGTTGTTTCATTTCATTTGTTTTTGACTTCATATAATTTGATAGTATGATAATTTAAGAATTATAAAATGCATAGAGATAAAATCCTTCTTTATCTTAATTGTACTGGAATGGCAGAAATTTTTTTGTTATAAAATCAGAAATAGACCTAAACCGTTATTTAAAAAAGGAGAGGCGGTGCAAATTAGTAAGGAATATTCGAGGTAATTGAAATGAAAATAATTATGTGTAGGGTGCATGTAACGAGTAGTTTTTGTTCATCTTTCTTTGTAAATTTAAATAATAATTTATCTAAAGCAGGTCTTTAATAGGAAATATTTAGCATTGTTTCTTAAAACAATTCTGTTTGCAGCATTCATCGCATAATTTGCCGTGCATTTATACTGACGAATACTTTCCCGCCAGTGAGCAGGAGAAGAACGTAGTGCCAGTTCGAAGTGCATATTTAAAGTTGCCTAACACGGGTTCCTCGTTGTCTTCATCATTTGAACCAAATAATCCAACTAATCCAATATCTGAATCGTCACATAACAAATCCGATACACTTGACAGTACCAAAAGTAGCGATTCGTCCTCCCTCTCGAGGACATTACCCAATTTGTCGAAAAAGCATACAAACATTTTGCGGCCATTTTTGCGAAAAAAAACAAAGGTATTTCATATACAATTAATGCTAATGCGAATAAAATAGGCCCATTTCCAGAATTGAGATGCAAAAATAATTTTGCTCATAAGTTGTCAACAAATTTGGAGGCTTTCAAGCAGAAATTAATATGTAGAGTTTGGATACATTTCGAAATACATTACAACTTTTATGTACTCTATTTTCATTTAAGACTAATTCAAAATAATAAGATTTGAAGACGAACTATTTTTCAGTTATGTTCAAAATATAATTCATTAGTTTCATAATTAAATTGTCATTATCTCAGTTTGTCCCATCAATATAAAATATATTTTGAATTTTCACCATGAAGTTTTATAGGAACAGTTAGGTTTAATGTTTGAGGATCAATGGATTTTATTTTGCAGCGAAGTTCATCATCAGGAAACAGCCTCGGAAGTGGCAGTGACCACCGCGAAACAAACAGAAATAGTGAAGGCGAGGCGATGAAACGAACAGCATCCCCGACACTGCCGGATGGTGCTACACAAGCTAAATATGAGCCTTCCATATGTAACGGAGAAATTGATATGTCTAGCTCATTTCTTGCTGTTAATGCAACAATCGGTATGGATTCGTTGAAGGTAAACTTCCTTTCTTCAAATTCATTAAAGCGCCTATCCTAGAAGTCCACGAATACTCCAAAAAAAGAAAACTGGTTGCAGCAGAACGCTGTTCAGTAACAATGCGATTATTAGATAATGAAAAGTGGCATTTCAAATTTGGTGATATCTGATCCAGTACAATTCACTGTCGAATTTATATGGAAAAATGGGTTAGCAAAAATACGGGTATCGACACAGCAGAAGTATCTGCTATCTTAGTCGAAATAATATATTTATATTAAAAGCAGCTATTTTATTTTGTCGCCTTCTGATTTTTTTATTCTTGTAAATATTTCATGAATCCATTACGTAATCTAAGTCGAAAATTATATAAATTTATTTCTTGGCCATCTTTTGATTGATTAGATTACTTCTTAATTTAATCACTTGGTTTTTAGTTTTTCAAAATTTGCGGTTTTTTTCTTGTTATGTCTGTGAGGATGTTGTTGCTCTTTTATATGTTCATAATTCAAGTCAAAATAAGGACCAATTTCCGAATAAATTATTGATAATATGTAATAGTTGTATTAAGCGTTTTCTTTTTCCATTTCATAAGCAGGAACATATCATTATTTCTTCTGCGTTCATTGCATATTCTGTATTTGAAATTACTACTTGTAAAAATGCTTATATTTCTTTTTATCTAGCAGAATTGTTTCAAAAGATACATTCTACTTGAAATCTTGAGAGACACTTTTTTTGTGTTTAAAAGCAATGTGTATGCACTGAGAAGAGAGACACAATTTCCGGTTGAAATATAATGAGACCAAAAAATTAGGAATCGAAAAAAAAAAAAACGACGTTCATCTGTTGTAATAGGATTTTATGTCTGAAAAACTTATGCTGTTAGGGACGAGATTTTATGACTTCATTATTAATCAGTTTCATTGTCATTATTTTAAATGAAGATATGGTACGATCTGTATTTAGCTTTCTTTGTTTTAATAAGCATGAAACGAGCAAGCAGTCTCATTGATGCACTGTGTAAGATCTCTCAGTATCTCTCACTACTGGTAATATCAATGAATTGGTGATGATCTCGAATTCTTGCCCTCATACGATTGCTTGAAGGGAACTTTATTGTCGCTTATTTGTATCAGTTCGCGAATTTCTCTAAAATACTCTTTTCCGATAATTCAGATCCACAGACTGTACTTAAAACGATACTTGATCATAAGACATTTTGATCTAAGAGTTGATTAATTTGTAAAATATTAAAAGAAAATCAATGAGACAAAAATGTTCGAAAGAATGTGAATTGTGATGCGTGGATGAGGACGATTGCGGTGGTTCGTTAGTGGTTGGACTGGCAGCACCGATAGAAAGGTACGCATGGATGTAAGAACGATTGCGTGCTTGCTGCAAGTTCTCGTCCGTAATATGCGAGTGAGGAGGGAAAACAGCTGTGTGTAATGGGTGCTGCTGCTACTGCTGGTAATGCTGACTCGTGTTAAAGTGTGCATATATGTGTATGTATGTGTGTGCTTAAATATATATTGATGTGTTAAAAAATCTATTTCAGTGGTATACTTTATAGCTCCGATTTATGCTTAATTTCAAGTTCATTTTGAAGACAGTTTCCTGTTCTGCTGGGGATTTTCCTTCATTATGCTTCCTTTTCTATTTCTCAATATAGCTTTTTGAATTTGAAAAATTAGCAGCATTAATGAGCGTTTTCAGAGTGATGAAGGAGGCGAAATGGAAATCATTTAACACTTATTTAGTTTGTAGTAAAAGCGGAAGAAGAAAAAATGATAACTGTAAACAGTTTGCAAGAATTTATCTGAATTTTCCTGTCGAAAACTTTATTCAAATACAGGAGAGTTCGTTAGAATTGTGATTAAGAAAAGTTATATTATTTATGCAATACAGTTGTCCCATATTATTTTCATATGCTTTTATATTTGGAAAATATTCAATTACTTATTTAATATAATTATCCAATATCCAGAGTGTTTTAATTACAGCAAGGAAAAAAAGGAGAGGACTCTCCGCCATTACAACGTACGATTCCACTAGTCAACGATTCTCACATCCCTTGTTCCATGAATGCATCGGTGAGTATGGAGGTACAGCTTGTTGACTGTACCAATGGTAAACAAGCGACAGATGTTCTAAATGGGATCACTGCTAATGCAACTCATTTGAATAATACTAAGTTAGAGAATGCTTACAAAGAGGGAGTCGCCATATTGGATTTTGGCGCTCAGTTTGGAAAGGTTCGTTACTTATGCTATTACTTGAACTTGCTATTAAGTATAGGAAAAGAAAGAACTGCTGGATATGCAAACATCCTTTGATGAAATCCAATGAATTTGAGTACCCCATATTATTAGCTTATCTGGTATTAGATTTTTTTTTTTTTTTTTGAGATTGCTTTAAAAAGTGAATTTCCAAATTATCTCGTATTCAATACTTATTTCTGGGGATAGATCTGCATTTGTGAACAAAAAATGATAATGATAGATGAGAATAATTGATGACTGTCTTGCTCTTCCCAAGAAGCTTTTGAGAATATATTATGTATGTTAAACTTTCTTTGTCATAATTTCACTCTTGGATATATCATTTATAAGACTTGTCGGGAAGTTTGTGAATACTTGTTTGTAGTGAAAATGAAATAAAGTAAAAAATTATAGCAATTGTTCATTACAAACTTCAGTTCACAATGTACTTCATCTAAATTTGAAACGATTTGTTTCTGCTTCTGTTAAACTGTTATTTGGAGTTTAGAATTTCTTGCATGTTTTTCGGCAAGCAGATTCAGAAACAGGAAAATACCAATTTTTTTTTTCGGTTCATTTTCTTAATGTTTTCCTATAATGTCTTCGATTTTTAGGTTATCGATCGTCGAATTCGTGAGCAGAATGTCTTCAGCGAAATTTTGCCATTTAACACAAAAGCAAATACTATGGTTGAAAAAGGATGCTACAAGTATGTGTTAAGCTTTGTTAGATAAACGAGGACATCTCATGGTTTTTCACTTGCTTAATCCACATTGCTTATGACTAATAGTTTTCCTTATTGATATTAGTTCCACTCTTGTTTTTTTTTTTTTTCGATGTATTTTTTAAGTTATTCTATTTTTCTTTTCTCGAAAAGTACAAAATCTCTTTTTAGAGCAATCATATTGAGTGGTGGACCAAATTCTGTAAATTCATTTGATGCACCTGAATTTGATCCTGCCATATTAACGTGTGGTATTCCAGTTCTCGGTATTTGCTATGGTTTTCAGGTATCTTTTTATTTTTTTAACATAATTCTTGATTGATTAAATTGGATTAATTCTACAGCATGTTCCTCAGTAATGTTTTTTGATGCGTGAAATTTTATTCAGTAAGATAATTTCTCCTGTTTGAATTGGAAATATTGTGTCATTTTTCAGTTGATAAACAAAGCATTTGGAGGATATGTGTCTAAAAAATCTATACGTGAAGATGGGCAACTTGAGGTATTTTCAGATATTTTTCGAAAATCATATAGTGATTGTAAAAGAACAAATAAATCTTTATGATACCGCAATGACTCAGTGAAAAGAAATATATTTATTGATATATATTTAATGGATTTGTAATTTTTAGAATAATTATATGAAAAAATTCTGGATGCGAAAACATCTTGGATCGAATATCGCATAGACTTGAATAATTAGAAGTTTTGATAAGGTTCAGTTCAGTTGTCGATGATCTTTTCAGAACTCTGTCACAATAGCTTTCCATTCCAAATTTTTTGATTTTTATAGATCGATGTTGATACTACCTGTCCATTGTTCAAGGGACTTGCAACTCGGCAGAAGGTACTGCTAACCCACAGTGATAGTGTCACTGAAAGAACTGTAGCTAATAATTTCAAAATTGTGGGTAGGAGTGGAAATTTTATTGCAGGTTAGTCTAGTTTTTTTTTTTTTTTTTTTCGAATATTTGATATTCTGAAAACTCTTTGAGAGCTTCAACACTATGCTCCTTCATTTCATGCCATATGCATCCATGCTTTTTATTTCGAAATCATAGATTTATCATAACTATTTCTGTTTCAAACATCTTTAGCAATTGCTGATGAAAGGCGAAAATTATATGGTGTGCAGTTTCATCCTGAAGTTGATTTATCTATCTGCGGAAAAGAAATTTTGCATAATTTTCTCTTTGACATTGCTGGTGTTACTGGTGGTTTCACAATAGACAATCGTGAGCAAAAATGTATTCAAGAAATTCGTTCTGTTGTGATGGATAAAAAAGTGTTGGTAAGTCTTTGGTACTGTGAAGCATTTATACATGAATAATCTGTGATGCCCAGAAAGTTCTTTTTCAGTCTCTTTTATATTAAGATGAATCATATGCTGAAAATATGTGATAGAAATTTATCGATTGTAATAGCACAAAAAATATGTTTAGGTAATGGTGTCGGGTGGGGTGGATTCAACGGTATGTGCTGCTCTTCTTCATAAAGCTTTAGGAAGTGATCGAGTGATTGCTATACACATCGATAACGGTTTTATGCGTTTCAATGAAAGCGATCGCGTTGTGGAGTCGTTGAATAAATTGAATTTGAAAGTGCGAAGTACGTCGTATTTCTTGCTTCGATTTCTCGATTTATGCTGATAAATTTCTTGATTTCCTTACTACAATTGAGAAATTTTTTACTTAAATAATGATCTTAGTATCCATACGCAACATTGATTTTTTTTTTTTTTTTTTTAATCATTAAACAGCTTTTAGCATTATGCTTTAGAAGGTTGATGCAGTAATATCGTACAGTTTTTTATAGTAAAAACTAATTCATTATAAATAATTAATTAGATTTAAACTTAAATTCGAAATATGCAAGAAATGATTGCTCATATTTAAAATAATTGGCTGAATCGAATGATAAATTACATAACATCGGAAACGAAAACAGATAATTATTAAGTTTATTTTTAAAAAAATTTTATAAACTTATGATTATCTGATTATCTTAATAATACGTAATTATTAAGACTTGAAACACTTTATTTTAATTGGCTATTTTATTTAGCACGGCAAAATACATTTAAAATAATGTATTTTTTAGGATATAATGCTTTTTATGCCTTCATGAATGGCCGAATATCAGTTGGAAGCGAACTTTCAACGTCACTAATGAGGACAGTAGATCCCGAAGTAAAACGTAAAATAATCGGTGATACATTCATGAGAGTGAAAGATAAGATAATGGATGAGGTCAGTAATATTTTGTTTAAAGCTTCTTAAAAAATAATACTGGATTTATTAAATTCAAATGTCACCTGGTGCATTTTAGTTGAAGTTGGATAAGGATATATTTCTCGCACAAGGTACTCTCAGACCAGATTTGATTGAAAGTGCATCACATTTGGCTAGTTCTTGTGCAGATGTCATTAAAACTCATCACAATGATAGCGCTCTTGTTCGCGAGCTAAGGGATCTGGTAAATGTTATCTGTATTTTATCAGTTTCTAGATGCCTGTTAAAATATAAAAAAAAAAAAAAAAAAGAAAAGAAATTAACCAGTGTTGTTTGCTTTTATCCAATATAATTCAGCCTAAAATGCTAAGAATAAATGTACTTGGATTCGGTTGAGCGAAGTAATGAGTTAACAACTTATTTCCAGGGTAAAGTTTTGGAGCCACTGAAAGATTTTCACAAAGACGAAGTTCGTGAGTTAGGAATATCCCTAGGTTTACCTGAACATATTGTCCATCGACATCCTTTTCCAGGTTAATTTATGTAATTTTTTCTTTTTCACATTTCCAACAGTCAAACTTGCATGTGTTTCTGTTTTTTCTTTTTTTTTTTTTAAATTGGCTTCATGAATTGGGTAATAATTGAACAGTGAGAATATTCGGGAACTGCAAGTTAAAAGTTTTAGCAGATTGGAAAGATCTCAGCATTATAGGTAAAAATAGATAGTATAAATCACGGCAGCACAGCGACAAATGGAGTGAGATTTGTGCTAGATTATCAATAAATCCTTTTTGGTAGTGGTCACTAATCGTATTTGCCGTAAATTCCGTTAATAAATAGTATCTCTTATGGAACAATCGAAAATTCCTGCTTTCTTTTAGGTCCCGGATTAGCTATTCGGATCGTTTGTGCCGAACGTCCATTAATCACTGACTTCGACCTTTTCATTACTACTCAACATCACTTGCATTTGATCGCAAATCTCCCGCTTTGTGATAAGCATGTAGGTTTGATGCTATTTATGTTGTAGAATTAAGAATTAATTATTCTTTGCGTGGCATAAAATTTTTTGCAACAAATGAGTTCCGGGAGGATTTGAAATATTGTCTGCTTCATTCGTATGAATTAATTAATTGAGATATTATGTTTTTAAAGCGATACATCATTAATGGATCTTGCAGGAAACGATTAATTCGCTTATATTATCCTATTGATAAAGTACAAATCGAAAGAGTAGATGAATAATTAAAATTTCATAGATATTTTTTTTAATACATTGTTTATACATTGTGAAGACAAATCCTGTAATTACAAATTAGGCTTAAAGAGTAATGATGGTTTTAGTCCGAAGAATTCGGCACAATAATTCAGCATTTATCGGAAATTGACTTGAAAGCCATCAGTGATCATGATTTTGAAATTGCAACGACTCTTTTGCCAGTACAGTCGGTTGGAGTGCAAGGTTTATTCGTTCTTTTGTTTTTTTTATTTTTTTTATTTTATTTTATTTTTTTTTTTTTTTTTTTTTGAGATTTTGTTGGGAAGAAATGAAAATGTAATTTCGTTTACATTTTTTATGATTAGTCTGTAAAGCATAAAAAATTTTTTCATTTCTAATTCCAAGTGTTACTTCAATTTTATTTCAATCCTTACATTTTGAAAGATGCACACACTGAAAGATTGATGAGATAGAGATTTTCATCGCAAGGAGTTTCATCACGTACAAATCATTTTAGGTGATGGACGATCCTATGCATATGCAGCTGCATTGTCTACGAATGAAAGGCCTATCCCGTGGGAACTATTAGAGCGATTAGCGCACATTATACCTCGATTGTTACATAATATAAACCGGTTATTGTTCATTATTGCATACATAGGAAAAAAGTAGCGCTTGATTTTTTTGGTAATTTACTATGTGATAATGTCGGAACTACTATATTAATATTATTATTAATATCAAGCCCAATGTTATTAAACGCTCTCCATTATGGTTGATTTCTGTGTTGCAGAGTAGTTTATGTTTTTGGAAATGCCATTGAATATCCAGTGAACGACGTCACACGCACTTATTTGAACGGTTTTACAGTAAGTCTAATAAGGTGGGCGGACAGAATAGCTTATGATGTTCTTTACGGGTTGGACGAGAATGGTAAAAGGGATCCCGCTCTGGAAGTGTGTTTACAAACAATACAGCAGGTTTTTTTTTTTTTTAAGTACTTTTTTCTTTTTATTTTTAGTTATAAGCATGAAACATGCTATCTGTTTGATAGATTTTAAAGATGAGAGTCATAATTTCACGAATTTAGATGCCAGTGGTGATGATTCCTGTTCATTTTGACAGAGATCCTTTGGAAAGGAAAGCATCAACGCTACGATCTTTCGTTCTTCGTCCTTTTATTACAAACGACTTCATGATAGGTGTTGCTGCTTTACCGGGAAAAGATATTCCTGAACAGGTATTAAAAGTGTAAAATTCAGTACCAATCATTCATTGTCTTGAAATATACGTTTTACACGATTTCCAATTTTCTTTATGAAATATTAAAGAACTGATGTTGCTAGATTTACCTAGAAATATTGGTTTGACTTGACTGATGTTTCACCACTTATGTAAGTTTGAGATAATTTTATATTCCATTTCATATTTCAGTATGTTGCGATTTGCACATAATTTATATTTTTTGCGATCACTGACCATAATTATTCCAGAATGTATTGGAAATAGTACGTCGCATCACAGAACGTGTACCATTAACGTCACGTGTTATGATTGATCTAACATCGAAACCACCAGGCACTACAGAATGGGAGTAAAGTGTTTAAAATTACTGATCAGTTGAGATCACTATATTATAGTTTACTTGCGAAAATGAAGTTGAACTCTGTACCCGTGGATATATTATAAAAGTTCAAGATCTTGGAACGCAACAATGCAATTTCTCACTTCATAGAAACAAAATTTGGAAATTTTTTATACTCACAATTTATGAACAGAAATTCTGAGAGTTCATAATAGTTTTTTCTCTTCAATTTCCAATCTTCTCCAGGATGATACACTTAGACATGATCTTGTTCTTTGTTGCGCTCTTCTCAGCCGAAAAGCCAGCGAAATTCACTTTTGAAATTTGAATAACATCTTATTATTAAATGAGAGACAACCAGTTTTTCTGTATTTGGAAACTTATTGGAATTTCTGTTACCAATGCAACAGCGTTTATTTTCCCTGTGGGACGGATATTTTCTATTTGTTATGATTTTTAATTATTGTACCATGTTTTGTTAATGTTGTTATTTCTTTCATTGATTAAAATCATCGAGATTTGTATTGATATTATACTAACTTTCTGCTACATTCTCTCGTTATTTACCCGTTTGGAATTTATTTAAATGCAGTTAACGACTCAGTCATAGATTTCAACATCATTTGCATGAACATTAAGAATGTACGAATAGATGAAGCATTTACAAAAAATATCGTAACATTACACTGGTCACTGTGTATCTGATGAGTGATAATTTAAAAGAAGACTTCATTTTAGTTTTTATACTTGGAGAAATTCGGATTGAACGGAAAGAAAAGAGAATATAAATAACTGATTGGAATAGACTTGAGAGTTTATTGTTTATGATAAAGTGAAGACTCTTTTGTCAAACGAACTCTTTCGGCGACCTCTATGTATTCGTCATAACATTTAAAAACTTCCAGAGAGGATTGCTCTGCCATTAAATTAACTAAAGAAAGTGAATTTTGGCGACAGTCTGCATAATTTCACATAATTTTTTGCACGAATTAGATTACACCAGGTAGAAGTATACGTGAAAAATCGTATTTTTCATTTGAAGATATGCATGCAATGACGAAGTGTTGTTTAACATCTTTGTCTCAAAAAATCGAAATCTGCTGCTGTTAGAATTTGATGCGTAATGAATATTAGTTGAAGCTATCGCCTTTGCTGTGGAGACGCTGTCGTTCCGGGCGGTCGAACAGTCCCATGTGGTCCATTAACAGAATTTCCTGTTAGGCCACTTTCGGTTGGGATAAGAGTTTTTGATGGACGCACTCCTTCTCCATTCACAATAGCTCGTACCAATTTTTGAGTATCCTGACTGTTGTAGGTAGGTATATCTTGCTGTATTTCTGCCTGATTACGAGCATTCTCAGCCATAGATGCCAACAACGTTTCGATATGTTTATTCATTGCTAATATTTGTTTATTTATCTAAAGAAGATCTTTTTCATTTATTTTCCATTTAGCAACAATCTATTAATTTTAATATTTCCACTAATTACTAAAGTCAATGACAGGCAAAACTATTACGGAAATACTTAACATTTAACAATTTCGAGGTAGTATTTCCTTTTTGAATTATATGAACTCATTGAACTGGAAACTAACAGAAATTCATAGAACTTAACTTGAATTGGAACTATGTAAGTGATTTATGCTTTATAATATTTATATTAAGCGATTTCAAATATCAAACTATATACAGAATCGGAATTATATTTAAATAATACACTAAGTAATTCGTTTTATTGTTAATCTAATGCACTGATTTTTTTCCTTTTTCTCGAGAGAAATTCTCAAAATCAGTGTATCGTTGTGTAGAGATAACCTGATCAAATGTTCGCGTATTCTTCTCATTATCAATATGCGACTCGTCGGTTTCCACTTCAGGGGTCAATTTTGTGCGTAAATAATCTGGAGCAGCATCATGATTCCAGCAATGAATACGATTTGAAGTAACTTGCTATAAATATTGGTTTACAGAGAGAATTTTAAAAGGTGATCCTGTTGAAGAAAAAGTTGTAAGGCAGATATATAAACTTCCAGAAAATCGAAAAGAACATACTTGTTTTTTAGAAATTTCTACTGATTTTCGAAAATTTAAGAGAAAAGTGACAAAAGCTTCTTTTTTTGAGGGGTTTAGCTCAATAATTTAACCTGCATGCCGATTTCAGCTCAACAAAAAACAAGTTTCGTATTTTAAAAAACTGATTACAAAAACCTAAACATTCTTCGTCTTTACAACGATCCATTTTGATTTCACAGTTAACGCAAATTTATCTCATATGTTGCAGCAAAATACATGTTATATAAAAATGTACCTGGAGATTAGGATCTATATCGTTGGAAAGGCAATGAGGTACCAACACATGAGTTCTCAAAAAGAAACCAAAATCTTCGAATCCGGATGGTAGCGCCGACTTTTTTAATATAAATTGTAACTGAGTCATTGCACTGGCAAGCGATGAAAATTTGTCCAACATATCAGGCCTCAAATTTGAACGTGTAAGCAGTTTTCGGAAAAGAAAAAAAAGTCTTTGGAGATATTTCATAAAAATAATCAGAAGTAATACTCCATCTTTCCATGTGACTTCTATATTCTTAAAATGTCATCAAATATAATGCCTTAAAAAGTATTATCCAGTTTAAAAATACTAAACACAACTTGCCTACAAATCGATCAATATCTAGTTATGACTTGATGTATCCGTTTTGAGAATTAAGAATTTTCGTAAGAAATAAGAGTGAAGGAGTAAAAATAAGGTATGAATCTATCTTGACTCATCAAATATTGAACTCAGGAAAAGATGTTCTACTTACCATTCCACTTCTTCCTGTAGATCGAGCATAAGTAAAAGCTGCTCAATATTTGCTTTTACATCGAGCGCTTTATTTTCAATATGAGAAATGGCACTAGCAAGACGTTCGGGCTCATGCTGATGACCGAATAATCCACCCGGTTGTGTATTCATCAGTCTGCAATTAGCGGATTGTCACTTTTTTTTTAAGCGAACAATAGGCGCTTCAACCAAACTCTTATTAACAACGAATCGATGAACATCTAAACATGGCGACGACATATTTCAAAAAAGTATAACACAAATTTATTAAGCCAAACAGAAGGTTGTATTGCGTAAAAAAGGTTTAGCAAAATATTAGAAATTACAGATACTACGGGACATTCCCGTATTTCAGTATAACATGAACTGGAATCTTCTTTATTACTTTTCAAAGAATGAATTATATATAATGGAAAATACCAAAACAATCATATAGATTTAAGAGAAAAGTGAATTTAATTGTAATGGCAAAAATTTATACGAAATCTACGATATATCTATATATCACCATTCTTTTCTAAGGGCAGCATTAACAATTTTTTCACGCATTCGTCTTCGCTTGTTTTCCTCCTGCTTTATTAATTCATTGCCGTCGAAACTCAAACTTATTAAATTTTCGTACTGAATCCCCGTAATATTTACCGCTGAAGGTGCTATCTGCAATCACCGAAAGATTTATTTGCAAAGTAGTGAACTTATATCACACGGAAAAAACAGTCATTGGCAACTCTGCCTGACCATCTAATAATTTGCAATATTTCTCTCAACTTGAAAACACAAATTCATTTTCCAAGTTATTATTCTATGTGGTAGCATATAAAAAAGGTTAATCTGACGTATAAAAAGTTCTCCCGAAAAAATACAATTCCCAAACAATATCTTGTAAGGAGATAAAATACAGTTTTCTTCACACCAACATTAAGATCCATAAAAAACTTATTTTAGTCAACATCTACTGTTATTTTAAGGAAGAATTTAGAAAGCAACCTGTTTCATGATATCAGTATCAATATTTTCTTTGTTCTCTCGGAGAGCTTTATCAACCTCAGCGGCAACATTTGACGCATACATCTGATCTATCTCATATGCAACTGCAGCATTTCGTTTAGCGTTATCAGGACATATGATATCTATCCAAAAGTTTTCACTCAATGGAACTGGACAACTTTCATCTGGCCGTAAATAGCGTCGCTCCATATTACACTTCCTGTCGGAAAAGTTAATTTTATGGATGTGATAGAGACGAATCCTTTAACAAAAAATTTTATTGATTACCGGAAAAATGCCTCTTCCTGTATGATACAAACAATTATTTGAGAATATCCAACAAACTGATCAGTGGATTATTCTTTCCTTCGTCATTCGTAGGGAAAAAAAAGAACTTTTTCATTTTCGATTTGCTGCTATTGCTGCGTCGATCTATGTCATTACAGGAACTGTAGCCTCGGTCGGCTTAGAAATCTCAGACTGAACTCGAATTCGAACTTCGACTAATCTGCTCCACATTCCGAACCTTTTAAACCCCTTCGAGGCTCCTCCTCCTTTTCAGATCTCCAACGTGTCGCTTTATGACTCGTCAACCTCATTTCGCTTATTTGTTAACCACAGTGTTTTGGAGCCAAACACGTTTAACGGTTTGTCCCTTTGAAACCGTCTTCGCTCTACTTGACCTTTAATATTTCTCGTTTACAACTATATCTTTCAGATTTCCCAATACTATCTCAGGATTTGGGAAGAAACCAAATATGATAAACCCAGTATGAGACGTTACAGTTTTAGAAAAGATAACACTAACAGTCCAATCTGACAAATCGTAATACTTTTAACAATTTTCGACTTATTCAACAACTGTTGATCCGTTGAATTCTAACTATCTACACGCGTAAAATACACAACAAGACTTATTCAACCTATACTGATTTTCACTTTGATAATCTGGATCTTCCTCCTTTAATCAAGATTCTGTCTCTTGATAATCTTCCAATTCAGGCTCATGTTTAATCTCTGCATCAACCAATTTCTTTGAACAGCACAATATACACATATACATGAATCTACTATTATTTTCGAGAACATTTCGCTGATTGATTTGTGTACCATACTTTCCATACCAAATGAACGAAAACAGATAAAAAGATATATTTAAGAGTCCACTGTTCCAGACTTTGTTTTGCTCAACACAATCAAATTAACCGAATATATTTGTTATATTCGTATATTATATAATAGATTTAAAAATGAGCAAAATCAGAAAAAAAAAAAAAAACCAATAATATTAGGAGATAAAGAACAACAGGCATTCAAGAGCAATGAACTGTTGTGCAAGAGACATCAGTTTCACACGAACATTTGATTACAAAGAAACTAAATGTTTTATAAATCCTCTTTATTTGTATGATCGAATTGCAGAAGCTAGTATGGCAAATTAAATACATTAGAAATCGTGAAACTTCAATACCGAACCTGCCAACTCGCACACAATACGGATAATATCCTGAAAACAGTCTCTGAGGTAAACTAATGAAAGTCCGCTGTAGAGTGCTAACTTCCTCTCCAAACTATCAAAACGATCCTGAACTATTCGCTATTCAAAATGAATACAAATATATTGGAAAAATGACCAGTTGAAAATAAAATGTATGGAAAGCAACATAGATTTATGAATAAAAAGACCAGAAATTGTTGTGGACGCAAGTCAAATACGGAATGTTGATATTGCCATATAGGGGGATAGGACGGCTGGGAAAAAACCAAATAATTAAAAAGCAGGAATGAACTGAAAAAACACAACACTGGAAAAATAGTTTCAATTTATACCTTTATATAACCAAATAAGGCACTATAATAATTACCCCTGAAGGACACAAAAAAAAAAAAATGAATTTGAAAAAAAAAAAAAAAAATCAAATGAAAATTGAACTACGATGAAAATTATACAGCCCTAACACGAGAATAATACTTTGATTACATGCTTATACGAAATGAGAAACTACGATAATTTTCGGCTCGCGTCCACTACTAAATGTCAAAGTTAGGATAATCTGAACGAAATTGTTGAAAACAATGAAAATAATAATTGATTTTCTTTTTTCTCCTTGAGAAAAAAATCCGAATATCCAAACCTTCATTTTTCCATTTTTTTATTTTTTTTAGAAAGATAGCAGAAACCAAAAAACAACTTCCAACTTAATCACTTTACTATTATCAGATCTCAAAATTTTAAACTCAAGCTAAATTACTATCGTATTTCAAGCTTTGGTCAAAGCTGTTTTATTTTAATGCCCTTATTCCCAAATAATGTATACCAGAAGCGCAACAAAAAAAAAAAAAAATTGACTACTCACATCAAGTGAAAACAAGTCACTATTCAGGGAACTGAAAAATTTCCATAAAACTTGATTTCTTTCTTGCAAAGAATTTTGTAAATGGAACTTTTTAGATGCTTTCATGTTAATGCAAAGAATTCCTTAGAGAGCTTACAACAATCTTAGAAATAATAATCAAGTGCCTTTTCAGCATATAATTTGCATTCATGCATGTCAAATCAGATATAAAATGAACCCTAAAGCAACAGCTGATTAAAATTTAAAGAAATATATTTATGAGATCAATTACTTGATGACAGAAAATTTATAGTCATAAACAACATAAAATATGCATAAGGGATACTGATAACTGGATTTAGAGCATGGAAAACACACCGCTTCTGCTTAGCTAATTCAGATAAACAAAAAACTCATGCGATAATCAATTTGGTCGTGGAGCACCATATATGAAATTTTCTTTTGCGTAAAACCTTTCAGGTTTTGGATACTGATACTCCAAAAAATCTGGTAAGCCAACATCAATATACGGCAGGGCCAATACCTGCAATGGAAACCTATTATTTAAATGTTGTTTCTTCTTAAAAATTTGCTACACGGGTCATTAGTTAACAAAGACTATAATATGAAAGGGTGCTGCATAGTAATACTTGTGCAAAATCGACTTCAAGAGGAAAAAAAGTTACCTCCCTGCCCATTACATTCATGATGTATGACTTTCGCTGATTGCTGGACGGTTTGGAGCGAAAATGCTCGCGATTTCGCAATGTTTCCAAACTTGGTAGCATTGCATACCAATCATATTTCCCGTTACGCGTTGGTACCATGACTTTATTAGTAGAAGGATCGTTATTTGAAATATTGCGTCGAAGTTCCGATTCTGCATTTCCTATTGCCGATGTAGAAGCTCTAAAAAGTGAATTCCAATCATATATTCACATATTCAAGATTTGGAGTTATTACTATCTAAAGAAGTTGTTCTGAATTAAAACAAAGTTTCTGATTGGCGCATATAAGAGTTTACTCACGTTTATTAATTCAAAGAAAGAAAACCAAGAAAAAAATTGACGAAAAACTTGCTTTTCATTGTCTGCTCCTATTATTTTTCCATATGCAACAGAGTGATCTTTTATTCGTCCCTCCTTTTTGTCTTTATCTTTTTTAAAACGGCCACGCTTTTCTTTTTTCTTGGAATTTTCCGGTTGAAGAGTAAAGAGAATGGGAGTTTTCAATGTTTGATTTGCATCCTGAAAATGAAAATGTTAACATGCACTTGAAATTTTGTCGGCCTGAAAAGCAAAAATTATTAACTAGTCAGTATCAAATATATCTGAAAGAAAATTTTATCAAATAATCATAGGAAGAACATAACAGCAAAAAACAGTAGAAATGCATGATAGCATCCTCTATATCCTGCTGAAGCACACTTTTGATTTCTTAAAAATAAACAATGGATTGGGCGAAGTACAGCAGTATGCAGCGCTTTATAACGGCTAATATACTATTGCTAAACATTTGAGTCCAGATACAGTATGATATGTAAATGAAGTGTTTATATAACACTTGCCTGCCCCTCGTTATTGTTATGTTCATTCCTAGCGGGAACTTGATTTTGTGGTATGCTAATTGCCAAATAGCCTGGTAAATTTTCTGTTAACTGTGCAACCAATTCACTTGTCGATTTCACATCAGCACGCTGGGCAGCAAGTAAAGATTGATGAGGTGTTGTAGGAGACACTGAGGCAGAACTATAGTGCGGACGTTTAGCACTCAACCCGTTTGTAATACCTGCAACATATGATACTGAACGTGTATATTTCCATAAAGAAACATCTTATCATATGAATTTGAAGTGAAAATCTGATAAATAATTCAAGTGTCATTGAGCAATATAGTTGCAAATTTGCTAACAATTTGTATACAGAGAAAGACCCATAAGAATAACACTGACAAAAAGTTCACCTATATCGGAGATTGCAGTATTTTCGTCTTTTCTCTTCCCATTTCGAATAATTTCTCCACCTGATAATAGTGAATTTTCGACAGCTTTTATTGCGAGATCAGCACTAACTGTATGTGATTTCCGAATAGTTCTAGATTCTGCAATATTCATTGACATTTCATGCCCCGAATTTTGGTAAGATGTTATCGTATGTCCATTTGGAACTGTTGGTGAAGTAACAGTACTTTGTGAACCTGTAACTGAGGCTGTCATCATCCATAGTGTAATATTCCCTATAATCATGACTACAAATTACAGTAATTGATGAAAAAATGGAAAAAGAACATACCTGAACTTCCAGATGGCGTCAGAACTGAACTGCCTAAAGATGCCAAATGAGAGTTCCTAGCAGGTGTAAGGCGTGAGTTGCCACCGGATATAACTCGTGGACACCTTGCAGGTGTGCCAGGCGTAAGACCCTTCCTAACTGCTGGGGAAGCGTAGCTAGGAGTACCATTGGTAGAGGAAGAACCACTAGATGTAGGTCTCGGTTCGGCCAATTTCTGCCAGCACTTGATCAACGTTCGACATCGTTTCGATAACTCAGGCGCTGACTGAGCTACTTTTTTCCGAATGTCATTCACTACAGCACCGATTCTTGTCATCTGTAAATCACCATATCGCGCAAAGTGAATCAAATTACAATATTGCAAAATAATACTTCACTCATGACTTTCCCAATGATTTCATTCATTCCATATTTATCGTTTCAGTCAATTCGCATTATCCTTTGTGTGTTCTTAAACATGCAGAAATTCACCTTGACATTTCTCATTTACTGCAGCCTTTCATTGGAATTTCTTTCAACAGAAGAATTTCATAGTTTATTTGTGTGGACTACATGTGCACTCAAGAATTGATAACAATTAGATTTCTTCTGGATTATTTTGACGCATTTCATGAATATGTGAATTCCTTTTTTTCTTTTAAATAGCAAGTCTCGATGTATGAAATTTAAGAAATCCTCAAGTGGATAAATGTAGCGGACTTTTTGTTGCTTGGCCTCGCTAGTCTTCTTGAAATGTGGAAGACTTTTTGCTGCTTGGACTTGCTAATTTTCACAGACACACACCAAATTATTTGAATTATCTAACAGGAACATGACCTCTTTAGAGTAGCTTCTCTTCCCTCTTTTAGCTTCAGTGGGACTGTTAAATGTTCCAGTTTTCATCCCTGTATTTGATGAGTGACAGCAAAAAAAAAAAGAAAAAAGTCATCTGGACACAGAACAATATTTATTACTCAAAGAAATGCGAACAATAGGAAAGTACTCAATGTATATGTGATCAGTTTGACATGTCTCGTGTCAAAATTTCCGCAAAGAAGTTAATCACTCGCCTTTCGGCATTGTAAACAACAGTTAAAAGAAATAAGATGAGAATGAGAAGATCAATGCCAACATTAGCCAATCATTTGAATCAATATTTCTGTTGTTATTGGCGTTTCCCGCGTTTTTGGATCATGAAATGCATCTTCAAACCGAGTATTTGAATGCTGTGTTTTAGTGTGGAAGGAGTTTGTTTCACTTTCTCCTTCACATAGAATTTAAGAAAAAAGATCGACTTGATAATATAAGAATGACCTCAGCCCAGACTGGTGGAGACAAATGTGACGCGTGCAGAATACGCCACTTCGGGAAATGAGCAGCACAGGAAATGACAAGACCTATGAAATAGTGTGGCATTGCAAGAATGAAGCAAATAAGGCTATGAAGAAAGTTCTGATGCCAGGCTACTTTACTGCAGATAAGTCAAGTCAACTACTAAATTTTGAATTCTACAAAACCATATTTGGAAGGGCGAGAAGGAGGGGAAGACACAATCATCAGATGTTTACATGGCCTGCGTTGTTTATAAGACTAGTAATGATCGATCGCATATAATAATCGACCAATATTCCGTCCGCCGTCCTGCATGGATCACAGCAATCCCGAAGGATGCAGTCAATAGCGTCTAACATTCCCTCTTATCTTTCTTACCCTGAAATACTCGTGTAACGAACAATTCCCCACCCATTCGCAACACAATACAATTCTCTGCTTCCCATCTTCTCTTCTTCCCTCTCCCTCTCGCCTCTCCCAATGTACAACGCCATGGAAAAGAGCAAGAGAAAACTCGCGCCTCTCTTGCTTCTCGCCGTTTTACTTACTGAGTAAGGAATTGTTCATCGATCGCTTCTCGAGAGAATAGTGAAATGAAAGAGTGACGAGAAGATGATGAGAGAGAGAGAAAGAGGAGATGGCTCCGCCCGCAGAAAACAAGTTAGAAGAGTTCTATCAGTGTGCCGAATGGGTGAGAAAGCGAGCAACATTCAGTCCAGTGCGTGCATGCAGGGAATAGGATGGGTCAATGCGGGCAGATTGGTGGGTACTCTTTCCGTCGAGGAGTACCTCGAATCACTGCCCGTCGGACACGGCAACCCCCTTGCTCCTTATCTGCTGCTCACCACTACTATCCCAGGTGGTCTTCCTCACTTCTGAATTTTAGGTGAAAGTTACTGATATATTCTCACCTCGAGTAATTCCTTCGTCAAATTGGACTTCTCTAATTTGATGATCACATCCGTGGCCTGCTCTGTGTCGCCCTGCAAGCAGTTGTACGTCATCTTTCATTCTCTTCTCCCATCGTCTTCTCGTTATGCATGCTAGTGTTTAAGAAATATGCCCCTCAATTTGTGATCCATCCCAAGCAGTGCAGCAGTTATCAGCACTTTCTAGTTCAGCCCCGCGAATTTATCGACCCTTCTCTTTTAAGGAATCAAGGGACTAATTCTAATAGAGGGATATCTTATTAGTAAGTGCTGGGATTGCTAACGCTGCATGCTGCGTCTACTGTGATGCCGCAAGTGATGCATTTTCTGGCTGGTTGAGAGCATTGAACAACAGCGCTTACATTGTCATAGGCCTGAAGAAGCTGATGCTTGAGGCGATCAACGACAGTTACTGTTGTGGATTCAACTGTTGGTACCACTGCTGATAAGCCACTGCTTGATGCCACCGCTGGGTGTTGCTGCTGCTGCATGCAGCGCTTCTTTGCTGCAGGTACAGTCGTTGCGCTACTGCTTGCGTTTCCTGTTGCAACTGATATTAGCACTGCTGCTGCTTCTTGCCGTTTTCTAGGTAAACAAGCAGCAAGACATGGATGAGGATGCATGCATGCATTACCACTACCCTACCAAACTCAAACTACATATACTGTAAGCTATCACTGCAGGCCATACTTCCAGTCTTGCAGATACCTACCCTACCGGGACGTCCCCGCAACCACTCCACAAAGAACGAGATGCAGTGCAGCACAATCCGGCATAGCAACTCGCATCCATACCCCACCATCCACCCTACCACCCCACTGCTCAGAGCGAACCGTCCAGTCCAGGACTTCTCCCTCACTCTGCCCCGACTGCATTCGCTTCGACGCTTTTATACTTCTCCCCATCTTGCCCCTGCATCTCTGCATCCTTTTCTGTACGGATCCTCTCATCCTCACAATCTAACCAGACATCGAATAAGTGTCGCGGCCCACTAGTGGCGTCGGAACCGCTATGCAATCGGTTATCTCATCCTTGAAACATAAACGTCATGTATGTGTCTGTTCCTTTGTATCGTTATGTACGTATGTGTCTGTTATGTATGCGTGTGTGTCTGTGTGTATGTACAACATGTGTGTGTGTGCGTAACATGTCTGTGTATATGTATGTGCAACATTATGTATGTATGTGTTACCTTGTGTTATACAAGATGGCCGCTAGATAATTGGTACGACATGTTAAAGTAATTCTGTAAGAGTATGCGATGTTCCCAAGATTCTTGTTTTCTCATGGAGCATATCCGAAGTTATTCAGGCCTTTACGAAATTTCTTATCAAGTCATGTAGAATAAAGTGATAAAACGGTGGGTCAGTGACTCTAGGCTAGAAATTATTGATAACTGAAGTGTTTCCCTATTAGATTCAGATCCATCTTATTTTAAAATAGAACCTTGGAGATTAACACTAATCCATCCTATAATTTATTATATCCCCATGAGATCTTGGCGAGTGTCTCCTTCATATCTTTCTTCATTATGTTCTGCCTTTGCCTTCATACCTGATATTTCGTATAAAATTCACTTGACTGACTGATATGCGAAATCAGTTTGATATATTATAACTACTTAATTTGATTTGTTCTGTAAATGACATCATTCGACTTCACACATTCAAAGAGCAATTCCATCCGATTTATTTTATAAAGGTTGAATGGAAAAAGAAAAAGTTAAATGGTGAAAATGGATGTTAACGTTGGCATAGACAGCAAACCGCGAACTCGACGAGGACGTCGTCGCTTTACTGATCGGCTGATCACATTGGCCAGTGACCATAATGACGATATCAACGATCTCACCGGTATGATAGGTGTACAACCATTGTGATTCATATACTGCTCTCGTATATTCATGTACTGTTGTGCTCTGGACATACTGCATTCTTCATGACTTCAATCATTTATTCCTACACAGATTCTCAAGAGATATTCATTTCTGCTGATACTATCACTGTGTGTATGTGCTTGTTTATGTGTTAAGTATATTTATATATTGAGTTTCATTTTTAAAAATGGCTATAGCTGTACGTGGATTCTGGTATAAGATACTTTGTTTTTGAGATTATTATGAGATGTTATGAAAAAATTTAGGAAAAAAAAAAAAAAGAAAGAAATTAAAAGCTCGTGCATTTCTGCTTTAAAAATTTTATGACTTCATTGTGAAAATAAAATTGTTTTCAGATTCGAATATAACTCTAAATGTGCGTGTGAAGGAACGAGGAAATAACGATACCAGAAAAGGCCCAGCAGGGAGCATTTTCAAAGATACAACTGCCATTGCTATCAGAGGCCTTTTCCGCAAAGAACCCAGCCACGAACTGAAAGACACTATCAAGCGCCCTCTCACAGGTCTTTTTTATTAGCTTACCTTAATTTTTGTGAAAGTCAGTGGTGATTGACTCATCCTTTTTTTGTGCTTTTTTTATGCTTCTTTCTGGGAAAATGCCTTGTCATCCCTTATAGCTGCAGCTAAAAGCACGTTGTTATTAACTTGCACTTGCATAGTTATAGAAATAGACTCTCTGCTTATTATCTTGTCATGATGCTGGGTATCTGCTTCTGTTGTTAATCTTCCACCTCGTAATTAGTATATTCCCATTTCATTTTGATAGGGATTATCATTGAACATAGGTTAAATGATTTTGAAACTCTTAATTTCCTACTATTAAGCTAATGGCGATGAATGGATTTTCAGGACTATTTCGAACTCCGATTTCTCATGTAAATTCCAAACACAGGTCAAAGAATGAAAGTAAAACGGAAGCAGACATCTTTGTTTCCGAAACTTCGAACCATAAGAATGGTTAGTGCAAACACAATTTTGCATAGATTATATTGTCAAAAAAGTTTGTTATTCTTACAAATTGTTTTGCTACAGTAAGTTTGTTGATGTTTTTTCATTTTCAGCTTAAAACTAGACATAAAGCATATTTAGAAAGGTATTGTCTTAAGAATTATGAACCAGCAAAAGCAATTTGAAAATATAAGCGAATTTCTTTTTCAGAACATATCATTTCTCAAAGCCAAAAGATACGTTCTTTCGAAGGGGTTTGTTTTTTATATTTGTTTAGATAGTTTTTTTTTTCTTCAAGACATTTTACTGATCATAAAAACTTTCCTGCTATAACCTATAGAAAAATAAGTTAATCCATATTGATGCTTCAGACATTCGAAGCTTTCTATTTTATTATTTATTATTCCATTTTTTCAACAGGTTCTGCATGATGTTGCTAATGCTCCAAACATAAACATCAATCATATATCAGCGACATCTCAACTCGATTTTACGAATGCCAAGAATATTTCATTAGCTAAATTGGATGATATAGGTGAGTTAATTTAAGAAAAATGATTCATTTTTCTTGCTCTAAATATTTGCTCAAACGAATGATCATATTACCAAACCGTTTGTCTTGATCATGATTGTGGCTGGTTACCGAGAAAGATTTTATAAAAATCTTTTGGAATGAAATTTGAAATCGCCAGGTACTCATGATTCATATTATTTATTTAGGTACTTTATTAACAGTATTAAATTATTTAAAATAAAGTCTGCATAATTAAAATTATTAAAGATTTTGCTGTTTGATTTTTCAATTTTAGGTATTTATTATTAATTATAATGAAGGATTAGGTTGAAATACTGGGACAATACTTTTTTGACAGGTTTTTATGGAGGGGTGACCGAGTGGTTAAAGGTAACAGAATATAA
Source organism: Onchocerca volvulus (assembly GCA_000499405.2). NCBI lineage: Eukaryota > Metazoa > Nematoda > Chromadorea > Rhabditida > Onchocercidae > Onchocerca > Onchocerca volvulus. Next base: position 9,501,765 of record HG738140.1, on the reverse strand, counting down.
ATCTGTCCGCGAAAGCGTACATAGGTTCGAATCCTATCTCCTCCATTGTGCTGGTATAGCTTAATTGATAGAGCTCTAGCCTTCCAAGATAGTGAAGTGGGTTCGAATGTTGCAATTTTGTTGCAGATTTATCGCTTCTATTACGATTTTTATGCCTTGAAGAAGAAGTGAATGATGAAAAAGTATCTTGGACTTGGGACTATCTTTTTGCTAACATGAGTACAGAAATGCGCGATGAATGGGCGCAGGACGAAGAACGTGATGATGGTGATTACGAAGATAAAAATTTGATTAAGTAGAGATAATTTTATAATTTTGTATTTTAATATGTTAATATAAAAAAAATGAAATAAAAAAAAACAGGAAAAAATAAGATACAAAAATTGTATTTTATTTTTTAACTATTTTAATAAACTGTTGATTTCAGAAATGCTTTTGAAATTTTTTGCAGTTTTCAGTTCGATCTCCACATAACACTGTTAAAGCTTTGTAAATGATAGCACACAGGTACTTTCGAACATTATGTCGCTTCTTACTTCTTGATCTCTGTATTGTTATTGTTACTAGATCTTTTAAAATTCGGTTTAAAGTAAGAGTCCCTTGATATTTAAATGCAGAGTAGGAGGCAAGTTCATTTTTTCGTCTCTTCCGTTCCACCTATCTAGTTCTAGCGTGATAAAAAACAGATTTAGGAAAACTTGCTAAACATTCCAAGAAGCCCAATGTCATCTGTAATCCAAGTTACTTACTTTCAACTTTGGAACAGAATAATGTAATGATTCGGAGTTTTTTATTTTTTGCAACAGCAGGAATAGGCTATTCAGTTACAGAATTCAAACTCATCTATATAAGCGTGCTGCTGTTTGAAAAAAAGAAAAAAAAAAGCCACGAAAGAACAACTGCCGAAGAGAGTAGGAAAAATAAATGGAAAAAATCTTGTTTTGTTTTCTAACTGGTCATATTTTGGTTTGAGAAAAAATCATTGGAAATGCATGAATAGTCCAACGAAGATTTACTATAATTTTTTTGAGTGTTTCAAGAACAGGATAAGTCTCAAAGTTTCGAACTTTGAAAAGAGAATTCTAATCATTACTCATAAGGAAGAAGGATTGAAGCGCAACTGAGATGAAAGAATTAGAAAAATTGTATATTTCAGTACCTGCACTGAATCGGAATCTATCAAATGATCAGTTTTTTTTAGTGTGGTAGTGTGTGGTTTATGTGAATATTTCTCTGAACGCCTCCACTGAATTGACTGTCCGACTTGATTCATGTTTTTGTTTTGCCTAAAGGTAAGGATATGTCGTCGCTGTTTGACATTTATGGCACGAATAGCTTTTCAAGAATTGAAATGACTGCAGAAAAAAAGGATTTATTTTAGAAGTTTTGCCATTTATAAATCAGTCATTACTTAGGCTTAATTAAGTTATTTAATGGCACTAAGAATCTGGGAATATTGATTATCATATGTTTGTTGTGTTATTTTGGTGAGCTTTTATTTTTTACTTTTTCTTTGCATAGTTGGGGAACAAAAGTTATGTGTTGGTGTATGATAAGTCGTGCTTTAATAAGTTGCACAACATCTATCTAGATGTTAAGTTTTATATTACTGTGATGATGTATAACTAAGAATGAAATCTAATGAAAAGGACAAATATGCTTTGTTTTTATTGCGTTGTGATCAATCCAAATCCATTCGTGTTAGCAAAGCTTGTGGAGCTCAATGAGCACATCATCGTGAATAGAATGTTTATTGATGTTTGTGCGGTTTGAAAAATATGATGGTAGATGACAATCTACCATCATATTTGTTTGGGATAAAAAATTCACTTGTTATTTGCTGTTTTTTTTTTTTTTTTTTTGCGGTAGATTTGGTAGTGTTTTTCTAATTAAAGAAAGATGTTGCGACATTCAGGCACAATTCAGGAATTTGCAGATACTTCGAGTTTTTTCTCAGAATGTTTTTTGGTTTGGAAAAATATTTTGTTGTGAAATACACTTTCACAATAAAATATTAATTACACGAAGCATTTATTTAACATATTAGTAGTTCAATGAAACAAAAATGTACAAAATTTTTGAAGATTCTATAAATTTTGAACTCTTCGTTTACTATCAATCATTGTTCAAATTATGAATTGTAAAGAAACATTTCGGAAGCAATATGGGTTCCTTTTATCATAACGAATATATCTGTCTCTATCAACATTCTCATACGGTGAAGTAGCGAAACTTGGTGAATTTGATGTCATATATTTCATTGATTGTTGATTTCTAAATCTCATTAATTGATGAAATTGAGATGACCGCGTACTTCATTTCTTAAAAATAATTTTGTTCATCAGAAACAACAATTACTTGAAGCAACATTTATAGATATAGCCATAGCGAATCAGGCGGAAGTAATCATAGCCCAGTTAAATCAAAAGCACTGCAATGAAGACTCTAATTTTCTCGACATTGAAGTGCGAAACTTTTCAAGTTGGTTTTAGGAGTAGACTGAATAGAAAAGAGGCATCACAACAACGAGGGCATTTCCTAAAACATTCAAGCAATTGATTGATTTATATTTCAAGGGAGTAGAAGTTTGCAGTAATTAGCTATGCAGATTTATGTATCGAAATAACAGATTCCCCAAACTTTTTGATCTTTAGATAAAAAATACTGACTACAGAAAGTAGTTGTTGGAGGAAAGAAAACGTCAAGAATATGTAAATGATTGTTAGACTGAGCATCGAATAAGTCGAGAATTAAATTATATCTTTCAAACATCTACTGATACAAAAAATTAATTACTGTGCTTTTTCAACTCTTCTATAATGAATGTGTTAGGTATTTAAATTTGAGAATTTATAATGAATTGCATCATTCGTATTTCTGTAATCTGATAAGTGGTCTTTTTCAAAAGGATAAGACGGAAGTCTAGAACTGCAGATACTTGTTGCAGTAAGTTCTGATTTTCAAAGTATAATTTTTTAATAACAGTCTCTAATGTATCAGCAAAAATTTTCAACTAATCAGATCTGACAATATATGATTAAAGAGAAATAAAACGAACAATATAAGTTCCGTATTTCTCTGAAATATTTCGAAAGTTTCTAATGAAAAAATTAATCATTTTATCAAGGCATTATTATCAACACAGTGTTTTGATTGACAACTGCAGAAGTGAATACAATAAATTCATGATTATGACTGAAACACTGTGGGACTGAAGTTGACTGCAACTGCTTTTTAAATTTCGATTTTGATTAAAATTAATCGATTATTGTGAAATTTATTATTGCATTTTATTAAGTAGACGAGAAAAAAAATAGAATATGGCAACTGCGTCGGTCCAAAAAGAAGAACCAGCATTATCCGTAGATCCAGAAACGGCAGTTTTTCTTCCGAATGGTGGGAAATCAGAACATATGCTTGTTAATATAAGTGACAAACGAATTGCTGTTAAAGTAAGTTCATTGCATTTATTAACTTAACAAATAAAGTTTATAAAATAAAAAGAGAACTTAAAATAGTGGGAAGAATGTGAAGAAGATCCGAATTTTGCAGATAGTTTTAAGAATTTCCGCAAGCAATAAATGGTTTAATCTTCGAATGCACAAAAAGGTTTTTAAAACAGTTATTAATAGTGTTTATGTCTTATTGGAAAGTTAATAAGAGATTGATCAATTCTTATTGTTAGCAAGTGTTATATTATCCTCAGGACCAGCATATAATGATAGTAATGGGATATTACTTAATAATTATTTCAGTCGAAACAACATAAATATATAATTTCAGGTACGTTGTAGTGATAACAGCTTATTTCGAGTAAGCCCAGTTTACATGTTCATAGAGCCAGGTTCATGTGTTAATCTCGTGATAACAAGACTACCTGGTATTCCAATTCATTGATTCATGAAATTCAAAATAAATTTCCATTCATGAAGAGATTTCAATGCGATATTAAGATTATATGATCTAAAAAAAAAAAAGCTCGAAAAGAGAAAAAAATGTTAAGTCAAGAAGGCTGATATAACAGCTTATTTTATAATTTTGTTCTATGAATGTAGTGTGAAACTTTTCTTTTTGGACGTTTTTTCTTTCACATTCTGAGGTAATTACACGTATTCATAATAATATCTTTCAAATCAGTTTATGGATATTTTCAAACAGATCATATCTTTATGCAATAAATTTCAATGCGAAATAAAAAAAAAATCTGCAAATTTATTTTCTATAACATGAATACCTCTTTTAAATGTGCATATTTTCAGTATTTTCAGGTCCAATAAAATCTGATAAATTAGTGTTTCATTATTTTGCTTGTGAGCCAAATGATTCGGAACCAAAGGAAGTTTTTAAAATAAATTCACAAAAGCCACCCGAAATGCTCAAGATGCCAATAAATATCATTTCTGCTGAAGATGTTCCGAAGGTGAAAATAACCTAAGTTGATTTATTTAGGTTTCAGACCTGTTTCTTGCTTAAGTCATCATACTCTTTGCTCTGACAACATATAACTAGCAAAAATACAGTTTGGATTTGAAACTTGGTATTTTATTCTGCACAAAATGTAGAGTTGCATAGTATAGCACTGGTATTGTAATATTGCAATATTACAAATCGCATTCACTATTAGCAGAATTTTTGTGAATAAAAAAATTTAGGGCTTAACTTGTGCATATTATTTATTCAGATTGGACGCTCACCAACATCATCGGGTCAACAAGAACTCAAATGAGAGAATATGGATTCTGGAGGAAAACATTATAAAAGTTACAGTTTTCAAGATGTGATCAGAATAAAAAATTTTATATAATCGCAGAATGAATAATGCTACTTAAAGACAAAATTAGAACCATGATAAATTAATATAAGGATATGGTTATTGTAAATCGTCCCTTTTTTATGTTATGTGTAATAATATTTCATTTAAGACCATCATCGAACTATTAGATCCATTCCAGCATAAATGTGAAGAGAATTGAATTAAAAACAGTGACAGGATTCTAAATTCTTCCTTCCTATAAATTTAGCAATTATCATGTTTTTGAAGCGTATCGAAGCTTGTCAATATTCAGTAAGTTTAGAGTAAAATTATTGAAAATTGTAATTAAGATAAAAGATTATTTTAAGTTAGAGATCAGAAAACATAAGATGAAATTATTAAATTATCAAATATAGATAGACAAAAATGTGATAAGAAATTCTATTTTTGCTAGCAAAATGGAATAAGAATATGTGAAAGAATCTGCTGAGATATTATTTTCTTGTGCTACTACTCATAGCTTTCATTTAAATATATAGATAGATTTTACATAAAGATAGATAACCTTAAATATTTTAATATTAAATTGATTTTCGTCAAAAATTCCTAATAACAATAGAGATAGGTAGTATCTCTATTGTCACTTGCACAAAATTTTTGCACTGGTCTATTATTCGAAAATTTCTTTTGCATGAGACGTATGACTTAAATTATGATGTTAACAATTTTATCGTTGCTAAAAATCAAAAAAATGCTATTTTTGTTTTTTTAAAAAAAAAAAACTGAAAAACAAATAAATTGGATTAACTATTCCTTTGCTTCCTGTTATTACTGAGTTTTGCAGTTATTGTTTTATTAATTTATGATTCATAGAGAAGATAAAGCAATCAGTATGATGACAACGGTCATATTACCTTCATCCCATCTTAGATTAAGTCAATCCCAGTAAAAAAGGAAAATGGCATTGGTTGGATCTGGAACATGAGAAAAGGGTCAATCTCTTTTCAGGACGCTCTTAATACAGTTATGCAAGTTCAAAATGTTTTATTAAAATTTGAGTTTATGATAGAGATTTGAATTATTGAACTCTCTAATATATGTACAATTAGAAAGCAATTATGCATTCGGAATACCTAATGACTTAAGTAAAAACCAAAGAGTTGTGAGTCGGAATATGGAGAATGTTGAAACTTACTGTGTGATTAAACCTTCTGTAATTTTAAAGAACTTTTTACGACTCACATCATTTGAAAACGAAATCGAGCGAGTTTCCTAAAATAATGAATTTTTGCAAATGATATGAGCAGTATATTGCAATAGATAATGATTTCATTGGTTTTATTTCTAGTTTTTATTTCTATAATAAGGAACAATAAATAAACACTGAAGCGACAAGATTGCATTCTGCTAACTCAACACATATATACTATGTTTAACATGAAGCAGTTCAACTTTCGAAGCCTTTCAATAAAGCTCTAAAATCGTTTGGACAAATATTAGCTTGAGGAATTACTTAAATTAGCTAAGTCAAAAAAATTCGTCAAAATTTTTTGAAAATTTAAAAAATCATGGAAATTAAAATAAATATGGAAGATTTCTCCTTCCTCAAAAATAAGACCCGACTTCAAAGATGTCTACAGAAAAAATAAGCTTTGAAATGATTGAACTATGGACAAATGTGACACTTTGAAGATGCCGGCAAATATTTACAACATATATTCATTAAAGTGAGAAGTGAACTTAAGAAAGAAACGAACTAATGACTTCATGTTATTAAATCTGATTCTAAAAATAAAAATGAATATAACCAGAGAGATAGTTCAACAACTACAATTGTTTAATGGTTCAAAAAGTTTTTCTTCCGCAAGATGTTTAGGATATCGGCAATCAAACTGTTGCATTTAATCTACCCAATCGTTGAACTATCGAGACCAGCAACTATTCGATCACTTTTAAATAAGAGTGAATCGGAAGTCTTACTATATGGATCAGAAATTGTGCTTTATTTTCAAGATTCTTGACAATTTACAGTGTGTTAATAATATAAAGTTAAATTCAAAATGCAAAAGCAAGTGGCAAATAATAGCAAAAAAAAAAAAAAAAAAAAAAAAAAAAAAAAAAAAAAAATCAATAGAAAATTCTATTTGCTCTAATGAGATAAGAATTGCTTTGTCAGTCAATAAAATTGTATAATTTAAATAGGATTGTAGCCAAAAGTGCAGCAATGTCTACTGGGCTTGCTTAATTCCTTTGTTATTCCATATTACTAAAGCATTATAAATGGAAGTTCCCAAACTAGCTCACTCTTGAAACGATTTCTGTTTTGTTTTAAATTATGCATGAAAATTAGCTATATAATTCCAAATGCCGTCAGTGTTATCCGGTATGTGAAGAAATTGTTTGAAATTTAAAGTTTTCATCATAGTTTATAAAATGTCTCATGTACGAATCATTAACTTAGGTCGATGATAATCATTCGATGATTATCAGAAAGCCATTTCATTGGCTAGAAACATGAGTGGATGAGCCATGTACTCCAGCAAAATAATATAATATGTAAAGCCATGTATTCGATTAGCGAACTCATTGATCAATATGACCGACGAACATAGCAGCAAAAATAGCAGGCCAATAAAGCGTATGAAAGCTGCCTGAAAATTAGTACTAATATAATATAAGTTCAATATTTCAGCTAATAATTAATTAATTAATTAATTAATTGCCTTAGCTTGCAAATCGAAGTATTTTTCTTATCACTAGCTGGGCTCTGCTAGTCCATGTGGGCGCATCAAAATCTGTATCAAAATTATAAATCAATCGGTGAAAAACTTGAAATGTTGTGTGGAAATGAACAGCGAACATTTATATTTTTATTTATATAGATAGTAGTGTCGAAATCTATCATTACAAAGTTGTGCAGTACTAGGCTCCAATATTGATAACATTTTATTTCAAAAGTACATGGAGTGATAAAATGTTCCTTTTAACTTGCCTGACTTGAGTAAGTCCTGTTCTTAGATCCAAATTTATAAACAGCGCTCGCTGCCCCAACTGTGATACAATCTAGAGCCAAGTACAATGACGTGAGAGTGACGTATACAGGAATCGAGTAGTAAAGATCGGCAAAGCAATAGTAAATAATAAATACGTAATAAACGAATAATGAAATGGCGAACTCGTTCCATACTCGCTTTACGCAATCTACGAATGTCAATAAATACGCAGCTTTGCCAAGTGACATAATAAGCAAGGTCCACTGAGGGATACTTCGTTTTGTAGATGCAAGATAAGACGATACTGCTAGAAAAATAAATTTTATAGTATGAATTATAACAATTCCTTTGCAGGAAGAGATGGGTTCAAATGGATATGTAAGAGTAGCTGGAGACGGATTATAAAAAACTTCTATCAAAATTTACCAAAATTTGCTTCTTTAATTTATTCAATTCAATTCCTTTAGAAGATTTTAACTGTTCAATATACCAATGTCACATCAATATTTCCATTTCGAAAATCAGTGATATCTATTAACAGTTTTTTCATTATCCCGCATTCGGTAATATTCTATTTATATATCAGTGTCATAAGGCTTCTAAGATGTCATTTTAAATTCTGCAATCGATATTCTGCTTCTTAAACAAAAGAAATCGCAAGAACGTACCAGTTAACAAGAGCCAAATTGTAGTAAGGTAACGCTTCTTTTCGGGCATTGTGAGATTCATAGTACAGAAGCCAAGAGTCAAATATGGCAGTGAAACTAAGAGCGATGCTTGTTGTCGAAAACCGTCACTTTCGATGTAGGCTAATGCTACCAGTACAAAATATAAGGCCAATATCTGCACTGGTCCCGAGAATAGACCAATTGTCATCGCTTAAAATATATCAGATAAAAAATTTTTTAGAATATTGAATGCTTAAAAAGTTTAACTGAAATATTACGAAAGAATATACGAAAAAAAAATAAAAAAAAAAAAAACTAAGTTTGCTTTCGAAATTCAATCCTGTTTCACTTGAAATGAGAAATTCAATTTTTTACCCTTGTTTTGCACTTTTCTCAACTAATTTTCAATTTATAAATTAGACAAATTGTAAAGCGATGAAAAATATAAAGACATTAATTGGTCATTGCGCAACGACTGTTTTAAACAATTCTGCAATCTGATGATAAATCATTCCTCATTCGCTGAATTAAAAACTGATTGGAATTAAAGCTTTGAAAATTAATTTATAAGCTATTAATTGTGAAAAATATTCTTAAAATTTGAAATTTAATTCCGTCTGACAAATCATTTTTCTATCATTTCAAAGTAATAAAAAATACGAGAGACAAAAGGCTTGAGTTTATATAAATCCAATTAGATATTTTTTTGAAAAATAAGTTTCGGAGATGAGTGTTACAGAGCAATTTTTTTTGCTCGTCTTATCTTAAACTTTTCAAGTTTTCTGTCGAGCAACTGTCATGAAAGAATATATGGGAGAATTTTTTATGTAATGGTTAGGAAACAATCTGGAATTCAAAGCGATGGGAATAAAGTTGATTTATCGATGAAATATTTTTAATTGAACTATTGCTTTTAAAAAGATGCTTTTGTCAATGCCAGGTTGTGTCGATAATGTTGACATTATTAAGTGCCAATGAAGTTCATTAAATGGCCGATTAGCATGAAACAGATATGCTACAGCTCACTGTCCACTTTTAAGTTCAATAAAGCAGTAAAATTGAAATTAGAAATGTGAAGCAATTAGACGATATTTTGACAAAAATGCTTTTTAGCCTATACTATTGCAATATGTTATTCAATACTATAGGCGGAATGACTATTTTTTTTTTAAATTCAAGCTGAACAATTAATTTTTTTTCATTCGAAGTATGCACACTCTGCATCAATGGTATTTGTCAACAACACATTACAGTTATTTGCTTACAGGACACCTTTGTAATATATTGCAAAAATTGATCAGACTATAAATGGTACTAGAAACTACTATTTACTTCTTGATAGCATCAGTAGCATGCACTCTTGCAATCATGCACTTTTGCTATTTGCCGTAGCTACGAGCTTTCCGTATTTTACGAATATTTGACAATTACTGAAATTTGACAGGAACATTGCAACATAAGCAGAAATCTTTTTCGTTATTGATAATTTCGAAAATCTATTATAAAACCCGAAACTGAGTCAAATTCATCCGAATTCATTTAAATTGTTAGATAATAAAGCTAAGAAAAATTTATTTTATGGTGCATAAATTCAGTGCAATGTTAAATTTAAAAAATGAAAAAACATCATTTAGATTATAGATAAATAATTAAATTAAAATCAAGACGACAGACAAAAAAAACGATGAAAGAATGACATCAGCCTTTGTTGCACTTTTGCCAAGATTTATATCTTCAATTAAAGGCAATCGATTCGATTTCAACATCAGATGACGCATATATATATATATATATATCCTAATGCATGGCAAATGAAAGGAAAAAATAAGAAAAGGAAGCGATTAGAACGGACAGGCCGTGAAGAATAAATATGAGGAGAGATGAAAGCCTGAAGGAAAACGGGCTTTAACAACGAATAACTTGCAGGGAACTTGAAGACATCTGGCCATTTGAATTTTTCTGAACAAAAACAACACTTTCTACTTCCGTCTCTCAGTGATGTAAGAATGCTTACTCATTCGTTGACGTGTTCGAAAATCTTCACTCCTATTTCCGCAACGCTTTCTAACATCATTCCTGAGTCTGCATTTTTTCGCTGGTGAAATAATTGAAAACGCAACTTTCATGAATCATACAAATATTTTTTTCCTCAAATTGTAAAGTTGGTGTTGTAAAGAGCCAAGATTTTCTTTTCCTTTACCATTATGTTTCCACGTGATACGTGAATTTCAGACACCAAACTAACATTAGGTCATGCAATAGTAATTAATTACTTTGAAATTAAGAATTTTTCGAGCATCAGAGTAAATATGAATGCTTATAAGGTACAGATAAATGTGGATGTGTATTCTTTCAACATTATACTAACTGATTCAGTAATTTGATTTAACTTCAAATAAAACATTATAACGGTGAAAATGGTGCAAACATGAGAAATGCTCAGAGATAGCAGATTTTTTCTGACTGTAAATGTTATAGTAGATCTTGGATATTATTCAAATAAAAAAAGTCTAAAAATGACTTAATTATCACCATATAATCAGTTCTCATTGATAACTATTCCCTAGTAGCTCAGTTCCATTGCGTTTAGTTCGTATATCGAAGCTCATCTTAAAATTGTAAGATCTAAATTTCTTCCAAGTCTTGCAAATAAATTTTGAATTTACTAAAGCCATACGATACACTTAATAATCAAAAAAAAAAGAACGAATCACCAACCATGAGTGAATAAGACGTATCAAAAGCTCACGAAATATGAAAGAAAGAAAATAAACTTTATAACATCGAAGTTAAAAGATTTGAAAGGAACAATTAAATCTGCCATTAAAAATAAAAAATAAAAAAAAAACAAAAGAAAAAACAAAGCTTTTCAAAATCTTCCGAGAATTATTCTAATGGATTTGCAATTGCATTTACAATTAATGATATCTATCAATCAATTTGCTAGAAGTATACTTGATTTCGCAACGACATATATAATTTGACAAAAATCAAAGGCTTTAAAATTTTAATTTGAAACAGCAATGGATAATTTAAGCAGATGCGTTTACATTCCAGATATTGCTGGGATTCCCAAGATATAATAATAATCCTCTTCCCGTTATTCTCTACTAATATTTTCAAGAATTTCATATGTGCTACGCAATATTGAATAAATATATCTCGGGTAATTTGAAAGTGAACTCAAATTGACAAGGAAGCAAGAGTGGGAGGAAGATTTTAGAAAGTTCGAAAAACAATCGCCTCAAATTGTATTATAAAACGTGAAATATTCGAAATTCGAAATTTCAGAATTGAAAAAAAGAAAGACTAGAAAATAATGTACCATGATTTTTCCCAGCAACCGAATTAAAAGTTAGACTCAAAAGCAAAATGTCCAATATTTGTTAAAATACTAATGTCGTATCGTGCCCAGGCATGTAATTGCGACATTAGTAGCAATGTGTTGATGTAACTTCAACATTCAAGAAAAGTGTTCTACTAACTATCAAAAGTATTTGATCCATTAATATTATCAAGGTTACCCACAAACGCACTTCTTTGGACCATCGAATAATTATGACGAAAATAATCTATGAAAAAAACGAGCAACTGCTATTTCTTGCTTTTTTATCCACTCGCTTTCGCTGCACTTCTCATAAGAAGCCAATTTTCAATTTCCAAAAGCCTCTGCTATTTTCTGGATCTCTTCCAAAAATAAATTCAAACAAAGAACATGCGTAAAAATATCTAATAGCCAAGAGGAAATTTATAAACAGAAAAATTATTGTCATTGGAAACTAAAAATTAATAAAGAAGGATTAAATGCAAGAATTTTAATCATATGAGAAAGAAGTCATGCGCTATAAGAAAAATTTTTTCATTCATATTAATTAATTCATCCGTGCATCGATTATGGTCAGCGGAATTAAAAAATTTCACTCTTAGTAAATACACTACTAGATTATAATCGAAATCAAAAATTGGTGGTATGTTGGGTCATATCTGAAACAAGTCATTAAATTTAGGGAAAATGATCTTCATGACCTTAAAACACATCAAAACTTTTAAGTATAATATTCTAAAAGATATAATAAATGAGAGGGATAGCTTAAATTCAGAAACTTGACTTCGAATGCTTTCAGCGAAATAGTCTTATAACAGACAACGCCTGTTCGGAGATATTTCAGTTCTATGTAACTTGACACTTTTCAAGAAATCATCGGGTTATATTCTCAGAAGAATTCAAAAAGCACTACGCTCAATAAGAGAAGAAACTCAGAACTCCATATAAAAAAAGTAAAAAATAGGAACAACTGCTCGATTCACAATCCGAAGTTGCTTACGGAATAAAATGCCAGACTGAAAAGAAGAGTAAAGTGCTTTTGGTAGAGTCATCAGTTTCAACACAGCTAAATAATAAGTTCATGCTTATGAAAAGTTTCTATGATATGAATAGTGATAAGGTGATGACTCTACCATGATTAGTCGGGAATTAAAAATAATCATAATCTCGAAACAAAATTTATCAAGTCATAAAATTAAGATAATCATTCAGTGAATTAAGTGGCTTATGCAACATTGAATTCTTTAAGATATTCTTATCAGTTTCTCTGAAAAAAGATTGAGATTGCAGAATTCTACCGATGCTGAAAAAAAAAGACGGCTCAGAAAAAAGAATCAAAACATATTTATGTCTTTGTGATGGTCAGTAATTGATAGTTGATGATTCGACGTCTACTGGTCAAACTAATTGAATTATGAAATACTCGAAATTACGAATTAAAGCTGGAAGAGATAATGTATTTATTATAATAAATGTGATGGCTGATATATGAGATGGCTTGATTAATGGAGGAAATATTTGGACAGTAAACAAAAGATGAGAAAAAGTGCTGATAAAAGAGAACAAAATGGAACAGTCCAACTCGTCTGAAATATGTCATTCTTTTTTCATTTTCAAGATGCAAAATGTAGCATTTTGATGATATTTTGGTTCCTGTAATAGCGTTTAATACTTCATAAAGAAGAAAGATGTTGCACCGCATTATCGATGTAAGTAATCAACTTTTGGAATAAAAACGAAAAAAAAAAAAAAAAATCAATAGTTTCATTCAGCATCGTATTCATGTAGTAAAAAAAAATACCTACTTTTCCTTCTTTTTGTTTCATCACTCAGATGTCATATAGACTGAAATTAAAATAAGCGAGTTTTAGAATGAACCATTGAAGAACTACTGTCATCTTAATCAAGGAATCAGTTGGTAAATTTGAAATAGGGTGAATTAAGTCCACAACAAATAGCAAACAGGATGGCAGTCATCTAAAAAATAAAAATATAAATGTTCCTTGTTACCGACCCTAAATCTACGGCAGTTCTTACCGATTGTTTTGAAATTTTGCTACAAGATTGCATTCGAATAGGTGCGTATTTTTGTTAGGTAGCTTGCTTTTTTTCATGCATTACACCTGTGACAGGTAAAAAGTGAGCAGACTGAATTTATTGACATGTCTTCTTTCTGCATTCCAGTAACATATTCCAGTAACATATTAATGATATCAAGGTTATCATTTATCATTGCTCGCCACAAGTGACGCTTCAAATGTTGAACATATTTTTATAGTATAACGGTCTATTAACACATTGAAAGTTAATAATTTTATTAATTTTAGTGTCATCTGGCTATTTGCACAATCTAATACATGTGATATTAAGAATTTTTATCATTAAATAGAGCAAACTTGGCTTGATTTACTAATTTAGTTTGCAAAAGTATATGAACAGTTGTATAAAGTTGTAGGCGCTTTGAATCATTGTATTTTTGAGGTAATTGCTTCCATAAAATTTCATTTACAAATAAGATCAACAAATCAAATGACTTTTATAGCCCAGATATGGCTTGATGAAATAATTAAACAAAAACTAATTACACAAGCCAATTCTAATTACAAAAATAAAAATTCCAAAAATAAATTACACAAACCAATTCTAGTGACTGATTCTAGTGTCTGAAGGAGACTCAGCTTGAGTCGTTTCAGTCGGAATATCTAATGTTCCCAATTTTTCATAGGTTTAAAACTGTGTCAGTGATATATAGAAGCAAAAAAAATGCATTTCTTTTGATAATGTTGTACTTAAATCATTTTTAAAGGAATTTTAGTAGGACTGAATTTCAAATTCAATTAAATTCTGAAAAAATGAATAATGTTCTCATGAATTATGTATTGACTTCACAAACAACGAAAATCTTTTTGAAAGCATTATCGACTAAATTGCATTCCTTATGAAATATTCTTGTAGGATCTTGTAAGTTTCTCAAAAGCGATTAAAGGAGTTATTAGACGAAGTAAAGAATCTATCGATATACAAAACATCGCTAATAATGATTCCTAAATGAACATTTTATCAACTATATATAATCGATAATTTTCTGCACATGCCTATTCAGTATTGGTGTTTTGATGATAATTAAATATTTAAAAGCAATCAAATTATATTTCACTTGCATTGCGTGATATTTATCATGTTTGCGCTTACATAAATTATTGACTATTATGCAATTTAAAGGGAATTACTGGATATTTGAAATAAATGTTTGAAAAGATAGTAATACTATAAAGTTGATGAGAGTTTATTCTATGATTTCAGCTCTTAAAAATCACTAAGAATACATAAATCAAACAACGAAAAATCGATAGGCTGATTTCACTACTTTCAATTAGTCAATCAATTAATTAATTCAGTGAACTAAATTTATTAAGCATATTTTGGAAATGCAAATGTATTATACAGATAGATTCGAATTATCTACTAAATGTTATTCACATTAAAAATTGTGAACCAAGAAAGCATGTACGCGAAGTGACTGGAATATTATCAGCTGTCTGATTCTTCTGTCAACTTTGATTTTCGCTTATTTGCAAGTTTTTCAGAAGATAAAGGAAATATTTCAGTAGAAATATTCATTGTTTATTCGTAAATTTCTGTGCAGAATAACAATTGAGCAACTATTCATTCAGAATCTTTCAGTTATTTTTAAAACGATAACTTTAACGAGCACTTTCTTGCGCTATGCTTTAGCGAATTCGCATTCATCAAAAATAATTAAGAGTACATATGAATAGATTCAATGAAGTGTATTTTTCATCTGTAAATTACCAACAACTTCAAATATTCCGCACGTAACGGTTGAGTCAAAGAATTAATGAGTCAGCAAAATAAGTTAAATATTTAAATCTTTCTTCAATTTGCATTTGAACTTGTCAATGCAATCAGCGTGGTGGTTATTTGCATGCTTCCTCTTTTTCACTGTTGTAATGTGTCTTGACTCGAAAGTTAAGAATAAAACAGAAAAAGTGACGAGTGCCGATCTCTTAACTTGTTATTCGTAAGTTTTTTAAAATTGCCATGATGTATTATGCACGCCACAAGTGCAATGTTGCAATGTGAAATTGGTCATCACGATGAACTTGCACTCTAATATCAGGCAGTGCCATTACATCATAAATTGCAAACAATCACATTTACTTTCCGGTTCTTTTCTCCAGTTTATGTAATTTTCATCTCGAAAACAATTATCTGAAATATTAAAGCCTTGCAGATTTTTTGGAGAATTCAGAGAAAATGGATCATTCGAGTTCATAGAGCTTCCCACTGAAGTTGCGTGCAATCCGAGAGTGAATCATTGTTTTGTGGAAGTTAGTAAAATTATTTACGCATATTTAAACGGAATTCATTCATGAAGAAAATATTAATGGGTGGAGAAACTGAAACTTTAAAAAAATTCGGTTGAAAGAGATAGATATTAATCACTCTATCATGAAATATGAAATAAGATGTGAATAGTGAAAAATCTAATTTAAGATGGATTTTGATTCAAAATATCAAATTCGATTATATGCTTTGCTGTTAGAGATTGTAATTCTTTGAATTTATTAAATGGCTTCTATAATTTTCGAAAATATATCTGATTACTAACTCTAGCTAAAACAATCGCCGAAACTACTATTGTCGGGAGACCGTGTGACCCGAGGCACAAAGTTACAAAAAATTTAATTTACAGTTTTATCGGCTTGCTTATTTTACTTGGTTCAATGGACAGTGTGATAATTCGCTGGCTTGTATCCATGAATCCGATTACTCATTCAGCAGTGGGTGTCAAGCGTTAGTAAATATACTATTCTATACCATTTTAACGAGTTTACTGTCATTGATAACTGATACGTAATCTAGAAAAATGCCTAACTAACTGAATGGATATAAAAAATGATATGTATATGTGTAGAAAGATCAAGTAACTTGGGCAATATCTTTCACTGATTTTTTGGATTTAGGATATATCCATTTATCCATCATGCTTATTAATTAAGGTAGCACAAGAACATGTTGACAAATGAATTAATGCACAAGTTTCTTCAATTGCAAATATATCTCATCAATGATCAATTAAATATTAGTCTTTCCAACTATAGATCGTAACAAAAGCAGTGAAAATTATAAGAATATAATTTGGCAGTAATTTATAACCTTTAAGTAGATCGGAATTCATACATCAGAACGCTTGTTACTTCAGGACATTGCATGGTGGCGATCGATGTTGTTGTAGTTATAAACTTTGCAATTTTGATATAATTTTGAAAGAACGTCCCTATTTTGCTAAGTATCTACCACAGCAGAAAGTTTTGAAAAGTGAAAATATCTTATTGGAGTCACACTGTGGAAAAGTCAAACCAAAATCAAATTGAGATTGAAATTGTTGATACAATTTTTAACTTGTTTTTGTTATTTCAATAAAAGAACTGTAATTCAGTATTCACCAAGTTTTGCCAATTACTGAAATTTCAGAAAAAGCAACATACAAAAATTTTGGATTTTTGATGTTTCACAATTTTTATAAATACGCTGTGAGAAAAGTTCCATCTAGCAGTGACGCTTGTTTGGCCTCTTGTTGTTGTCTGATTGACCTAATAACTATAGTCTTCCTATATTTTTGTTTTGATTTTTCATCGACAATCTTAATCTATCTCGGATAGATAAATCTGCATACATATATCCCTCCAAAAAATATTGTATAAATGAGAAAAGAAATGATAATAAGCTTTGCGGCAATGATAATGCACTGGCAAATGACAATAGGATTGTTTTTTCTTTTTTTTTTTTTGATAGGAGAACAACGATTGCTTCAAGGTTTTCTACGAAGAATGCCAATTTGTGACCTTATCGAGAATGTCTTACTGGATAGAATTGTCGACAGTAGTGATTCATGGACAGTAGCAAAAATCAGGAAAAGATTACCGTTAACAAAGAATATCGTTTGTTTATTAAATGCATACATTATTAATATGAAATCGTTAAAGAATTTTTTTTTTCGAGCAGGAGAAAGGAAATTTGAAAGGAATGGAATTTTCAGCAAAATATCAGAAATTTATTATGAAACGGGAAGGTTGCATTTTCAATTGATACCAAGTTTCGAAATAAAATGATCAAGCATTGCAATGATGTGGATTCGTATTATTTTCCGGGCTTAAATGAATGCTATCATATTTATCAGATGCCTGTTAATAACCTGGATCCTAATTACGCAGTCAATAGAAATGAGTTGACTTATGGTACCAGCCAATTTGTTTATATGCATAATTGCTGAGTGCTGTACTACGGAAAGTTCGATATCGAGAAGTAGCTATAAAGGAGAAAATGCAATTAGTGAAAAAAGTAGTGCTGTAATTTTATCATACAACCGAGCAGCGTGATGCTATTCGAATAGGCTTCATGATCAGTAAAAATTATGAAACAGTAATTCAAAATGACACTTTTTATGACGTATTGGATGGTGTCTACGTGAAAATGAATCCTGGTGAACCATGCAGCAATGTTTGCTGTGTTGTGATAAAATTGACTAGAACTGATAAGGTGAAATGGAGCAAGTAAGCTGTGATCACACATTCATACCCAATTTTTTTTTTTGCCAAAAACAAGGCAATGTTCGAGAATATTCCATTCAATCTGATATCCATCCCTAATTATATTTGATAAACTGCCTTATTCTAATCTGCAACTGATATAAAATCCAAAAATCTTCAAGATTTATGAATTTTGTGTTCTATAATAATAACACCTTGTGATATGTCATATGATAAATGCCTTTAAATGCTTCAAAAAAGTGATCCTTTCGAATTTTCACTATCTTTCCACAATGTCAACAAATTCAATTCTGTAGATTGAAAGCGTTAAAGAAAAAGAATATTGATCCCAACAACAATTTTGCTAGATAGTTGACACTTGATTTTAAATAACCCCAGCGTGGAAGATACGTGAGAGATATGTAAAAAGTTTATAAATGGACAAAAACATAAAATTAGCATGGGTTTGCATGTGAATGTCTCTGAATACTTTCAAAACTAATAATTTGTAACGAATTTTTTGATTTCTTTCATTAGTGCTATGAAACCTTGGTAACAATAAATAATTTATTAAAAAAAAAGATTTCATACTATAGTTGATCATAGATTTAATTAAAAATTTACTTTAGACTTCAGATTAAAAAGAATTAGAATTTCATTGATAAGCTTCGAAATCATTTATTTAAATCAATTATTTTTAGGAAAGGAGCTTCATTAGTAAGGAATATAACTATGTAAAGAAGGAATCAGATTAATTATAATTGTAATTGCATACATTCAAGAAAGAGGAGATTTATATCCCGTAATGACTGGGGAATTGCAGTAATTAATTGAAATAATTATGCAAGTGCAGGTGTTTGACAAATATAGCTCAGTGCTCGTGTATGATTATCACAACTCGTATATATCATTTTCACATCATCTGTTATTCGTATATCGGCAAAAAATACGATGCAGCAAATACTGGAACAAAAAGTTCCATCATTTCGATTTGGGTATTTTACCTGCACTTTGTCTAGCACATCATAATGTTTACCGTTCTGTGAGATCAGTTCGTGATTTTGATTTATCATGAAACCAACTTGGATTGCTTGTCGATTAAACGATCGGTGATTAAAATTTATTATCATCTCTTTCACAAAGCTTATTTTCTCGTCGATATATTCCAATCCTGTTTTCAATAATCGATGTCACAAATGTTTATCTAATAATTTATGCAAAAATAACTTCAAAATACAGGAAAAAAGAAAGAATAATTTGAAGTTAGAAAACTACAGAATGACACTATTCATGACAAATGTATTCACTGATTCTATTATAATTTTTAAAATAATTTGAATACATCTTTTCAATTTAGATTTATGCATTCTTTCATTTTTGGAGTTTTTTTTTTTTTTTTTTTTTTTTTTTAATTTAGGAGGAACTGTTTTAAAATTAAATTGGTGTCCAATGTAGTCGACAATGTAGAATCAGGTAGAAAGTTTGAGCAATATCGCGGTTTATGGATAAATAGATGCTATTTCCCAATTCCTATTTAAAATAGAACTTATTTCAGTTATGATTTCAAATGTTAATTTTATTGAAATAAATAATTAGATTTTGAGAATTTCAAAATTTGCGAGATGCAACGAACCAATATCAAGCAGTTTGCCTCGATATTGCTGCCAACAGTTGAACATATATTCATCACGAGTGCCACCATATGCAATCTTACGATCAGAATCCACGTTCAGAAACTGAGCAACATTGATAAAATAGCATTCATCAAGTGGCTCAAAATAATATGATTGGTCATCACCACAATGCCACGCCGAATTCTTTGGTCGTTTCTCTTCTCTTTCGGATTCTTCTAGAGACATAAAACCGATATTTCCGTTTGAAATAGGATACTGTAATTCAGTATCATCCTTGATGACATCTATCCCATGTACAGTACCGATTCTCATATCTTTTGCATTCAGTTCCATGATTTGCCTTACAATTATTCCAAACAATAAAACCACATTATAGAAATGATTCATTCTAAAAACCGTACCGAATTGACTTTCTACTGTTTTTTATACAAATCTATGATAAGTTATAATGAAATTTACATATTCCTGAATTATAAATAACATTTGCTTATAAGGAATTGGTTCAAAGTAATCAATTGAAGTAAATGAAAAATTAACGCTTCGTGTCAGATTGTTTTGGACAACCTTATGTGTAGATATTTATGAAGCAAATCGAGTGCTTGATACTTTTCTTTGCTTATTGACAAACTAGTAACATTAAATTATTTCATAAAATCAATGATTCCATCAAACAATTTCACATTAGAATTTATCCACAAAATTTGTTCTTGAGAAAAATCTTTGTTTTTAAAATATTTGGAATGGAAAAGAAAGGATATATGAAGGAAAATAACCTATTTAATGGATTAAATTAAGATAAAGAAGAAGTTAAAACGAAGACTATTTCTCTTCATCCAAGCATTTCGGAAAAGTGAACAGTGCCAATGCTATAATTTAAATAAGTCAAATCTAATAACTGTCCTTCGGTTCTAGACAAATATAAATTTTCACCAAGTTGTGTTGGGATTTCTAAAACATAATCCATTCAATGATCTTTGTTTCCCTATGATCTCTTTATCTAATCCAGAAAGTACTTAACCTGATAATGTAACTGCTTGCACACACTTATTTTTGAATTTATTTCAATTCGACTTAATTTGTTAGCCTTTCATTAATTGATGGTTCTAAAAAAATGTGGAAGATTAAATTTCCTGTTCCTTAATTAAATGCAGTATGTCTCCGAACAGCTTGTATTGAATAATTTAGAATCGTGATGTGATGAATGTTATATTAGCAAATCAAATTACAAAGATTACCAAGTATCTAAGAATTTTAAAATCATCAATGCAGCTAAAGATTGAGTCTTTTAGTTAAAGATTGAATTTTATTTTGATTTGAATTGCAGTATCAACAATAACAGTGATCATCCTCTAATTCCGTTTCATTTTCCAACTGGTCATTGTATTTATTCCGTGAATGGTTTCTATAGATTACATTCCAATAATTTGCCTATATTTATATTATATCACAACCACTAGTGTAAAAGACGAAGATTTGGCTAATACATCTTGCATTCGCAACAAACAAGTTGAATTCTGCTAAATTTTATGCAGCGAATAAAAATTTCGTTTTTTTTTTTTGATTTACTTCACAATAGAATTGTTATAGCACTGATTTTAACAAAGGATCATTGCATGGATGATCAATTCATATTGCGAGGTGCTATCTTTTGTTGACGAATGATGACAGCAGAATTTCGAAAAAAGATAAATGAATAAAAATTTGAAAAAAGGTATCAATAAAATCACATGAAAAGTCTGCGTTTTTCAAGTATTTGAAAAAAATTATTGTGTATTTAAAACTTAGGAGCAACAAAATTACATAATTTCCGCTGCACCAATGTTAGATTTACGAAACTGCTGCGTTGACAATTTATGAAGATGAATATCAAGAAGTGCTTTTGCTTCGTTTTAGATTGAAACCGATTTTATATATATATATATATATATATTTTTTTTTGTAAGAAAAACAGTAGTCTGCTTGGAATAATTCGACTTATAAACATCATTCAGTCTTGATTTAGCCTTGGATTTGACATTTATCAAATTTGAACAAATTATAAACTGATGTATAAATTAATTTATAACAAGAACTATTCTGAAGTTGACTACATGACGTATTTCATCAATAAATTAAATAATTACTTTAAACTAAAGAATTTCACAGATGATATTGCTGGAAAAAAAAAGAAGTGAAAAAGTGAAATAAACAACTTGCTAAACCATTTAATATTAGTAAAACTAACGACTTACTAAATTACTTAAATTAGTGTCAGCCATTTTCGTCGTTTGGAATGCATAAAAGCGAGCATTCTCCTATAACTTATCAAAAATATACATTTTAAATAAAAAATGTGCAGAAAAAACAGTTGTCGAATTATGCATGCAGTTGTGAATTGGCAAACTGCATTCAAATAGTCGAGAAACAAAAAGAAACATAGCCAAGATTCAAGAAAGCATCGATCAAAAGTGAATCACCAGCAACTGTTGTCATCGCACACGCGCTTGGTGAGTTCGTCTCTATAGAATAAATGTTCCGTAGTGATGTTTTTACTGATATCAAATGTTGGCCTGAGTAATCAAACTGCAAAAAAGTTCAGTAAGCAAATATGCTTAGTTTTATATCATTATATTCAGTAATAATAGAAAAACCTTAGAATGGAACAGAAACTTTAATTAACAAGTTTCATCATGCGAAAAGTATGAAAAGAAGGATTGTAATTCAATATGATGGGAAGAGGATCTAGAAAAACAGAAATATCTAGAAACTTATCAAAGTTTTTTAAATGTCTTGAATCAAATTTATTATCCATATCAGTACTATTACACTGTTTTCGTTCCAATCCTGTCTTTTTGAATTCGCAAAGAAGCAAAAAATCTTCCAATCTCGTCTTTTTGAATTTGCAAAAAAGCAAAAAACCTTCACTCTTTATTTAATTCAGTATTACTAACTTGTATCAGATCCGGACAACTTCCTCCTATTAAAATCCGATCATCATTCATTTTTGCTACTGTGTATCGCATTGGCGAAGGACATTCACAAATTAAAGTTGAAGCTAATGATCTTGAACTAATATGCCAAATAGCAAGTTCTACATCACCGCCACAAACCTGAAGATATTTCTGATTTAAAAATATTGAAATAAAATTTATGAAATTCAAATAACTTCTCGCATCTAAGAATCTAAGAAATATTGCGAAATAATTTCTCTGAAATGATTTGTTCATATTCATATATATATATAATCAGTATTACAGAATATTTTCTAGTTCTTTTGAATTTGCACTTTATCAGACGCTAGCAGCAAGACTAGTTATCTTTTTGAGCACCAATTATTGAGAAAGGTCACTGGCTACCATTTATTCCCACAAAATTTTTATGCAATATGACAAAATATATCAATTATACTAAAAATCTAATACGAATGAATCGTCATTAGATAGATAATATTACAATAAGCATCATCTTATTATTATCCTTTTTTCCAGATATCCATAATAAAATCTATGTCAGCTATATTCTAGCTGTTTAATATTTTTTTACCAATCCTATTTTAAAACTATATTATTTTAAATACTTATTTTGCAAGCTATTACTGTAACTGTGAATTACGAATTATTCTTAAAAATATACCATGAAATCTTCTTCTACATCCAAAGCGCAAATTCCTCGACTCCAATTATTTCGTCTAAGATTTCCTTCTGAAGCTACATTGAAAATATAGATATCCTTAGAACGAATATCCCAAAGACGAACAGTGCCATCTTCAGATGAACTCAAAAACACATGTTCTGAATGCACCGCTAATTCATTTACATATTCACTATGCCCGACGAATGTCGAAATGACCTGAAATTGAAAAAATTTGGTAAAATTGCAAAAAAACAAAAAAAAAAAGCCACAAGTTATTTAACAAAAATTCATAGCTCCCAAATGACTAGTGACGAAGGTGTATATATTGAATCTCCAAAATGAACATAGGATTAAAAATAACATGGGATAAAAAAAAAAATAAACGAACATACTTCGCATCACAAATACCTTCTCTCTCATAAATAGCTAACGATTACTTATTGTAATTAGCTGTTTCGCATATCAGTGTAATGTGAATCACACAATAATTTTAATGAAACAAATTAAAAATATATTCCTTGAAGTATAAAGAAATAAACCTTATCTGGACGATCAATTCCCACCAAACGAATTGCATTATCTCCAGCTCCAGCATATAATATACAGCTATTATCGATGCAAGCTATCGCATTTATTTCACACGGTGGAGAAACTAACAAATTTGTAGGAAAACCATTAAATTTGCATAAAGGATCGCAAGTATTGGAATTATCACAGTTAATGATATCATCCCAACTATAAATAGCCAACTGACCCACTGCGTTACCACAAACTAATCTTGAATGAACCGTACTCAAAGCATAAATTGGTTCATCCAACTTTAATCGGTATTTGAATCGTCGCTCATTACTGCTAGCGTTCAATTCAAGAGCCTGACGAAGTTCGAAAAGATATAAATGAGCGAGCGAATCTGTTACCACTAACCAATTACCTGAAATGGCAACACTTTATTCGTCCTTACCAATGATGTCCATATAAGCTAATCAATAACATCGTTTGAAGCGATAACTATCTTATTTAATTATCCCATAATTTTCAGAGCATCTACATCTATAAATAGAATATTCAAGAAAAAATTAACGCAAAAATAAAGAACTAATATTTTCTAACTATCCTTAAGATATAAGAAAAAACTATTGTCTTTAATGAAAATGTTTGCTAATGTAACGTAATACCTATATTACCGTTCTTTTCTCTGCTCTCTATAATGTCAATATGAAACTTCCATTTAATAATAATTGTCAAAAAATCCTAAATTACATTGAGATCAAAATAATATCACTCATGAATCTTACCATCCGGAGAGAAGCGTTGACGATAAATCCTGTTGTAGAATGCCTGTCGAGAAAATGACACATCTGATTCTCTTACAACCATTCTAACGCTTAACCTAAACTCATAAAAACAATACAATAATATATCGAATTGGCTATAAATCGATATACCTTGTCAATGAGAGACTAGTGAAATATGTTAAATACACGAAACATCCGAATGCTTGCATACACTTAGATCCAACTCCTTGCTAATATGATAACCACATTTTTTGAGAAACATCTCACGCTTCCCAAGTCCAATGCATAAATCTATATAAAAATGCTCAAGCAATACCTTCCACTATTGAATTACACCTGCTAAAACCTCACATCCAGGAGTTTAAGTAATATAATATAGGTAGCCAAGCCATTATTCGAATGGGTTGATCGCAACAAAAAGCTGCCATTTTTTATTAAAATTCAATAAAACTAAAAAAAATATATGAATTTAAGATGCATCAGCATGACAACGATTGTCATGCGATATAATAAAAAATTATTAGAAATTATGATGAGTATCAAAATGAAGAAACTTTACAGAACAAAAAGCTTAAAACATTTATCAACATAATAAAACATAATTAAACAAATAAATGCAAAAATAAATGAAAGACAACAAAAAATGGGAACAAATTTTAGAAATAATGACTATTTTTGCCAAAAATAATTTTGAAAACCAATATTCTGACACCTTATTTCTTGCGTTCAGGTGCGAGACTCTATGAATAAATGCTCAAAGCTCGAACTACTACATGTAAACTAAGCCTTACATTTGTAAAACATTTTTGCATCTTTCTGAATATAAAAATATTGTCTTTGTAATAATACTTTTATGTGACAGCTGACTTACCCATGAGCATGCTAGTATGGCCATACTACCCAGAACTGAGGACGTTTCAGAGATTCAGAAAATCATTACGTACGTGTGGTTTTTGCATTTAAACGAAACTAATTGGTCATGTCACCAATACTACAAGCTTTTAAGTTAAGTATGTCTTCTGCGAGACTAAAAATTTTGATTTCTTCCTGCTTTCATTGCATTTTTAAAATCATTTTAATTCAAGACTGGCAGATGAACGAAAAAGATAAAATAAACCAAGTGAAATAAAGAAAGATAGCAGGCTGTATCTAATTTGATTTTCTTGGTTAATATTGCAGATGTACTGTGATCCACGAATAAAGAATATGAGTGATCGGAAAGCGTTTCTCTAATGATAACTAGAAAAAATTCGTATTTTCATGAGTTTATCGAAATAAGATTTTTCAAGAAGTGCAAATTACTTCTCACTCGAATTTTAATTTTGAACCAGTCCTTGCAACCCGTACTCAGTACAACTTCCAGTTACACGAATAAACGTAATGTGAAAACAAAAGCTTTGAACCAAACGTAAAAACGAGAAAAAAAAGAACAAAAGGAACAAAAAGTGTATTTGAGAAATTTGAATATGAAAACAATATAACTAAAATTCAAAAAATGATGGATAAACGAGGCTCATAAGAACTAATACACGTAATTTAGGTAGGGAAACATACTGAAGAACGAAACAAAAACAAGAAATAAAAAAAGATAGCATGCACAAAACACCTGGATCCGAAAAAATAAAATTTCAAGATTGGACACTAACACATATTCTTTTGTATATGCTCTTTTCTACTTATGCATTTCCATAATTGAGTTAAAGGCTTACTTGTTTCTAACAATAATCCAATGTTCAAAGTTCATTTCTTGTCCGAAAATTTTGATTATTTCAGTTATGATATAATATATATTTATAATATTATATGCATAAAATATAAGATTATGATTCGCTGCAAGTATATTTAAATATAATACAACTATATAAGATAATTTACTAACAATTAAAATATATAAAATATACAGTGGAAATATAAAACAACGAACCTATATTCATTTAAATAAGATCTTCCGACAATCTACCAAAAAAATTTATAGAAGACAAGTATTATTGAGCCCAATAAATTATGTATGTTATTTCATCAAATGAATTAGTAACATAATTTCTGACTCCAAATAAAAATACAACTAAATATAGTAAATTCGAAGTTATCCTAACCTAGAGCAAAATATACGTTAATTATGCACATTTTGCTATGTATTGTTTCAGCATCCCGCCATTATTATCACGATTATTACCATGAAAGAACAGTGAGAAAAAATTAAAAAAAAAAAAAAAAATTCCAAATACTGAGAAATTCTGGTATAAGTTGAAATTCTTTCAACATCTGATAATTTTAAATTATTTCTCTTTTTCAACATTATACACAAGAGCACCAAACAGAAAGCAAGTGTTCGTGGACAAATTGGATGGGAAGAGAAAACGAAACGGTAAAAGCATCTGCGAAGGAAACAAGTATGAACTCAAACAAATTATAAAAGGAAACGAAAAGAAGAATGAAAACATAACTCATCCGAGCAAATAAGAAAAAAAAAACGAAAAAGAAAACAAAAAAAAAAAAAAAAAATAAAACAAAGAAAAAGAAAACACAGAGGAGACATTTAAAACAAAGACAACTTACACAATTGTGAGAAAGTTCGAGGAAAAGGTACAGCTGTTGCGAAGAAAAATATCGCGGATAGTTTTAAGAATATGAAATCTACAAAAAAGTGTGCAATTATCGGTCTATTCCGCAACATCACGTATTTGATTCAGGTATTTATGTCACGAATAGATAAATCAGAAAATATTCAAATTTTCATGAAAAACAAATATAAATTTTCTTTTAAATAATTTAATTTAGGAGTAGATGAAAATAATCAATTAATTATTGAACTGTAAGCAAGTAGCGGACCGACCAAAAGCCATAATAAAATAATGATGATTGATGTAAATTATCATATGGATACCACAAATCACCAATCGAACTGATATTTAATATAATTACTAAACATCGTATTGATTCGCTAATCGCTGCTTTAGCGGAATAGGAAATTGTGACGTGAATGCTGCCCAGTTCAAATCACCAACTTGTTGCCGAAAACCGTGCAAAATCTGAAAGATTATTATCAAAGTTAATATTAATTAGGATTAAGGAACTTATTGTCACTAATAATTCATATGCAGTGCGAAGAAAAAAGAATAATCTGAATATTTTCAAATAATGAATTATTTATTAAGGAAATCCATACTGTCATTACAAAACACATTCCGATGGCATTAAACAAGATTGATAACTTTTTTCGAGAAAAAACGGCCATAGAACTGAAAAAAAAAGACTTCTTTCAAACAAAAAAAAAAAAAACACATTGGAGGAAATATTAATGATTTTTACCCTTGAAAACATCATTTTCAATTCAGGTTGCGGATTATTCCAAGATGCAATTGCATCACATAAAAATATGAATTCCTGAAATAAATTAAGAATTTAATAATTCTTAAGATGAAGTTTCATATCTATTAGTGAAATTTATGCTTTTGGACAATCATTTTTTGATATAAATTAATAACTATTTTATGCTAATGAACAAATATGTGAGCAAATACCACAGAAAATAAGATTTCCGATTTAGATATTACCGACAGTCTTTATATAGGCAATCAAGACTAGCAAAAAATAAATAAAATATCTCATAAAAGATGAAAAAGATACCGCAAGTACGCCAGCGGGATTGAGAGTAATCATGTTACATAGACCCCTAAAGGCACTCTCTTTTTCTTCATTATCGCGTATATTTCGCAATGCCAAACACCAAGGTCGAATAAACTGTGATAAAAATGGTGCCACTTCATTGGCACAACTAATACCCAAACGACCAAGAGTTATTGCTGAAAAAAAAAATTAAATTGTTTCATATTTTTAAACTATCTTTCTTAAAATTCATAAGAGAGATTTTAAAACCGAAAAAGATTCAAGCAAAAATGGAAATTAAATAGAAATTTTCTAATATAACACTCAAAACAAACAGCTAACAATTTCAAAAATTATATAGTAAAAAATTTCTTACCAGTATTTTCCAATAATGTTTTCGGTCCTTTTTCTCTATTCATTACAATCATCAGAGCCGGTATTAATCCAAGCACATGAGGACGCATATCTTCACCCATCTTCATAGCTATTTCACCGATTGCCCATATGGAATTATTACAAACGGATATGGAATCAGGATCCAAATTCTGCGCCAAAATAGGCAGAAAGATATCTGGAACATTACTGCATTTTAAAAAATTTGTAATACAGGCAATGATCGAGTAAAATTTAACTGTAATTTAAAATAGTCTTTAAGCGAAACATTTCCGATTCAGTTTTCATATCTAAATTCATTTCAAATATTTTGCATATACTTTAAGTAATGCATTTCTTTCCAATAATTAGTGATGAAAAGCAAAAATATTTCATATGTCGAAAAAAAAGGAAATCCCACTTATATGAGGTTGCAGATAATGGTAGCAAGCTTTGGATAAATCACCAAGCAAAGCAAATGAACTCTGCCGCACTTCAGCACTTGAATCCTGAAATAATTATTGTTCTATGCAAATCAAAAAACTGGTTCTGAAATTCTGAATAATTAATAATTTCAGTTCGATAGTGAAGTACCATTGCGCATTGGTAAATAAGGGCAATAATTTGACTAGGTCCAACAAGAGAATCAATGTGTTCGGCGAGCCCTTCTGCAAGTCCCGACAGAAGATCCAATGCGACAATAAGAAAATCTTTATCTGGCATGTCATATTCTGACGGCCTTTCCATAGCAAGTTGTGACTGTTGCAAGCATCGTCCAATCAATGCTGTGCATCTTAAGCAAACGATTAATAATTTGAGGAAATATAACAACAAAAACTGATCGAAAAATAAGCCAACAAATTCTGTCAAACTTTGAGCTACATTTGAAAATATTTAATGCAAAAGCAATAGGCAGAGAAACCTTTGAAAAACAGGCTCGCAATACGGTAGAAAAGCTTCATGAAGAGCAGTAGCAACCGAAGATAAACATTCTAACAGTGGAAACAATTCTTTGTCATCATCACCGAGAGCAGCCCATTTTGCCATCAGTGGTCTCATAATTATCTGAATTTGATCATTCATGTCAAAAGATATTTATAATAAATTTTGAAAAAAAAATATTATGATAAAATGCTAAAACAAGTACTGTAAAACAAACCTCAACGTACTGCGGTTCATTCAAATTCGGACCAACACTATCTGCCAATGTACCCACTGCATCATAGAGAATGAGTAAATTTTTAGCCTAAAATTATAATTCAAATTGATACAAATCATTCAGTCTATATAATACTAAAAAATAAAGGATTATATATATTGAAATAATATACTTTGCTTGTGAAAGTCGGAAAAGCCATAGAGGTGTAGAAATGAAGAAACAGACTGCAACTATTAGTACTGCGCAATTTGCTTTAGAAAATAAAGTATATCTTGCTATAAACAAAAAAAAAAAAATTTTTTTTTTAACATCTCAATGCAAATATGTTAAATCGAAGCATAAAACAACAACCTGATATCTGTTGAATGCTTCTACTAGAGTAGCAAGAATTTCGGGTAAGTATGGAACCAACTCCAAATTTGCTTCTTCTTCTAGGGTTGCAAAAGCAGAGCATGCAGCTTCTTGCACTCGTTTACTACCATCCAAAATACGAGCCAATAACTGAAAAAATAGTTTTAGTGATGTCATTATCAATAGTGAAACATTGCTATAATTCAGAAAAATACATCACTCACTATATTACCGAAAAGCCTTTATAGTATTCCATATAGAAGCGTAAGACACTTAGCATAATAGTTTCCTTTATTACTTTTTATCTAGCCGCAAATAATCCGATGATAAATGGGTGTGTTTTAAATCAAACAATCTATGTAAAAGAAATATTTGCTCTCATAACGTATTCAAAATCACCTTAACCATCAGTTTAGACAATTTTCGTAGTTTTATACAAAGTTAAACAGTAGATTTTTAATTTTCTATTTGACTTTTTTAATTCTAGTCATTGATATCTTTTAGATATTTCTGCATTTCATTCATCAAGAATGAACCCACCTGTTTCAATAGTTGCTTGAAATACATATTATGATCTTGCTGAACAACATAGTGACAGTATCGAGATAAAGTCCAACAAGTAATTGATCTCACAAGCGCCTGAATTAACAACATTTTTAATAGTCAAAAAATCGTTTTACTGTTGCAAAAAGATCTTTAAGTCAAAATATATGACAGGAGTCTATCTACCTTCCGATCCTGCAACGATATGATTAAGAATGGTATGAGTTCAGGTAAATGTGGAGTAATACCAGACATACACCCTTCCGCAACAGCACCCAAAGCTAATATGCCACTTTCTTTTATCTGAAAATATCTTTTATTTTTTTTTATTCCATAAGAGCAAATAAACGCACTAGAAACATTTATTGAAAAAAAAAAAAAAAAAATCACCCAACTCAATTAAAGTTGTTTGAATTCACAAACGAAGTCCGGGATAAAATTTTAAAATATAACTGAGTAAAATATGCTTACCAGCCAGTTATTATGAAAGAGGGTTTCCTTCAAGATAGGCAATAGAGTTGGTAAAAAGTCATCATTAAATATACTAGAAAGTACATCCAAGGAAGCAGCACTACATTTTCCTGCAAATTTCATAATCCTTGATCATTATTTAGCGAAATTATTTTTACTATTACCTAAGAAACAAGAGATACATAAATGACAACAACAAACATTACACAAAAAGGCATCAAAAAGCATACGCAAATTCCATTCAGTAGAACTGTCGTCATCCCCATCATCATCATCATCCATAAATTCCTGAAATTTCGAAAAAACTCTTACATTAGTTCATTGTTCGTTGAAAATTTATCTTTTGTATTATTTCACTTTCAAGTGATTGATTGAAAATACCAACTGAAAAAAAAAATAATGCAAAAGTCTCAAGTTCTGTGCTTATAAAAGAGCATAAACTGAGTGTTGCAGGAAATAAACATTTATTTGTAAAAACTTGTTCAGAGAGCAACAGAATCTCAACTGATTTATTTAAAATACATTACCCCCTCAGCACTAATGTCGCACTTCCTTTGCATTTGCGTTTGTGTTTTGGCACGATGAAAACGTGGTTTTATGTCTTGCTGGCGATCGGGTATCGCACCATCTTCTTCATCAATATCACCCTAAAAAATTCAGTATTAATTAACAAAGCAAAATAATCCTACAATAATAGAAAAGGAATAATAATTGAAAACAGCAAAAGCTTTAAGGCAAATAATAACTGAAAAAAGCACAAGCATCATACAAGAGATTTGTCCGCATAACTTACTTTCAAAACAGCAACATCCATATCGGAATACCTCATACATCTAACCAGAATTGGTATCAATTTAGGAAGGTAAGGCAACAGAGCTTCTCTACACACTTGCGGGTTTTCTGCTAATGCTAACCAAAATTCACAAGCTTCCAACGCTGTTGCTTCATTCGGATCCTGAAAACCAACAAAATTCAAAACTCCACAATAAAGCATAAATAAATAAGACCAGTCAATAAATTACAAATATTCTACCTGTGTCCTCAAAAGCATGAACTCTACAATGTTTCCTAACTGAGATGCTAGTTTGTCGAGATGAGAATCAAGTAACAGTGTTAACGATCGACAAAGCTGTTTTTGCACTTCCTGAAAGAGATTAATGAAGTAAAATAAAACAGCAAAAGATAGAGACGAAACACACTATGAAAATATAGTTTGTAAGAGGAAAGAAAAAAAAATTCCGCTTTTTTAGAAGATTTATAAATCGATACCAATTTCTTGTTTGACAAGAATGAATTCAGCTTAATTAATAGCAATGCAATAACTCTGCGTCTGTTATACGTGTCAAAAAATGAAGAAAAAAAAAATAAAATAAATAGTGCAATAAAATGTGACATGAAATTCGACTTTTCTTTCCTTGTTAAGATCAAATACTTCACTCCCCACAAATATTTTTCTGCATGAGCCGAAATCTCACACACTAATAATATATCAAACCAATTTATGAAAGTAAGGCAAATACCGTGTCCGCGTCATTTGCCAAGGCAAATAAATGTTGTAAAAATACGTCCATGATATTGTTTAATGGCTCCGTTTGAACTAATAAAATGCAGTTCACTGAATTAAGCGCCAAAGCCCTGCAGTTATTAAGATGTTGTAAATCGAAATACAGAAATTTCTAAATGAACAGTAATAAAAACAGCTGATGTGTTATCATAAATAAAATCAGACAATACCATTAACCTTAACTTAGGTGATGGAGAATTGAAAAAATACAAAAGTTTCGGAATAAGTGTACTCAAATGTTCTTGAGGTGTCAACATATCTGCAGAATCTTCGCAAATTTTCTGTATTGCACCCATAGCACCCTGTAAATTTGTTGAATGATTAAGATTCTTTGTGTTCTCCCTAATATAAGTGTATCATCAACTTAAAGGTAAGCAGCTGTCCAATATATATTGAGAAAAAAACCTCCTGTAAGTTCTCATCGGACCCGTCTAGCATACTGCACAACGTAGGGAGCAAAGCAGGCCATTGAGCGATACCCTCATGTATAACAATTGTGGTGATAATAATGCCCACAGTTGCGCGTATTAATGGATGAGAATCCGAAATTGCTAGGAGTGTTCGACTCTTAACATACTGTCGTATAGATTCTGGCAAACGTCCCCACAACATTCGTACTGAATTTTTTAGTATCAAACCAGCCAAAGAACGATTCGCCACCTGTAAACATGTTTATTTGCTAGTGGAATTCAGAGCATAACATGGGATTCACTTGAACAACTTTTCGCTAGTTAACATTTAAAACAGTGGTTCGATAATTAGACTGTTCTACAACGGTAAAATGGAAAATGAGATGTTGTGATTCTACAAAAATCAAAAAGCATGAAAATGAGATTCGAAATTCTTGTATCTGATTTGCTCTAGAAACTCGAGAAGAAACAATGTAAATTTGACATTTTCATAGAAAAATGAGGAATGAATTACCTGCTCATCTTTCAATTTACTGAGAATGAAGACAAGGTAGCAACAAAATTCGGGATGTAGATTGAGTTGGTCAAGACGCTGAAAACAACTATTTTTTTTTAATTTTAGGATCATAATATGCTAAAATTTGAAGTCAGACAATAAAAAATGATAAAAATTAGAAAAAAGCACATACTTCTTGTACATTTCGTTGTGTCTGTGTGTCCGGTGATTGTGAATGCTGGAGAAGTTGCACGACCTGTTGTAACTCTTCAGGAATAGGCCTCCAATCTTCTGCTTCTCCGGTCATTTCAAAAGATCATACTACGAAGTATAATTCTATCTAATCTGAAGTAGGGAAAGAGACAATCATCTGACAGTGAACAAAATTTTTGGCTATCAGAATCCAACGTGAGTATGTTATTGATAGTTGCTTGAATTTCTAGCGGAAATCCATCTTGAAGGAGAAGGCATATTGTAAGATAGTCTAAGGCATTATCTCTTAAGAGTGACCACAATTTGGGAAAGTGTGACTCCACTCCTGACTGGCAAGAGCGCTACTATCTGTCAGTCGTTTAATTCCATTGCATAAACTAGAAACGAAATAATGAATAGTCCTTAGTTGGAGCATAACGTGACCTCGCAAATAACTCTCTAATACAATTCATTCCTCAAATGAATATCCCAAACTCAAGTTACAGTAATATCTAACTTGAAACGATTACGCCAAGCTGTAATACAAATAGGTTGACAGGTACACGCATTTGCATAATACGAATGGTTTCTGTTGTGTTACATTTAACTGAATGAAATCAAATAATCTCGGCCGGTCATGAAATGTTGGTCGGGCCAAGTATGAAAAGAATTGAGGCTTAGTCGCATGGAGTGGGTCAAAGGTTAGACAATTGTATGCAATAATCGTACATACGAAGGATTAAGAAATTGGCGACGAGATACTCTCGATGAACTATATCGATGAGCTGATGGAGATATATCATATGACATGCTAAAGATTCGTACATTTCCCCTCACTCTACATATAAATAATAAAGCTTAAATTTTATCCCTTTTCATAAGACTCTTTCTTCGTTTTCTCATAATAATATTAAAGCAGTCTGTCTCACTCTTTCTCTCCTGATGTACCTGGAACAGACAGAAAAAACATCATCTACAACTTCTTTCTTCTACATATTTCTCGAGTTGTTTTATGCATTATCTTCCCGCTTGAGATCAAAGGTCGTGAAGATTAAATCATGGCAGTCCTTTCAAGTTTGAAATGTTCATTTGCAGTGCAGTGTTGAAAAGATCAACATTAAGAAGGAGATCGGATTTCAGATTTGTTCGATGCAGTAATTATATGTGAGAAAATTATAACTCTAAGATAATATTATTTAAAAATATATTCTATGGCAAATGGACAGTTTCGTAACCGAAAAAAAAATAGTGGAATAAAGAAATAAAAAAAAAAAAAAAAAAAAAAACTAGTGAAAAATAGAAAAGATGAGGTGAATCCATCCTTCGGAGGAAGGAGATTCAGTCCAGATAATTCCTAGAATTTAAATTATAAGTCGATTGAGATTTTTTGCCTTGATAAGCCCGATTTGAGGTTGTAGTTAAAGTTAGGAAGCCTAGGAATGAATATGTGATTTAAACCCTTTCGTTGAATATAACAGTTGAGTCTGATAACCTAATAATTGGAGACTTCCGTCGTCAAGAGTGATGAGCTGTCATTTTTCTCTTTCTTTTGCGTTTGATAGTTATTGAACTTACATTTTCTTATCTTCTAATCGATCTATTAAATAGGGAGTTAATAATTGAAGGATGAAAACTGTCAAGGAGAGCTGACTTCTGATTGCAACAGTGCCATATTTACTTATTCAAAGACAAATAGAATGCTTTCAAATATATTACTTCAACTTTTGAATTTATGAATTTATTTGTGTATAAGTTATCTTACAGTAACATATCTTCTTTTTTTGATCGTATATAGGGAAGATTAAGTTGGCCCGAAGAGCATTGCTATCCACAGTGATACTTTCAAATGTCCAAAGAATTCTGATAATCGTTTCTCATTGAGAAATAATTAAAAGATAAAAATTGTCAATATATTTCCAAAAAGATAAAATAGCTGAAATGAGCAGATGCCAGGTTTTGGATCACTCGTACAGAGAATTTTGAAGGAGTTAGGTATTTTAAATTTTGAGAGTCTGCCACTTTGATGTAGAATTTATTCAAAAAATCAAGTTTCTGTTGATTGGACATTAAGATGATGCAAATGGAACTATTTTCCAATGTTAAAAGGAAATAAATATCGACAATGCCTGCAACAAAGATTGATAAATTTTCCAAACCGAATATAGATTTCTATAATAATGTGAAATCTGCTTCGATCATTATAGTAGTAGACATTAACGCTTATTTATATCAATATTGTGAAATATGGAAACTATTTGAATGGTTATCAATGAAAAAAAAAAAAAAAATGCATTCACTGCGAGTATTATCAGAGCAGTAAAAATCAAGTTACATGTGATATGTGCAGTAAAAGAGAATAAATCTTATTTCACATGTGCAAATTAAATCGAAAGTTCGACTGAAACTATTGTTTCTGTAAAGCTATGGATTCATGTTTATTTATTTGTCATTTATGCAAATTGACCGAGATGCATGACATGGTTCGGATATTACGATACAGATGAACTTCCGAATGAAAACAGAGGAGTTGAATACTGTTATTTTTAGAGGAACCCTTCAGATAAATTTCTGGAATGAAATGGAAAAAAATAAATGAGACGGAGCTGAAAAATTTATTGGCAGATCATAGCATATTGATTAATATCATCTAATTTATATTTTCGTTCCAATCTATAATTTTCCAGTATTTTTCTTTTTTTTTTCTTAAAGTCACCTAAATGCTTAAAAATGAAAAATTGCATGATTAAAAGGAGGAATATATCTATCATTCAATAATATTACACTTCATCGTAATTTAAAGGAATCTCTAAATGCTGAAATAATCAATAAAATTGGAATGATGTTAGCAAGAGTTCAACAACTTTGAATTTTTTCTGCAGAATCATTTAGATGAAGTAATTGTTCGGCATGCAAAAATGCATTTCGTTGAATCTTTTCATTCAAGATGCAGCCACTCTTTAATTATTTTCTAGC
Organism: Onchocerca volvulus; assembly: GCA_000499405.2. Classification (NCBI taxonomy): domain Eukaryota; kingdom Metazoa; phylum Nematoda; class Chromadorea; order Rhabditida; family Onchocercidae; genus Onchocerca; species Onchocerca volvulus. The sequence goes on along the minus strand of HG738140.1, from coordinate 9,464,791 downwards.
AGTCAGTTCAAAATCAGAACAAAACTTTTTGGATAAAGTATAGAAATATGTACTGCTCCTTCAATGACTTCAGATTAAATTAACTTTCGAAATGCCAAATAAAAACAAAGCATTTATTTTTCCGAACAGATTAAAGGATTTTGATTTCATAACTTATCTCTAAATTCAGTTTAAATTTATCAGTCTCAGAAACAGATCATATGTTATTCGCTTTCTGAAGGTATGTTGTAGAAGCAGTGTTTAAATTTGTGCCGTTTGTCATAGACTTCTATTGTTATTTTGAATCTTCTTATGTATATTCTGTTATTCCCATTATCAAAGCCCATTGTCCACTAGTATTTGATCTTTTTATTTAACTTAACTTTGAACAAAATTTTGAAGCCTTTTCACCATCAAATCATTTTCAAATAGACTTTTTTTTTTTTTTTTTGCATAACAAATTTCTTCCTTACATGAAATGTTAGATTCAAGTTATAAAGCAAATTGATTGAAAATTTCACAAAGTGCATGAGTGGCAGACGTAGTGCATGATTTGTGAACATTCAAGGTGGAATAATAACATACGGAAACAGCCAAGGGAAAATAATCATGAAACTAAGCTGAACTAAGTTGGAAGAGGAAGTTCTGTAACGGATAATACGATTGTGATAAGCAGTTACATTTGGATATAAAATATCAAATGTCTACATGAATTTCATCGCTACTTATAATCTAAAAAAGCATTTAGAAGCGGTACAGTCTCGAAAGTTAAGCTTGCAATCGATTGTTTTTTTTTTTTTTTTTTAATGCTTATTTCAATTACTCGAAGGCTTTTAATTTCATTTAAAATTTTGCCTGAAACTTTGAGAATAATCGAGGTCTTATTTATTATTCATCGTTGCTCATTTTGATTTATTTCTAAAATACATGTTCTATTTTATATTTTATCATAAGGGTTAAACGAATTAAATATTCATTTCACAGTAATATGTCATTTGTAATAAAGGCGTATAAGTGTCCTCAGTTTTGGAAATTATTTATGCATTATATTATTGAAAATTCTGGAAAAGTGGAACGAATAACAACAAATAAATATCATTTATGCATACTCATTCATTTCATTTTATTTTTCATCTCGACAGCTAAAATCAATTGTCATAAACTTAAAAATTTTTCATGCTGTGTACTTCAACGACGCTTAATTTGAATGCATTTCTCTTCAAAATTTTGAACATGAAAAGATTTTAAATAACAAATTTTTTATTGCAAAAAAATTAATGAAATTATGATATTGCAAATTTTATTAGTTTTTTAGTTTTTATTCTTTTATTATTCCATTCGTCATTCTCTTAATATTCCATTTTTTATAAAATAGCTTGCAGAGTGATAGAACAGTTTTTTTATACAGTAGCCTTATCCCTTAGACGAATTAAACATTCAGTTACTTTCTCTTATTATATTTCTCACATATCTTCTTAAACTCTAAATTATCTTTAAAAATCCATATTTATCTTTTTTTTTTATAGGTGAATAAATTAATAATTTATGGATGAAGTTCAGTGAATCAGTTTTCTTAAAAATATGATAGCAGTTGATTGATGCAGCAAGGTTTTACATGCATTAAAATGGTTATTTAAATTATCTACATCGTTCTTTTAATAGTTGATTAGATAGAAAATTACAGGTTTTTATTCAGATACTTGAATTATCTAAATTTATGCCAAAACAACTTACTTCTATTGCTTATAACTCACGATCAAGTAAAAGCTTATTGAGGAAACTAAGCTTTAATTGAGCGCATATTTTTATTTGAGTTATTTTTGATCGGAAAAAAACAAACGATCTAGAAATAAAGGAGCAAAAGTTCCAACTATCTAATTCTTATCAGATTAGATAGCTTGTGATTCTTTTCCTCTTTTTTTGCGAAAATTATTCCTTAGAAAAAATATCAATCTTTCCAGATGGCATCTATAATATTAACAGTGGCAGAAAAGAATTTATACAAGACATGATGGAGTATTTAAGATTCCATCCCTGTGATTTAGAACCAAAAGGAAAAATAAGCTTGGCAAAGTTTTGTTGGAGATATTGCACTGATGATAATCTGCACTTCCTTAGCATCCTCTGTCATCCAGAAAAACTTGCAGGATTCCTTTAAGTGTCACCGATCGTCGTGGAAATCCAAAATAGTTCTTTCTTCAAATGAATGCAATGTTTGTTAATCTTTGTAAAAAGCATAAAAAATATATTTAAGAAGTTTACATAAATGACAGATGAAATCATTTCTCTGTCAACAATAATGTTCTTGAAGTGATTTTTTTATGAAAGTTTGTTCAGAATGAACGATTGTGTTGGTTTTTTACAGCAATTCATTAGTGCTTTCAAAGCGACTGCGAATTAACTGAACCAAGTTCATTAAAAATATGTGCGGAACAAAGTTAAGGTAAACAAACTAAACCGAGTAATCCAGTCAGGCCTTATCAGACTATTTTCTTTCTGTTTTCCTTTTTCATTTATTGAGATTCATGGATTGTTCAGTTGTCGATGTATCAATTCTGATATTATTCAAAATGCATTTCATTTATCATGCATTTTTATCAATGTAAGCCATTTATAGCTATATGAATAGATGCTCCTATATCATTATCACTGTTTACATTTATTCTGTGTTTATATTGCAAAGAACATTTAAGATATATGCATTCGTTGAAATTATCACAAATTAGTGAACTAAAATTTGTACTTACATAATCATTTATTCGTGAAGATGTGCACCTTTCATCCTTGTAATTAAACTTGTATCTTTCTTATTCTAATTGGAATTTCATCCTCTAAATTTCACCATTCCCTTCTCCCAACTCAGACTTTGATGCATCATCTTATACAGTTCGTTGCGAAGGATTAAGTTTCTCTTGTTATTTTAATTATACGAAGCAACAAAAGTTTGAAAATGAAGGATTTTCATAATTCAACTTTACAATTGCTTATGGAAAATTGAAATTGGTGTTGTCGAGCTGTCTAGAATCTTTCAGGAATCGTAATCTGTCTTTTGCTTTTATATTTTGATACTTCACTTTATGAAGCACTTAGTAAGATACGAAGTTCAACATTCTTGTAAATCCATAATTGTTGTGCATTTATAAATTGGTTTGCAGTCCTTTTATACAACCATGGGTCTTTTAGTATTTTCTAACATTCACTGTAAAAAATCATCACGATGAATCGAACTTGGCTTGAAATCAAAGTCAAAGTTTCGAATACCAAAGTGATGTCACTTAATGGCCAGAACTTCAGCACTGCATATGAGCGATCAAATGCAATACTAAAGTTTTGACAAATTAAGAAAGAGTCAAAACTTTTGCATATGCATCATAACTTGAAGCTTATCCATTAATTCGTATTTGTATGTCTTGCCTGATAAGATCTTGGTATGTAATACGGTATGATAGAAGCAATTAGGCATCCAAAAATTTTACATATAAAACTAAAACGTTCTACCAAAAGAAGAATTTCTAAAAATGCTGTAATGATTGTCTAAAAGGAGATGCATTAAATCATTCTTCATCATACAATAGCAGCATTAATATGAAAAGCAAACGATCAAAAAAAAGTCTTACAAAATTGCACGCTACATTCTTGAAAAATTGAGGGATAATTAGGACTAATTAGAATAATTAGCCGGTAGAATTATTCTTTTATTCCAGTCTCAATTTGCATTAAATTAGCAACCGAAATTGATGATATTCTCTTATTTATCTCCGTTATTTTTTAATTTTCAAAAATTTTTAAATTAATTTTCAATTCAACTACAGAAACAATATTAATATTTTCACGCAACTGCATCATTTATGTTGTTCCTTGCACAAGCTTATTTGACTTAATTCTGCAGGCATTCCGCTGACAGTAGCTGATAATAAGAAAAAAGTGCTTTTCAAATAATGCTACCAGAAAAATATGCCATCTGTGCTTATTTTTTTCATCTGACTGCAAGTGAGTTTTGAATAAATTTGCTAACTTCTCAAGTTAATAAAAACAGATGGAGAATTTTATTTAGCGCTAACACATCAGCTAGAATATAATTCTAAACCTATCAAAACTTTGTTTATGCCCATTAATCTCATTATACAGTTTTCCAAGTTCAAGAAATCGCAAACTAAATCCGAACCATAAAGACAACAGAATCTCAAATTACACTTGAAGTCACAACCAAACCAGTTTGAATGTCACCGTCCTTTCTTCCAACATTTCTAGTTGAATTCTCGTCTGCATAAATCCTAAACACGGGAGTGCGATATTGCGAGGAGCAAGAACCTTTCACAGTTTCTCGGAAGGACACCAATTGTGGGCTTACTTTCTGCAAGATCAGTTAGACTCACAAAGTTCCAAATTATTTTTCACAAGAAAAGAATGCCAACTTTTGCTCATAAAATAAATCGAACAAAAGGTCCAAAAAACTGATCCACTCATTAGAAACATAGCGAAACAAATTTAATAAATGCACACTGATACTGATAATGATGTTGTCTTGGCCCAAATTGGACTTGATGGAAGTGTCATTCTTGAATCAAATCAAACCAATTTATCATTTGCGAAGTTCCATTTTATTTTTCAAATTCTTATTTTGCGTTATTTGAATTACAAAAATACCGAAGTTCACACATTGTCAAATGCATAAATATTATCATTTTCCAGAAAGTTAAATTTTTTAAGTACTTATAAAACGAACGAACGATAGCAAAAAAGATAACTGTCTGACGGTTCCAATGGAATGATAAGGAATCGATAACATAATTTTTTATCTCTTCAACAAAGCTTTTCGAAATTATTTCAAACAATGACAACTAATGTTCAATCATAAAATATGTCGAAAAAATTAAGAAATTTTTATATTTGAATTATTTACAGCATTACTGGCTTCAAATTATTTACCAACGCAGCTAAAACTAGTGCATGATATGTTGGAAACATATGATAAGAAGTCGAAACCTGTATGGGATCACACCAAACCGATTAATGTGACATTTAGCATGGATCTATATCAAATACTAGAAGTGGTTTGTTATACTTGTTTCACCATCAGGTACCATGCTTTTTGTCCTCCTTAATTCTCCATTATGGATTGATTTTCGAGACAATTTATTGAACTGATGTAATGTAAAAAATTGTGAGAATTAGTTAAAAATTCTGGAGTGGGAGGTAGAGAGATATAAAACTGATGGATTGAGACACATCTTGTTTTGGTGATGTCATTTTTATTTATAACTTATATAAATACAAATAACATCAAAGATTTTATAGAACGAACCACAACAATATATTCTGCTCAATGCTTGGATAATTGAGGTTAGCTTTTATCTACATTTATTTTATTATTCTGTTGGTAATCAAATCTTTAATTTTATTGGTTTTAGTTAGAGAAAACTTAGTAATATAAAAAAGGCAAATCATTTCTGCGACAGTCTTCTCTGAATTTAAACAAAATTTTTTTTTGTCACGATGTATTAAATTCTTTGCAAATTCTTTCAGTCATTCTTACTACCATTTCATCAGTCCATCCCATAGATCAGTTTTTTTCTAATCTCCTTTTATTATAGTTTTCCGAAAGAGCGAACAGTGATTGACAATTTATTGCTAAACAATTAAATTGAAAAGAGTTATATCTAAAGCGGAAATTTTTACTTTATACTCTAATCACTACTTTTTATGAACGCGAAATTTTGCACGATGAATAAAATCAATTTTTGACATAAAATATTGAACAGATAGATTATATTTAGTTCTGCGATAATCATTAATTGTTCTGACAATCATAGCAAGAGCATCTGATTAACGATAAAATATCTTGTTCATTTATGATGTGATCAATTAATTATAAAAAAGATTAAGGAAAAAATCCTCCTCTCATATTAAATATGAAATAAAACACTCAAAAAGCATAAATCAAAAGGTTGCGATGACGTAATCTTTTGATTACAACTTTTTTACAATCGCATATTTTCTAGCCTAGTTGTAGGAGTGTATCTTGATTAATTAAAATTAACAGATTATGAGGTAGTGACAGAAATGAATATTAGTTTTTCGAACATGACTTTCTATTTTAGATTTTATTGGATTTGATCAAAAAAATTTTGCATGTATTATTATTTCCGCCATTTTCCGTGATAGTTTCATTAAAGCACATGATTTTCCGCTAGATTTTTTACTAGGAAAGCTATTAAAATCACAGAGTGGTAAAAATAATTTTGCTACATATTAATACAATTTCTTCAACAACAATAAATTTCGACAATTTCAAATACTGAATTTTATTCCTGCATTTCCGATTTTCGCAAAGATTTTTAAATTCCAACAGAGAATTTTTTGTAATTTAATGAAACGAAATTTTTTCACTGAAATGAATCTTGGCTTTTCAAACTAAAAGAGTAATAAAACCGAAAAATTCTTAAAAAAAAAAAAAAAGTGATAAGTTCAATTTGCTAAACCCATTTTATCCTCTTCATTAAAAAAAAAAATTTTGTCAAATTTGAAATATTTATGAATTTATAGCGATGGTACGATGAATTTTTATATTGGCGTTCAGAAGATTATGATAATATTACGGAAATCCATTTACCGCATAGTTCAATATGGCTACCGGATACGACACTTTATAATTCGTTCGTTTACTTTCTTCGTTATAATGTTTATTTCGAAAGATAACATGGAATATCGTGAGGATTTCCTAGATAATCTTACCATGTAACGCTTACCAAAGATGAGATTCAAAGCAGGTAATAAACATGTCTTAATTTGTATTTACAATAAAAGATCGTAAAATTTTCAAGCAGTTCAGGTTAGTGATGAAAGATGATGATACGAGGCGACTGATGAATGCAAAAATTACCACAAATGTAAACATTCGTGCTGCATATGTCGAACTTCTCTATCCAACCGTTTACAAATTCTCATGTCTTTTAAATCTTCGTTTCTTTCCGTTCGATATTCAGGGAAGTATTTTATATTACATTAAACTATCCGTATAAATTTATCTTCTGAATAAATAACAAATGACCAAAAAGAAAAGAGCCAATTTCGGTCATTTACTTAATAGTACCTTAAATGCTACCAAAAAAATTATTCCGTGATTATTTGTATCATCAAGAATATCAAAAGTATACAACTATGAAACTACGATCTCCATTTTATTGAGATATAGTAGCATATGTGGAAGCATTAATTAAACGAGCGATATTAGAAGTTAACGAAAAGATTTAAAATTGACAAAAATATTGAAATTATTTCAATTGTTAGAAAAATCTAAAAATTCAATTGTTAAAAATTATTTTTTTCAAGATTTAGATTTTAAACTGCTCTTCGAAAACTGCCGAAACATTTTTAGAATGCATATACTAAATTAAAAGATAGATTAAGAAAAGACTCATCGTGTCTGATAATGAATTTAAATTTGATTACAGTCAGTTATTCTCAATTATAAAATCTTGACTTATTCAGGCTAGTTCCATTATTTCAGGTTTGTTCGATGATATTTTCAAGTTGGACATTTGATCAGAAAGGTATTGATTATTTTGCATACTCAAACACTGTTGGTATGACCAACTACATCGAGAACGAGGGTTGGCATATTTTCAGGACGGCAGGTGAAGCATTCTCATTTCTGGTTGTCTTCGTTTGAATTGAATCAATCTTTGAACAAAAAAGTTTTAGTAACTGTTCAATATCTTTGAAGCTGTTTCATCTTGCTTCATCATAGCCATCCTTACTTCCTTTTAAAAATTAATTGCGGGCCATATGATATTCGTAAATGAAGTCATTTCTTTGTCACACTTCTTTTTTTATTCAGCTTCCAAATGAAACAAGCGACTTTTTCTTAAAATTTTCAACTTCAGTGGGTTTTCAGAAAAAACGAAGCTCACTTTTCTAACATTTACCTTTTTCCTCGGAAGATTAAGAATTGATGCTCTGAGATGGATCAGAAAAGAGAGAAAAATCAATATAAACTAAATGCTAATGCTTCACAGAATTTCCATACTTTTCAAAAATTTGCACTTGCATGTTCTGGTTTTCAGTAAAAAAGAAGGAAATGAAGTATGACTGTTGCCCGAACAAGTATACTCTTCTCTCAGCAACGCTATATTTGCGAAGAAAGCCTTTGTTTTACATCATAAACTTAATCATTCCAACAAGTATCACAACACTCATCGCTATTGTTGGATTTTTCGCGTATGTTTTTTTTTTTTTTCTTAAATTCACATTCCCATTTTGCACTTCTAATTTCACGTTCTAAGCTACGCCTCTCAGGAGATTTCTTCAATTCTTTGGTGTTTAGAACGTCAACAGCAAGTGGTATGCGTGAAGAAAAAGTGTCGCTTGGCATCACAACGTTATTATCAATGTCCATCCTAATGCTGATGATTTCCGATCAGATGCCGACCACATCCACGTTCATACCGCTCATTGGTTCCTGCCTTTTCGAGCATATCTTTCTTAAATAATTATTATATACAATTAGTCATTTATCGATCCATCTGCCTGTGGATATGAAATGATTATCAGCGTTAAAATTCTTCTTCAGTATTGCTTGAGCAACAAATTAATAAGATTCTTCAACTCACTTTAGGTTGGTTCATTTTGGCTATGATAGCAATTATCACTTTTGGAACTTTGGCATCCTCTGTTATCATCGCCATTCAAAAACGTGGTCGTCTAAAGAGCCGTCTTACTCCACGTACTGTTTGCTTGATGAAATTCATCGCTTACATTACTTTTGAAGACATACCAAAACACTTGACGGAGGAGATGCACGAGGTATAAAAATTTATTCCAAGATCGTTGAACAGTTTATCTAAAAAAAGCGAAGAATCAGTCTGAGGAAGAAATTTATATGTTAAATTTAAATAAATAATCCAAACTAAATGGAACTGGGCGTTTCAAACGAAATAGTCATATTTCAAGTCAATATACAAATAAATATCTTTCATTAATAAAAATTTTATTTATCTAATGGCCAGGTTATTATCAATTACAGTTGCATTTAGGAGGACATGAAAACAACAACTTTACGAAATGAAAGATGTGACTTCCTGAGGACAAGGCGGTCAGAAGGACGATGGAACAAACAATGGGAGTTTTTACAGAAAAGGAAAAAAACAAAGATAGTAGAATCACATCTCAGCAAATCGCCAAAATTGTCTTTCAATATCCCCGATTTATTGTTTCCGAAGCATAGCCAATGTAAGTTTATGTTTTATGGGCAGTTTGGATTCGTATCATTGTTTTAAAACACGACTGATTTGACTCTTTCTAGCTGATCAAAGCGTCAATATCTCAGACATCCCGGATACTGCTCTGACTTCTCCCGTACCTCCTGCTATCGTCCAACACGATTCATCAGAAGGAGATAATCCTGGTCTAAAGATGAATGGAAATGATGGCGATTCAGTTCTTACATCTTCAAAAAAATCCACTTTTGCTTTAGCACAACAACAAAGGCCTCCACAAAAAACTTCAACTTCCTGCGGTATGTAGCTTCCACTTAACTAATCAATTTGTCAAATTAAGTATTCTTATAAAGTGTGGATTTAATATTTTGGGACAATGTAACTAGCATGTTTATCCAAATTATCACTGTATTATGCCATCAACTCTTGAAAGCATTCACTTGTTTTGTAACCAGTCAAATTATCAATCTTCAATTAATAGCATATAACTATTTTGTCTATTTAAAACCCGAAACTCATGAAAAAATTGTTATGAGTTTACTTTAAGATGAGAATAGCATTCGACAGAACCGTCGATTGGCACGAGATGAGTATAACTGGATGGCAAAAGTATTAGAGCGGTTGTTTTTCATCTTTTTCATCATCATTTTTATATTTGTCACCATTGGTATCAATTCCCTCGGTTTCTACTACTGGTCCTCAATGGATCATCTATTGTAAAAAAAACCGATATTTCCTACTGAAGACTCTTCTGGAAATCTAAAGAATGATAATTATCAGAAAGGATTGTCGGAATATCTCATCACTTCACTCTCTAATCATGTTTTATATTAGCTGTGAAACTACCATTTCATTTTATTTGTGAATGGCTTCTTCCTATCCAATATGCAATAATATCTCATAGTCTCTTTAGGAAATTTCTTCTACGAATACATTCTTATCAATTTTAACATATCCAACCGGAATAACTTCCGTATTGCGAAGCTTTCTTTTTCTTCACAATGGAGCTTTTTATATGAAACTCATTAAAGTTGCTATTATTTGAAGTATATCATTGTCAACCGAAATTATGATTAAAAATTTTGTTCAAAAATTTTTCTATTTTGTTCCTAGAAAAGAATTTTAAAATTTGTTTCAAATAGCAAAGTCTGTGAATAAGAAAAGCAATTTATTTACCAGTGAAATATGGTTGATTTGGTATTTTTTTGTATTAACATTTTTAAGAAGCGGATTTAAATGATATTCAGTAAAACAGCTGAAGTTGTTTAAAGTGTCAGATAAGCATATCAGTAGAAGTTTTTTTTTTTATTAGCGATAACATTGCAATAGTTTCCTTTCACTAATCGTAATAATTAAGTTTTAATAAAAATCACTGTCTGAACTCAATGATATATGAATGAAAATTGTTTCGTTGCATGGATTGAATTAATGATTCAAGATAATTGTGATTGTGATTATGTTGACTTTTTTAATTTTTTGGATATTATATTTTAATTGAGATTGTATAAATGCAAAAAATTAACTTTGTTAAATTGCCCAGATTGGTAGAATAGCTGCCTAATCATATATTAAAAGCCATCAAAAAAATTGCAAAATTATGATTTCCATAAAAAAAGACAGTTTGCAGATGATTATTTCATGAATGGATGATTTTATTGTCTGTTTTTTTTCCTTTTCAATGAACGCTAAGAATATCTTTCTTGTCCTGTCATACAACAATATGATTTCCTCTTTGTTAAGCAGTTTAAGAATTAAGCCGTTAATTTTACAAATTTTTACTTTCGGCAGCTTTTTTTTCTCATTAATATTATTGAAGTGGCAGAGCATAAGTTTCATCTTTTAATTTTTGTCAAATCTAAGAAAAATATTCTATTTAATTATGTCAAGAACGAATACTTCATTTAAATTCTGACATAATCATGTATAAATTGTTCTAGGGAGATATTATTATTCTACATAAATAATAATATAAGGAAGTGGTAAAATATCTTTTAATGGAACATGCCTGAGCTTTTTTGTCGGAATAAACATAGCCAATGCACACTAATGTCATTTATTTTCCAGAAACGTTAAGCAGTTGCCTAAAATCTTAGCAACTTTTTGAATAACGCTAAACAAAGATCAGTCCTACCGACGCAGCTTTGATGTCATGTCGCTGTTTCTGTTTGCCATAATCTTTGCATTTCCAGTGACTTCCCTGGAAACTCGTCAGACTGTTTCAGGTTTGTAATTTTTATTTTTCAAGTTGCATTTTTTAGCATACTTTAAGATATTAGAAAAATGCATGCAAGGATAATTATATGGTTCAATTCTATGGTCCTAAAAACTTCAAAAAGCCATAAGTCGTTGGGTTTCGACTGCTGTAACTCCGTCCTATCATATTTAGCGATTACATTTTAAGATATCAAAGGTTAGAATCGTTTGTTAGTTATTTGCAGAAATGGGGAAGGACGATGAAATGCATTATTTTATTTCAGCACGACAACAACTACCTCATGTTCGATTGATCCAAGATTTACTCTCCACCGAGAAGTACTATTTTCCTTTCTAATTAATACAGAATGATTTTAACAGGGAAATATATTTTTAAAAAAAGTAGTAATATTAGTATGATGAAATTTTGCTTTGTTCAAATAACATAATTTCGAATGTAAATATTACTTATGGAAGGTATGACCCGAGTATTCGACCGGTTGAGAATCATTCCGAATCGTTGACGGTGCATATCAGCATGAGTTTATACCAAATCATCGACGTGGTTTGTTTGCTGTAAAACATTTTCACTTGAAATCACTTTTGGATGAAGATTTATATTATGCTTTTTCCTATATTTTGACCTGAAATTAAACAAAATTGTTTGAATTATGAATAAAGTTCTGACGAACTGAGATTGATGAAAATGAAATATACCTCTGTAAGGAAGCTTTCTTTAACTTTTAATATATTTATATAATACCTAATTCTAGTTGTTGAATAGTGTGCTGGCTTATTCATTATTTTCATCTATCTATTATTACAAACTTATTAGCTTCCTTCTGCTCTTCTGTATTTGTTACAATTGATATTACAGGATGAACGATCGCAATATTTGACCTTAAATATATGGATGATCCAGGTATATTTTATTTGTTTCATTGCTATCCAATTCTTTTAGATTTCACTTGTTTCGTTCACTTTCTCTTTTGACTAAATTTGATTTACATCTAATTCGATCTCCTTAATAGCAAAAATAATTGAGTGCTTTGAAATATAATCGAAGCATATGATGCTTTTGCAGGGAACGTTTAATCCAACCTAAATTCTGGGTACAAAAGGGAAAAATGATAACCATCGTACTTGATAAAACACTTTTTTATGGCTAGTCAGGTGGACAAGGGATGTAAATAAATTGTGTATAGAAAGAAATCAGTCTTTGTTTCCCACTGTATATATGTTTTTTATATTTTTAATAAATGCATCTAATCATTTTCATTGCTATACAAAGTGAAAATTGATATTTTAGAAATGGATCGATGAATTCCTGTATTGGGATCCTAATGAATATGACATGATCAACTCCACAGTACTTCCATATAATGTTTTGTGGATTCCTGATACCTTTGTCTACAACAGGCACTGTACTTCACTTTTTGTTTACTTTGGATTTAAAAAAGTTCCTAATTTTTTTTGTAGTACATTTTGCTTATAAATTTAAAAATTACGAACTTAGTGTGGTCATGAACCGTGAAGGAAGTGAGAAATATATGAATGTTGTCGTGAAAAGTAGATACTGGAAAAACAAATACGGTGCAGAAGTATTTTTCTTGTATCCAGCACTTCATACTGTACGTTGCCTTATCGATATACATTATTTTCCGTATGATCATCAGGTTTGTTCCTTAATCTATGATTACTGAAACAGTGATAATTAATCAAATCAATTAAGAAAAAAAACATGGATTTAAACGAAATTTACAGAGTAAAATTTAGAGAATAACATATAAAGAACACAAATTTAATAAATACATTGATAATTGCTTCAATGGAGCATTCGATGTAGTGCTCCCAGAAGCACTGAAATAAACTATAGCGATTTCGAAATTTAAAACTTTTTGGTCAAATTTTTATATGATAATTTCATCAGAACTGTACTTTAACTCTGGGCTCGTGGACAAGCAGTTTATCATTGCTTAATTATACGGTCGATAAAACGGTGAACATGCAGTCATATATTCCGAACGAAGAATGGGATGTCCTTTCTTTCAGTCTCCATCGTAATGAAGTGAATTCTATTTCTACTCCATGTTTTTCTTTTTATTTCATTTCTTCAGTCACATTTACTTGGTACATCTTGAACTAAAGAAAGATTTGATTTGTGAATACAAAAGTTTTCCGAAGTTTAATGTTCTTCCTATTTTGCAGTATCTATACGCATGTTGTCAAGAGCCATGGGTTATCATCGAAGGGTTTCTAATCATCAGAAGGAAGCCATTATACTATGTAGTTAATCTCATTATACCAACAACCATTATAACACTGGGTTATTTCTTCTTTTTTTTTTTTTTAATTTAAAAAAATTTGGAAAGACTAGGCTTCTGGATATGATGAATGTTTCGAAAATGCAGTTATAGAAATGTAGAAGATAAGTATTTTTTCTTTAAAAATTCATTAAAAAATAGTGATTTAAAAAAAAAAAATTATTTTTGCGCTTTTCATTGATTGAAGTTTCAATTCTAGTGGCAGTCGTTGGCTTTTTTACGCCAGCATCGACAGATGATGAAAGGACAGAAAAAATTACAATCAGTATCACTGCCCTATTGGCAGTGTCCATTTTGATGTTAATGGTTTCCGATCAAATGCCAACAACTTCGGATTTTGTGCCTCTCATTGGTAATACTATTATTATATGACCGCTTTTAACCTCCATTGTTTTATATCAAGCTTTTGATCAGGTATCAGGATTGTGTTATATCTATTAATTGTGATATATGCATACGCATTGAATTCTTTTTTTAATCTACAGCTTCATGATAGGAATAAAATACTGCCTCAAAAAGTTTATTTTTGATTTATGAAGTTTATAAATGAACATTTTGAAAAGCTTCATAGCGATCCAAAAGGAATTGTATAGCAGGTACATCCTTCATGAAGCTTCGCTGTTTTCTCGAAAACTAATAAAAAAGTAAGCATATTAGCAAACATAATAAGATTAAAATTAATAGCTCTTCAACTGAAGTTCTTCTAAGAGAAGAAAGTGAGTAAATAAAAATGTCGTCTATTTTTCAAATTAATTTAATGCATTTTTAGCTTGGTTCTATTTGTCAAATATTATCGTCATATCCACAGCAACATTTTGCACATGCGCTGTTTTCCGTATTCACAACCGTCATAAATACGGTAACTTACCACCTATCCTTGTTCGAAAATTATTCTTCAATTACATCTGCAACTATTTATGCATTTCACCACCACATGAATTGATGATGTTATGGAACGGAAGCAAGGTTTGCCATTCATTTGCTTTTTTTAAGATGTTTGAAATCAATCTCATGAAAGTTTAAGCATCTAAGAAAGCTCATAAATGACAACTTTCTTTTTTTAAATACACCAGATAAACAAATTTCTTGTTATCTTTTACAGGAAAATGTTCTCCAAGAGTTGAAACAAAAGAAGAAGTATATAACGTGCAGCGTACCATCGTTGGATAAAAAAATGGTGAGAATGGTAGAATTATAAAATCTTTAAGAATTTATTTACTGTCATTTCATTTGTTTAAAAAAAAAAACGATTAAAAAATTTCAAAAAAAAAAAAGGAAAAAAATGTAAGTTCTTAAACGAACAGTAGAGCAGATGAAAACAAAAGATTAATTTTCAAAAAATCTTGGGAACTTTTTTCTACGTCCATTATTATAGTTGCAAAGATTTATTTCACATTGAATAAGAGAACCCAGATTATATTTTTATAATTGTCATTGTTTTTTATTATCTATTCATGTTGTCAGTAATAAATCTCAGGAATGTTATTAATTAACGTAATTCAGCCAACTCTCACTGAAGTATCAATGAAAGCATCAATACAAAGAATCCTCGAGAACGACACTGCTGAAAAAACAGAACGGAAAGCACCAAGATCGTCAGCGAAAGAAAACTGGGCACGAGTTTCCTTCAGATTGAAAGATATTTCATCTAAGACTAGAGGTGAAACTATTGTAATCTTTGCAGATAATTTATATCTTTAGATAGTGCAATTTAAAACCGAAAAATGTTGTTTAACTTTTAAATTTCAAGGGAATCAAGTTTTATACAAAATCAGTATTTTCTTAAAAATTTTAACTTTTTTAAAGATTTTTTTTCTCTTCTAACCAATATTTCAGTGATTAATTTTCCTCACTTATTTTCGTTACGTTATTATATGACCTTCATATTATTTGAAATAGTAAAATTTTGAGATAAATCAGAGGTCATGCCCAAGGAAAGCTCATTGAAGCAAAAAATGCAAAAACTGTCTACAATTCACTCGGATCAGAAACATACGTCGCTTTGGAATACTGCAGTTCAATTTGCACACTTCACAAGTGTTGATTTATCACACAAGGTAGCAAACTTAATTAGTAATTAGCAAGATTATTCTATTCTGGATGCTGGAGAATAAAAAATTTTATTTGAGAAAGGATACTTTGAAATATGAAGTTTTAAAGAACCACTTCTCCAAAAAGTTCACACAAACTTATTTAAGGTCATTTGCCCTATTAACGAAGTTAGAACAACATGTAAGAGAATAGAATATAGTTTCAATGAAATGCTCATGTCTACTCAGAGGCATTATTTTTCGGATCAAAAAAATTTTATTTTCAAAGATTTTAATTTGATTGGATATGTAATAGTCGCTTTATAAGTAGTAAACTGTTCAGTGCGGTTAACAGTAGGATGAACTCGAAAGCAGCTGAATGTTATGTGTTATATTGAAAAAACTTGTGAAAAATAGAGAAGATTGATTTCTGATCGAAGTATTCAAACATAGACTTCTAACATAGCTCTTGATTTTTAGCCTCAATCAATTGAATTAGAATCGATGAAGCATCGTAGACAATGCACACTGGAATGGGAATTCTTGGCCACAATAATGGATCAGGTTTTTTTGTTGCTCTTCTCAACTATCACCATACTTATCGTCAGCGCCCTAGCAATGATTGCCAAATTGGGTCAGCGTCGCTTCGATGCAGCAGTAGAGATGCCGCAGTCATAAAATTCCATAATAGCCTCTGTTGTCCTTTTCTCGACACTTCTTTCCTTTGATTGTTTTCTTGAACAAAAATATTATATAGTAGAACTTGAGAGTCACGTGATTGAAAGGCTTCTCCCGAAGAAATTCTCCTGATCATTTTTGAAACACAAAATAACGAGCAAAATTTGTAGGCCTTGTTAGAAAAGCAAAGCATTTCCACGGTTTCCTCCTCAATAATTCCATTTCCCTTTATGTTACTGCTTCTTTTTTTAAAGGTTTTATTGTCAGAATGGATCTAAGAATGTACCTATCACTCTTCCATATTGATTTCCCCTTCTTCTCCTAATATTTAGTACTGGTTACAGAAACTTCCGGTACGTCTTAAATGCTAGTTTTTTGGGCATTGTTACTTTCAATTTTTAACAATCCCACAATGCTTGATTGTAATTAAGATTTTATTGGTGCAATTAGAAATTACTGCGAATTTGAAAAATTAAAGAAACAGTCTGTTTTCAACGCTTAATTTATTTTTCTATAAGCATCCTAGTAATTTTTTAGAAAGAAGTTTTAAATCATTTGAAATGAAGAAAATAAATTTCAAAGACATTATTTGAAGATTATTTGCTACGCATTTTTCATTAAAAAAAAAAAAAAAAAAAGAAAACGAACAAGAGGATTTTTACAACCGCATTCAATGACTTGAATTTTTTTGGATACTGAATTTTTCAAAAATTTAATTTTTAAAAAGTATATAGTAAAAATCATCATCTGCTTTCATGCATATCTTTAAAAAGTTTATTTTTTTTTTTTAAAAAAGTCTTTTGCATAATTCATTTGATCATTATTATAGAAATGATACATAATCATTGTTAGCTATTTTTTGCACTTTCAATTCAATAATTATCTTTTGTAATCCAATTTATCTTCTCACATCTCAACATTAATTTTTATAATATTGATATAATGGAATGTATCATTTATTGATGAAAGGCTCATGTAAGGAGCATATTGCTTAGTGCAATTTGATGCAAGGTTCTTTTGATATTTTAGCGACAAATTTAATTATTTTTTCTGCAAATACTTGAAAATTTTCCAAAAATTCATTAAAAATTTTCACTTTTAACTCTGCTAAAACACACGATTGGTTTTTTTCAAATAATTGTAGGCTTGTATATTCACTTAAGCTATATTAAATATATTAAATCACTCGTAGAACAAAATAATCCAGTCATTGTGTACTAATAATTTTCACTGAATGAAATTTCCTATTATCATACATTAATTATATAAATATCGATTATTTAGACGATAATCACATCACTGACTTTGTGTTTTTTACGGAAGTTACTCCGCAGCCAATCTCGAGGAGTAGCAGAGAATAAGTGATCAAGTCAAATAATTGTAACTCTTGCTGAATTGATTACTTTGTGGATTGATTACTTTGTCTTAAGTCAGACTTTGTCACTTTTGATCTCTGTTGTAGTCTGGGTCACATGACAATAAAGGCGCGCTCTCATGTGCTGACAATGGCGCCCTGCAGATCAGTGCTCTAACACAATCCTCCTCCTGTAAAGAAGAAGAGGGTCCTGAGCATGAGATCATTCATCAAAGGATGTACTAATTAGGTTGGTTGTATGTGTCGGACTATATTTGGTTCATATCTTTTATTGAGTATCATCGATAGAATTGTTTGTTGATATGATTGATGTTGTAGTTGTCGTATCGGTTGTCATGTTATCAAATTTTGTTATAAAAGTTTAATTACCCAAGTTTGAGATACCGCAAAGCTGCGGATAACAATGCGATAAGAACTAAGAACTCATAATAATTGTCATGGTTAAAGAAGATCGGCGACAGAAATAAAGGACAAAGAAATAATCAAAAATTAGAAAAAAAAAAAAGCAGAGAATTGGTTATTGTGAAGAATACATGGAATGCAATATAAGCATTAAAAGAAATTGACGACTGATTGTCACTATCGAGTGACGCTGAAAAGTTTGAAGTTGATTGCTTGCTATTGTCTAGGCTTTTCCAAGTTGTAAATAATAATGTAGTGTTGCGTATTAATGGATTTTGAATAGGAAACTTCAATTTTTTTATAATCAAAGCATGGAAAAGTTTTCTTGAATGAGCAAGTGAGAATCAATGACATTCTATATAGATTTACGAGCACTTGCTTTCTTTTGAGTTCCACAAATCGCATACATTAATACAGCTCATTAACAATGACAAATAACGATTTCATTTCGTTAGAGTTTCCACATTTAAATAAACAAATCGAAACAACAGTAATTTATCATTTTGCAGCAAAATTTACTTTGTTTTTATTTAGGATTATTCGCAAATAATGCCTACTTGCAATTTTCCCTTGACATTCAAATTAATTTAGTTTTTCCGTATCCGAATTGCTCAAAACCATAATTGAATATTAATAATTTTCAAATTCATGCTGTTGTATTGAAATAAGTTTGTGCAACCATGATGAAACAAATAATCCCGTTTATTATGAGAAGCATTTTTATACCGTTGAGGACAAATTTAGTTATATTCTTGGTCATATTCTTGATCTGTTTCAAACTGAACTAAAGTGAAAATTCATCACTTGAAATGAATATAAACGAATGTTACAACCTGATATCTAATTCTTATTGTCTCCGATACCCCAGCTATAACTTCAGTATAAAAAATCGTAGACTACCAAATGTTCTGGTCATATAATCATGCCCATGTTTCATGTCTAGAATACTGTTGGCAACTCCACTAGAAAATGATATGTTATCTACATAACAGATCCTCTGAACCAGATGAACTTTTCACTCGATTTTATCCTGCAATATTTCTTTCATTATTTTTTAGCATCGATATCCTATTTCAGTACTCGTATAACTCTGGTCGAAAATTGAAAAATCAGTGCGAAAAGCAACTCAGCTTCAACTTTCATTAAATCTTATCAGTTTTCAACTTCAAATAAACCCCAATGAATTCCCTGTTACCTATAAAACAAAAAATATTCAAGCTATCGATTGCACCTCCAATATTCATCTATAAATTTTATTAATATAACTGCGGCAACATAAAAATGCCTTTATCATACAACAAATTCGTTTGTAAAATCGACCATTCTCCAATTTCTCCAAACAATATATTTCGCGACACAATTCTTTTTTCTTGTTTTTGAGTACAATTAAAAATTTCCTTTCGACGGATACAGCCCTCTTTCAAAATTGACACACACAATGCGGCACAAATTGCGAAGAAAATGACTAGATAAGAGAAAAACGTAATTACTACAGACATAGTAGGATTTGATCTTCAATTTTAACAGTCGTAAAAAGTTAGGAAAATAACTCATATATTTTTTTTTGTATCAATAATGCTTGATTATATTGAAATTGAAGCATGGGGAAGCTATGAACCTTTTGTTATGCATTTTTTTGGACTAATTTTTTAATTTTTTTTTTTAAATTGGAAAAGAAAGTAATTTTTTTCTTGATGTTTTGATGAATTTAATAAATAATGTGGTACAAAGCACTGTCAAATTTGAGTTTCTGGACCGATTTTATTTTGGGAAAATATCAATAACAAATTTGAAAAAAATTGGTGCAGAAAAATTAATGAAAAAAGGAATCGGAAAATCCGATTTAAAATAGTCGAGAAAAATTAATATTAAATTGAAAGAAATATCAAATTGGTGACAAAAATCAGGATATTAATAATTCTAGAAATTCTCTGTCGAGAACACAGAATAAAGGAAATCAGAATTGATGAATCCAAAACATCAAAAACTAGTTTAAAAAATAGAATTATGTGAAAAGTGAAAGAGATTGTCATTATAAAAGCAAATAATCATTGAGCGAGTTTTTATGCATAAACATGGCAGAAAGCATAAAAACAGTCCAAAAACTCGAAATTTTGGGATATTGCAGAATCAAGATTTTGCATTTTTTACTGCTTGCAAAATGCTTGTACTGTGACACAGTTCATCAGACGAAAGACACTGTGAATTTAAGATCAGTTTTTGCAGAATTTCGAAAAGCCATCAACATATAAATTGATTCGAATTGGGAATTTGAGAACAATCATAAAGCATATAGGGAGGAAAAACTTTGATTATTGATCGGATATCTTTATTTCAGCGGATAAAATTATGTGATCAGATACTTTAGAATTTTATCCCATTAAAATTGATATATTTAGAAATATTAAAACATTTCTAGAAGTACCCAAAAAGAAAATAGCTCATTTTGCACAACTTCTAAATCCATTTGTTTTAAACTCTCACAGATTAATTTTCTCTGATTTCGCAACATTTACTTTTATTTTATAAAAATTGGTTTATTTCATTAGTCGTACTGATTCAAAGTTTTCATCTGAAAAATTTGTGAGTTTGAACAATGGATTATTGAAATGTCACTTTTATAGTTCATTTAAATTGGTTTAAATTACGAGGATCAAGTACTGCTTTTCTTTTTTGTGATTCAGTATTTTTTTGATTATTCAAAACTCGAAAAATGTTAATTTTGGTTTAATTGTTATTTTTATTTTCCAATTTAGATAACTAATAAAAACTCAAAATTTACTTCTAAATATTGATCTCACACACAAAATGGTTGATATATTTGTATCATTTGTTATGTTTTGTGATTTTTTTTTTAATCGTAAGTTGATTGAGCTCATTTCAATTGTCAAAGTACTTGCATGCATATCAAAAATGAACGATTAATCTTCAAATCTCATTCTTTTTCTTTGTTTCGTTGTATTTTTGGGTTGATATCATACATTTCGATAGCATCAAATAGTTTTTCCCTCTTAAAATACTCCATTAATTGTAAAATATCCATCAGAAGATGGAAATTTACATTGCTATCAAGAAATTTCTTTATTTCAAAAGAATCTATGGTTACATGCAACATTCTTTCACAGAACTGTACGAATTAAAAATGTAAATATCAAAATAAAGCAATTTGAGATTTATTAAAAATTTTTGAAAAAATCATAAGTTTCAAAATTTTTATTTCTCTCAGAATAATTTAGCAATTACTTCTAGCACTTTCGTAATTTATTTTTCTTAATTTTTTTAACTTTTTGCTGTAAAATGAAAATGAAAATTTAAAGAAAGGAAAAGCTAGAAATTCTTGGATGGAAATTATCAGTTTTGAAAAACGATTTGATCTCAAAAAATTGATTTTATGCAATGTTTAGTATGCTTCAGGCAGTACAATTTTTTCGGACTCTGAATATGTGAAAAAAATTATATGGGAACCATTCTTGAAAAATTAAAATGATATATGATGAATAATGGCAATATCCGAAAGAACTGCTGCGCAAAATCTTTTCGAAAAGCAAAATGTGATAGATGATAGTCGTATAATTTGAAATTATTTCTTTCAACTTCATCAATTGCTCTTCGTAAAAACTGTCGCCGGAAAGGATTTCATTTGTTTGATAACCTAATATTACCACATTTGTGAACATTGTCTGATACCGACCTGTTTGTCCACTGATAAGCCCCCAAAATGTGTTTTCTTTTCGTTACAAACTTGTTTATCTCGTTTAAATTATTTATATTAATGAATACTGAGGTTTCTAGCTGGTAATTTTCATTTTTGATTACAATCAAATTCTAAGCTTCCCTTCCTTGAATTATTCATTAAATTTAGCTTAATTAGAAATACATATCGTGAACCGATGAAATCAGTGGATTCTTGAAATATTTGATGTTGAATTATTTGTATGCATGAAAATACCCATGCAATGTGCAATATGTAAGAGATATATTTTAGCAAAAATTTTCGGTTACGCCCTTTGTTAAGATTTTTAGTACGTTTACAAACGGATAAAGAAATAAATAAGCCACATTGCGTCCAGCTTTCTTGTACTATTTTATCTAAGAACAATCGATACTGATCAAAACCTCTTTTTGTAGGCAAAGTATTTGAAGTGTCCTGAAAAAATGTTAATAATTTAACATTCGATCAAATTTTGTTTGTTTTGTGTCGAGCTACTACAGTAACTGTTTTTCAAGAAATATCGCATAAGAGTTTTATCAAAGTATTCCAGTTTCTTTTCCGATTATATATAGAAATTTATTCTAAGACGATGAAATGCAATCTTTGCTTATATTTATATTGCATATCAATTCATTGCGAAATATTTTATATTCAGATTTAGCTTTGATTGTTGTTCTTTTCAAGACCATTAATTTCCTTCGAAAGGAATTTGATAGTCAGAAAAGAAATTGAAATTATTTGATAAAGTCTGTGATACTATATCATTCCGATTCGTCACTCATACAGGCGAATTTAGTATTTTATACAAATTAACATGAGTAAATCATTTTTTGGTTTATATTTTCTGACAACTAATTTCTTCTTTATATTCAAATTGATCTTGATCCCATAAATCTTCAAATTAAAAGCAGATTCAAATTTGAAGAGAACAAAGAACAACTTTTCGCAGAATACTTGTTCTACTCAAGCAGTGCAAGAAGATGAAAATTCTGGCGAAATAATTTCGTCGAGAAAAATTAACTGTGTAAAATTAATGGAATTAAAATTATTTCGTTAAATTATGAATTATTTAGTAAAGTTTTAAAAGTTGAGGAAAGATTTATATGGAAACAGTAACATCATATATACTCCTTTTTTTCAAGTTGTAATTTCGACTTTTCCGTATATTTTAAAAAATAAAAGAATTTTTCAAATTACGCCGTTATATTCTGGTGAATTGATTTTTGCGTTATTCACTACTGAATACAATCCCTGGAACTTTTCCTTTTAATTGACGAGAGGTACTACACATCTTCATTCATTCTTTTTTTTTGCACATTGATTCATACATATGAAGTTCATCTCTGATAAAATCGAATACAGTTAAAATATATATTTAAAAATGGAAGTTTTATTCTTTTCGATATTTATATTGAAATATGCTGCATCACAGTATCTCATAAGATAATATGAAATAATTTTATGTTTTAAATAGGAATTGCATCTTAATTTGAGAGGCAATTATCAATCATGAAAGGTAGTTACTAATTCTGAAAGTTATCAACTCCTATTGATTAATTACATTAACTGTTATGCAAACATTATTATAAAGGAAAATTTTTGTTAAGTTTTTACAAGCAAAAAGTATTATATGTTTCTAATTTCGATTATTCTTATTTGTCCTGCATGTTGAGAACGGAGTTCATTAATTTAGAAATCTTTTTCAAATCCTCTCCCTATTTTGTTACATTACAAATATTTCACCTGTTATATTCGAAATACCGTCGGTTATATTCTCGATTATGTTACCCATCGGTTATATTCGGAATATCGTCAAGTTTACTACTAGTATTTTCGACATAAATAAATCATAAATGCTTGAGTAATTAGATTAATGTGCAAGGAACTGTTATTTTTTGTTATCTTGTACCAAGCTTATTCCAACGAACTTGGTCGCTTGTTGACAATATTATTTTTATGCTATTTGAGAAAATTTGCTTAGAATTGATCTTAACAATCAAAAAATTTTGACATAAAATGTCAATTTCACTCATTTACAATACAATTTTCAGTGCTGCCATCTCTCCAAACATTCACATTCTATAATTTGTTTGTTTTTTTTGTTTTTTGTTTTTTTTTCTTTTGTTTTTTTTTTCTTTTATTAAAGATGAATTAGTTGCTGCGGCGATTCTGAATTGATACGATCATATGCCAATCAATGATCATACGCTGATATTGGTCCAACTGTTGACGTTGCTGTTTTTCATCCGTTACAATCGCTGCAATTTTTATACTACTGCAATACCACAACGTGCCAACGAACCCTGGTCAGTAATATTATGCAAATTTGCTGATACAGCGAAATATGAGCCCCGAACACGTGAATGGTATCAGAAATGGATGACTGGTTCCGGCGCAGGTATTCATTTATTTACTGTTTGTATGAAATCGAAGTGAATAATATCTGATTTCGAAAGCATTTAAATCGAATCACTGAAGCTGAATGATCCCGAAAATTCTCCATTATATCTTATTCCTCAAGAACTATATTTCTGGTAACTGTTCCTTACCGGTAACCTGTCAAATGATCATCCATTTATCCATCCTTTCATCTTAGCGTCTCTTATTGAAGTATTGAAATTTGAACCAATAAAGATGTCAAATATGGAAAAGTTTCTCAACATGCTATGAAAATCCGTATTTTTTCATTTTCGATAATTCGTTGATATTAGTGCACTACTGATAATTTTACTAGCAAGTGATATTTACTGTTCAGGAATCGTCAGAAGCTAGAAAAAAGTGAGGTGAAAGTATAATCGGAATGAAAGGAATGATTTTGTTGTAAGAAAAAACGACTGATTTTTTTAAAAAATAACAACTGTTGTGCTTATTTAAGATGAAGTGACTTACTTGCCTCTTTGAATATGCTCTGCGACACAGTGCCTTCAATGCTGGCTATGGTTACGCATAATTTTCGGACAGAAGATTACACTGATAATTTCCTCCAATAATTTAACTGGTCACTTGATGGCCAAGCATTTCGCAACATTTCCTTAGCTTATTTGAAATTTCTGGAATAAAATCACAAGTTTTTGGAAGTAGACCGAAAATAATTTCTAAATGTTTAAAATTTAATTTTCCAATGCAATGGAACTTTTAAAGATTTGCAGTGGAACTTTTAAACATGCTGTATTAAAAATACCATATTTTTCCTCTTTTCAGGTACCATTGCAAAGTATTTTATGGATGTATCGAATGGAATTTATACTATAACGGATACAGAGGTATTAGGCTGGATGACACTTCCGTGGACAGTACAACAAGTGAGATTGATGGCTTTAATGGATAAAACTCTTTGGAAAGATAACAGCTTCAACACACTTGTAAGTTCTAATTTTGTATTGTTGGCTAAAAAATATGAAAGTTAGAACTGAAACAATTAACTTAAGACAATTTTTGGGCAAATTCAAATTCCATTTCAGTTTTTTATTAAAGCCAAGCAATTATGTGTTGAATTTGCTGCACGAAAGACTAAATTAAATAAGAGAAAGATAACGATACTGAACGCGGAACATGGAGCAATGTATGGCAAGGAAGATGGTGTCCTGATCACACCTCGATTATCCTTCAGTTCGGTGCTTGCTCATGAAATGGTACATAGTTTCCATATCGGGCATTCCTATAGCGACCGTAAAATTAACGTAAGTTGATTAATTATTAAAGTATGATGACATATGTATGAATTATGTTTTTGTGCTCCTACTGAAAACAAAAATTGGCCAAATTTAATCTGGATATGGACTTTTCGAAAGCTTATATATTATTGAAGAATTAGTAATATAGTTTGGAAAATGTATAATTTTAATTTTTTTTTTTATTTAGAAAAATCCAGTTATTTGAGCCCAATTATCATTTTATCCATTTATCAATTAATTAATCAATCAAAAGTGAATCATGCAATTGATAAATTTGTCTACTAACTTTTCCATCTATGCATATATCTTTTTCATTAAAAGCAAGAAAAAAGCTTTTATATCCCGAGAATTTATAGATGTTTATAAAAGTTTATAAATTCTATAAATTCATAATTTACACTTTGAGAATTTATAAGTTCACTTTTTCTTTTGATATGCAATTTGTGAAGAACAACAGTGCCACAAATTACATATTGAGAGGAAAAGTGTAAATTTGCTATTTGAATTAAAACGATGCAATAACTGTTTAGATCTTTCCAAACTCACATACAGGCGAATATGATGATCACTATGATTTGATGAGTACAGCGAATGCTTGGATGCATAAATCTCGATATGGCTTTAGTGGACCAGGCCTAAATGGACCACATCTTGATTACCTTGGCTGGCTACCCAGTAATCGGATCCTTTATTTTGGAAGGTTTTCTTTTTTTTTCAAACTGATCTTAAATGTGCAAAATGTTTGATGAAATAATGTGATGAATGCTTTATGTGACAATATCTGGTCAGAAATCATGAAGTCTACTTTTGTCAGAATGAAGTCCACTAATGAAATAATTTGATGAAAGTGGAATTAAATAAATTAATAGATAATGCTGTAGAGATGGTAGAAGCAGTTCAATGATACGACTGTCATCATTAAGCATTCCTCACGCATGGACTAACGACTGGCTTCTGGTGATGGTGCCATTTGACAGAAACAATCCTGCCAATGTTTTCACCTTGGAATTTCGGACACCAGTTAATTATGATTCTGGCATCATGCAGGTTTCAGTTAAAATATGAAATATTAGAGTTCAGAATTGAACTGGGAAAGTTCCCTTGTAATTAGCAGCAGCATTTTGTGCGGTATTTACAGGAAGCGATTATAATACATAAAGTTGATCGAAAAGGAACAAATTACTATTCAACCATAGTCACACATAGCAAAGATTATGATGAGTTGATGGTTGGTACCGAATGGATGCACTTCCTTGAGCAAGACAGTCCTGAAGTCCATCCAGCCATTAAATTACGTGTAGAGAGGATTGACAGACAGCGACAAATTGCCATTTTACTAATCAACTCGACATTCAATCCAGTAAAAAATCGTTTTCATTTTTGTGCAATGTATGGAAGAATGTAAGAGAATGCTTTTTCAGAAGATTAATGGTTGCTGTAATGGAAAAATTAAAAAGACTATTTTACATGTCTCAGATCAAGCGATTTGATTTTTCAATTACCCATTTCAAAAAAATTTCAGATGTCTTGTAGAAGCACAAAAACACAAAGGCACTTAACGAAGGACACGAATGAAACGACACAATATAGTCTTTCGAATGGAACACATTCTACTAAAATTTTACGGTGTGAAGAAAAGAGGTATGTATTAAAAGATTTAGTCATGATAACATTTCCAGTTCAACAGTTCATGATATTTAATCTTCTTAACCCGAAACCTCTTTTCAATATCAAGTTACAAAAAATGATGTAGCCAGAACTGGTTAATTATCGGAAGTTATTAGTGGGTAATGAGGGATACAATTTGGTGAAATTTACATGAAAGCTAAGCTTTTTAGATTTTTCAAAGATTTGTTGACGTTTGGTATGAATGCTTGCCATGATGGATACGTTTGGAGAATGATCGATCCTTATGACTATGTTTGTGTTACAAAAGAAAGGTTGTTTTACTTGCATTTATTTCGAGATAAAGTAATGCATTTTTAATTTTAAAGATTATATGGAGTAAAAAGCGAAGAGAAAAGAAATTTTGTGCAATAAAAATTTCGCATGCAATTCCTTTTCAAATTAATTCCATATTGCTTGAATTTACTAACATTCCAATCAACTCTTTCCACTCTAAGTTTTCAGGAAACAGCAAATTCAAAATCTGAGAAAAGCCAGAAATCGTCTTGATATCTGTCGTAAGCCATTAGTGCCACGAAAGGCTTTCCCCAGTGATAATGTTTGCGTAACACAGAAAGAATTTGCGACAACGCAACAGGAGAACGCAGAATCGCATAAAACTATGAAGTATCATTTATTTTTCAACGGAGAAGAAACCATTGCATTATGATGCATGACCAAAGTTATTTAAATAAAATAAAGCTGATTGGTGCAATTCATTTGTTCTTGCCAGTATATTTGCTTCCGATTTATAATAACTCTCATTTTCTGGTGTTACTCATTTAATGCTCGCTACTTCAACAAAAAGATCAGAAATTTAAATTGAAATGCTATAATTGATATTCATACTGTTCAAGCAGTTCGATGGAAATGTTAGCCTTTAAATGCTTGGTTTGGCTGGCACAGTTCAGTTCTTCTTTAGACGTTTAGCAAAGATGAAAAGATTTTTCGTAATTCAAGGCTTACGTGGAAAAATATGATAGTATATCAAAATAATCAAAGAGTGGTCGTTGTGACATCCATCGAAAGTTATTATTGACATTCATTTCTAAACTATGGTCGATCTTATATAAATATCAATAAAATTATGCTGCGGATTGCTCTCTTCAAATCTAATAGTCTTGTAATTTTACAAGCTCTTAGATTTTATATTTTTGATTTTTCTTTTTACGATAAGATTACGACAAAAAATTTTCAGGATACATCGCCTTGATCTTTCATATAAAAAGTAGTCTACTTTACTATATATGGATACTGTATGTTGAAAAATTTATCGGTCGTGAAAGCAATAGCTAAATTTCGTGTGAAGTTGCATTTCGATTAGAGCAAAGTCACAGTATTCGGGGAATTTGAAGAATCTTATCTTTTGTTCTAATGTCATCAATTACCTGTTTGTAATTGATTTTTGCTATGAATATTAACTAAATAATTCGAATTTTGAAATAGCAGAAAAGTGGGGGATGGAAAAATGAATTCAGTCGATCGATTATGCGAAAAATGAGGTTGGTCAGTTTCAGG
The DNA here is from genome assembly GCA_000499405.2 of Onchocerca volvulus. Lineage (NCBI taxonomy): Eukaryota > Metazoa > Nematoda > Chromadorea > Rhabditida > Onchocercidae > Onchocerca > Onchocerca volvulus. Next base: position 9,436,023 of record HG738140.1, on the reverse strand, counting down.
AATGAGTGAGTAAAGATATGTCCTGCATTTTCCTCCTATGCATCTATTTGTTCAATCGCATTGCGTTATGGAATTCACATTTTTATTTTCCAAAATTTTTTTTTTTTCGTTAGTTTTGCAGTTAGTTATGACAATCGATCTTTCATATTGCGATGATACAATTTGTGACCTGCATGATGTAAATCAGGCCTGAATCTGCCATCTCATCAATTTTGAACCTCAACAGAATGTCAATTTTGTATGTGAATGAAATTAAGATGCGTTTTATTTGAGCAGAATTTTTTATGTTAACCAACAGAAAATTTGTTTGATGCCAAATTTATTCCATTTTTCTAACATCATCCTAAGAAATTTTTGATCATCACATGAATTTTACGAGATTTCAAGAATCAAAACCTGTGAACACTTTCAGTATTCCTACAGCTTCTGAATGACTCTCATTTTCTATTTATGATCGACTCAGACTTCTTATTTCAACATATTATATGACTGTGTAATGTCTTTTTATCATAGCAATCCTATATTTTCTTAGATAGCACCAAGAATTTAATCGAAAAAATGAAGCTATTGATTAAGAGAATTGTGATGAAGCAAACGGCGCCGTTAATGATCAATCACTTCATTAATTCTAGTTTTAATAGCATTCAAGAAACTGAACAGACCGATGTAAATATTTATATTTTTCTGTTATTATGCAGAAAGTACTATCAGAAAATTAGCGGAAGAATCGCACAACAAATATTTTTCCGAAAAATTTTCCGGTTATACCAGCTGGAAGCCGACAAGGGAATCTTCTCAAAAATTTTTACGTTTTCGTGATGTTCTTTGATTTTTGCACCTTTAAACGAATTGGATTGAATAGATTTTCGTGAAGTTGAGTGGATTATCGTTTTCAAACAAAATTCTCATTTTCTTTGACCATCAGTACCATTTGATTTACAAAACTTTTTGAAAAATGAATACTATAAAAAAAAGAATAACCAACGACCACTTGTACTAGTATTTTATTCAATTGAAATAAGACTCTAGAAAAATCAATAATTCGTTGGAATGAATGAATTAGAACAGAATATAACTTTAATCCTAGGTCGATGGCTTAAGTTAAAAAATGAAGAAGTATTTGAAAATTCAGAAAGACACTATCTTCGTAGAAGTTCAGATTTTCTTCAACTATAAAATAATTTTTTCTTAAAACATTTATAAAAACTGAATTGATGCTGGAAAATTTATATGGAAAATGATGATAGACATCTACGAAATCTTTTTTCCCCAATTTTCCTTGTTGAAAATGGCCGATAGATCTTAGTACCAGATTAGGCAATGAGACGACGAATGATTTTTTGGTAACCTTTCTCCTACCAACACCCCCCGCGGAGTTATGACCTTCACAGTACGATTGAAAAGGGTTGTTGTTGAACCGTACTGTTTGGAAAATTCGGACAGCTCTCTTCTCCCTACTACAAATCTTTTTTTTAATATAATCAAATAATACATTTTTTAAGATTTTTTTAAAATAATTATTAAATTAAATCGCTTGCACAAACAATTTTCTAACTATAGCTATTCAAAATTTGTAAATATTGTACCATATTTATCAAATTTAATTATTCATTTTGATTCAAAAGGAGCTTTTTAAGTAATATTTTAAATAATTCGAATAAAATTTTCAACTAAATATTGGCTAGATGTATTTTTAAATTGATGAAGAATCTTTCGATTGAAATGCTATTTATTTAAATAAAAGAAAAAGAATTTTGAGAGCGTTGGATAGAATTAGAATTGGTTTTTTTTTACAATAGAAATGGAATTAAAGTTTAGTACCAAAATGCATTTTCTTTGATCTTTTTCTTGGCTTTCAATTTCTTTTGTTCGGATTTGTAAATTTTTTCAAGTTTATCTTATTTTGCAGCCCGATGACAAATTCTCATAATTTACGGTCGAATTTGCATTTTGCGGTGTAAATAGGGTTAATTTTCGTAACTGTCGTTAAAAATTGTGAATGAAGTTGATGTGTTGTCACAATGGAGTGGAAATTTTTTAAGTCGAGGCAAAATTTTTATCGCGAACGAAAATCGCATATAATCAACGATCGATTTAAGTTGGTATATCAGCTCTTCTTTCTTCTACTTTTTTCAAATTACGTCAAGTATAAAAAAATCTAATTAGATAAAATGGTTCCCTTTAAGAATGAATTATATGATACAAAGTTGGTAATTATAGATGGAAGATGTAAAGATGTACAGAAGAGATAGACATTAAAGGTAAACTAGGTGCTCGGTCAAGAATGAATGCATTTGAGCGAATCTTTTATTATTGGAATTGAATGGAAAATCTTAGTTCCAGGAAAATTTTCTTTTTCATCAGATTTCTCTCTTATTAAAATAAAATGTTACATATTAAAGTCCAAAGCTGATGATTTAAAAAAACTTTTTCTAATTCAAATGCGAATTTTCAGTTTTTTTAAACAGTTAACCCAAGTGCAAATTTTCGAATTTCTGAACTATTAATTCTTGATAAAATTCTCTGTTTCTTTTATGCATCTCGAGAACATTGGCAATTTTCATTAAGATATAAAATTAAACGAAATTAGATTTGAATCGATTTTCTGTAACAACTATATTCAGATCTTTATTGAATTCTTGGTAATCGTTCTTCGTTATAATGCATTTAGAATGATGGTTAAGAAGCTTTCCATCCGTCTAATTTTGAATTTTACTAGCGCAGAACAACGACTAGATTAGAGGCAATATCAGAAAATGATTTTTTCACAAATATTGTTTAAGCAGCATGTGTTGTTAATAAACTTTTCAGTTTAAACATTATTCGATACATTACTAGCGATTTTGTAGTTTAAACTATCCAAAAAAAAAAAAAAGTAATAATCTGAAATTTTTCGAATTGTTATCTAATGCAGCTGAAATTTATGAAAGTCAAATGGCAGTCTTCTGCATCGCTGATTATTAACTATCGAGAAGAGAACTTTTTGGATAATTTCTTTATTTCTAAATTTACCTCTTAAAGCTTTAATTTTTTTTTAATATGAATTTTAATGAATTGGAATTCATATGAATTTTAATATATGACATGAATTTTAATACAATTTTCCAAAATACGTGACAAAAATTGATAGTAAAACTCCTTCATAACAACCTTTCTCGATAATACTTTCATGAAAATCTTAGATTATCTTTTACAAAATCTTTCTTACTATTGTTCGATCGCATCCAGTTATAAATTTAAAATGTTAAGTGACATAGTATGCAACTTTTAGCAAGTATCGTCAAAAATTGGGCTGCAATAGGAGTGTTTAATGATTTTTTCAGTTTGATTTTTCTTTTTTGATTTTCAAAATTTGAGTCATCGATCATTAATTTCCGAAATTTGATTATCTTTATTGATTTATGTTTCTCGGTACGGCAATATGAGAAGGAACTGGATAACAGCAGCAATCGCTGTCACCGAAATGGTTGCTGTGTCCTTATTTCCTTTCTGTTTCCAAACCGACCAAAACAGCCATTTCACCATGTGTCGCACAAATACCCGACCAGACTGGTTATCATCATTTCAAAGTTTTCCAATTTGAAGTATTCTTTTAAGTTCTAAGTTTTCCATTTTTAGACGGAACATATTCATGGCATATTTCCTATTTTCATATTAATCCGCCATGAGGTGAGGAGTTGTATTGTGTGGAGTATCATAACACTTCTGGATTTATCACTAATCTAGAATATTCCAAGGATTGGTTTTCATCTACAATATTTTAATGTTTTTCGTGATCAATTTATATTTGATTGTCACTTTCATTTTGGTTTTAAGAAACAATTTCTTAAATTTAAGTTTTTATCTTAAAAGCTTATTTATCATGTCTTGCTGGAAAATCTAAAAATTTTCAAATTCAAGCTGTACTGTATTGAAAATTTTGCCGAAAACACGATTGATTTTAAATCAAATTTTAATTTGAAAACCAAAGTTCTTTCAAAATTTTTTTTTAAAAACTCGAATCAAAGTTTTTCATTTTTGATCCAAACTAGAATTTGAGTCAGAATTTGTTTTAAAATTGAATTGTTTTTCAAATTATTTGGGCTTTTCTATTAAGCCTCATTTATTTATTTCTGTTACGAGATTTCATCAATAATTTCGACGTTGTTCATTTCTTTTACTTAAAAAAATTGCTAAATAGCATAAGCAGAAGAAGGAATAACTTCTCATGCCATTCTCCTATCATTTTATCAGAGAAATCATTTGAATCTGTCGAATTTTTTTCTACCTGACCTTCGAGTCGTCTATTTTTAAAATTCAAAGTGTTTATTCGTCTGGACTTTAAGATTGGAAGAAGCTGTTGCAGTATGTATTCATGGTGATATTATGAAGAATCTTTCTTTTTCCTATTATCCTGAATTCTCAGGAAATTTCGTTTCCCAGTTTCGTTATCTCGACAAAATTAAACAAAGAAACAATCGTATTCGGAAAAAGTAGACAAAGAACAATACTTTCTAAGCAGCAACCAACGAAAACTTTTTACTTCTTTTGAAAAATAAATATATAATAGATCTAGCTCATTCTTTTCTTAATTTTTATTATTCTAATGACGACTGCTACCAATAACTCGACCATTTTACGTATTTTTTCTTCTTTTTTTTTTCTGAAGATTATCAAGCACATCCTCCGAAGTTGTTAGAGGAAATTTTGAGCTTGATCATATCAAGTGATATTAGTATTAGCAGCAAGTAATGTTGCTCTAGTATCTTCAAGAATTTGTAAACAAAGATAATATGAAGTACTTGATTTCACAGAAATTGATACAGCTGATCTGTTTTGCGATCGAAATGAACGTTGCGTTCTTTATCATTTGGATTTTATTGACACAAGTTCGAAATCGATTCATGCGTATAGTATTATGATTGTTTGGTCAGTGGAAGAGTTCTATTGTTGTGTTGGTCATTCACATTTCCGGCGTTGTCAACGTAGAACGAAGAAAATGGTTGTGTTGTCAAGGTGCGTGCGGACTTCACCATTGCTCTTTTCGAACCTGAAAATAGCCGTACCAAGGACAGAAGGGTTGATTATTGATCGGTATTATCACTATTGGGGCTGTCCTGAGGATAAGAACATTAACTTTGTTTCTTTTGCTGTGACAAGTCGACGGACTTCTATTATGACAGTAGTAAACGGCGATTTGTTGTTTATACCTTTACCCGACATTTGACATGACAACCCTCCGTGTTACGTCCTCGAAATTCTCAAAGAAATTTGAAAAATATATTCATCGATGGGTGAATTGTGTACTTTGGAGGCATGTATCGTCCACTAGCGGTAATAGCGGTAATAATTATATTTATGAAAGCACTATGACGCTTCAGATTGCATGATGCTAATTTATCAATAGTTGATTAATTTATACAATCCTTTTCATCAAAATCGAATTCGAGTTTCAATTGCAATTTGAATCATCATTACTTGAATTATTTTTGATTTTTTCGAAAACTTTAACTTATGTCACGGTAATTCTCATCTCTTCAAAAGTATGAAAAGATCAGTATTTACATATAAGCACAAATTCTTGACACTTTTTCGAATTTAAATCAGAATTCTAAGTGAACAGAACTTTATTTATGTGAATATCTCTCTCTCTAGATTCATTCAATATATTTTTCTCTTTTACTTATCAAGTAACTCAATGAGATATTTTATCATTAAAATCAGTATATTTTATGACTGTTTGCTGGAGTACATTAGAATATCATCCACTCAACGGAGTCCGAAGGATCGATTCCTGCTTGAAGATGAAAAAATTTTATAGATCACTTCTTCTATTTACTATTGATAAGAATTTGATTTCTCAATTCTTTCAAAATAGCAGACACTTTTTTTTATTATTTTGGCTAAAATCACATCGTTTTTGATAAACATCTGTCGATTCTCCAAACTATATTAAAATGTTAACAAAAAACTTTCCAGTTCCTTTTTCAAATTCTTATCTTCTCATAAAAATAAAATTTATCTAAAAAAATTCTTTTGAAGCTAACGAAAAAATTAGTGGGCCTTTTTGCTTTTTTACTTTTATTAATTGCAACATCTCCGAACTTTATGATATTATTGTTTCTGGGCATTTTAACTCTCTCAAAATTGTAAGCATCCTACGTCCTTAAAAAGGGAAGTTTCAGTGATCAATAGTTTTATTTGAAATAGATCGTAATTGCGAATGAAATTTGATGACCTTTACTGATTAATGTTGGGGGGCTCATTTCCAACGACCACCATATCACATCGGTGACATCGTCATTATTTTCGCATCCAGCTGTCGCTCATCTTTGTTTCATGTATACAAGGTATGGATGATTCTATCGTACAAATTCCTAAAATTCAATCATTTGCTAACTGATCATTATCATTGCACATTGCTCACATGATTAAAGTCTTTTCTTGCACTCTGCACTTTTCTATGTAATTTCGTTCTGCACTCCTGCAAAATAAACCCATCCAAGGATGTGTGAAAATTGAACGAATTTTGGCTGTAAAAAAGTAGGTTCATAAAAATTCCATTATTCCCATTCATTTAAATTATCTGTCAAAATTTGCACTTTCCTTAAATTGTTATATTTAATGTATTTCATTAATTATCGATTATCATAAACTCAATGAGGTCTTTGGAAGTATTTCAATCAAAATTGGGAAAAATAAGTGAAAATTACAATTTGCTTATAGACATATATGTAAAATTTATGAAAAACAAAACGAGTTTCTCAGTTGGCATTTCCTCTTCCTGTTTACTTTTTTAATATCCTGAGAAATTTCTCATTTTTAACAAATTGTTTGATGATTGCAGGAAAAAATCAAACGTAACTTCAAGATTTTTCTCATTTTGTGACTTGATTTCCAGTATTTAAGCAGTTCTAACTTGTAATTAGCAGGAAGTTGATCTTGTGATCTATTGTTGATTTTTCTAGTAATCGCTCTTCCTGTCCTCCTGATACACTCAATCCAGTGCTAGAAACTTATCTTGACTGCATCAAATGTTACACGAATCATGAAATATATTCATATTTTTGCTGTTTTTCAAATGTCAGTTAATTTATTGTCAATTTTTTGGAGCACATTGCATGCATTCGCATATCCTTCAGGATAAATGTAGCGATGAAGAATTCTACATTCTGCATGTTTGCATATTTTCTTCTTTAATGTTAAATTTTTGGTGCTGCAAGTGTTTGACGCATTCAGCGACGTGAATGGTTAGATTAAATTCGTAAAAATAAGTTACATAATGAAATTGAAATCGATCTGATGGTACATAAGTCATTTTCATTGCCCCTGTAGAATTGAAGACGACAAAGAGACAGCAGCAACACATAGGATGACAATTGGCTTTCGGCCTTTTCCACTGATGCCACAATCCAATGGAGAGCAGGTAACAAATTTTTGAATTAAATTTCGATAATTAATTTTTTTTTTTGGTAAAAAAAATGCTGAAAAAAATTGAATCAATGTTAAAATTTTATTATGCAAGTTTAATATTTCCTTCTTTGAATATCGCTCATAAACTCTTCATTAACTGTCTTGAATCATTCCGGTATTCATTTTCTATGCTTGCGATAAATAGCAATAATGCAAGAAAGAATCTTGTTGGTAAGATCAGATCTATTAACCTTTACCTAATTTGAATTCGAGTTTTCTATCAATGAAACTTGAAATTACAGTCAGGTTGGCGACAATCACTGGCGGCTTTGTTGTGCATATTACTATGTTTCATTGTATTGCTTTCTGTATGTTGCATTGGAATATATCTAATCAAAGATAAACCTGTTTACGAAGAATTGATTGATTATTTGGACAAATCGATTGCAATTAGTAAAATTAATTACAATCAACAACTTGGGTTTTTTGAGCTTGAAGAAAATGAACTACAAACATTGGAACAACATCGAATGGTTTTGTTTGTTCTTTCGGTTCAAACTCACCAACAGATTTACGAAAAAAAATTGAGATAAAAGTAGTAGAAATGTATGGAATTGACATTGAATAAATGCTATTGCTGCTATCAGCAGTTGTACGGCACGATGATTAAAAAGATTCAATTTAAATTAAACATTGATTGAATGAATATATTATAATTATGCTTATAAATTGATTAACTTTTCTAGCTTTGCACTGAGAAAAGTTTCGGATTTCTACTAATAACAGTATTCTCGTACAAATAAATGCTTAAAATTCGGCATTTTTTGATTTCAACAAGTCTGTGTCTATTACTTTTCTTTTTCCAGTACAAGACTTTATTATGGTCATTCTTATTTGTCGATTTGGGATGCTACTTTTTCTTGGCCATTTGTATTTTGATATATTTGACTATGGATATAAATAGAGGCAAAGCACATATCGTTTTCTGGGTAAGTCTTTAGAATTTTTCTGGCATTTATTTTCATGCCATTTTATATTGAAATATATGTTCGATATATTACCATAGCTTAGTTATTATTAATAATTTCTGATAGCACATGTGTAGTAGACTTAGCAGTTCTTGTTGTATCAATATTTCGAAAGCTAAAATCTGCGAATTGCAAGACTAATGACTGAATTTGAAACCATTTTCAGTTATTTTTTGTGTTAGCAATACTGTACTGTGTAACGGAGGTGCACGCTTTGGCATTTATGATTTTCCCATTTGCATCACTGCTACCAGAGGTCACTGAGAAGTTGCTGAATCATGCAATACCATATAACCCCGGTGGATTGGTACAGATGGAACAAAGACTCGGATGTATTTTTGATTTAAATCTCTACGCTGCGCAAAAGAGGAAACAAAATCCATTGGTAAGTTGGTGGCTACATAACCAACTTTATAATTCTCCTTCACGAAATGGTCTTGATTTCGATAGCATTTATAAATGTTGCGTTGTTGAGCATTAACTGATAATGCTATCACTAAATGTATAAGAATAAGAAGTTTTTATCGGCGAAAGCCAAGTATTTTATATTATAATTATTAAAATGAAATAGTGTAGATGGGAATTCTATCCGTTAAGAGCTAATCACAATTGAAGATAAAGCGATTTTAAATATCTAAAATATTGGTATTTGTAGTGAAGATTGAAATTCAATGTGAATAAAAGGTCAGTCTGGCATTTCAGAACACTTGTGATCCGTACATCTCGTCAGCTTTCATAGGTAAAGGTACACTTTGGACGCTTTTGGCTCTGCGTTTGATACCAGTGGTCATATTTGTAATACTAATTAGCAGAAAGACGATAATAAGTGAAGCAGTGGCATCAATAGGACAACGATTCCGAGCAGCAATAAGGTCTAAAAATCCAAGAACCAAGTTAGTTCATTTTGTTTCATCATTTCTGATTGACCAAGACTCGAATCCATTATCTTGTCATCATTTATGTTGTTTGTCGTTTTATAATGAAATAAAACCTGCATTTCAGTAAAGTAAACTATGGACGGAACCTTCCAAATAGTAAAATGACAGTAATAGGTATCCCATCAACAGCAAGTCCTCGGTGAGTTGAGTTCTTTTTTTTTTTTCTCATGTTGTGAATGAATCCAAGTTTGCATAGGAAATTTCACATTAGAAGTGTTGGATGATTTTAGGCCCAACGTTGCAACACCACAACCAGCTGTATCATCACCTGCCGATAACAATCATAGCATAAGGTATCACAGTAAAAATAAACATGATGGCATGATGATAGCTTATCAGGCCTAATGATTGTTTTGACGCTCTGCCAGTGTGCAGAATCATCCTCAAATGCCTAAACAACTTCTTCCGATTTCTCAGCTTCATTTGAATAACATTTGCTTTGAACATATTATATTATTAACTTGCGAATATTTATTCTGCTCAGAATCATTGAAATGCTTTAGAACTTCACGCTTTATGCTTACATTTCTGCTTATGTCACCTAACCTGATGGAAATTGTCAATTGCTACGTACTCAACACAATTTCAAGACTGGAAATGATACTTTTTATTGCAGTTATAACAACGCCGCATTCTTCGCAACATCGGGCGCATCTGCTGTTGGTGGCTTGAATAGCTCAAGAAGTAGCGAAATATCAAGGAGTGATGCCATCGATTTATACAGGTTAAATGTTATGGATTAAAATACGGAAGAATCTCTGTAAGATTATTTGCAGTTGTTTCTTCAGTAATCAAATATAATTTCAGGCCATCGGTGCAAACAAGTAGTAGTATAATGTCAGAAGTTTAACATTAAGTATCAAAAATTTCTCAAATGAAATTACTAATTTCAAGTAGCAGATGAGACTGCGAGTACATTTGTGTACTTTTTCTTGGGAAATGTATTATAGTACAAATTTTATGAAAATCTTAACGTAATATCAATGATATGTACTGACTGAAGAGCAATTTGGAAAACATCGCTTTGAAGTTATTAACTGCCATCGATTATTCTGATAGATTATCTTCATATATTTTATCTATTCAAATCTTTAGATTCATAAATTCGCTGATATTTAAGCAAATGCTTAATTTTTTTTAGTCCATTTTGAAAAATATTAAGAATTTGAGACCAAAAAAATTTTGGAGAGTTTCTGTTCAGAAAATTTAAAGATTTGTAAGTCTTTCATGTAATTAATGTCTGTTGAACAATTTCTGAGAGATTTGACATTAATTTTTCACTTTCATTTCATTTTAGTTTCATGACATTATTATGAAGATGTTTTCCTGACTTGATGAGAGTATTTTTCATGCAAATGACTTCGAATTTGTTGATGCCGGTTTAGATGAGGATTGAGGTTACTAAGGCATTTCTAAATTTGTAATTTATTGGTGTTGAATATTTCGAAACGCTACTTTGATCACTTACTGTTGTTTTCATTAAATGTCTTCAAAATGTTTGATGTTAATCGCTTATATTTTTTCACTGCAAATGTCAACATCTGAAAATAATCAGTGTTCAGCAATAAAAGACATAACCCATACAACGTTAAAAAAGTGCAATCTATATGTAGAAATTTTCTCGTCCCAGACGACTAAACACTGATTAATTTCATACTCCATACTTTTCATGCTTTGTACTGTAATCGTTTCGAAGCATTGAAGCACGGAGGGACGAAATTTAGAGATTGAATGTCAAATATGAACCCAACTATATATTTATAGGTTAGATTCCAGAGGAAGCACACCTCCTAACCGTAAATCAGCTGTATGCCAGAAAGACTGATTCTTTTCCTACTGGAAATGACTTTGAATCTCCTTGATCCATCCAATTCCTGATAGTTCAAATTGTGAAATTCTAAATCATTGCTATGCTCTTATTTCCCAGGTTAGAATTTACATCATTCAAGTCCTTCGGGTTACTGGTTTTTCCACATAATGTCTGGATTTGGCTTATTGGAACAAAAAATTCATCTCCTGATTCAAATTGAACATTCTGAATATGTAAGAGCTTGAGGGATGATAATACCCCTTAAAGATGATGTGAATTTGCTATTCATATGAAATGGTCGGTGCATAAAATATTTATTAAATTTCGTATTTCAACATGATAATAAGAAAAAAGCGATAACAATCACTTAAACATAATATTATACACAGAATACACAAGAAATTTTCAATTTAAATGTTTCAACAATCAAATTTATGAGAAGTACACAACGTAGCACAGAATAATGGTTTTCATTATAATATATCTGAGAATTAATTTGCAAGGAATAAGAAAGTAGTAAATAGCTGGCTGATAAATGATTCAAAAAGGGAAAATTTGCAGCAACTGAAGTATTCAACTGATCTTTAAAAGAAATTCAGGATCTCTAACAAAAAATAGTTCATTAAACAAACTGTAATCATTTGTATTTAATTTGGGAAAAGACATAGCATGACCACTGCTCAATATCTGAATAGATCAATAAAACCAATGAAGGAAGAAAGTAATTTTAAAAAAAAAGCTAAAATATTCACAGAATACTTATATCAACATTTACAATAGTCTTTACTACATTTCTTTTAACGGAATTTTTTCGGAACAATCGAAGACTCGAGGACGTGACTAAAATTTTCATCCTGATTCATATTTTTATCGTTCGAGATTGCCTGCAATTTTAATAAAAAAAGCGATCAAAATCCCGATAATAATTTAAAGTATTTAAAACACATGAAAAAATAACCGCGCTCAACTTCTCCAGAATCCTTTTTCCTGATGAATATTTCATGAGCTTGTGTTGACTTCTAATAATTCGATCCGCTAATCGATTAAACCAGGAATTATCGTCACATTTCTTTTCCCTTGTTTCAATAGCTATCTCTAGCATTGTCTGTACGACATAATTGCCAAATTGATCAAAAAGAAGAACATCTAGAGCATCATGTCCTTTTCTGAAAATCAGAAAACATTAAAAACAATTATTCCAACTAGATTTACGAAAAAACTATTCTCAATATTGCATAATGGCTAGAAAAATACATGTCACATTCGTAACCGTCGAAAATTTCGTTCATCATTGCATGAAGAAGCTTGGGTGGAGCATGCTTCAATGCTTTTTCAACAACGTGTGAAGCATACTTTTCTTGCGACATTGATAATAAATTGTTCCTGGAAATGATTTGCTGAATGATCGAACTTAAATACATAAAAAAAGTAAAAATTGTTAATCTTCAGAACTTCATAAAAATTCTAGGAAATAATTCAGCATGTATGACTATTTAACTTAAGAATAAAAAGCACAAAAAATAAGTTCTTAAAATCCTGTTTATAAGTAAATGTGGACATTATAAAATGGTTGTCAGTGACGTACAGAAGTTCGCATATTATCGTATTGCGATGTATTTCTAATGTATTCGACGCTATGATATGCTGAATAACATAGTTTGCATACTGATGGGTTGAATAAGACCAGCAATTCTTTAAAAGCATAGAAACAAGTTGCTCGAGAAGCGAGGCAGCAGGTCCGGAATTTTTTGCAACTTCCTCTTCCAATTTCTACAAAATCGGCGCACATTAAAGGAAAAATTCGGACATTGTAAAAAATATGACGCGACATTGCCCCAGTTAACACATTTGCTGAATCGCATTTTCCTTTGGTCACTATCTGCTTCTTTGCACATTCCACTAACTAATTTCACTAGCCACAAAGTTACTAATGATTAATAAAACTGAAAAGAACTGCCAAATATCTCAGGTACTAAAAGATTAAAAAATACTGTCAAAAGCATCCATATGGTCAGCAGCGGAAACTTTGACTCACTACTCAAGAATGAGGATTACGGTGCGGATAAGAGATCCCAAATATATCGATTTTACAATAACTGATTGCTGTCCTTTAATGCCAGAGTTTAATACGTTTACTTGAACTGATAGCTGAATAACTCGGCATCCATATCTGTCCTTCACAATTTCACTCAGAATATCCGCTGATGCCAGATATTTGTTAACAATGCCATTGTATCCACAGAAAGGAACGCATAGAAATATTTTCTGAAAAACTTCATCTCTTCAGAAATTGAATCACTAATCGTTGCATGGAAATGAAGACCATTACTAGAAACTATTTTCTTGAACCACATGCAAAGTTATGTTATAACTAACATGAAAAATTCTTTTACTCAGTATCATCTAAAACCTGAATAACATGGTTCCCGTGCTGATGCAATGACAGATCCTTCTCAGTTCCGTCCAGTTTGTCTATAAGTGACAAACAATTCGCAACATCGAAACATTCGAAAGCTTTTTGCACTACACGACATGAGTAACGACCGCGACAGAATGTTACCAAATTTGTTTCAAGAAGTGAACAAATAGTCTTCTGCTCATTACTTGGTGCGTTTTCCATCAGTTTCTAAAATATATGAACCAATGCAAATAATAAATAAGCTTAAGTTCAGCAAAGAAGCCTAAGAACTCCACTTCCCTTCTAATTGATTTTGATAAATTGGAAACAAGGGAGTAGAAAGCAAACTTATCTGAAGAAAGAAATTGGCAAAGATATCATCACACAGTCTGACAAAGACGTCTATCTTCAGAAAATAATCGGTGATTTTCTGCCGAATATATGCATCTCCATCAGCAAAAATTTTTTGCAAGAAGCTAAAAAAGTGATCAGAATTCACTCAGATGTTTCTGTAGTTAGAGGAAACCAAAACAAGCAAAATACCTTCAAACAAATTAAATAAAATCCAAACGAATCCACCTTTAAACAAATTAAATCACAGTTCAAGCACAAGAGAATAGCGTAGTGGTGAAATTTATCATTTCTGCTAGCATTACAAACCTCTAGTCCTGCTGCAGATTTAGCAAATATCAAAAATTGAAAGCGATGTTGGTGATAACTTAAAAGATCTCTCTCCTTTATAATACTCTATAGTACAAAGCATAGCATGCCATTTTCTATCTTTTCGTTTCACTATGCACTTCTTCATTTCCACAGTGAATTCTAAGTTCCACTCCAAATTGTAGAATTAATAGGTGAAGGCTTCTATTTTACCATATCGATGGATTGATATTATCCAAGATTATATTGCAAATAGTAATAATATGTTTTCTCATTTTCTACATTTTGATTTTAAGAGGCTATCCAAGTTTGAATTTTATGTCAAGTAAGCTCTATGTGCTAAGCTATATCAGTGTAAAAAAAGTAACATTCCCAAACAAATTTCAAAAATTTTAAGAACGCAAAATCAAAACCGTGAGCCATGTTTGTCGATTGCATAAACATCGATTCTCCCAATTTCAATCAAATGTTCGATGAATGTTGTTGCCATAATTATATCATCGGATGATGAAAATGGCAGCAAATTTACGCTAAAATCGCATATCTTTGCTTTTCTATACCGAGACTAGTTTTCCCCTTATGCAGTTTTTATCAGTAAAACTGACATAAAAATGACAATGACATTTCAACTAATCTTACATCTGAACAATGAATTTATGTACTTCAACTTCTGTATTTTCAAAGAATGCTTTCCATAGTAGATTTCTGGTGGTACCAAATTAATCAAAGAGAGTTTAAAAAAACATAAACCGTATCTTTATAAGTCTGGTTTCGTTTGGTATGGTCTTCTAATTACCAATTAGAATTTTAAAGGCAAGCTAACCAAGATGAATATCATTTATAGAAAAAATGGACATTTACGTAATATATAAAAAGTTCCATGAAATATAGTGTGGAACATACTCAATATAAGTATCGAGACCATGCACAGCTGTTAATGGTGGAGACGAATTAGAAACTGGAACAATACAAGGAGGCACTGCACGATACAATACCTTAAACTGTTAGGCTCAACGTAAAATTAAAAGATTTTAATCTCTAATTTTGAAAAATTTTCGCGAAGTGAACATCTGAAATTGGATGAGTAACCGTATCTCCACTTACGGAGTTTGGTGAAACTTGTTGTTGCGGACTTGGTTCAAGCACTGAAGTAGCGACATGAGTTATTTGCAATTCAGGATTAAGATGAACTGAAAAATCAACTGTTTGAAAACGCGACCTAATACATCAGTGGTGAGATGTCTCAATTTTTACAGTTTTAAATCCAAATCTCGAGAATTTTCAAGCATGAATAATCCTACCTGTATAACCATAGCGAGGAAAATTCATTGCTTCGACGTGCCATGTTGGTGCATGAAGAAATTGTGCAATTGTTGCTGCTTGATTCAGTATGCTTATAGCTTCCAACATTTACGTACGTAATTTTTTGCGCTGAAACTCGTAATATTTTTAGCGTTTAATTTGTAAATGGCTCTTTGGAATTTCATTTTAATTTTCTCTTTATGTCACGTTTATTCATACAGATTTGTCCATGGCTCAAATTTATCCAGTTGCCTTCTAACTTTTTGCAGTTCTTTTTTTTTAAAACTAAACTACGAAAAGTTAGAAGCAATTGGTTAAAATGTTTAGCTTGCTTTTATGGTAATTAAATAGAGTAATTAAAAAGAGGGCGACATATGAGGTCATTAGGAGGAATTTTCCCATTTCAATCTCATTTTCGATTTGTTTACTTCTTCAAACTTAAGATCGAGAAAAAAGTGAGAAAATCCACTTTTTAAATGGAAGAGTGGACGAAGAGAAGTCTGAAAGCTGGCTTACACGTCGATCGCTGAGTAACCAAAGGACGGAACAAAACAAGCATCAGATGAGGGAATGTCTGTCTGCACGGGGAAAGGAAACCCCTCATCCCTCATCAGAATACCCCATCCTGCATCAACACCTCCTATCTTAAATTATTAATTCGTGCAAAACTGCATGCCTCTCATTGCAATCACCATTTGAAAATTGCACGTAAATTTTTAAGTTATTTTTCCGCGCTTTATTCTCACCTCTCATGAGCGGGTGTACTGTACCCATTCCAAATGTAAATTTGTTTTGCAGAAGGGTACTGTAGGGTACTGTGGAATGGATCCTTGATTATACTCTGAAATAGATGTGCATGAAGCAATGGGAATGAGGGCTGCATGAATTCATCTTAATTTCAGCTTACTGCTTTTTGGAATTGTGGTTTTAAGAGCAGCAATGAAATAGCAGATTCTTTCCCAGATCCATCTATTGTATTTTCGACTTACTGTATCTTTTGCTGTATTTATTATATTAAATAATTTTCAGTTTATTATTTATTATATTTATTGTATTTTTTATTTATTGTACTTGTTTTTTCTTTTTATTCATTGTTAATCTATTTATCGCATTTTTTTTTAGCTTTCGGAGCCACTATCTTAATCGAAATTCTGTTGCTGATGCATTTTAATCTTTGTCAACAGAAGAGTTTTCAACTTCAGATTTGCCAGCACTGAAAAGGGATTGCGATGGCTGTGGTCGCTTTGATCATTATTGACTTTTCTACTTTAGAGCCCAACAGCTTCAGGTGAGTGTTTGCTAATTGAGTGAACCAGAAATGTCACCCAAATCACAATGTTATCGTTGTGAATATAGAAATACATTCATGTATGTGTGTATGTGTGTGTATGTGTATGTGTGTATATGTATGTGTATGTGTGTATATGTGTATATGTATGTCTTTGTTGATCACGACATTCATTAGTTTGTCGCTGTGATCAGTTGATGGCTCTCTTTGGTTGTTATTTCAAAGCATTTCAACAACTTTTCCTACCTTTTACACCGTCATTACCAATTGTGTGTCGTCAAATGGCAACCTGATGCTGTGAAAGAAAGCGGTTGCACATTGATGATTTTGTCCTCCTTTTCGACTGAACTGCCAACCATTGCCATCAAAAATCATTTTCACAAAATTCATTTCCTGTTTTCCTTCTTTATCCACCACTTCATTCGGGTCATTGTCTCACACGGATTTATAATTTAGTAGTTGGGTTTTAGTTTGTTTTTTTAATTTTGAAGTTTTCTCATTAATTGTATTCATTCATCACTTGATGACACTATCCTGTTCATACTCAGATTAATTTGTTAATGTCCAATCAGGTCACAAGAAGAAATGATTCCTATTCATTTAGCTTGCAGTGCTAGAATTTCTATTAATGGGGAACTATTAACTTGATTCAGAAAGAAATATAAACTATCTTTAACATTGATCTTTAAAATGACTTTAAAGGCTTTAGAAAATATTCGCAGCAAATTTTCATTCAGGGAAAGTACTCACAGTTATGTAAGAACAGAAACCTTTTCATCAAATAATAAAGTAAAAAAATTATGTAAAAGGATACTCTTCGTAATTTTCGTTAAGATACTTCGCATCTCATAAGCAAAATTTTTTATGCAGTTCCATCCCGAAAATTCTTCAAAGGCTACTGTACAGTATAAGACTGTTTTAGTGTCATTAAATAGCTTTTTATGCAGTGTGTCGTTGATTGCTTACGTGACTTCACATTTGACTTCAGTACGATGTAAATATGATAATATTAGAGAGATAATAGTAAAGCGTAATAATCAGCAAGCATTATTTAATGCATTTTGTATGGCATCACAGCACACTTTTTTCTTTTTTTTTTTCTTTGATATTTGAGATGACTAAATATTATGCACATTTCATGCCAATATGCTTATGTCTCAGGAACTATATTGTCAGTAATTATCAAATTATTCTTGACAGTTAAATGTTATCAAGTAATGGAAACAATTCAAACTAGATTTCTAAGATTTTTTTACAAAGGAATTTTTCTGTTGAAAACATTTCCATTGTTGCAGAATTGCATTGAAGTTGCTTTTATGAGATATGTTAGTTCATTTATGCTTCAAATGTACAATGAAATAAATATTTATCTTATGCAAATATTTGGAAACCTGCTCTATTTGCGTTTAGGATAAACATGTTTCATCATACTTGATTGTGGTTTTAGTGTGTGATCGCCTCGTAGTTACAAGCATTGAGAATATGATCTAAAAGTTCATTCTCGCCATGACACACTTTTCCTGTAATTCTTTTTGATCTTTTTAATCTTCTGACATGTTAAGCAATTCAGATTTCGATAACCTAAGAATTCGATATATATATATATATATATTTGCTTATATGTATAATTATCTCGATGTCTCCTATAACTTGTTGCTCGTACATGGCTTATCATTCAAGCGCAGTCGTTCCTCTCACTTTAATTAACGAATGATACATTAAATTATAGCATTCTTTATGACTTTTTCTGCAACAATTTCAGACATAACTTCGAATTCTTAGATCTGCTAAAATAGAATAGAAATTTTCTGGGTAAACAAGTGACTTTTGGTCAGTACTCTTTCTGTTCATTAGTTTGATATGGTAACTCCCACATTCACTTATTCTCTTTTTAAGGACAGCTATTTAAATGATAGGTAGTAACTGGCGAACTGTTTTGCACTGTGAAATTGAAATTCACTTAAAAATGATACTGTTTGTTATTTTAAAATTGGAAGCAGCTGCAATAATCGAAGTACTTTGGAGCTTGGAAATCTTGCCACATAGTAACTGTTATGATGAGTGAAGATAGTGATGTGTAAAGCAAAGTTGGCAGAGTCAAACAGCAAAATTATCACAATTTAAATAATTAAATAAAATTTTGCAAATTTTGATGCTCTTTAATCGTACAAAAACGTTATAAGGAAACTATATCGTACTCTACAGGAGAACAAAACAATGTTACCATCACTTTTTTTTGGTTCATAAAATTTTTCATTTTTAATGAGTAAAATCATACTTGTAATAATCTTTTCGGAATTTAGCTGCACTTTCGATGAGGATGTACTAATACCAAATGTTGTCAAAATGGACTCGACGAGGTGCGCAATTTTTTGCGGCATACGTCGTGACGCATTTTATCGTTATAATGGTGGACAACAGGCGTATTACTGACCAGACACAAATTCCAACTAGGAAAATTTCTGATGGACCATTAATCGTTAAAGATTTTCCTGAAAATGTGAGTGAAATAAAAAACGAAGGCAGTGTTATCACGTATGTTTTTTTGCTTCGTTAATACTTTTGTTTTTTAATATTTTTAAATTCAAGGCCATAATGTGATACGGTTAGCTGCTGATCGTTCCTTTTCTTAACACCACTGCAGTTTTTCTTTAATTTTTCTAGAGTAAATAATTCCGTGGATTCAAACACGCATCAAGAAGACTTGGTACCTCGTCTAGTTGAATCAATAAGACAAAAAGTACCGGTCATTGCCAGCGAATTCATTGAGGTATATAATTTTTTGCCCAAGACACATGATTCAAACCACCTAAAACATTTCGCAAATTTATTTTTGAATTGATAAGTTCGTGAAATATGAGAATCTATCCAGTATATATATTTTTTTTTTTTAATTTTGTAAAGGAATTGATATGATTCTAGCCATGCAAAAGACTGAAATATTTTAAAATTTATTACTGCTGACATTGTTTGAACAGTAGTTCCTCAGAAAGAAGTATTACAATGCTAGACATCAGCTTATACAAAGATTGAAATTAACGCTTCTGCCTAGTAAGCATTAATGACAATATTACTCAAATCTACTATTGATTAATTTTACTGGCGATGCTGAATTGGTGCTGATAGTTGTAAATAATCGAAAGACAATGATAATTAGTCATGAATTGTAGGATTTCAAACGTGAAGCGAGAATAGTGCATTCGAAGTCAAACGATTTTCTGCTATTTACTTTAATAAATGGCGCTTACTTGAATTTAACTCTAAACTGGTTGTGTAATGTGGCACCATTTCGAACATCAATCCATCGTAAGACATTAATTGTCAGTCTGGATGCAGAAGCTTGCAGAGTGATCCAGAAGAATTGGAAAGAAGTGAAGTGCATGTATATTAAAGTGCCCGGTGATTATAATAGTCCACTTCGCTGGGGACGACAAAGCTATATCAATCTGCTCAACCTTCGTTCACAACTTTTGCTTATTCTTGCGCAGGTTTGATTTGCACAATCATTTGTTTATTTATATATTTCATTTTTGAATCACTATGTTACAGCTCGAACTACCATATATTTTATTTGAAACTGATGCGGTTTGGCTACGTGATCCTATGGAATTCTTTCAAAATCAAACACTTATCGATGATGCTGATATTATTGTACCGATGAAAGGTTCATATATTCTTATGAAATTAAGAAGACAAAAATCAATAAATCAGCCAGAGTATGTTCTTGTTGTTTAATTTTTTGCATCACTAGTAAGCAAACAAGTATATGATGGAATATAAACATGAAAAAGTATGAAAATATTCATAATAAGTATTCGGGTCGAAGTGCAGTACTCTCTTGCCTAATTGCTTGAGTGATAATTGAAATTTAAGTCCAAGCATAACATTCTTTTACCGAATTACTTGAATACGTGAGTACCTAATTATAGGTTATCCAGATCGTAGTTTGACATATTCATTCGATCCAATGATTGTTTATCCTTCAAATGCATCTATTGTATTGATGCATGAATTAAACTTACAACTTTCAAAGGATCCCAAACTGTATGATCAGGTAAAACTTTTTGTTTCAATTAGACATTTTCAATGAACTGCGGAACGAAGTAGATTTAAACTGTTAGTGAAAATATCATTCTCAATAATTTTGTCAGACAAAATTTCACTTTTTTTCTTCAAATTAGGCTGTTAGCTATGCAGTACAGTGCTCCGGAAAGTACAGTTGACATGAGTGATTTCTAAAATATTTAGTTGATAATATACTGCAAGATAGAATATACTTGTCGCAGGTTTGAAAATCATAATCAGAAAATCAATAGAATATAAAATTATTGCTTAGCTAAGAGTACATAGAAAACTACATACATAGAAAACTTATAATTACAGGATGTTCTGGATCAGCTATGTCGTCAACAGTATTCCGGTTTGGTGTGTCGTCAGTTCGAATGGACTGAAGTAGCCGATGGAAAATGGTTTAAATTGTCGGAGTCAGAACGAGCTCATCTGAAACCCTATATTATTAACAACAACTACTACGTTGGCGTCGATAATAAAATCAGTCGACAGGCACTAAATAATCTATGGTTCTTGTCGGTCAAGAACAACTGTAACCTTTCGAAGGTTCGGAATTTATTGCGCAAATATGAGTCGTAATACAAATTGTTCAACGATACTGAATTGATTGATCAAGAAGTATTTTCTATGACTTAGCATTCTTTAGAGGGCGCCTTGAAGATTTAGCTTGCAGTCGGTCTTTTTTTGCTCATAGTTTACTTGTGGGAATTTAATGCTTAGAAAACGAAAACCTTTGCAACGGAATTTTTTGAAATTTTAACATCTGAAAATTTCCATATTTGTTGGTATGGAGGCACATCTTTAACAATTCTAGCAATTTTTTTTTTTGTTCTTATTTTCTTGGGATTTATTATCGTCACTTCTGTCCATTTACCAAAGTTCCTTGTTCAAAATATCTCTTTAATGAAATAAATACGCTGTTTGCTGTTTTTAGTGTCTTTCTATAAAATTAGTTCTTGTTAAATCTAATTTGTAAATTAAAGCAAATGAATCAATATCTGTTCCAAAGCAAATTTGTATTCTGCTTAAACAGAGCCATTCGAATTACCAGCGTAAGAGAAAAGGCGTTACGTTAAAACTAAGGTATATCGTATTAAAAATTTATTTCGGTACCATTAAATTTGCTTCTCAGCAAATGGTTTCAACTCTCAAATTATTGATTTTGGTTTGGATTTTTCCTTTGCTTTAGAAATTTTCAAAGAGAGCAATACTAGGCAGTTTTAAAGAAAACAGAAAGGAAGTTCGAAAAGCTAGTTCATCATCCTAATTGCTACTTTAAGGATTTTTTTTACTCATTCATTTCCTTCATTTTCGCATCATATAAAAAACCCTTCATAGCATGCATTGAAAAATGCAAAACAGTAGACATTATTTTTAAACGGTAATAGTTCATTCTGGCTCCAACTTGAGTAATTATATTAATCAGAAGTTTCTTTTTTCGTGCAAAAAACTTGTCGAGAATTTAAAAAAAAAGGATTCGAATGTGAAGGAATTAATAGAAAATGGCTTTTCTTATTAATGCAAAATTAAACCAGAAGGATTTCACATATAATAAAAAAATTCCATATTTTGAAAAAGAGTTGTCGTTACAAGGTCCTCAAGAGATCGATCAACAAAGCATAATATAAATTTCAGCTTGAGTTAGTTTACGCATCATAACTATAGCTGATTGCTCTCAGACCCTCTTTAATAACACCTGCAATCCTATTGTTTATAAAATTTACTAATGGAAAATTCCCTCCCTCCCAAAGCAAATTTTGCAGCTGACAATGAGAATAGGATTTGAATATATGACTATAAGTATATCCCTCGGTTTGTACTGCCTGCATTTATGCATTTATTACTTTATTCTTTTAAGGGAACAAGATTTTCCAAGGGCGATTTTTATTTTTTTGGCCTTATCACCTAAAAATGAAAAGCTTTTGGATATAGATATATTTAATATTCAATTCTTCATTAAATTGGATAATTTTTTAGATTGCTGTAATTGTGAAATTGCCAATTTCAGTTCTGACAAGCATTTGTTGGATTTCAAATTCGATTAAGTAATTCTGAAACTTCCTCTACTCAATGATTAATACCAAAATCCTACCATAGTTAAAGAGATTTCGAACAATCGATAATTGGGCATTGTCATTAAACGTTGCAGGATGGGCCTTTATTCTCTGCTCAACATTTCATTTCTATTTTATGTTCTGTTGTCGTGTTACACCTTATCCATCCCCCATACATTTTGTTAAGTTTGAAGACGAAAAAGAAGAAGTACCAAGGAGATCGGAAGGAAGCATCATATTCTCTTTCAATTATTGCAAGAATTCAAAACTTCCCTTCAACTTCTTCTTCATTCTCATTTTGAAAGAAAAGTTCATAAACAGTGAAACACAACTAACATCTGTTCCTATTATCCTTCTTATTTTCTATTTTCTCTTCTGCAGCATTTTTATTTAATACCCTTCAAATATATGAATGAACTATTACAAATTACTTCGTTTCATGGATTACTCCTGAAGAGATCATTTTTTTTGACAACGTTTATCCATTCACGAAGACCGAGAGATATCAGTTAGAGATTCTTGTCTGTCTAAACTTGTATAATTAATTGTCATTTGGCCTTTTAACTTCTACGGTTTGCAAAGTCAAACTGAGAATGACATGCAGTTCAGAGTATTTGCATCTCTCAGTACAGTTGTGATTCATGTAATAACGATTCCAGTTTTCGGACTTAAATGTGTATCCATTTCACTTTAATCAATCAGAAAAAGTCGAGATTGAAATGCTATAAGAGGTAGGCTATTAAGGCAATTTAATGCCATGCAATGAAAGTAAATCGATAAACTACTGATGTCGACGTGGTAAAGAGATGTTGAAGCACGCTGCAATGCCAAATTTGATGCATACTTTGTTATACTCGTTACCATCAGATTTTTAAATCCTTACCATTTTTCTTTTTTTTTTTATAATCGAAGAACTCCTGAGTTTGCGCTGGATGGAAGGATCCCAATATGTCATTATGAGCCTATTTGTGGAACTAGTGGATAAACATTTCTGGTATACAATCTACGCCGGGATCAAAACTTTGTGGTGCTAAAATGATAAAGTTGATGATTTTCTCTTCATAACTACTTCCATGTCATTGTTTTAGGGATTTGATTACTTAATTGCTGCTTTTTTTTCCTTAGATAATAGCTCCTCATTAAATGGATTGAATTGAGGATTATTTAAAATTTATGATGAATGAGGATGAATGATAAATGTATGAAGTAGCTTAATGGATTTAGGAAAATTATGATTTCAAGCCTATTTTGATGATGTTAAGTGCTGTTATTTACTATGACAAGCTGGTTCGAAAAACTAAGTAAAATCTGTTCAAAGGCTGGAAAGATGATAAATATAATTTAGCGATCAATAGATTAAACTGGGACAGCAATCCAGGATACTTTTCCGTAAAATCTACATATCTCTACTCAGTCATTCGAATATCAGTTGACATTATATTAAAGATAATTTGATATATATATAGTGATTATTATTATATTATATTATAATTATCTTATACTATATCATATTATATATTATTATATATTATATAATTATTGGCGACATTATTATATATTAAATATTGTATATTATATATTATTTATTATTATGTATTATATATTATATTAGAATATTGTATTATATATATTGTAATTTGATGTATTATACTGTGCATTATATATATCACAATCATTCTCATTTCTTATACTTTTAGCATATAAAGAATATAATTTACTACTTGCTACTCTATGAATTTCACTACTATGAAGTTCACTACTCTATGAAGAATAACAAATTTTAATTAAATAATATGCAACCTTTTGTTGCAATTTTCGTGGATAATTTTGTCACCAGAAAAAAAAAGTAATAACGAATAACAATTGAGTCGGTGGTTTTTCTACATTTGATTTTAAATTACATTTGAAAATATGCAAATAATTCAACAGTTGTTTGTTAAAATAACAAATTAAAGTTACTTTGGTTTCCTTGCTCTTTTTTTTTCATACTTTTACTGATAAAATATTTTTAGACGGTTTGAATCGTTGCCAATGATAGACAAACACAAGCGTCAGTTGTAGTGTTTGATTTCAAGTCAGACTGATACGATTTCGTAAGTAATAAGCGATATTTCTGTTAGCCGCTATTTGAGATATTGAAAACAGAATTATAGATTATAAAAACTGCTACGAATTAACACATAAGAAGTTTTAGGTGGAAAAACTTCTGAACGGAACAATGTTGTCTTAATATATATATGTAATGGAGTAGAACGATCTATGACTAAAAAATAGTATAT
Organism: Onchocerca volvulus; assembly: GCA_000499405.2. Taxonomy (NCBI): domain Eukaryota; kingdom Metazoa; phylum Nematoda; class Chromadorea; order Rhabditida; family Onchocercidae; genus Onchocerca; species Onchocerca volvulus. Next base: position 9,410,803 of record HG738140.1, on the reverse strand, counting down.
GTATTGTTTAGTTTGGGATATCTCAAACTCAAACAAACTTGCAGTAATTAGTTCATTCTTAAACCTATAGCTAAGCATAGGATTATAAAAAAATATCAATCATGAAAAAAAAATCCATTGGTGATTTCTGGTGATTTCCACTGGTGCAAAAATAATATAATTTTGCAAATAAATAAACCTACCGAAAACCTATATCTCATATATTGGAATTAAATTTGGCTAATTTCAGCAATGCTGATATCAACAGATTGAAAATGAAGCGATTAACCTAATTAATTGAGATGTTTAATTGTTCTTTTCTCAAGCAGCTATTCATTGATGTGTACAATATCATCACAAATTTTAATTGAGCTTATATAACACTTTATTAAAATATATATAACAGATTTTTGCACTCTTATTTCGCTAACTCAAAAATTTTCTGAATTTGTTTACAACGCTTCTCACTAGTCATACTACTTAATATTTATGAAGCGAAGTTATTGAAAAGGCAAAGAGCTTAATAAAACGAATGGAAAATTCCGAAGAAAAAATTTCGACAACTCACGTCACTTTTAGAATAAAAATAGCACAGAATAGGTTTGTAGAAAATCAAATATTTCAGAGCATATGGAGAAAATGAAATGTATAATATCAAATCAAATTCGATTTCTTGCATTACATGCCATTCATCTTTATGCGTCGTTGTGTACATGCATCCATTCGCGCAAATGAGTTCGTAGTATAATAATTGCCAGTTGATATTGCATCATCAAGTTCGAATTGTTTGGTTAATCAAAATAGTTCATTTTTAAATAGGGCAAGGCGCTGAATAGATTATTCCAAGTTCCACATTCGAATCTAATTAGTGCCTTATTTCTTGCTCAAATTTTCAGGAAAACCAGTCATTGCTTCAGCTTTCTCTCATTGCTACCAGTTCGCGATGATTGTCCAGTTTGAAAAATTTGGATAATATATTTTCGAAAATATTTTTTTTTAAATATTACCTTCAAACTTGAACTAAGTTTTCATACTATTAGATGAATGCGCCTAATATGATTCTTAATGCTAATTACTTTTGGATCGAATCAATGAAAGCAAAACTGTTAGTAATGAATTATGTATTAAATTCATTTTCTTATGCATATGTCATTTTCATATCATTTGCATGCAAAAGAATTTTCTATCTCGAATGCATACCATTTCATCATTAAATCCGGAAGCTTCAAATCTTAAAATGCTTTAATTTGGACGGACATTTTCAATTTTCTTTTATTTTTTTAATAAATGAAATAAATTTTTAAAACTATTTTTTTAGTTTTGAAAAAATTAATATCCTCGTATGCAGTTGTTATTGAAATACGTCACTTCATGTTGAAGCTATGTGTTTTCAGCTATAAAAATTTGAAATCTGTAGTTTATTTTACTTTCCGATATAATTTTGAAACAAACATGATTTGTTAATGCTACAGACATCTCCACTTGCTTCCCAGCCTTCATACTTATGCTCAGATAATATAATGTAAAATAACACCCAGCCTTCATACTTATGCTCAGGTAATATAATGTAAAATAACAATAAAAATGAAAATAACAAGGCAAAAATTGATTGAAATTAGAAACTCTCAACTGATAATGACAATTTTCTTGTTTTTCATTTTTCGTCTTGTTTTTCCTACCTCGCTTTTCAAAATTATGTAAAGTTTTGTTTATTAAAAATCCTTAGGATTTTATAAAGTTCAAAATAAATAGTAGCATATTTGATGAATAATTAGTTAGCTTTGATGGAAACTAGTAGAAAACAAAAAGCTAATGATAAATTGTTGCTTCATTCATTTAATGTGGAATCTCGAAAAGAGTAGAACTCATCTAGATTTAAAAATGAATTAACAAGTTTTTATCTACTTAACGCTCTCACTTATGTGAGATTCTACTTCCATCACAGTTCTTGAGGAAAGTTTGCCGAGAAAATTGACATCAACTCTCTCTTTTTTTATATGCTGAATTATGCCACTTTTGGAATTCTTAAAAATTCTCTAAATGATGATGTTATTCTGGAGTTGTTTTTGATTATTGATTGCTCATCGTTTTCTATCTTTTCTTCAAAGTCACTTGAGAATGAAAAGCTAATTACCAATAATGTCATTTAGCTTCCTCCCACACTGAATCTTTTCCGCATTATTTGCATCATTGCTTCTACTATTATGCTACTTGCAACATAGCACATTAAGTTTAATAAGATTCTAAGATAAGAAAATGTATTTTTAGCTATCAAATTAATTCTGAAATTAATGATTCATTGCATTTACTTTAGGCCTACCATATCTCAAACACAATTTCATTTTCGCTCATATTTAAATTGCAGTTATGGATATATAGTTTTTTTTTCTTTTTAAAAACAAAAATTCATCTCAATTCCGTTGATCATTGATCAGAAGAATTTCCATCAAATACAATGAGTTTAATTGTGCACATAATGAGATTCATCCAATCAGCTCAAAGTATTAAGCAACTCAGACTGATATCCAAATTCAAAATATTTTCAATGTCAAAAGAATTATTTATAGACATAATGTCTTATACAGTGCATATAATAATATTGAAAAATGAACATTGAAGATATTATTGCTAGCAATTTCTTTCTGAGAGTAAAATAAATTTCGTTAATAAAAAAGAGAATAGACCACTTATTGGGATGAATAATTTGGTTTCTTTTTTAATTTCACTTTTCGTTTTGCCGTTTTCCGTTGCTTGTCATTTTGTGCTTCATCGGTAATTTTTGTCCCTTTAATAAGTTCGAAATTTCAAAAATTTTATTCTTTTTTCATCTCCAACTTTATTTATTTAGGCATTTAATATTCTCATTAATTTGAAGAATATGTCGATGTTTTTAAGGAGCACGATAGCTCATCGTACCATCACAGAAGCATTGATTCGACAATTAAAGTTCAAATATGCAAAATTCTGATATGCTATATGATAACAAAATCAATGGTAATGACAGAAACCAATAAAAATGGTTCCGTCAAAAATGACAGAAACTATTTTAAGATTTCACCATTCTTCTATGTTCGAAATTTATCTTGTTTCTTTAAATTTTTAGTGTCTCTACTTCTACTCTAGGCCGCATTTTCGACCGATTTTGAGGGCGGCTTTTGCATTTTTCGGGAAGGTGAACTGGTTGGGACAACCCTTTATCCTCTTTTATTTATTATATTAATGTCTATACATTTTTGATTTTCCCTTTCCATTCCTAACTAACAAAAAACTGCATTACTTGTTTCCTTTTCCCATTTTCTTTTGAGCCTGATTTCATTTGTCAGGCAATATGGGCATAGTGGAAACGAGGTTTATGAATTATTTGCAGAATTATCAGTTTTTATTTCACAAGGCTATTTCACAGCCTAGCTAAGATCTTAGTGAAGTCTGATCAGTATTATATTTCGAATCAACCGAAGTATAATCGAATTTCCTCGTGCGATTTTAAAAAATGTGTTTTTTGCTAAAAGAAAATTGTATTATTTCTATAAGAAATTTCGTGACATATCTTATGTAGAACTAATTGATAGTCTCATTGGAATAACACGAATTATTGTATTATAAGGTATATAAAATCTTTGTGTTCAATTAAAGAAACAAATATGGATCCTCTTTCTATCTAATTTCATGCCAGTTTTAAAAATGAAGAAATTGAGATTCAAATTCTAATAATTTAAAACAATAATTTAAAGAATTTTTAAATTTTATGCAAATAAAGAAGAATTACAAAATGATTCCAAGACGTTTCCAATAAATGATTTGAGATTACTGTTAGCAAGTTAGTTCGAGAATTAAAAATGAGTATAAAAACACTGCTAGACATGAATGGGATAAAAAACTGCTCAAAAAGATTGAATGACTGTTAAGCAATTAATCAATTTTTGGAATTTAATGCTGTACTAAATTCCAACTTTTCAATGTCTCCATTTTTCCAAAGTAACTGCAAATTCAGACTATTAATTTCAAGCTTTCAGTAGCTTAAACATATCTTTATCAAAATGGGAATCAGAACATGAATGTTTGCACACAAGGAAAAAATTTTTGAAAGTATTTGACTCAAAAAAAAAATTCAAGTATTCGACAAATTCTCGAAAAGCATTTTCTTGCTGATTGTGGAATATTTTCAGTGCAAAAAATTGTCGAAATATTTAAAGCAACTGTGTTAGTTGGCAAAAGGTTAATGTACGATGTTACTGACATTTGTCGTATATGATTCACTTTTTGTCACACATCATAATCGAGTTGAAGATTGATTCATTTTTGTTGCAATGAAAAAATATGTATATAGCTGGTCGAAGATTGTAGAATAGCTTTCTAATTTATTTGAAATGTCGAAAACTATAAAAGAGCAATTGAGTAAGCTTAGTTTTTATCATCTTGTGTTAGTTAGAGGGAAATCAGCTTTGATCGATCATTGAAGAAAATCGCTTTCTATCGATCATTGTCAATCTCAGATAATCAGACTTCTTCAAGGTTCTTGTTTTCTTCGCAAAACTCCTTGAACTATCATTGTATTGCATTTTGATTAGCAATTGATAGGACAACTATTGATATTTCAAATTAATTCCGTTGTTTCTGATTTATTTTAGACTAGACAAAAAAACCTTGAATTTAATTTTTGTCTGAATCAATCCTTCAGTCCAAATAAATAAAAATAAAATAAGCATGGTAATAAGTCACTAACAAAAGAAAAAAGAATAAGGCAAAAAATTGTAGACAATGAAGTAATTTATTGCAGTATAAAGAGATAAAATTAAGTTCTACAAAATCTGCGTTGCTTTGCACAAAGCCAACAACTTTTTTAATGATGCTATCGCTATTCGTTCAATGTAAACAATTAATATGCTTATTAATGACCATGGTCTTTGACCAGTTGTCTAAATCTTCCAGTCAGCATATCAACTACAACTTATTTCATTTATTTAAGTGAATAAAATATCCTTCAGTATACATTTTTCTGTGTTACAACTTGACTTGTTTGCATTTGCTTTGAATCTTGAAAAATAGATCAACTTCATCCATTCATTAGATTGTTTACAGTATTAAGATAAGCGTAAAAAATATTCAATTTCGAAAAATCAAAAAAGTTAAGATTGTCATTGCAGATCACTGGTAAGAATATATATAAGAATTATTCATGAAAAACTGCATCAAAATGTCAAGCGCAGGTAAATATTAGCGATGGATGAATTTGAAACACAATCACGATTTCTTTGGGACGAAATATCACCTGAATTTCAGGTAAAGTAAAATTTTTGATGTGATAAATGATTGAGAATTTGTAAGAAATTGACAAAATATGAATTGCATGAAACAATAACTTTCATTGTTTCCTTTTTATTGCATAGAATTTATTGAATTTTCTAAAATTTTTCCGACTGAAAAAAAAGATCGGAATCAGTATGTTACAAGCGATTATTGGAGAATATCCAAGTAAATTGATGACTGGATTATTCTTTTCTTTGTCGCTCATAGAGAAGAATACTGCTCAACTGAATTGCCGGATTGTTGCTATTGCTGTGTCGCTTTGAACCGGACATAGCAACACCGAGCGTCGCAAGCCCAAAATATCAGAATCAGCTGGTACTTCGTTTCAATAACTCAAAACGCTAGATCCCAAGTAGAACTTTTTGCGCTTAAACTCAGCTTGCTTATTAGCATTTTTGAAGGATAATTCACCTCCAAAATGTCTTGTAAACAGGCCGCACATATTACCAAATCGATATTTTACAATTCCAGTTCATTAGAGGGTGAATTTGAATAACAAAACTGTCCGCTATGTTCATTCTATTTTGTTTTCAGATTGATTAAATCTAAACTAAACTATTTAGAATTCCAATGTTTTTTTTCATAAAAAATTTTAATAGTAATTCTATAACTAATCATTCTTGTTTAAAATACATTATTTGCTTTTTCTAAAGAAACAAAATTAACGGTGTAAGAAACTGAAGCTATCATTTAAGGATGCCATAATTTGGCTTAAATGATGGGCTCATGAATTCTTATCATCCGTAGCAATCTCCTCCTCTTGCATTTCAAAAAAAGGTCCTAATGGATGGAAAGATATTGCAAGTCAACATTTCATCAAAAGAAATGTCGACTTTATTTCTATATCTATTGAAAATATTTTTATATGAATGTAATTTTTGAATTGAAAAAAAAATCTTTCTTTCAAGATCGAAAAAAAGCTCTGTATATTTCTATCAATTTCTTTTTCCATTATTTATTTTCTATTGTTGATTAATTTCTAGGAAAAATAAAAAACATTTTTTTTTTTTGACTTATTATGTTGTCAGAGTCATTTCACAAAAAGTTTTATGAATGAATGGAGCAGTTTTGAAAGTTTTCAAATGAAAATTAAAAAAAAAAATTTTTATGGATGAGAATGGAATTTCGTCTCTTAATATATATATTAAAATTTTATATATTTTATTGCATAGATTTTGTTTAAGATGCCATTCCTCCGTCTTCATCAAGGCAACATTCCAAAGTCTGAGGAGTATCGATCAGCTAAAACTTCACCTCCGACCTATCAAGCACAGTCTCGCCAAAATGGATATTCAGGTTTTATTTTTAATTTTTCATTCACGAATCCTGACAAGAATATCTCAGTTAGTTATTACCTTCTATCCATCTATTTGCATATCTTTCGTTATCGGAAAATCTATTCAAGAAAGCAAAAATCTCATTTTAGATTTCATTCTGTTACTCTACTTATATCCATTCTTGTAGCACTTCATTTTGAATGTTTTTAGTTCGATTCTTTTTTTCTCAACAGAAGGGAATCGACCCTTAAACACCAAAATGAGATGAAGCAAGAATTCTTCCGATTGTCTATTTTCATAAATTAAAAAAGCATAATTAAGTTTTTAAGAATCTTGTGGTTAAACTATCCATTCACCGCACTAGATTATTTTTAACAAAGTCTTAATCAGGTTTTTTTTTTTTGCGTCTTACTTAAAAGCAACGGGAATTTTTATCATCGTTATTTTACGAAACTTTGTTCCTTTCCTTGTTCAAGGGTTCCGTTTTTCGATCTGGGTAATATGTTTACAAGAACATATTTTTAAATTCCATGCACAACCCTGAATTTAGCCTAATTTAATTTATCCCATCGATAAAATTTTTTTTGATTAATGAGATAATTTGCAAACAACAGACTAGTTTTTTCAATTTTTAAGTAAGTTTTAAACCTTAGACCAAAATTAGTTTTTTATAACAGTCTTTGAAACAATTCACAAATGACTTATTCCTTGTACTTTAATCTTTCCTAATTAATCAAAGCTTTGCCTTTGAAAAGTAAAAAGCACAAATGGATCTCTGCCTTTCCATTAGAAATTTATGAAAAGAATTCGTCTCGATGACTTAGTGTATTCCCTTGGCATATCCATAACTATATTTTTCATAGAACATATGTTCAAACGAACAAATAATTGTTTTCAATCAGTCAGTCATTCAATCATTCCATTAGCTGCTCATCTCGCTCTAAAAATTATAATTTTCATAATTCTGTTCAAATTCTTATTCTCTTATTCAATGCGGAAGTTCTGCATAGTTTTTTGCTGCTTTACTTGACCTAAATTAAGAGCGCATGACATTTTGCTTCGAAAGTTTCGATTCCAGAGCTTTTACTGAAATACGCAATTCCTTTTAATGTCATTTGCGCACCATTCTGTGTTAGCTAATCACGAATTGCTCCAAAATCATTATAAAGCAATTTTTTTTTTCGATGATCCATTCAAGTTAATCACAGACAAAAGCAAAGAAATAAGAATTTGCCGAATCTTTCCGGAAAACCATATTGTGGATATATTTTAATGGTATTTGATCGCAAAGCTCTCCGGTTGGAAATTTGTGTAAGACAATAAAAGATGCGATAAAAATCATCATTTCTGCATTTCAAAAATTTGCATATATTCCCGGGCGATAATGATCTCAAAACTAAAGTTTTTTAGAATATAACAAAAATGCTAAAACTGCAAATTTTTAACATTGAGATTCATCATGGTAAATTTGTAATATAAGTTTAATTAATAAGTTTAATTAATCAGTGACTGACTAATCTATGCAAAAAGCGAACAACACAATGTTTGATCAGTGATAAAAATATTCAGTTCTAAAAAATCACAAAGTGAAGATACACAATTTTCGGAATATTATCATTCTATTAGGAATCTGATTCCTATCTTTCAGATTTCCGATAAATTTTTCTAGAATCTCCCCAGTTAGGAATTTTATCAGTTTCGTAATCATTTCCAAAACAGAACTATATACCATCTGAAGCTGAAACTCTAAACATCCTGGATAAAGTTTTTTAAGCTTGGAAGTCGTTAAAAATAATTGTTACATAAACAATAAAGAGAGGAAACAAAAAGTACAAAATTTCTCGAAAAACTTGGAATAGTTGTTGATCAAATCCAATCAAAGTGATATTATTCTTAGTCTTTTTGCAACTGTTAGGCAGAAAGATTGTCTGCTATTTGTCAATTTTGGTCTGTTCATTTCTTCGTTAATTATAAATTTAAAAGGGAAAACTCATCAGAAACGAACTAGAAATTAAACATTTAAAGGATAGTTACTGAAATTTGGATGTCTTCAAATACGGCCAACTGTAAATAATTGAAAGAACAAAAGGAGAATAGTTCTAAATATAGGAAAGATACGGGCAGATGCAAAAATGAATGAAGTTGCAATGAAAAGTATTATAATTCAGAAAGCAACGAAGAAACTTATCACAATATTTATAGAACTGATCCAATCAATTGATTGAAAGATCGTAGCATATATTTATGTATACGATGGTGAGAAAGACATTGCAAAAGTTTATTTTTGCAAAACTTTTGCCTTTTCATTTTGCACAAGTGTTGCATTTTGGCGTAGACCAATTGTCTTCATTCTGAAAGATTGCAACAAATTCGGTCTCTTTTTTCTCCAGAGAACTCGCCATTTTTCTTTTCGCTTAAAATCACATTTATACCAGCAAAGTATTTCAAATTATTTCGTATATCAAAATTTTCACTGTTTTTCAGAATATCTCGTAGTTTCAATAAAAATTGTCCTTTAGTAAACATAAAATGGATTGAAAAACCGTGAGCAAAAGTTTCTTGATTGTATTTTCTTTAATCTGCCTTTTTTTTTAACTATAGTTTTTCTAACAATTATGATCAATTTTAGTTTTATAAGAGTAAAAATTCTCATAAAAATTTACTATTTGGTTTTTTTAGGAAATAAAATTAAGTAAAAAATTGCAACTGAATTACAAGTACACTAAATTTGAGGTCAAATTCAGTAATGGTAGAAAATTGCTTTTACCTGAGAAAGAAATCTGGCAAGGCTCTAACTGACATTTATCTTTGTTTTCTCTAGCAACAAAATATGATAGTATTTTCATATATCTCTTCAAAAAAAAAGAAAAAAAATAATTCTAATAGATGTACTTATTTTGTTAGCAAGTTCAATAAAGTTGTTCTGTCGCTGAATACCGATTCGCGACGCTGTTTGATATTTTCAATTGAACATCCAGAAAAGGCGCATGCCAAGGATTCTTGATTATAAGTATTTCACAATCTATAATTATGGTTCTTAGTAATATTATAATAAATTTTTCCTATACTATTCGATGCATTGAAGAATTCTTTTATTCCGAAATCATTCTGCGTCAGCACTATTTAACGCCAAACTGGAAGCATAGGCTTAAATTTGATACTTGAACCAATATTTTTAAGCCAAGCATGGCTATGTAAATTATTCTAAAATACTAGCGTTTTTTTCCCAAAATTCAATAATGGCAATATTATCAGTCTGCTGAAAACAACGAATAAAATCAGTGATAATGATTCGACGCTTCTGTAATTTTTTTGCATGGTTTTTTAAAGTCGCATCTTAATACATTATTAACAATAATCTGTCTTCCGTCTTCCTAATATCTAAGCAATATGCACTTTTATAAATAAATTAATTGTAGAGAAAATATTTTCCATTAATCTTACATCGCCCGAAAATTTGTGGAGTTACATAAAAATTATGAGATGAAACTTGGCGCATCATACTAAATTCAATTTCCAAACGCTCATTATCGTAGCCAATAAGCTTCAACTTCTTTTAGAACAATTTTTTTGTTTAGTCAAGCTAGAGAAATGAAATTTCTGAAGTCAATAAGGCAAGGCAAATCTGTTGCATGTAGCTTTATGAAATTGCAAACATGAAATTACTTTAAACTCCGTCATTTTTTACTGCAAAATTGTATTATAGACCAAATTTCGCGATTATGTACTTCCTTATCTGTTGGATTATCATTTCAGTCGCAAAGCTTCCCGTTTTGACTTCTAATTTTCTCAATCTTTTTAATTCTAATTTTCTTGATCTTTTTAATTCATAAGTATTCATTTGACAATGTACCTCCTTAAATTTCATTTTAGCAATACATTGATATGACATGAAATTTCAATTGTTAATTTGTTAATTTCAATAAATGTTCCACAAATACGTTTGATGATTTCAAACGTATCGTTTATGGATAAATTTGCAGAAAAGAATCAGAATCACCCGGCAGAATCAGCCGACAATGTTACCTTGCAATCATCACCAAGCAATTACATTTATTTGTCCCCAGATAATAATTTTCGATGTGATAGTGTTCGGAGCATGAGCATCGTCGGTGATACTGAAATGCATGCAAGACGGATATTAAGTATCAAACGTAATGGTACTGTTCCGAACTTATCACAAGGTTCATATATTTGCTCATCAATGCATAAATTAACATTCCTTTATAAATTTAGAAATTTAGATTATACCATTCAGTACATTGAATCACTTTATGATTTTCAAATATTTTAGAATTCCTTAATGCTTCGCACCTTTAAACTTAACTCTATTATGATACTTTCATATCGTCCATAAGCCTGTGAAGACTTAGATTTCTAAAAGTAGAAAAAAATTAAATGGTATTTTTGATAATTACTTTTGAAAATGTTTCAAAGCCTGTGCATCGAATAATAATATTAGTAAAATGTTCATGTGCAAAATCCCATACTTCATCGTGCGTCATCAATTTAATTCAAACTGATGCGGATTCGAAAATAAGTTTTGAGTTAGTAACTAATGATCAAGTAATTTATTCGTATTATTTCATTATAATTGTTGGACATTTTTTCTCAACTTTTTATTTTAATCAGACGAAAGTTCGACTCCCAAATTTAAAGAATTTTGAAAATACTATGAGGTTTTTCAGCTTTCGCAATCAATTTATAATATGTTGTCGGAATTCTTCAAGAAAATGTTCCAGTGATTTTAGTAACTTTGCAAAAGATTGTTCTTTACATGAGTTTATTTTCAAAAATTTTAAAATATTTGTGATGAAAGTTAAATACTGCCATGAAAATATGAAATAATTTTTTTAATTTCTGAGTTTCATTGACTGGCAGTGTTTTTCCTTGCCATAATTTCAATAGATAAATCTGCACAAATATCACATCATTTATTTTGTTCATTTAATGAAAGAGTGCAGCAAAATTAATGGGAATTGTAAAGTGGTTTATTTTGGATTTTAATGAATTTGCCACTGCTGGTGGCAGTGGAAAATTCATTAAACTTCTTGTATTCAAAAGGACGAAGAAAGTTTCGGAAATATTGAAAATGCAATTCAGATGCTAAGAGCATAATGATTAGAAATAATATTGAATTAAGACTTTTTAGTGAAATAGACAAATTATTTGGATAATAATCCATGCAAACACAGAAACACTGTGACAAATTTTTTTAAATTAAAAAATATAGAAACTATTGAGATGCACCGCATTTGTTATTCAAATCTATTGCAGTGACATGCATAGAAAATTGAAGTTGCATTTCGTAGCTTTTAATTTTTTAGCACATTTTAATGCACTTGTATATTAATTATAGAAATTGTGAATTTCATTATAAAAAATGAAACTATGATGACATCAATAAAGTATCGGTGACAACAGATATATCGATAGCTTAACTAATGTTTGTTATAATTTTTCAAATAAATCAAATCAAACGTAAAAAGATTAATTGCTTTATTTATTTGTCTCATATCTATTGTAAACTATTAATAATATAGTTTAACCTACCATATTTTTTGCAGAAAAGATATTGCCATATGGAATAATTTGAGAATTTTGAATTTAAAATCTGTACTAAAAATTTCCATTTTTTGTTTCCGAAATTTGATGCAAAAGTTGAAATTTAGCACATTTTTATAGTCGCCAGATTGGACTGCTCATAGTTTCTATTCTTTTTCTATCTCCCATAGTAGCATCCTGTCATTTTTTCCTGATAGCATCATTGCTCCTTTCCTGGAAATAGTGGAATACTTTTTTATATCCTTTTCCAATCTTTTAATTTCTTTTAAAAATAACCATCTTAATTTTATCTTTATTGAAGACGAAATATTTAATTTCATCTCGAAAAAAAGTGATTCCTTGGATATTTTTCAAGTAATTGTCTATTTTATAACTTCTTGCATTGGGTAGGTAAAATTTTGAAAAGCTTATTTTATTTTTTGGAGCATTTTGATTTCATTCATTTTAAATTGTTTGAAATGCTTAAATAATTTAATTCTTAGTCATATTTCTTCAGTCCAGAAAATTACAGTTCAATGCTAATAAATTATCATTACAATACTAATAAACTATCGCTGAAATCATTTCTTATTAATATATTAATTGTTTCAGACGCTTCATCATCTGGAAATCATCAACCATTTTTGCACAAATATCTGCAAGTACCACAGTCACATACATCACAGTCAGGTCGATCCAATTCCTCAGTTGCCAGTATGCAATCTGATTTAGAGTCGTGTATCGGAGATATGCATTTTGAAGATGAACTTCTTGACGGAAAAGCCATCGGTTTGTATTTATTTTTTCTATCGCATTTCGTTAATTATGGTCGAGAACTCATAATTACCTTATTTTTTGCATTTTTCATTTCATTTTTAAGAAAATTTATAAAGATTTGATTATATATTTTACAACGAACTACTCAAGTTTTTTGTTCTTTCAGCCGAATTTAAAAATTTCAGCAGTACTACTGATAGTAAATATAAATGACTTATCTAACAGTAAATGCAGATTCGGATCGAACATAACTGAGACCAATGTATTTAGCCTTTCAATTCGTTTTTATCTGATATGCTTTTGACCAATATTTTTGAACAATTTTTTCAAAATATTCTAAGTCATTTTGTTCAACACATTGAGATGTAAAAAAAAAAAAAAAAGAAAAAAAAGAATTAAAAGTTCGAAAAAAAAAATGCATATCAAATAATGTATCGTTTTTGTGATGTGATCTTTCACTGTTCCTTTTTCAGCTTAATTCAATTCCTTTCCACCGAAAAACAGAGCGATTAATTTAGTTTCGGTAGTTAATCGTCTTCTCACCTTCTTTTCAGCTCTGCCACAAAATAAATTTTTTTCAACTTTCTTAATAAAGTTTTCTCGCGAAGATGTCGCTTGCTCCGTTTTGACTGATTTTAGTTACTTGCTCTTCTTATCTTTTTAAAAGATGTAGTTAGCCTACAACGGATGCAAGTGCAACAGTGAATTTAGATATTCATTGGAATTGCTTTAAAAAAAGAGCATTTTTTTGCTGAGCAAAAGTTTAAAGCACTCACTATTGATCTTGCGATACAAGTGATTCTTTATTCACTCATTTGCCTTCAACTTTTCTCTCCATTTGTAATATTTGAGTTTCCAATCTTTATTGTTGCATTATAGACGTGTTGCGAATGTTATGTTGTCTTTGCTTTACACAACTTAAAAGTTCGCATAAAGAAGATTAACCAGGCTAGTTTTGAATGATTCTGGAAAAAAAAGGAAAAGAATTTAAACGCATTCCTACTGATCAGATCCCTTTTCGTGGAAATGCTAGCATTTATGGCTAGCTATCACTAATTTTTTGAACTTAACTTTCAATCGCTTCACTAGTTTTTTAATAGTTACACTTCCCTTACAATTCTACATGCTATCAATGCTTCTAAACTGGAAAACAAACTTATCAATCAAGTGATCATCGACAGCCTGCTTTATTACCCAATAGCAACCTTTCTCACAAATCTAGCATTCGATCCAATTCATTCCGGTTGTTAAGCAATTCTTCACTCATATTCCTTCAGTCACGAGCAGTTACTGCCTAGTTTGATGATTGAAAATTGCGATTGGGTAACCATTAATCATTCTGCTTATGTCATCAGCACGCCATCCACGTCTTGAATTGACCGGCTATTGGCTTGTTAAATGTGAAAAGCAAGCAGTAGAAAAGTGAACAAGTTGATTATTTTCTTCTTCTGAAACTTAGTACCATAATGCCAAAAAATTTTGAAAAAAAAATTATTCTTTCAAAAAAAGAATAATTTAAGATTAGAAACATTTCAGCACTTGCTTTAGATGATTTCATTCCAATTTGAATTTAAATCCGAATTTTAAAATTATGGTAAAGAAAAATTAAAAAACATTTTTTGAAATATGGATTGAATGAATTGAAGCGCGACAATTTATTGAGACTATTTCATTAGAATAAGTGCCGTTTAAAGAGAACAAAATATAAAAGAAAATAAATTTGACGACTGTAACAGAAATGGACACACGGGACTAGCCACTTCACAAAGAGATAACTCTATTTTTACCAAGATGTGTAGTGCTACTCTATAAACAAAGTATTAATTTAAGATTTAGAAATTTTAAAAAGGAACAAAGCCTGTTTTTTTCGTTTATTTCAATCGAATTGAAGTGCCACTGCTCTTGGCTTGTCCTGATTTTCTGCTTATTTTCATTGAAATTTTTCATATATTATACAAAGATAGTCCATTTGTATGCAAAGAAATCATATGCAGTCTAAGATTTTCGGTGCTTTAAATTATTTTTGCAGTAAATTTTTCTCAATAACTGCAAATAGATACCAGAACGATTAAATTTCTACTGACATATGGATAACTAGAAACAGCTGTGATTTGGATTGATCAATATCGAATGTTTTCGCTCGAAATCATATGATCTCAATATTTTGAACAAAAACATCGTTAAATTTTGATCTTTCTTTACCACCTAATTTTCTTTATCTTCTCGTTGCGACGCATTCTTTCCATTGTTCCATTTCTGCTTGACAACTAAAATCCATTAGAATTTTTTTTTTTTTTTTTTTTTTGTGGACTAAAATCCATTAGCAGTATTTTTTCCGTACTTAAACTAAACAACGCATGACAAGAAACAAGGAAAATGTCTGTTAGTCATAAACATTTGCGCATCCGTATGCTCATGCATATATGTATATACATTTATATTTTGGATTTTCATGCGTGTGTGTGTATATTTGAGACTCAAAAAGTTATTAAATATCGAATACATCACAGCCCGAGGGAACAAAGCTGAGAATATGAAGTGAAATAGGCTTCAAGTAAGGTTGTCCGGTTATTTCTTTTTCGGTAAAGCCCAATAGTGTATTCACCCTTGGGAATGAACTTTTCAAATATTTTTGAAAGCAAAAGCCATGATGGGAAACATCTCATCCAATATGTACATGTACATTTGCTGTTAGTTATTCCAAGTGCTTCTTGGCAGATTTTTAACTTGGCAGATTTTTTGATTCGCATGAACGATTAATCCTTTTCACTGGAAATTTCATAGATTCGCTGCTTTTCTTTTTCTTGCCTCTTCCATCAACTTTTGTTTTCTCAAATTTTCCTCCTCTTTTATCCATTTCCTGCTCTATTCCATACCAAAAACAACATGATTAATATATTTTATGAAATAATCTTTTTGCAAATGCAGTGCATTTTTGGCAATAAATTAAAAATAATATCTCTATTTTATTTGATAACATGCTGGTTGGAGCAATTTTAGATAATGGAACGAATTTGATTTAGCAATCTTTTACATCTTTATTAACTAATTTCACTTACTCTATGACATATTAATTATCAATAACTCATTATCTTCTATATACCACTTATCAATAAGCTTTATATAGTTGACTTTGTCAAATGATATGTAATGAGCCTGATAAATAGTGGATATCAGAGCCGAGAATCTCATACGCAAAGATTTGTTTACTCATTTTTTAATGAAGAGCCAGCAAAAGTAGCATAACATGTGCTTAAATATCAACATGATAAATCTGAAAGAATTGGCCTAATAATTTGTGGAACTTTCCGAACTCGAAATGATAAGATATCCTCCAGCGAAATATATTGGCAAATTAGAAGTTTAATGGATCACTTTAAGCTTTAAATTACACACTGATGTCACATTAAATGTATATTTTGTTTTTGTTATATCTTGAATTCTTCATTTATTTTTTTCAGCAATATGAAAAAGGATCTAGCCTAGATTCTAAGCCAATGACAATTGTCATTAGTTATTTGAAATTATGCTTTTGGATCTTTTGTATGATAATTCATTTTATTTTGCTTTTCAAACTTTTTGAATAGCAAAGAGCGAAATTTAAAAAATCATCAAATTTCGAGAGTAGAATAATGAAAAACGACGCTGTTTTTTAATTTTAAATAAAAACTGAAGCAAAACAAAACGCTTCATCGTAGTATAATTAAAATTGTTTGTAAAAAGTCAATTAACAATAAGACAATCAATGATTGAAATCGTGGAGTTTTATTTTTTGAAGTTATAATATTTACAATATATAAGGAAGTAGATTAGTGCGATTTGGCAATATTTACTGCATTCCATCGAAACTGATCGTTAAAAATATCTATTATTCTTTTGAAATGGAAAGAAAGATTGTGCTGTTTCTGCATTCAATCTTTTTAGGATATAGCATTTTTAGAAATACACCTCATAAAATATTCTTAAAATTTCTTGTATCATTATCAGTGCAATGACTCGGATATTATCATTTTAAAGGAAGTGAAAGATGCGGTTTTTTCAGTATTAATGTTTTTTATGAAAATCTGATAATTTTCAAGTTTTTTCTTCCCAGCTGATTAAAATTAGAAAAGATAGTGCAGAAATAATAGATTTTTATTTCTTGAAATATATTCTCGCTGATCATCTCATGTCTTCGTTATAGCTTTTCGTTTATTTATCCAATTCATCGCTCTTCATCCATCCCTAATCCAGGATCAGTTTTGCTATTGATAAGATGTTCAATTTGCACTGAACCCTTTTTATCTTGTATTTTAATTATAAACATCTCAGTCTTTTTCTCTTCATGCAAACACTATCGAGAATGAGGGGTCTTTCAAGTCTTTTTAAGCTATAGGATAGAATAACTGGAATTAATTATTAACGAAAACACGATTAAATTATGACAAATAAAAATTTAGGGTTTCTTTCCTACGATACGACTAATTTCAAATCATTTAAGATTATGAAGCGAATGAATGCAAAAAATTGGTGAAATTTTCTTCAGCTTTGAAAACTTAATGAAGCTCATTAATTTGCCTAACTCACTTATCTTCACAGTCGCTTCCTTTCCTAGCGTGTTAACATTATCCTCTTTTCATCCATTTTTTACGACTTCATCATAGCTGGATAAGCAATATTTTATCGCACCGACTCTTAGCAATCTAATTTGAATATAGTACGCTTACTGAAGTGATCACTGATTACTTGTCATACCTTTTTCCAGGTAGAAAAGAATTTCATGTTGATGAATGCGTTTATTCTCTTTTTTTCTTTCTATCGAAGAAATTAAACTTTTTGCATTTTCAACAGACATCATTTTCTAGTCTAAAAGCTTCAAAAAATAATAGAGAAAAACTTGCAAATCTTAATTAAGCATGCTTTTTTTCTTTTTGTCTGATAATATCAACTTCCTTTCCATCAAATCAATTTGACATTCTTACCATTTCAATCAACCCGAATTTCTCATACTCAAATTTTAGGTGACAACCATTTAAGATTCATTAAGAGAACATCGCATCGTACAAACTGTGATAAATTAATTACTTTCACTGCTAACCATTCATATCAGCCTACATTCCGATAAAAATAAATAAAAAGGCGCTAGATGCAAAGAGAATTAAACGAAAAACAAATTGGAAAATGCCTGATCTAATGCTGTTTTAGAAATTGGAAGGGGAATGGCCAGGAAATATTTGAATATTTCTTTGCGTAGTTTTAACGACCAAGATATCAATCTGTATTTGGTCCAGATCATTTAGTAATATAAACAAGTCGGGAATTGGATTTAGAGGTAGCTGAGATGGGAATCGTTTCTGCACAAAGAGTTTTATGGCATCTTTGTGAATATATAGAATTTTTAGTCCTTTTTCAGTAATCTTTTGTTACAGTTTTGTACATCCAAAGGAATTATAAAGAGATTAGTACGAATTAATTCAGCTAAGAAATTTTGATAATTACGATTGATCGTTCTTCCGCAAATAATCCCAATGATTTTTTAATTTTTTTAAATTAATGATTGCAGCCAACTAGTGCTGATTTTCTCGGCGCTTTTTTGTCAATTTTTTTATAGAATAAAGAAAAGTGTAAAATTTTTCTTATGTTGCCGAAATTCATTCCGAAGAGTTCCAATCTTTAACTGTTTCAAAAATGCTTCCATATGAAAAACAAATGATGTTGGCATCAGGCATTATCCTTTTCATTCTAGGAGTAGGCATATGAATATGTTGGATTTGGATTTGTTCAACTTCTACTTCAAAAGAATACGTGCATTGTATCGATTTTTTCATGTAAACTTTATGATTACTCTTATGATATCAGAGGAGGAGTTCGGAAGTCTAAAGATTCTGTAAAATAGCAACAACTTTTGAATTTTATCGTATTAGATTCTGTCATTAAAATACCTTCCTTACTTCTTAACCACTGTCATCACCATATATTGACTTTTTTCTTTCTTATCCAAACATCGTTCAAAATTATAAAATGATAGTAAAGGGAGGAAGTCAGCTTCTCCTTAACTCCCCATGTTATATCCCTTTCTTCCTCGCAATAATAAGAAAATTCAGCTAATTGAGCAAACGACAAGCGGTAAAGCGGAAACTAATTATTTTAGCCAACTTCTTAGCAATTCTGTTTGCAGAATTCAGATTTCTTTCAAAGCCTTTAGATAAAGAAATGAGTTACTGCTAAAAAAGAGCTGTGAAAAAAAGCTTATCCTGCACTTAACAATGAACGAAGTGGCTGAACAGAAAAGTCTTGCACAATTTTTTTTCAATAGAAAAAAGGATCTGCAAATTTCTTTGCCGGATTAGCTACCTGAAGATATCAGGAAAATCGCGAAACTTCTTTAACTTCTTTCCTCTCCTCTTTGTCCTTGTCCTTTCTTTGTCCTGTCCACTTTTTTTTTTTCAAAGTTATGATCAATGTTAGACAACCTCTATATCCAATAAGTTCAAATGAAAAAATTGAAGAAAATGGAAAGAAATTCTGTAAACTTGAATTCTGTAAACGAAAATTGGAATCGAATTTCCTGTTTACAGCAATTCATCTTTCCTGCTTTTTAATTGGTATCTATCAATGAGGAAATGAGTAGCTCCTTTATTTATCTTACGGTATATTAAATTAACAAAGAATAACTTCTTTATTGCTCCACCTTCTTTTCAATTCTTATTTGATTTTCTTTTCTCTCTCCATCCATATCGATTTGATAAGTAGAAACAGTAGTCTTAATTAGTAATCAGTGCATTATCATTTTCTAAGAACTGATAACGATTAGTCATAGTGAAGAGAAGAACATAGTCAACAATTGTTAATGGATGATATTTATGGGAATAATATTCCAATGAGATCTATTCTCTAGCTCATTCTTTATTTTTCCAGTCATTCAAGAACCTTCGTTCATGAAAACTGTATTGTTTTCAGTTTTTCTGTTTATGAAAATTATTTATTATTTTCCTCACATAATTCTTTTTATAATTTCAGTACTCTTCTTTATTACTCTTTTTGTGCTTCGTCCAATGGTCAGTAATTAATTCTATATCTATGTCTATCTATCTATCTATTCATCTATTTATCTATATATATATATAGATATCTGAAGAGAGACTTCGATGCTTTTTTCATGAATAATTTATTCTCGAATGGCATTACAATAGTGCAATACTTCGAACTGCTCTTATTTCACATTTTTCATTAAAATCAAGCAAGCTTAGAACTATGATCTGCTAATAATTAACAATTATTACCATCGTCCATCGTGGGTGGAAAGATGAAAGTTGCAAAATTATTGCGATGAAGTTAAGTAGCCACGTGGAAAAAGCCGGAAAAATATTTCGCGAATTTCTCTTAATTTTTGAAGAGAACTAAGAAATCAATTCAGTTACATTCAGAAAATAGTTTTCTTTTAAATGAACTTAGAATGAATGCTACTAGATTAACGCGTTTCGATTTATTTTTGTTTGTGTTTTCTGCTTTTTTAAAAATACCGTTTTTCTTATATTAAATTTGATCAATGATTGGCTTCCCTCTCTGCTGCTCAAAGCGTTCCTTTTTATGTCACTGAATTATATCTTCCATCTTATTTTTTTTTTTTCACATTAATTTCGCCAACAAGTTATTTCTTTTTTCATATTTATTTATCAACAACTTGGGATTTCTTTTTTTGAAATTCAGATAATACTTTTGATCTTGTAAAAATTTTAGAAATAATTTTGTCCCATAAACTGTTCTATTAAACTACCAATCAAGTATTTGAAAACACACACTTCCTGCTTTTCGCAAGATATAAATAGTGCCTGAATATACTTACCACTTTCATCCATTTTTTCTTCGCCAATCACAACAACCATAATTTTCAGAGACGTTTCGATGAATCTATAAATTTATTTCAAGTTTCGTTACTCTCACCAATAACTCACAAAAATCGAGTTACAAAACTGTGCATTGAATTTGTGAAATTTTTTCTTGGAATTATCATTTTTGTTTCTTTCATTTTATTATTTCTGAATCTTAGCACTGCTTAACTTCTCAAGCTAATAGTTGAACCCCACGTGGCTGTCTTACATTTTTGAATTATCCGAGAAATTCCAGTATTTCTTTAACTTTGGTTTTGAATTTGCTTTTGACATTTTCATCAGTATCAAATTATTAAAGGTGCAAAAAAAGCAAAAAATTTTTTTCTTCATTTCCCTTGCTATCATTACGTCATTTTTAATTTATCTTTTCTTTTCGAAATTCACTATCTTTTTCATTTGTAAAAAATCAAATATTATTCTTCATTAATAAGTTTGGTAGGAAAAATTAAAAGATGATTTTCTTTACAATTTAAACAACGATTTAAAAAAAAATTGGGTAAATTAAAGTCTAGACTGAAAATGAATTGAAAATTCATAATGAAGTGATCGGAAATGAGATGCTAATAATTTTTATATCAAAATTCTAAAATTTATTGAAACATGATACGTTCATCCGGATCATACCTCATCCAGATGAAATTATCAATTCTTTGTTATCAAACTTTTACTTAAATCTTTTTCATGAAATTCTTGTTGAAATCAAAGTGAATATCTAAAAAGCTTTATAACTTATTAACCAAATTTCACAGTCATCTAACATGCTCTATTCATTATATGCCGACAATTTGAAAAAGTACATTTCTTTGAAATTTGGAGAAAACAAAAGATAGATTTTTATATATCTGAAGATTCTTTTCTCGATTTTTCGTCGGCAGTGCATGGCATAAATCAATATTCCAAAAATTTTCCCTCTCAGACTTATTAATGTTGTCTATGGATTCCACAGAAAGTCAAAAGCAGAAGACATTTTGAAAAGAAACGTTGAATTAAAGTCTAGCAACCATTTCATCAAAGCTTTTCCTCAAAGCATTTTGAATACTTGTAAATGATAGAAACCATCGAGGGTTAATATTGCACTTTCGTAGATTTCAACTTTTTAATTCAAAAATTTCAAAGTAGAGTCCAAGGAAAATTAGGTATAAACAATATTAATATTTTAAACGATATGCATTTAATATTATTTTCGGAGCAACAAATTGCATCTTTTACGTCTTACTTAATTTATTAGTTCAATAGCATTTGATTTAAAACTTTTCATTTCTAAGAGCAGTTTAATATTATGCCTTTAAATTGTTACCCAATTAGTGATGAATTGATAACGATTGTTTTATTTGTCAAGAAAGAGACAATATTTTGTAGAGTGAATAGGTGCAGTCTTACTAACAGTAATGAAAGAAGAAAGATAATTGAATGAAGAAGGAGGAGTGGATTGAAGGCAAAAAGTTGCTGGTCTTGAATTATTTTCATTTTGCAATGAATGAATCCAAGCTTTTTAAAACTATTTTCATTGGATTTTTATTAAAGAAAATTAACAAAATAGCAGTCGTTAAAAATTTGATTTCCGATTTTTTTCTTGACAAAAGTAATGACGAATTCATTGAGATTCTGTGCAGGGTGTAAAGCTTACATCTTCCTTCCATCCATCCACATGTCAGTTGGCACCTCCTTTTGATGTATTGGAAAATTTGTTAGTTTGTATCCACGCAGCATCTTCTTTCTCTTCGTTTCTTAGAATCATTATGCACAAATCTTGTTTACTCAGTTTGGATTATTTTGGATTATTTCATCGATTACAAACGCATAAAAATGTCACCCCATTTCTGGCTACACATTTAAAGCACATGCTAGTTTTTCAGATTTGTTACACATATTCAAACATGAAATTAAATACAAAGATCACTTTCTTTCTTTTCTTTCTTTTTCATTTTCAAACATTTCCAAAAATCAAATCTTTTTGCATTCTCACATCTCTGTTTTTTCCTTTTGACCATAGTGTCAAATTTTCTGATTGTCCAATGCGTGAAAAATAAGCATGTAAAATCCAGATGCATCATCAGGTTCTAAAATTGCATGGATTTTTTGGTGGCAAAAATGATATATTCCATTTAACGCTATGTTCGCATTTGATCTTTTTGAACCTCGAAATGCATATTTATAGTTTCAGTGAAAAATGGAAAAAGTCGTGATTCGAATGAATTTCATTTGACTGTAAGCAGATTTATACTCGTTCCGTGAAATGATTTCTGTTGTTCCTGTTATCTAAGAATACATGAAAACTAATTTTGTACGATGTCAACAGCTCCAACTGACGAGGAAAAACTGCTAACGGAGAAAAAGACTCGTTCAGGGTCGTTAAAAAACAGTTGTGCCGATAAGGATTGTAGTAGTGCTGAAGTACCATTTGTTTCGTTGCCAGTTGAAATACCTTTCTCGAATTCAGAAAAGTCTGTCGAATCAATACAATCCCGACCACTTTTCTCCACATCTTATCAGACACCACTAGCCAAAACATTGGCTCACAGAAAGTTGCGTAAATACGCCAGTGAAACTTGCTTCTCATTGGAAACCAGCAGTTCTTCAGATCTTTTGCCGAAAGAAAAAGACGTAAGGACAGCTACTGGCAAAAACAAAATATTTTCGGTACAACCTGTCCAAACTGCTGCTAGTGGTATGGTACTTCGGGATGGTACTGTTCAGTATTCTCAACGCATTAAAGATGAAGATTCGGATGGTGAAGCAAGCTGCTCCGGAAGTGATGCCACTTTAGCCAGCACGATAGTGACTCCAATTTTACGGCACAAATCGCACCGATTCCGTCTGAGTCAACCGAAAAGTTCAACTTGTAAGGCTAAAGCGTCTATTTCCTCGGATATTTTCAATACTCCGACATCAGCTACAGTACCGTCCATCGCTTCTTTTCACCAAAACATGAAAGGACGTCATGACAGTGTTTTTTATTACTTAGATGATGACAGTTTGCACGAATTCGACGATGAGAAAGGTAACTCATTTCATAAATTATTCAATATTTTCTAGTTCGGAAAAGTTGAAGGAATAAACTTAAACTACTCAATTATTTGTTTCTCCATTACTTTTTTTGATTTCTCACTTCTTTTTCTAAATTTAATTCAGTAACTATTTGATTGAAAACAATCTAAGAGTGAAAAAAATTCGAAAAACAAATTTCTGTTAAATTAATGATGATCCAAACACAGATTAATGGAAGTTATAATCAATTTTTTGAAAAAAATACTTGATTTTTATCAAATCATTCAATAAAAATTAAAATAATTTATATAATTACCTGTAAAATTTTTAAAAGAGAATATATGCAATGTTTCGCAAAGCATGCAACACTTTTATTTAATTTTTCTATCAAATGCAAAATTTGTTTTTAATTATCTCTTCGATTTATGAATCCCCATGTTTCGTGGACAAAAAGTTTCTGTTAAATTAATTTTTCTCTTAAAAATTATTCCCACAAAATCTTCATCAACTAAAAAAAAAGTAATGGTTATATACATTTAAACTTCTCTAGCATAATATGACCTGCTCCCCACTTCTAAAATTTTCAGATGCTTTCTTCATTTTTATAACGGTCGTCATTTTGTCTTAAATCATCGATTTACTTCTTCATATTATGTCTTTTAACTTGCAAAGTGCAAGAATGGGACAATTTATGGTTCCAGCTTATATAAGCTTCCCGTCCGGTTCTGTTGGTATATTTTGCATTAACATTAAACATCTGTCAAGAAACATGCAACGCCTTTTTGTCTGAAATTAAAAGCATCCCATTTTTAACGATACGAAACATACTTATTGATAGTAACCTTCCAAACTTAATGAAATCAGTCAGAATTACTGGAAACGATATTTATTATACCAATCTGGAATGAAAATTATAAATCCAAAATGAAAAAATCGAATAATGAAACTTCCATGAAAGTGTAAAATGTTATCTTTTTTTGTAAGTGTGAATGGCTCATGTTGAAGTTATGAAAAAAAAAAAAAGAAAAAAAGACGAAAAAATGGAAATAAAAATTGATTTTATTAAATTTTGAAGATCCTCTGAAATATGAAAGTGTCCAAAATTGAAATCAATTTAGATACTTTTCCAATCAGATACTTAAAGCACTTTTTATTTTTCAGCTCTTATTCCTATATTCTTTTTCAAAGTTAGTAGAAATGATGAAGGAGTAGTTTGGTGTTCCTTAAGTTATAATGGCTAACTTCAAAAAAACATAGTGGTCTAAGTCGTGTAATCGTATTTTAATTACTTGGGTTGAAATTTGTGTATTTCAATTTATCAAATTTCATGCTTTTGACAGTAGCTGGAACGTATACTCAGCATTTAATTGTATTTAGAAAGGCATTTTTTGCAATTCATAAGTTAGATTTGCTAAGCTGCCACAAAAATTGATTTTCAAAAGCTTTCTTTGGTACAGATGAAATGATTGGTCTTCAATCTCATCCCAATAACATCGAAGTCGGCGAAAATAGAGGCGCGAATCTAAGAAAAAAAAAAAAAAAAAAGAAATTGGCATGCATTTCTAATTTTCGATCTATACTTAGAAATCATTTAAGGATTGTAGAATATACAATTACCGGATAAATTGAAATTTTTAGGTAACCATCACTTCTATTAGATATGTTCGGTCCTTTAACATTTTTCTTACTCTTTCCAGCTATTGCAGAAGTTATATTCATTAATTACGAGTACATCAGTCTCTCAAAATTTATTTAATTACACAAAAGTGTATGATTTGTATTATCGCAGTGCCTTTATGGAATAATACTTTGAAACTTCGAATGTTTTCTCTCCGAATCAAATTCTGAAAAAAGAAAAAATGTTCGTTTAATACTGCATTAATTCTTCTACTTGATTTCGAAAAAAATACGCCTGTCAGCATCACAGCATGCTTTTTGACTTCTCATCCATCATCCTCGAAACCATTTGATCCTTTAATCTTTATGGAGCACTGTATCTTAAGATCATAATTTTCATTTTACTTTTTGACTCTTCCTTTAATTTAAATCACATTTCAAAACATTCTTAAAAGTCTGCTTCTCTGGTAGTTTTCTGCACCAGTTCAAAGGTTAATTATTAACAGCAGTAAGAAACAAGCAGTATGTGGATCACAGCTTTCTCATGAATTGCATATCTTTAACGAATTTTGATAAATGAATTAAGAAATCCAATAATTTGTATCAAGATCATACACTTCGCTCGGAATTCTTTCCATCTCTTTTCTCATTTGTAATTTGTCGCTTTCAGACTGTTCGGAGAAAGTATCAATACTTTATAAGATGGCAAAAAAATTCTAGTTGAAAATTAACAGGGGACATAGTGGTCATAAATATTCAAGTGCTAACACATTTTCGATGTCAAAACTAAGAAATAAAACACAGTGAAAGATTAAAGATTTGTTTCTTGATGTTCAGTACAAAAGAAAACCATTGCAAATATTGATAAACCGATAAGGGAACAATTGCTTCAGAACAATTCATTTAATTAAAACTAACGATTCATATCAATCTGTTTGCTTCTTAGATAGATTATAAGATGATTAAATTATGAATTAAAATTTTTCTCTTATTTTCACGATTCTCATGATTTTATTTTTATCTTATGTTGATTTTTTCGAAAGGCAAGTGTTATTCTTGACAGCTGTTTTAGTGTATTCTTCTCATCTTATTTTATATCTTCATTTTATGTTGCTTTCAATGATTTCATGTCAAACATCAGCTACGATATGAAACTATAAAGACTCATCAAATAATAAATCAATAACTCTGGTAGCTGGATTCATGATAATTCTGAAAAATACCTGAAACTTCGTTTCGAAAATTTTTTGGATTTGCTCAATCATATTTTGCATTCATTCTGTTTAAATCGGTTTAATGTTGATTAAAATAATATAGGTTATTAGTGAAGCAACTTTAGGTATATTCTACCTTAAATTCAAAATACACGCTTTAACAAATAAAACATCCTTACTCACCATTTAATATGCTGCTAAAAATTTAAATAATTCCATTTTACAGAAACTATTCCTTTCAATCAATAAGTTCTGATATACTTCCATTCTGATATCTTAAAACGGCTCATATGCGCGACTCGAAACTTTCTTGATATAAAACTTCAAGACATAAATGATAATAATGAATTGAAACAATGAAATGTGAGTAAACGCATAATTACATGTCGCACGATGAGAATGAACAAACAGATGTGAACTATTTTGGAAGCAATGATAATTGAAAATAAGCAGAAACCGAAGACAGATGAAATGATGAAGTAGGTGTAGTTGGCACAGAAAAAATTTGGAATGACTGCACCAAAATCAGCCAAATTAATCCCTCGACTTACCTTTGGCCCAAGCATCATTGGACGGATATATTTCGTGAAGTTCATTTAAGTTTCTTTACTTTCTTGCACAAAGTTCATTATCTTCTCATTCATTGTCCATCATCCACAGATCCAGATTCATTTTTGTTTATCACTTTGATGAACATCCGCGACTTCATGCTAAATCGATCATATAATTGGCTTCACCCATGTGGAGTAATCTGTCATCTGAAATAGATTCTGTTCATTACTCCTTCAGTTATTGAAGTTTCGATGAGACATCAGAATTGAGCTTCTCCTACTACTTTATGTAATAGAATTATCTGTGGAGGGTTGTCAACGATTTTGACTTTCTAAGATGTTCTTTGCACTTTTTTAACTAAATTAAAACAAAGTTCGTATAAAAGCATTGTTTAAAAAAGAACAACAAAGAATACCAACTGAGGATATGTGAAGTTTCATATTTTTAAGATGTTTAGCAAGCAAAAAATATACCGTATATCTGGCTTTATTTGAAATCTTCCAGCCAGTTGGAATTCAGTTTAATCACTTATTTTACATTTAACAGAATTTGCTCTAAATGCTCAGGTTTGGGTTTTGTATACTTTTCCAGAATAGATAATAGAATATTTTGAATAGTTTTGGTTACAGCTAGAAACTAGAAGCAGTTTTTTCAGATTTCATTAAATTTTTATGAAACATTTATTTAATATGTTCCTGCACTGTTGTAAAATTTATCATGAATACTTCCAAGGAATCAAAAGCAGCGAATCGTAACAAAAATATATTGAATATCTCAAAAAATACGTTAGCGCAAAATGATTTAAAAATTTCTGCAAATTTTTCATGATGGAGAAGTTTGGATGGCGGTTAAACGCGAGGATAATTAATTGCAGATTGGAAAAAATAAATCAGTCTTCACCGATTCATAATTTCCATCTGCAATTATTTATTATTGTTTTCTTTTTTCTTTTTATTTATTTAGTTTTTTTTTTTTGAGAAAGACTTTACAATCAAGAAGAAAAATATGACGAATTTGATAAAGTACATAATGATTAATAACCAGAAATAAATGACATTGCAGGAAAAATATCATGATAAAGAATTTTTTTTTCCTTTTTTTTGCCGAAATAGATCAGTGATAATTATTAATGTGTAAGCTTAAAATCGTTGAAAATTTTTGTCCACTTTCAATCTATTCACTCACTAATTCTTTTTTTAAATCTCAAAATGAAGTCTCAAATGTGCATAAGCAGGTCCAATTGGGCTGTCCAAAATCAACAATCAAAAAATTATTTCATTTTCACTTGCACATGAATTTTCAAAGAAGTGTCATCTGTTTCAATGATATAAGCAAATTAAAAAAATCCTCGAGAATACATGCGAACAAATCTTTAAAAGATTTCAGAAATTGTATCGCATGAACTGAAACACAACAGCAAATTTTTCTTTCGATAGTAATTGCACATATTTTCCAAAATTATTTACTGTCCCAATCTTGTCAATTTCCGATAGTATTTATGATCAACTTTAATTCGAATAGAAAATGAAAGAATGTCTTCAATACAAAAAAAAAAAAAAAATTTGTTTGTTTTTTTTTTCTGTTATCGTCGAAAGATTTAGCTTATCTATACAAAGATTTATTGCTGATTTAAGCAACAGGAGTAAATTTAAATGTTATAATCGATTTTATTAACTCGAGTCAGTCCCAAAGTTCTAATGTCTCCTGACTGATCATTGATATTAGTGATTATTATTTTTAAAAAAAATGGAAGAATATTTAGACTAAAATGCTAAAAATGGAAGTAAATTTAGACATATGACGAAGCTGCATTAGAATGATATCTTCTTCCTGCTTCGAATGAGCATTTCCAAATTAGTCGATGTTTAATTTCCAAGTTCGTTAGATGTAAGTTAGCATCTAACTGGAATATCTCGACTCACTACTAGACTGCTTCTTGCTTTTTAACCTAATGCGAATGATTCATCAATTTCTTGTCCATACAGGTGGAATATTTACAGCGCCTTTTTCATTACTACATTTGTGATTTAGAGCTTAACAATCGTCAGAAGTGACTATATGTCAGGTAATTACCTGACAACTCTTTACTGAGAAGGTAGGATTTGGTGCGGAAGGAAGAAGAAGAAATATGATCGTTGCAATCACAGGCCTTGTTCTAAAGTGCTGGTAATTTGAAAAACTGATTGAGTGCAGCATGCGAATTGTGTCCTTCAAGCTGCAAGCTTCTTTCATATACAATCACGAATAATTGTCAGATCAGCTGTGCGTGCATGCATGCATGCAGCCGTTCTGTTGCTGCTGCTGCTGCTGCTATTAGATTGTAGTCGTCGCATTGAGTCGTCCATTTGCTTACAGCTAGGCTGGAGGCCGAGTCTTTCAAGCTTAGCTATTTTAGAATAATATTGAAGCATTTTCTATCGAGACAGTCCTTTGTTTGTTATCTTTGTCCCAATGCTTTTTAAGGCTTTGGCCCCAAGCTTCTCTTTGTTTTTCATTTCATCTGTTAGCTATTTGCTAACTTACTTGCTTTAATCCTTCTTAGGTTTTTCTCAGAGAGGGAAAGGAAGGAAAAGAAGAAGACGAGAATGAATTTCATCCTTTTCTTCTCTCTATTCGGCAACCGAATCATTGAATAATTTTGCATCTGTCGCCTAATTTTTTTTTTACCGCTCCTTTTCCTATCTATTGCTGGATATTGTAGCACAAAAACCAAAATGATGCCACTATACTACTATTCCTGCTGTCGAACAACTACCTGAATCCATCCATTATGGGTAAAAATCGGAATCAAGCAAATTTACCAGGTGAAACAAATGTTGAAGCTAATTCCTTCTTGGCACAAATGTGTTGATGCTACTTCTGAGCTACTTCAGATTTATTTTGTAATTGCTGTCTCGATGAATCTCTTTTTAATGCATCACTAAGTTACCACTATTAATTTTGTATTTAGAAACGAGTGTTAACCTCATTTTTTCGTTCTTTAGCATTGCTATTGCTTATTGGAAGTCTGCTCAGAAAGAGAAAAGGTTGCATTTGTAGTTAATTTGTTTCAAATGAAAAATATGACTATGGCAGATTTTCAAATTTCGTCAAGTTCAAGTCTAAAAGAGCAGATAAAACATGCATCAGAAGATGGTTCTGAATATCGAGACAAAAGTACTATACTGACCGCGGATAGAATTATTTTTCCAACAACTGTTTCGAAGGCTGGAAATAGCAGTCTTGAAATGAAGACATTCGAGATAAACATGGAGCCACTGTTAGTTAAGCATACTTCACATGCTTTACTTCATGTCCAAGAACATCGACAAATTTTAGCCACATCGGAAAATTCCATGGTTTCACGCACAACACCAATGTCATCAATTGAAAGTGTACCTCACATCGATACCATTACACCTACTTCATCTTTGTTACGACCCTCATTTATTGATGGTCATAAACGGTCCATCCAGATCGGAGCTCCGATAATCGGTTTTACTGATCAGAACTTATGTCATAAATACAGTTCGCAATCGGCCCTTATTTTAAAAAGTGATGCCATTGAAAGTGAACCAGTGATAGAATCAAGCTCATTGTGTCGAATTGAAAATAATGCAGAAACAATATCAGAAGGAACAATTGCGCAAAGCAAATTGACACAACAAGCAATAGTTGAATCTAATATTTCGGCGGTACCATTATCACAATGTGCTACCAAACGAGTCAGGTGGTTACCCATAAAGGAACTGCAAGAGAACAAATTATCCATAGGAACTACAGTAATTAATAAACGTAATCGTCGTCAGTCGATGTTTGATTTAAGGAACGAAACATTCAGCAGAAATGGTTCCCAGTATAATAAGCAATTTGATTCAATGTTTCAATTGGATCATGCCAGTTTGTTGAATAAGAAATCTGATACATCACCACCTCTTGATGCTCTTGATTGGAGTGATGCAGGTTCGTCCTCTCCATTACTTTTTTCCGCCACTTTTTTCGACATCTAAATGATCTCGAATTCTTTCTAACTAATTCGTCGCTATAATCTTCAAACCGAGATATATCGCATTGAGGATTTTCATGAAATTCTGCATGGACCAATTGTAATATCAAAATCATGCTAGCATTTTGATCAATTTAAGATTTGGAAAGCGTGACTTAATTTTTTCTGCTTTAAATTAGTGATAGCAAAAACTTATAATTGCTTCTTACTATAGAAGATTTTTCCATCTTTTCTAATTCTTTGCATCAAATTATATCCTTCTGGAAATTTTGCACATTAGTGTACTAAATAATTTAAGCTATGAAGATGTAAAATCTTTGATATACCAAAAAGTTTTTCATAAATTCATTGACTTTTATTGGATGTAAAATGAAGTAGAAAGTGCTATGGGTGATATATTTTCGCCAGTGCAAGCATCAACTTTCATTCTGAACTTGATAAATGATTTCTTCATTTCCGTTTCATTTCAGAATTTTATGAATAAGCAAATTTCTTGGACCTATTTTCATGCTCACATTTTTTTATGTAGCAATTTTGTGGATTCGGGAAAGAAAATATTTGCGAAAATGGACGCTGATGAATATGTCGGCCTGAATAGCAGCACATCTGCTTTCATTAATATACTTTCAGCAATTCATCAGTAGCTGTCATCCAAATATCTTAGTAGTAAATTAGCGCACTAAATTTTTTTCTGCTTTTGTTTTGTTTTGCAACACAAACTAACTGAATCGAATGCAATACATGTGATATTAGGAATTGCTTGCTGAATTTATTTCGAGCATGCAGATATAAATTACTTAAAAATACGAAGATAATGAAGAACTTACATGAATAAAAATAAATAAATTATATAAAAATGTTTTAAATAAATAAATCATACAAAAATGAGTCATTTTTGGAACAAATAAACAAGATTCCTGATCATTTAAGTCAATTTTTAAAGAGTCAAAAGCTACAATTATTACTAAATTCTTACCTTTTAGAACAAACAGTAGTGAGAAAATTTAGTCAATTTCAGCAAATCACTGGATTCATCCTCTCATTTATGCAAATTGGAATATAATTAGAAATGACGTCTAATTTTATTTTTTAGAATATGAAAACAGTGAACTAAATTGCATTGAAAAAAGTTTAGAATTCATTGTGTACATTATATAGTCAAATCAAGAATAAATCTTGATTATTTTAAGGATCGAGATTAGAATTTGAAGATCTCGGAGCACCATTCAGAAATCTAACTTGTTTAAATTAGAATGACCAAAATTTATAGTGATTTTTCAAATGCTATAGTAAGAAGTCCACTTTATTTTCTTATTATTAGTTTTTAAGTGACAAGATATGAGTTTGATCGAGAGTTGTGCTAAAATTTTACTCAGTTTCTCCTTCGTTCATAAAAAAAGAAAAATCTTGTCTGAATTGTAATTTCCGTATTTTCTATTATGGACAATATTCATGCATGATAATGTGTATGATGTCCATGCATCTGTGAGGTAGCTATGAATTCGGCAAACATAAGTCGAAATTTAAAAAACCAAAATTGCTCATTATTAGCACATTTTTGATCGATTTTATTAAATCTTCTCAATAAATGTATCCTCAATTTTCATTATAAAATCAAATCAAAAAAAGGAAAAAACTTTGAGTTGGAAAATTTTATCTTCGACAGTTCTATAGTTTTTATTTCTTGTATTAAATTATTTGGATTTCATTTCAATCAGAAAATTCTCGGAATCCAATGTTGACGTTTCAGATGAATACGATAATGTAACATTAATGTACGCGAAGCACGAAAAAATCCCCATGAAGGATTTTGGATCAGAAATTCGGGCGACAATGGACATTGATCATTTGCTCAATAAAGCTGTTCTTCTGCTGGATTTGCAGGAAACTTCCATGGAGGAAATTTTTGCTAAGTATGTGTTAAAAAATGGTTTTAACTTAAGGGATTTCAAATTGATGATTATGATTTGAAAAAAAATTTTTTTTTTTTTATCTTTTGAGAAACAAATATTATTTCATCAAAATCTCGGTGGAGTGCATTTTGTTACTCTTCAGAATCCTTCAGAATTACTATTTTTGTCTTCTAAAATTTGAAATAATATAGATTAATGCTTCATGAATCAGTTTAGAAAAAGATTCATGAAATTTGATTTTACGGGTTTAGTCTTTGGTTTGATAGAAATCATGTTAGTTGATGAATTCCATAAATTGTGATTGCTTAATCATAAATTAGTGCCTTTTTTTTCTAGAATAATTCATGAAATGGACATTCAGGAGCCAGAATTTACAAGTGAGCAAGTTCGATCTGTGCTTTTCACACAAGATTCTGGGAATCAATGTAAGTTTGTTTTTATCGTTTCAAAGTTTTTTAATTATTATTGAATTATTATATAAGTTTTAGCTTTTGTTTAAATAAATGGATTTGATTATAGTTCATATATTGAGCCGAACGGTACAAAGTATCTGCACAACAGGCACAGTCGGCGGTACTTACGATTACGATCAATCTTGGATTTGTGCCCTGTAATAGATTTTTTGCAAATTTTCAATTTTCCACATTTAACTGCTTAACAACAATTTGCAAATTCTTAATTTTCAAATTTAATTATTTAATTAACTAGCGCATAAAATAAATGTTCTTTTTTTGGATTGTATCGATTAGGATTAGTGAACCTGAGCAAAAGATCGAGCAAGTGGCGCTTGATATTCGAGCGCTCATGCATGAGTGCTAGCTTCGAGAAGGGCAAGTTAGCTGCAAACAAGTGTGTAGCTTGTCATAGTTTTAAAAAAGTGGACCTAAGAAGGCTTTTTCTTGCTGTCGAAAACATTGCTCCTATTTATAACATTCAAGTTATACCAAGCGTATGCATGCACGTTTCACAAACTTCTTTCTTATCAGCCAATGGACTGATAGATGAATGTTATCACTGCGTGTAAATGAAATATTTGAGCAGAAAAATATGTCCGAACCTAATCAATTCTTATGTGAGAGATATGAACAGATTACTAAATTCTTTTCTCAGACAGTTTGTGATAATAGTCATCAGACATCCAACTATTCCAACCTTTTCTGATAACATCAAGATGAAGCAAATGAGATCAATTAATTTTAATATTTTACATTTCAAAGATAAAAAAGAATTGTTTTGTATTGTTTGGAGATCTAAATATATGACTAATCCTTGACCCCACAAAACATTAACAGAAGAAGCAAAAACTTCTTAATATCTTGAAATGTATTGGACAGCATTATGGTTTTAGAAATTTGCCAGCTTCTGCTCTCATTAAATTGCTTTAACTATTTGAAAGGAGAATTCGACACACTGAGAAGTTTCAGATCGCCAAAGTTACCATTAATCTGCGATGTTTTGCTTAATTACCCAATATACAATAAAAAATAATCTTGCCAAGAATTAGATTAAAACTTTTCTAAATTGCAGGTGCATGCTAAATACAGTACAGCACAGGCATGTAGCAATTGCTCGACTCAGTCATCCGACCAATTTGGGTCGTACAATGCAGGATTTGCGATTCATCATCATTGTTATTGCTCCTTCACGAGCGGTACTATTTGACATTCAAATTTCATCCATTTTCAACAATCTTTTTCGAATATATTCTTCCATAACAAAGTTAAACATACTGGGACCTTTCATCTTTCATTTGAATTTTGTTGAATGTAAGAAAGAAATCTTCTAGTAAATGATCGTCGAATGCTTCCCCTAAATATTTCGTTGCTGCATGACTGAGAAAGTCATTTGTGGACATTGGATTTTCTTGGAGCTTATTGAACATAAAATTTTGTAGATATTTCTTGCACACAAATCTTTGCATGCAATTTTTCATCCAATTTAAAATATTTGCTGTTAAATTAAGCATTAAACTAATTGCATATATTTCAGAAAGGCACCAAAACAGCACTTGAGACAACGCGAACATTTGCAACACTTTTTGCAGATATGGATATCAGACAACGACTTGTTATGGCACAAACTGTAGATCAGTTTAGGTAAATTTCGATTTCTAGTAGGCAGAGATTGTCACTTAGCATGCAAATAGGATAAAATTTTAGAATTCTATATTATCTTCGAAATTTATAAATTTGAAACTTTCTGATTACAGTTTCGGGAAGATAGCATTAGAATGCTAAAGAATGTTCGTCAACTCCTATTTCTCAAAACATGAATACCATAATTAGCCTTGTAATTCTATATCGATCATAAAACTCATTCGAGTATTATATTACACTCAGTCTTCCACTTCTTGGCTCATTCTTTCGTTCACATGAAATTTCAAACGAAAACAGTTTTTTGTTGCTTTTTTTAGATCTACATTGCTATCAGCAGCTAAAGAATTGGCTATAGATCAGAATCAATGGAGGGAAAGAAAAACATCGATTCATTTTAGCCAGGCTAAGGAACAACTGGTCAGCTCAATTCCTTCTGTCCATTTTTTTCTCCTGTTCATCAAAGCTGTTGGGAGGGTCCTTCTTATGTTTTTACTTTCTTTTTTTGTTTACATTTTGCAATTATTGATTTCAGTACTCAATGACATGCGATATATTCAATATTTCAAATGAGAGGGAGGGAGAGGAAAATGTTTCATTGTGAAAAGATAGATGTTTCATTATATAAGATTATTATCGAATGTATATTAGCGGGCAGAGGAAACAAGAAGTTGAAATAATTCTCAGCATCATTAATATCCAGTATGTTTTTCGGGAGATACAGCATGTGATGGAAAAAGCTGAGATAGTTTAAGGAAGTATCCGTGATAGAATGAAAATGGTGAGATAATGAAGCAATAAATGAAAAAAGAACCATTAAAGTACTTATATTTCAGTTTGGTCCTGGGAAATGGTATCTGTTTCGTGGACTCAGTAACGATTTCTTTCGACGTATCAAATATTACTCTTCTGACTACCTGGATGGTCAGTCTGTCTCATCTATTTTCCTTCATTTCTTTTGGTTTTATTTTCCATATTGGAGATTGGAAATGATCAATTAATTATCGTGACATTTCTTTTAGGGTTGCGTGGTTCGAAAACAATCCAAAAATTGTTCAGCTCGATAGTATTCCTATACTTTGCTTGTCTTCTGCCAGCAATTGCTTTTGGTGTTTTGAATGACGATAATACAAATGGAAGTATCAGTGAGTTTTTCTTTTTTTTCACAGATTTAATGTTGCTTGCTGAAAAAGAAAGATTTATTAAATTAATAAATTATCTTCTTTAATTATTTTTTATCGTGCTTCTCCTCAATATTGATTTATATTTGTTTCAAACTAGAAAACAATAAACATAGATTTTGATCTTGTCTTTCATTTCGCGTATTTTTTGTTAATCAAATGGAAACTCAACGAATTTCTACTTTTCAATCATCAAGTTGAATAAACAAATGTAAAGTGCAGAGGTAAATAGGAGATTTACTATCTAAATATGTCTCAATATCGTGCTTGATTTCAATTCATTTTTTTTAAAGATGTGCGTAAAGTAATTACTGCTCAAGCACTTGGTGGAATATTTTTCGCAATATTTGGTGGCCAACCGATGATTATATTGCTGACCACAGTACCGTTAGCAATATATATTAAAGGTATGTGAGTTTAGGCAGTTGTTGAAGTGACTGTTTAGTGCACATATTGTTGAGAATAATTTGATATCAAATGTTTTAATCAACTGATAATAATATTAACTATATTTCTTAGTAACTTTTGCCAATTTATACAATATATTTGAATGCATAACTAAAGTTTTAGTGATATATAAAATAGCAGGGGAGCTCGGCTATGATTTCTTTGCAATGTATGCTTGCGTTGGATTATGGTGTCAATTTTTTCTCATCCTTTATGCATCTACTGATATGTGCAGCTTAATGAAGCTAGCTACAAGGTTCATTTTTACGACTCAAAATTTTACTCCTCAATTGAAAATTAAATCTAAAACTGAAATATATATAATAAAACTATACTGGTTGATAATGAAGCTAAATTTTTCATTGTTTATAAGGCAGACAGTCTCAGTCGTCTTTAGCATATATTACTTTTTCATTCACAGTTCTTATTTTCTCCAAAATAAAATAAATTCGCTTTAACCACTCAAAATCACCTCATATTATTTAGTCATTATGGTAGACATTGTTTTTTAGATCTGCTGAAGAAATGTTTTCGCTGTTTATTGCGATAGCTTTTACAGTGGAAAGTATGCGGGCGCTGCACATAAGTCAGCTTATGCTTTTGTATTTGATTTTTTCAGCTAAAAGTTTAAATTTTTTTCAAGATTATTTGAAAAATGCATAAACTTCACGAATTTGCATAAAATTGAATATAGAGAAAGTAACCTAATGAACTTTTATCGAAGCATGAGATGAAACAACGAGTTTAGCCATAAAATACAACGGATCTTATTCCGACCATCTCCTGCAATTCTTGCTCGATCAAGAATTAATCATGTACCAAAATCTCTTACTATAAATTTCAAATCAAATGCTTAATATCACAAATTCCATCAAAATTTCAAATTGACAAAATTGTTAGCAGCCTATAAACAGCATAATATCGATAGCAGTAGTTTGTCAGTAATAGAAACAAATGCGAAAGTGTTGGAAGAATAGTGGAGTTATATAAGATAAGATATCGAAAGTGAAGGGAATTATGAAGATACTACCATTAGGATAACAGGAAAAACTTTACTCAGGAAAATCATTGTCTTTTCTCGAAGAATTGACATCATCTTGATACCTGGGTATTTTCGAGGGAAATCTATTCCGCAAAGAAATGGTGACAACTAGGAATAATAACCAGAAATACTAAGCACATCCTAATAAATTTTTAACTTCTATAATAGGTTCATACTTTGAGAAAAACAAATGACTCTATAAAATTGGCGATGAAATGATTTTTAAAAAGCTGTTAAAAAACTTTGAATTCAGCAATTTAAAACGATGAAATTTCCAAATTTGTTTCGTAAATTTAAAAAATTTACTGTAAAAATGCATAAAAAACCACAATATAAAAGTTCTTCGGTTTTTAGAAATACAATGTAAAAGTTCTTCAAATTTTTACCTTTCAACAAACATATGCCTTCAAAGATTGATAAAAAGGACTTGAGAAACAAGTAAGGCAATAAAGAAATTATTTGAAGGAATTAAGTTTCAGGTTTCAAGAAAAATTATAACTGTGCGAGTACTAACATGCGAAAAAAGGTAAGCAGTGATGTTTTGTCTGTCCTTGGTTTAAATTCGACACCAGCTGGTGAGATGGCGGAAACGAGTGCACCGTTACAGGTATTTATTTCTTAAGAAATTCATTGTTTTAATAAGAAATTAGGCCTAAAAAGTAATATTATCATGTTAGTCAAAATCTTTTTTCATCAAAATTGAAACTCCATCTGATTAGCAGTTGCGTAATTTATAACAAATAGAGTTACATTTGATCTTGAGATGCATAGAAATTTGATTCTATTCGTAATTTTTGGTATAGATAAACTTTTCAATTTCATCAAGCAATATATTTGTGTTCTTTTTGTTTCAGATGTATGACAAACTTTGCCATCGAGATACTTCAATTTTATACATGCTTCTTATGTTTGGTACATTGTGGCTTGGTCTTTTTTTGTATAACTTTAGGTAAGTTATACATATTACGTTGAATTTTCATTAATTTCCATATTTTCTCGCAATAGAGATTTCATGCAGCTTTCATTTATTTTATTCTTCTTACTCTTCGAAATATATTCTTAGCGACAGTAAAACAATATTAGTGGTTCAGGACTGTTTTTGAAAATCATAGAAAGTGTTGCAGTAAGATGATCGACAGACTAAAATATTGATTTGTGCACTTTTAATGTTAATTCCAAAATATTAAGTGAAATAGTTTCTCAGGAAGACGCCTTATTTGACACGGTCACGTCGTGAATGGCTAGCTGATTATGCACTTCCTGCTTCAGTTCTCATCATGTCGTTTACGGGTGCTTACTGCTTTTATGATATTGAAAGTTAGTATCACTTCACTGACACATCCATTTTACATTAAAATTTTGAAATTGCTATTAAAATAATTTGAATTATGAATTTGTTGTTCAGAAATAAAATATCACTCGAAAACTAAATTCACTACTGGAGCTGATTGAAAATTTGGAGATTTACAATTTTTTTTTTTTCAAATCTATTTGCTGCCAATTTGGCACTCATCGGACTTTTTTGCAATACTTTCCGTGGTAAATTTTTGTGAATCGTTTTAATGAATTTAGGATCTTCCATGCTATGAAATAAAATGAAGTAATTTTCAGAAGATATGTTCAAAATGCGTACCAATGTAGCGACATTCAATATCGCACCACTGTTCTCGTTACCATGGCAGGGCTATTTCGTATGCTTACTCCTTGGCTTCTCATTATCTTTTCTTTTCTTCATTGACCAAAATATCACCTCAGCTATTGTAAATAATCCACAGAATAAGTTGGTTCATTATTTTAATTTTAAGCTGAATTTCTTATTGAAAAAAACTTTTTATTTTCATTTACAGCATGATTTACGTATGTTCAAAAAAAAAAAAAAAACTGTATAAAAGTGCCATAAAATATGTTCCAGACAATACTATTACTATGATAAGAAAATCTCTTTTTAGTGTTATATTATTGATGAGTCCTGTAGAGCCATAGAAATGACAAAAATGAATTAATATCATTGATTTCAGTTCAAATATTAATTTGTAATGGTTTCAGGATAATGTTGGCATCTTAATTATAAAAATCTTGATTATAGGTTTCATTGTTTCATTATATCTCAAATATTATTTCAGATTAAAGAAAGGTCCAGCTCAAAATCTGGATTTGTTTGTAGTTGCAATACTGAATTGTTTTTTGTCAGTAATGGGTTTACCATGGATGCACGGTGCACTACCGCATTCACCTTTACATTTGCGCGCACTTGCTGATGTAGAAGAACGAGTATTGCAAGGACATGTCCATGAAGTGTACGTTTGCTTAGGCTATTTTTCTTGATGTTGCATTGATTTGCAAAATATTTGGTTTAGAAATTTTTCTTTGCAATGCAAGATCAGCAACAATACAATGTCAAAGCAATTTAAAGCATATTTCCTAACTTTAAGCAATCTTGATATTGCTGGATAGGAATAGTTGATAATTTACCTGGTCTTAAACTAATTCAATACTAACAGACTGTTTTGAAATATTTTTGAAATGCCGTGTTTATTGTTCATTCGCATTATTATCGAGTTGAATGATAAATTACTGCAATTTGAATTGTTCCAGAAATTGAACTTATTACAAAATGAAAAGCTTCTGGACTTTCAAATTATTTTTCAAAATTCGAAAATTGGGAAAAAAAAATTTTTTAGAATAATGAATGTGCGCGAGACTCGGCTAGCTACATTAATAGCACATCTGTTGATATTAATCTCAACATTTACACTACTACCATACCCTCTTCAATGGATACCAACATCTGTATTACACGGTTTATTCTTATATATGGCACTTACATCTTTGGCTGGTAATGAAATGTTCGAACGTTTATTATTACTCATTACTGAACAGGCAAGTGTTCCATCCAGACTTCGTTATATTTGTCTGATGAAATGATTGATAAAACTTGTTCATAAAAGGGAATGAGATATGTTCGAAAATTTTCGAAGCATAGAAAATTTTCTCTTATTAATAAATTTCTCATTATTTAGACATGCATGAATTTTTCAGAATTTCTCATTTTTATTTTCAGAATATGCCAAGATTGCTAAATTAAAAGAAAAAAAAAAAAACTTTTTTTCAGCAAGCTTATCCACCTACTCATTACATCAGGAAAGTTCCTCAGCGAAAAGTACATTTATTTACTGCCTGTCAACTTGCACAGCTTTTATTACTTTGCGCATTCGGATTTTCTCCCTATCCATTTGTTGAAATGGTTTTTCCAATTGTCTGTTTCTTCTTCTTACCTATCAGGTAAATTAATTACCTTCGTTTTCCTTCTGACTGAGACACTCGTAAAAGTCTCTCAAATGCTTGTATTTAGCGAATCATGAATGTTAATATTGCAGACATACGTTGATACCGCGATTAATTGACTATAAATATCTGGATGCACTGGATGGAAGACATTAGATAATTGTATCAAGATGACAAATGCCGTAATGCATTATACTGATGAAACTTTCTATGAACTTATTGCACTGTATATTTCATCTATTATACCA
The DNA here is from genome assembly GCA_000499405.2 of Onchocerca volvulus. Taxonomy (NCBI): domain Eukaryota; kingdom Metazoa; phylum Nematoda; class Chromadorea; order Rhabditida; family Onchocercidae; genus Onchocerca; species Onchocerca volvulus. The sequence goes on along the minus strand of HG738140.1, from coordinate 9,369,483 downwards.
AAGATATAATATGTGGGTTTTTATGATATACGTCGTAAATTTTCTTTTTCACTCAACCATTCATACCATTTTCATATTTTTCAATTGAAAATAACATTTCAAAAAAGATTCTGATAGAATTTCATTCCAAAAAATTGCTAATGAAGCAGTAGAAAGTCATTCATTATAATCAAGACTACTAATAAAATGAAAAAGCTGCAGTTATTGCATTCACTTTTACTTCCTCATCGTGGAATTACAAACAAAATATGATTTGTAAAGGTCAATCAGTTCTTATTTAATTCTGATTTTATTCCGCTACATCAGTTCTATTTTTATCTGCAAATTGTGGAATTGTCAAGGAAAATCTTGCTGAAAAATGATAAAGGAAAGCTGAGGATGGGCAAGAATATTCTGGATAAGATAAATGACCAATAGTTGAGTATCATGAAAAAGGTACTGTAATGAATACACTGAACAATAATATGATCTCCCGAGAGTTATTCACCCATGATTCGATAAATTCCAGCAAAAAATTCTTTGATCATATTAAGCTATACAATTCAAATTTTTTTTTTTTTTCTGAACAAAACTTGTAAGGATTCAAGTGTGCAGTAGCTATGGTCACTGAAACAATAATTGCAAAAATCAGAAAACGAACGGTGATTTCAGGTGAAATGGATGATCATTATAATTTAATTGGAAATCGGGATGGTGTGAATTAAATTTCAAAAAATTTAGTGAATTGGATGCAATGCATGATCATTCTTGGTTTCTTTTCCCTTCTTTCCCTTACATTCTTGCTCTCTTTTCCCTTTCTTGCTATCAATGATTAATCTTTTTCTGCGGTTAATTTATCAATCAGTGGCTTGTAAATTCTCATAAATGTTCGGAAAATAATGACACAAGAAATCGGTGGTAGGGTAATTTAATAAACTTATATCAGTGATGGTTGTGTTGTAACATATACAAATACTGTAGATTTTTTCCGATGCGAAGTTGGAATTTGTGTAAAACGAATTTTATTTAAAAACTTTTAAATGAATTCAAAGATTTAACAACAGAAAACTGGACTCAAATATTCATTTTCGTTTTTTCAGACTTCAAGACTGACCAACAACTATCGTTTTTTGCAGAGAAATAGCATATGACGCTGCATAATTTTTGTAATTTTCCCTTTAATAGCATATTGTAGGGATTGAAAGAGTAGAGAGATTGGAAAAAGAGAATGAATGCTTAATGTGATTTCCGACATATTTGTTTTTTGATAAATTTTTGAATTTCTTCTATAAACCAGAATCTAAATCTAATTTCTGTAGATAATTACAATGATACTTTTGATGCAAATAGTTCTGCTTTCATGGATTCTGCTAGTTACAAATTCACAAATTCGAAAAATACGGGAAATTACAATGAAGGAATCAATTAAAATTTTCGTCGAAGTTCATAAAAATATGATTTATATTACTGTTAATTTAATAATTAGTAACAATATAAATTTTAATAAAAGTTTGTTTATGATTCAACATTTGATTATCTGCTCACCGAAATATTCATCTTTGTATAGATGACTACAAATGAAATTTCAAATTATAATATTCCATTGCAGAACTGATTATTCATTTAAAAAACACAACTGCACATAGTATTTTTTTAGAAAAAATTTTCAGAAAGTTTGAAATCCTGGATCAAATGGTAGAGAAGATGAATGACAGACTGCAAAATAATCTTATTATTATTTGGCATATTGCATAATGATTGATTCGAGTTTACAAAACACTAACAGAATAACTTTGATTAAGAATTTAAAAAATGTAGAAATTATTGATGGTGTTAATGAAAATGCGAAATTCCGCAATTTATTCCATTTTTTGAAAAGATAGAAAAGTCCTTTTCCTCTTTTTAAATAATTCTTGGATTTATCTCAAGTTATTTTCTCCAGTATGTAGCTCGTGTTCATAATTATATCAAATCTCGTCATACTTCAGAAACGTTAAATAATTCAAATTTGAGCATTCACAAAGCAACTTGTTAAAATTTAGGAGGGACGAAAAAATGTTTTAGCAAGGAATAAGATACAGATATATTTGCAACAATCTCTAATTTTTGAATCATTTGTAACGTGAGAATCTAATTAGGATAAGATTTTATAGTAACTAATATTTGGAAATGTTATGAAAGTTATTGAGAGAAAGATACGGTCCATTTCTTTCGTTTTAAATTTCTTTATCAAGTTTAGCACTTCTCAGTAGGAAAAACGAAAATTTTTATTCAACCTGATTCAGTTTTAACGCAAAAAGGAATATCCGTAAGCTGAAGAAACATTATCGAGAAATAATGTAAGTTTCTTCTTGCAAAAGTCTTCCTGCTAATAAAATGAAACTAGTTTAAATGGCTTAATTTTTTTATAAAATGAATTTTATAATAGTTTACGTAGTCCTAAATGTCAAAAACATAAAAATTCAATGTGATTTACGAATACCTACTGAATTAATCTATTAACCGCAATTAAGCTTCTTTCTTACAGCTCACAAATGCTTGAGCATAAAAAGCGAGAACTACAAAATGAATAATGAGACTGACTGTTTATCGATCATTTTGATCGCAACGTTTTTTGAATGTTTTTCGAACCAAGCATTTGAACTTCAGAATATGTCCCTTTTCCTGATGAAAACTTTTATCATTTTCATGAAAACTGAATCCATTGTTTAACTCTTACTGATATTAGGATATTCACAAGAGTTCTTTCTTTTTGCATTTATCAAAAAATCATTTAAAAAAAAAAAGAAAAAAAATGATAGAAACGGTATTTGTTAAAATCATAGTGTACAATAACAGTAGATTATCTCGATGAATTTTACAACAAAGCCATATGTGGTCACTCAACATTTTTGAATTATTCTGCAAAAATTCAACTTCTGTTTCATAAATACATTAGCATAAAGGGTTTTTTGATGAATTACTTGAAATTTATAAAAATTTTTATTCTAAATATCTATATTTTTGTTCTAATTTTTATTCTGATTTCTGTTCTAATTATTCGTAAGTCCAATCTCCGTCCTAAGTTAAAAATTCTTTTTATTACTTCGTAAAATCATTAAAACAAGAAAAATTATCTCAGGTTGTCATATTTGTAAATAGACCCGGCACATCAACCTCACTAATTATTTCGCTATTTGTATATTTCTATGCTAGCTGGACTTCCCATTAACCTCAGCCTGAATAAATCCAAACAGTTAGTATTGGTCATAGTTTGAAAAACAATAAACCTAGCCTACTCCAACCGCTATTTCATCCGATTGATTTTAAGGCAATTACCAGAGAACTCAAGAAGCCTTGCTCATAAAAATCACTCCTGAAGAATGATGCCACAAATCATTAGTCCTTGCACTTATGCAATTTGGTATTAGGATATCCCGCCTACTACAAAAAATTTCTAGCGGCTATTTTATGATTTGAAAAAGTTTTGAATAATCTATTTCGCTTAACTAGCAGAAAACATAATATTTATTGTCATTTGCACGACAGAAGAAAATAAAATAATACAATATGACAAACAGAAAGAAAAAACAAAAAAAAAGCCAAAAACAACCGTACTTCTGCAATGAGGTAAGAAAATTTCATAATATACTAATCAGACAAATATGGGAGAAACTGAAAAAAAAAAGCACTTCTGCTACTTGTCAGAAGTTCGATTTAAGCTTAAAATCAACTAAATCATTGAGAACAAACAAACCGACTACTAAAATTCAAATGAAAAATGTTCAATTTGATAATCTAATCATATTAGAACTGGATTAAATGCCGTCAAATATAAATAACTTTATCGTAGTTTTGCCAAGCTGTTTTCATCAAGTAAAATTTTGAGCAACAAATGGAGATTTACTATTAGTTCGATAAAATATACAGTCACTTATTCAAGACTTGAAGCATCAAATATTTAAATTAAAACTTGCAATAAATATAAAAGAAAACAAATAAATTTTTGCTCTAAAATGATTAAGGAAATTTTTTGAAAATGATATAATTGCCCTTAAAATCTTGCACAAATTTAGTATCACAAGTTCCTTTGAAGGAGAAGGATATGAAATACAGACTGCAATTTATTTATTAAACGAACCAAGAAGACTGGCAGTACATTCTGAAGGATATGTAAAAAATGAATTCGTTTTAAGAACCAATCTGAAAATATTTTCCATGAATCTAAAACTGAACTAATAAATATGTCAAAGAAGTTAAAGAAGTAATCTTACCTATGATTTTTATGAATCACTCTTCGAAGAGAGAATATAACTTAAGAGCAATGAAATCAGACAATAAAACCAACTTAATTACGAATTGATAGCAAAGACAAAATTCATTACTCTGAAATGGTCCAAGCACTAGTAATACTTAATTCTTAATAAAATTACATCGAGGATGGAACCAAATTCTAATTTTATTCAAAAAGCATTTAAACCGAATTATTCAAAACTAACAAAACTCATTTTCTTACACAACCAATTGCTATTAGTTATTATTTCATGATTTTCAAGTTAAAAAGAAGTTGTTCCGATCAATAAAATAAATTCTAAACTTAATTCTAAAAATAGAAGTATCAAATTTCTCCAAATTGGAACCCTTTGTGAATAATTATTTTATTAATTATGTGTCAAGCATGAAACAATCTATTTCTGAGAAGAGATACTGTATTTGCCTTGGCGATTATAAATCAAGATGATTCTGTTAAAGTTTTCCAGTTTAAATGTTGTTGTAAAAATTCTCAATATTCACCTTTCGCATTTTCTCCCGTATAGTCCTAATCAACAAAGCTGTCTGGAAAATCAATTGGTTAGCCGAAATCGAAACCTGGAAATCACAAGCAAAGAAATAAGTTCATAGCAAGCACAAGTTTAAGTTTCTACTTTTTACAAGTTGAAATTCAAAATTAACGAGCACTCATTATATTATTGCGAAAGAAGCTAGTAACAATACTAGGAGAGTACCTGAGTTGCGTTTTGATCTTTGAAGTACTCTTTTAATGTATTGCTGAAGCGTTTTGAATAGTGGACAAATTCCCGTTTTCGTTTTTCAACTGCTGCAAATATCATGGAAATTTTTCATGAATACTGAGCAGAAAAGTACAAGCATTTTGTCATAAAAAAAAGCATCTTAATTTTTTCATTGAGAAAAAAGATGAAAAAATAAATGTAAAAAAATTTATTGCAAAGCCAAAATAAACTTACAGAGCTGAACGCTCGGATGGATCACTTGCATTAGTGCATTTGTAGCGTCTAAAAGTTTTTTAATAGACGAAGCAATCTCCTTTATTGTTTCCAAAAAAGTCCGCCGATCGGACATCTCATCAGGTACACGAGCTAAAACTCGACGCAGAGCAACTGCCCTGGAAGAAAATTATTTAACATAATTACAGTAAAAATTTATTTTTTTTTACGAAATTAACTTTAAAATCTACTGCAATCATTATAAATGAGATCCAACCTCGATGACAACTGCTGATATTCTCCTTGACGTAGATTTGGCAATTCTAAATCGTCAGTGGGTGCACTTGCCTGCATTCGCAGGAAAGCTTCCTGCAACAAATACAAAATGATTTTGAAACATCATTCATAAAGTAGTTATTATGAAAAAAGAGAAATTTATGTTTCTGAAACAATGACTTGTTATTTATGTCATAAAATTCGCACATCACGAAACGTGAAATTTAAAAAACCAATAATTCCTTGATTTAAACATTTTTACGTGAAGGGATCTGCTACAATCGACTGGATCACAATATCAACTTTTTCTAAATATATCCAAAGCAAGGGACTGAAAAGTGAAATTACTAAAACACTTTAAATGCTGATATCGGATTTCTTTCTTAGGGGGTATCTGTCAATGATCGTGCCAAATATGCATGTGTGCCACCACCGGGAGAAGTTTTTACTGTGCCATCGAACGATTTTGATGGATGGACAAGAAGGGAAGGAAAGAAAAAGTATTACCTGAAGATTAACATTCAACTTGGAGTCAATTAGTAAGATTTTTGTAAAATCGAAAAGAAAAGATGGCGAAGAAACATCAGCCTGCCTCAAGGTATTCCGCAACCGCTGGAAAAAAATTTATAAAAGTTCGGGGAATTCTAGTAAGCTATAAAAGCTAAAAATATATATAAATTGGTAATTAATCAGTAAATTCGAATTCGAAAGACTGATATTATTCAGGAATCTGCAAAATATTACAGAATTACGCAATTTGATAAAGATGCAATGTTGTGACGAATGAGGCAGAGCTGTTTGATGATTCACAATGACAATCATTTAACTTTTAACCTATTCTAAGATGGAAAAGAAGAAAAGGAGAAAAATGGAAACGAAATGAGGACTTTTTCATATAAAGACTTACTTGAATCACACGAACAGCGCTGTCATCATTCCGACGATTCTGTACAATACGATCGAATACGCCACTGTACAAGCACTGGTAAGTCATTGCACCCAAATATCCTCCTTCTTCATTCATCGTCATTATTCTGATATTAATTCACTTTATTAAATGCAAAATAAAACTAGGGCTTCAGCATAAAAGCGTAAAATAAGCTAGAAAAAAATGAGACAATGACGCATAATAATAATGAGACTATTTCCAAAAGATAAGCACTAAAAAGTTTTTAATAAATAAATATGTCAAATTTCTCAAGATAAATAAATATAAGCTAAATCACTGTGTCTAAATTTCTAAGACAAAGTCCAGATTTGATTTAGCTAAAGAGAAAAGATGATTCGCGATTTTTTTTTCTTTCCAAAATCTTTCATAGATTAATTAACTTTTTATGAAAATCAGCTATTAAAATGGAATATATAGTATATGCTTGACCTTCTGGATACTTCTGGCACAGATTTGATTTAGCTGAAGAGAAAAGATAATTGATAATTTAAAAATACAATTACACACAAAATGGCAGTCATTCTAATGAAAAAAGTAGATGGATATCAAGTCTATGAAAATCTATTTAAATTAGAAGAATCCAGAATCAAGCATATACTGACACATTCCATTTCAATAGCTGCTTTTCATAAATAGTAAATAATTTTTTTACGATTTTGTAAAAAAAAAAGAAAAAAAAAAAACAAAATTTGTTTCCCTTGAATCGTCACATCTCACGCTACTGGATCAAATAAAATCAACGTAAGATGTGGCGACTTAAGAAATATTAAATGCTATATTCACCATAATACCTACTGTTAGCTGATTCATTTCAAGAAAAACTTTACATCACAGAGACGATAAAATAATAAAAAAAAAAAAGAGAAGAAAAAGTAAAGAAAAATAACAGCAAAATTATTAAATTCAAGAAATGATGTGAAATTATTTAATCGACATCAGATGAATTTGAGGGAACTGAAAATATCAGATGATAGAAAAAGAAAAAGTAAAAATAAGTCTATATTTCAAATGAATGGTTTTACATTGATCACGATGTCTGTTTAGGACCTGAAAATTGTAAGGAATCGTTCTTAAAGATATATTTTATACATATGATTCTCAACCTTAATGCAATTATAATAATATAATAATTTTAAAATCTTTTTCTTTAACGTTATCACAAATTTAAGGATATGTAAAGAGAATTCTTAATGTGTGTCGTACATTGGAATGATTTTCGAGAGGATCAGAGAGATTCAGTTTATGAACTTCTAAGTAAATTTCGAATCCTTTCTGAATTCTAAATGAATTTCGAATCCATTTTCAATTGTATAACTGCCATGAATTAAATGCGATGAAATCTGACAGGTTAGATATATACTGCTAACGAAGAAATGGTGAGTAGAGTTTTATGTGTGCTACTACGACATAAGGAACCAGAGTTAGACAACCATTAACCATGGAATTTTAGACTTTCAGGTATCTGCGCTTTGTTATAAAATATTTCAAAGAATGATTGATTCTTATAGAAAAAATATTGTAAGGAATATTCGAATTCGAAACTAGAATTAATCATTTTGAAAATTTTCAACAACTTTCCGCTACGAATCAGGTCCTATAACTACTAAGAGAATGAAAAACAACGATATCGACGGAGTTAGCAAGAAAGATATACTTTCTTGACCATTTTCCAAAATTGTAAAAAAATGAAGCATCATTGCAATCATTAGCAGCTATTCAGCGATCTTTCTCACATTGATAAAGTTTAAACTATCGAACTGATCAACGATTCATACGTTAAGCACAATGATATTGATATCAGTGAGCGGAAATCACAGATAAATTCGTATTACGCGACTATATGTCCAGATATAAATGTGGAAATATTAGGATTTCAAAGATAACTAGTAACAATTAAATATATCATGATAAAGGATTACTATTATCAATAAAATGAAACAAATTCAATCATTATCACAAAATGCAACACAATCAATCTCTTCTTGAATGAAATTTATAAAACAATGAAATCAATACGTCACGAAGTCAAGATTTCCAAAAGAGGTCGATGAAAGCCAAACAGTTCACATACACTCATCTTCAGCCGGTATTCAGTATCAGAGGAATTAAATTTCACGCATTTAATCCACTATGAAAATTTTGGAGCCCACAGTGCTAGCAAGAAACTATTGAAATTGTTAAGATCTAATAGCAATGTGATTCTTGAACTTTTAGGTTTAGATTTCTAATTTTTTATTAACTGTTTAGTTTTTTCAACACATATGCTAATTTGATAACAATAGATTGCTATGAAAAGGATATTTAGACATAGTTTTGTACATTGTATTATATGTACTAACTGGTAACCGGTCGTAGTAAACGGAGATGTCGGTCCTTTTTCTATTGCTAGTTATATGTATTGTCGGTGCTGTAGGCTACTTTGTTGTAAAGGTTTGTTACGGACAATAAATGATTTAGAATAGATCTTTTAAGCTTTGCCAGAGTAGTTGATCTTATAGAGAAACTCAATCAATCACGTATCAGTTTGATTGAGTTCCTGTATGGGATCAACTACCCTATTCGAGGTTAAAAGATTTTCAGTCTCGTAAATTCGATTATCCTCAATACTTCATTCATTAAAAAAAATCCATTACAATATTGTTATGAAAATAGTGGTGTCTTCTTTTTCAGAAAAGGAATGTTGCCAGTGCTGCAGCGGCAGCTGAAGTTCGTGTAAGCATTTTGCATTTTCATGAATCCTTTACATCTCTTTTCCAAATTCTGATATCAAGTGGGCTTATAAGAATATTGCTCTAAAATTTTGTTTTCTTTATTAGATTTTATCAAATTCAATTCGTTAAAATATGAAGTTATGATAAGAAATATTTAGGATGATGCGGTCGCTACCGCAAAACCTACGGATGCATCACCGGGAATTAATGCAAGTGTTTTAACATTATCTTTTGCTTTTCACATCTCTTTTGTATTTTTTATTTCTTCTCTTTTTCATTCTTAAATCTGAATTTTACAAATTCCGAAGTCTTGCTACGAAAAAATTTTCGAAACAAAGTATAAGATTAAGTGAAATTCCCAACTACATTTTGCTTATTTTTGCATAATCTCTCTGGAATGATTGTTATTGAAATGGAGCGCAAAGCGAACATAACTGTTTCATGCCATATCATTTCTGGAAGAAGAACAGTTTCTTGTTTTTAAATCAAGTGTGATAATTTCCATTATTTAGATATTAAAAAAAGGTAAGAGTTGCAGATTGCTACGCCATCAACCGGAACGGATACACAAGGAATGGAAGGAAGTAAGAGTGGTTCCAAAAAAAAGAAAAAGAAAGGTAGTAAAAAGAAGAAACAATGAACAAAAAATGACGGCCTCTTGGAGGATTATTTGAACCTCTTTTCTCTCCTCGAGAATAAATCTTATAGCTTGTAACAACTAACAAATAATATCATGCAATTTCTATACCTCTACATTTTTCTTATTTTTCTTTCTCTTAATATCACTAAAATAAATCTTCTGTCTTTTGGCAGTTCTATAAATAAACTTTTCGCATGTGAATAAATTTTGCCATGAATAGTATTGAAACAAGCAGAAAAATCAGATTTGAAATCCTATGGAAAATCAGGTCAACTTCCACTATTCTAGGATTTTCTCCACTCACTGTTCTTCCCATCCCATCTCTTTTCTTATTATCTTCTGTCCATATCTGAACAATGGAAAGCTCTACAACCGAAGCACATTTCCCTCTGCACTTTTTGCATGTGATATCACTATCGCGAAATAGAGACTTATTCTCGAATTGGCGATTCCGAAGCATTCTGCAAATTATTTGTTCATGGTACGTTTGACAAAATATAACAAAGCCTGAACTGCTTAGAAGTTGCATGTTGTATTCTTTGACTAACTCATATCATACTGAATATATCCGAATGATTCTTTGATTTTTATTGTTTAGACTAACTGGACGGCTACACGGAGCATGGCCGATCTAGCTATCTATGGTGCAGGCCACCCTTCGAGTGTCCGGCTGCAGCTAATCTATATAAATAGAAATGTCAGTATTCGTTTGTTCAAAATCTTAAACCTCCGAAAGTTCTTAAACACGCATCTTTATCGGAAAGTGCTTAAACCTATTGCTTTGAAATTTTGATACAACGTTACATTCGAATATAAGCATGTTTTTAAATATTCATGGATTGATTTGAAATTTTCATGTTCGTTGCATTCGAATAGGCAGATGTTTTTAAATAAATAAGGTGAGCAATTCAAGCTTTTCGTTTGTTTTTTGCTTTGTGACAAATGTAATTCGTTTATTTGTTAATTTGTGGGGAATATAGTTGCGTCGCACAAATGTCGAGGTCATGATAGTATATAATCAAATTTTTCCTTCAAACAATTTAAGGATTTTCTCTCTGGCTTCTAATATTAGATTGTGTCTTGAATTGCTTCTTTTCGTAAATTTTACCCATTGTTCTAAACCGCACAATTCTAAGGATTGACTCTGAACTTTGTTGATCGTGAATGCAAAAGTCTATCGAATTGGGAATTGCAATCTCTTAAATTGAAATGGCATATCCATTGGAATAATAAGAATGCGCGGAGGAGCTTCGCAAGTTCTTCACCAATTATTTTTTTTTTTCTCAAATTTTGACACAACCTTGTACAGGCCATCATTTAATATAGGTAATATTTGCCAGAAATCTCTTGTAAGCAATATTAATGCGTTCGCAAATGATCTGATATTTCCACGCAAATCTTGCAATGATCAAGAGTCTCGACCGATTTTTTGCACGTTTTGTGCGTCGTTGTACATTCATCCTAAATAATAAGTTTGCATTTTGCAATACTTTTCCCATGCCCGATATTTAGAAATATTGCATTTGGAAGTTTCAGTGAATTGCATGCACAATGGCAATTTCAAAACGGAATGAGCAGTTCTTCCACTTGGTAGCAATGTTGCAGCTATTCCGGACGATGTAAGATCTAAGGCTATATCATTTTAGGATCGAATTGCTGCCAGAATTAATCTAATCAGAAATGTTTTACCATTTCCTCCTGGCGCATCTAAAAAGAAGATTTCTCCAACTCCCTTATTAATAGTTTGCATTATTTGATCAAAATGCTCAAATGTTAGCTTAGGAATAATTGATTGCACATATGACAAAAGATCAGCCGTGTTGTAATTTTGCTCGCGAGCGATTCTACATCGAAAGAAACAATAGCAAATCAATTCGGTGATGGCATTCCTAATTGATTGAGAACTTTGTTCGCGATTTTCGAGCACAAGTTTCAATCATTATCAACGCTTCTTTGTAGATTTCTGCTGTGAAATCCATGTTCATATTTGAATTTTCACTGAGTATTCGACGCAGAATATTTTCAGCCATATGCGATTTATATTTCTCCCATAACTCTTTTGAGATGAAGGAGAGCAGGCGATCAATATGATTACAAACAGTATATGAATTTGATTTGGATGGAACATGTTGCATGCGTCATTTTTGCATACATTCCAGTGTCGTTCGTTCTCCAATAAATTCAAAGCTTGACATGCACTGCGGAAAGTAGCATGTGTAATGCCGTTGACAATTTTTAATTGCTGGAAGGAGGTTGGACCGGGCACATTCACTAACAATATGAGAAAGAAGGAACATTCGTCTTGCTTAGGATGCACGGTGTACAATCTACCTATCATAGTTTGTTTGGATATGCCAGGTTGTCGGTCAACTTCCCTCCTCCCTTGCGTCGTTCAAATGATTTTCTATTCACATTCCATATGTAATACGTAGGCAGTTCCGAATTTAACAGTGTTTTCGCAAATGCGTCATTTTGACATAACCTGAAGAAAGCAGTTAACGTTTTAGCCGATGGATTCAGGATTATTTGTTGCACATTTGTAACTATGAAATAAACCCGTTGTCTATTTTTTAGATGTACTGCTAAATGAACAACAGCTGGACTTCGTTCATGTATGAAAAATGAAAGAATTTGCATACAGCTTCATTGCTGTTTATGTATCTTCCAGCCTGATACTGTGCATCGATATGTAATACCGCATTCCTATTACTTCTTTCAGGTTGCACGCCAAAAACTGCCATGTCGCTGCTTTTATTCACGTTTGTATTTGATCGATTTAACGGGATTACAATATTCCACATTTATGTGCGCTTTGTATACTAATATGGAACAACCCACCGGTATTTACTTCGATGTCACTATTGCACATGTGTATGGTTGCTAATTTACCGCCATTTTCTGCTGATCTTCTGTATAAAGGATATCAATCGTTTCCTGTAATTGTGTTTAATGCTAATGCTCGAGGATATCGCATAGAGCATTTGCCATGCATGTAGAATTTGGATTCAGTGTACCGCAAGGTCCATGCATCCTGTTTTTCGCCACATTTTCATACAAATCCTCATCAACTTCGGCATCCGGTATTTTAGCACATATTGCATGGTCGATTTTGTTTGAAATAATTTTGTCGTAAAGCCAGATTATTCCAAGAAATTTATAAAAAAAAATCATTTGCAGCTGTCTTACTGTAATGCTTCGATGAAAAGTTGTAGTAAGATAACTGAAAATGACCATACAGTCAAAATAAATGCGCCGACAACTTTACGTACTACAAATAATCTGAATCTAATTATAGCATTTTATGCAGAAATACCATGAAATCCATCAATTTCAACTTCTGTCTGAAAACACATGCTGTGATGTCATGCCTATCCACCGGTGATTGCCTAGAAAGTAAGAGATTTGCATATCATCCCTAGCTGGATTGCATGTGATTGTAATGAATAGGTCGCCCGTAATGGTAAACATATGCAATTGCATCTTGAGCATACTACTCATGCACATTACGTGGACTGCCTGCACATGAAGATGGCATGCATACAACCGCATATAAGCACGTACACGAAATATACGCACACAAACGCATACAGTATGCATGTACGCATATCAACCGATTGTAAATCACTAAATTTAAGACATTTTGTTAGAATATATTTTAAAGATTGAATGTAATAAATATTTCTGATAGTTTTGCAATTTAATTTTTATTCATACTTATGTTAGTACTTTCATATTACTTATTTAAAGAACATATGCGGATTTTTTTTTTCGACTTTTTATCTTTTTTTTAATTTTTATCTTTTTATGAAATTTACTTTTCTTCCATTCATTTTTCTAGCTTTTTATTATATTCCTCATTGTTTTATGCTTAATTTACCTGGAAAAAAAAATGATTTACTTTGTGTATTTTGCAATTGATGAAATAATTATTTGCTACTTTTGAACATTATTTATTGTTCCCAAATACTGTTCAATTTTTTTTCTATTTCAAATAGTATTTTTATCTAACTTGTAATTTTTATCTATTGCGTCCAGAAATGTAATACTGGTAAAACGAAAACTATTAATGATTGGAACGATGATGATATAAATTCAAGATATCTTTCAAAAAGAGGCTTGTTCTTTTTTTTCACTTGTTGTTATGAATTTTTTTTTTCTTATTATATATTTTTAATTTTGTGATATTCATTTCAATATTTCGTCGAAATTCTTTTACATATAGTATTTATTATTAAATTTATCCTATATGTTGCCTATGGTACGTAAAATATTTATATAAAAAATCGATACAAAATTTTCTCTGTAGAATTAATTTAGCATACTAAATGTTCTTATGGTATTTATTTATCTTAAATTATTATTTATTATTAATTATTATAATTTAATTATTAATCATTAATTATTATTAGAGAAGTGGGGGAAGAAGGAGAATGAGAAAAAAAGGAAGGCGGAATCAATAAACTCCGCCCTCTCACGTACTTTTCGTTGTGATGCATACAACATGTGAAAAAAAAGTTAGTACGTCCATGTAAGAGCATACGCCTATTCGAATGCAAAGCTGTGTCAAAATTTGAAAAAAATCGGTGAAGAACTTGAGAAGTTCATTGCGAAGTAACAGGTAGCATTTACATTTTTATTTATATAGATGTATATTTGTATTAATCATTGATTTCTGTAGATATTTATTGAAAAGATCTCTTCCTTTAAAGAAATAGCAGTAGAAAATAGTTCACTAATTGATTTGTCATTTTTTTTTTTTTTTTGAAATGCTGATATTAATCTATGAAAAGTTCGGTAGTAAAATTGAATTTTTAAATTTTCTTCGTTAGCTAGAAAAGAAATGATAATATCGTACTGAACTGATTGACATGAATTCAAAAACTATATTCGAGCATAAAAAGTAGAGCAATAAGGTGACGTACTGTCAATTATATAAAGAGCTGACAGGTATGCTGTTTTGATGAAAGCCAGAGCAGAATAGTTATGATCAATTTTTAGAATTTTGCAAAGCTTTGTTTTAAGATCTTAAGTTCTGAATCTCAATAGTCAATGAAAATGGTGCTTACACTAAGACACAACTTGTACTTTTGACATGACGGATACGTTGAGATTTAATAATTTTGTTGAAATCATTATTTTTGCAGGAATTTTCGTTGTAGTGTGTGGAACCACATGCCTCCAGCATTTTGATATCGCTCTGATCTGCATTTGAAGATCGGATAAATAAAAAAATTACACATATTAATCAGAGTTTTTTAAGCAAATAATGCAAAAATTTGAAAAATTAAAATACAAGTCAATTATGACTTCAAATTATAATTTATACGATTTAGGAAAAGAATTCGTCTCATATGAATGATTCTCGCGTGTTTTATCTCAAATTATTAAGAAGTCTATAAAATTTCAAAAACGATTTTTGATAAAATCTTATATAACACCAGAATGCTTATTACCTAGATTCTTAGCAAAATTTAAAATATGAAGTCCAAAAGACTAGTTTATATGCATTAAAATAAATACGGGAAGCCAATCCTTAAGGAAAACAGATAAAAACAAAAAAAAAAAAAAAAAAAAAAAAAAAAAAAAAAAAAAAAAATTATTTTGATTTTTCCACTAATTCCATCCATTTTTAAATATCAAACAAATAAAACCATGCTTTTGCAATCAGCTTCCAAATCAACAAATGCGTGCAAGCAAAATAGCAAAATAAGTTTTCAGAAAGGCAATTCCTTTAAACAGTTTTAGCTATAATAGCATCCGAAATTTCATAAAAAAAGATATTTGCCTTATATGAGGATTTGAACGATTTTATTAAATATTATTTCATCCAACTGTCTACTTCGTTTAAATAGCATTTAAGATATTTATATATGAAGCGTACTGAAAATAATCAGACTACAATCTTTGTAACCATCTGATCAAAAGAGCATTTCATCATATTTCTTATTCCAATCGCATCTATTAATCTAAAAACAACCACATCAGTCACAAATCAACTGAACGTTGCATGCCTACTTCATATATGAAAAGCGATATAGAGCTGTTTGTTTTCCTCACCATTCTTGGAAGCTAACATGCTGCATAAATTTATAATTTGAAAAAAAAAAAAACTAAAGTGATGCTGAAATTTAAAAACTATACTTCATTGCATCTTAGATTTTCTCATGTCACAAACATTCACATGAAATTAAAGTATCTAGTTAACAAAACTAGAAAAGAAATGAAAATTGACGCAAAGAAAATCCAGGCTGTTTTGTGAGCAGCCGAAATAGTAGTGGCATGGAAAAAATATCCACCGCATAATTTGCATAAGATCTTATGAAATTTATTCGAAAAAAAAAACATTTAAAATCAATGCCTTTTTTTATTCAGTTTAAGCAGTCATTTCAATAGTAATATTTTTCTAGCATTCAAAAACAATATCAGACTATCGAAGTATTGCGATGAGAACTCAATTATACAATAATAATAAATAAGGATAATTCGAAATTTTATTTAACCCATTTATTAAAATCATAAAATAAACATTGAAGTCAGATTCTTTAAAGATTGTTACTGGAATTATAAGACAGAAAAAATCCACTTTCGTAATTTTTCTTTTGCTTATATAGATTGAACTGGAAATTCTTTTTTATTAAAACTATTTTGAAGAGATCCTTCACTATAAATTTCATTATAAAAAATTTCAATAATACTTCCACGATTTTCACTACATAAAACAACAGTAAAAAAAAAAAAAAAGTGGAGTTGGAATTATGCAAGTAATCATAATATTGTCACGAAAATTTAAAAAAAATTTTACTAGTCATTAAAGAGGATTAAACAAATCATCTTGCGCTATTGACGTTTCGCCACCGTCAGATTTCGTCAAAGCATTTATCATATATATCAATTTCGCAACACGCTTTTCGCTTACAGCCAAATCTTGTTTCAATGCGATCAAATGCTGCAATTCAGAAATTAAGTTTCCTGAATTTAAAGACCAAAGAAATTAATTTAGTTCAAATCAATCAAATCCACATTAATTTTATTTTTACTCCCACTACTCTTTCGAATAAAAAAAAAATTTATAGCTTTCTGCTGTGCTGAAAAAATTTACAGATTTACATAGTCAAACAATCATAATTGTCTTAAATTTCAAAAATTTTTTTTTCTACCTCAGGAGTCCATTTGCTTTCATCTCCTGCAGTAATGTCTGTAGCACTGCATGATCCTTTCTTGATGATAATTTTTGTCGTTTCTTCTTGTTCCCTGAGTTAATAGTAATTATTAACTTTTCTATCCTAATAAATTATCTTATTAAATTATACATAAGTGGAAATTTGATTTTTATATCCTCTTTCCTTTTCCTCATCTTTCTTAAACTGAGACTTTTTAAATTTGAAGATTTTGCTTCTTTACAGAATACTTCGTTAAAAATAGAAAATATCTTGTTGAACTCATAACTGCACTAATTGAGCCATCAATTTCGTATTTTCGGCCATTACAGCAATGTAAATTTCACTTAGTTGTTGATATTTTTCCTTCGCTACATTCAATTCATTTTCTAACTGTTCGTTTCGAGTCTTTATTCGAGCCAATACATTGACCAATTCTTCAGTGGTCATCTTAGCATACTGCAAAATTTATAGAAAAATTCGAAAATTTAATAGAAAAATTAAAACTAAACTCAGAAATTAGGGACTTCGTCACACCTTCTATGTTCTCCATAACTTCCTCAAGAAGTATCTTATTGACGAAGAAATTGGTTATTTTTTGTAGAATATAAAGAAAACTTACTTCTAGATAATTTCCCAGTACTAATCAATATTTTTAGTAATAAGTAGAGGGAATTTAAATCGAATTTCACTGCTCTAAGAATCAGCCTGCAAAAGATCTATCAATAAAATTACCTTAAAATACCAAACTATCAAATTTCCTATTTACAATTTCTATAGATATGAAAAATCCCTGAAGTGATTCTTAGACCAGTGAAATTTATCATCTCAAGTCCTCAATAAAATTGAATACAAAGACAGTTCCTCATTTTCCTATTCTCTGCGTTCTGAACTTCGTATATTTCCCCAACAAAAAAAGAAAAAAATGTTTCTTTTTCATGTTCTTAACTTAAATTAGTTGATGAATTTTTTTGAAAGCTCCAATTTATGGTTTGAGTTTCATTTTAATGAGGAATTCAAAGTTCTAATAACGAAGTTCTCAAAGATCAAATATAATAACCAGAAGTTAAAATTTCATTCAAAAAAGAGCAGCAGTTTTTGGCCTAAAAAAGTGAAACTTTTTTTTTTTTCCTAATTAGATCTTTTGAAATTTAATTTTTTCCGAGAAGGGATTCTAAGGATGAAAACAAATTTCGAAAAACAGTGTTTTAATTTAAAATCCTCTTTAATATCCCCTTAATTGATACATAAATTTTCTTCATCAGAGATTCAAAAAAAATTCCAATGACTGAACTGTATAACAAGAAAGTGAATAATTTGTTTCAAGGATTCTAACACATATGAAATATTTCATGTTATATATCTTCTATCTAGGAACAAACCTCTGCTTCCTTGTCATTTTGATCACTGTCATCCTTTACAGATTCAAATGCTTTGACAGTCGTTCCGTTAGCCAATCCCAAAGACGTACTCGGATTGGATAATTTTTGAGATGGAAACTGTTCGATACTTAGTATGGCGACCCTCAATTCATTATTATCAGTTTATTTTTGAGCACCTCACAGACAATTAAAATAAAGAACGCTTACTTCCTAACAAGAAATTCGATTTCTTTCTTCTGAGCAGCGATAACTTTTTCGCGATCCATTAGTCTGTTTTCAAGTTCATTAACCTAAGATAAATTACTATTAATATTCTTATATTTGCTATTATTGTCTTTGCAATAATAACATCCATTATTTGTCAAATTAATTTTAACTTCAGATGATTCAAATAGACAGAACATGGTTGATTAATTCTGAAAATCAGATATACTGTCAGTTAATTAATCGTTGATCAAAAAATTGGTAGCAAAGCAAAAGACTCATTAATCACCTTTTTGTGCATAAATTTCTGGTCTTGATTTAAGCCACGTAAAAAAGCTAATTCTTTCTCCTTTACACCACAGCTTTCCATCAATTTCGACAAGCCCTCCTGCAAGCTTTTCATTGACCTGCAAGCGTTGCACAATTCTTCTTGTTCTTCATTTACTTTCTCAGAAGTAAAAATATATGGTACAATATTTACTCCATTTAAATCAACAAGCTAATTCGATATTGCTCATTTCATGCTCTCTATATTGCAAGTTCTCTTCAGAAATTTCATATGTAGTATTAGTTTCAGACTCGGTCTTCAATCCATTTTTGAAAATATAAGGAGTAAAAAGAAGAATGCATTAAAAGTTTTCAAGAAATTGAAACAAATGTTAAAAATTGTTAAAAAAATGCAAATTTGTTGACGATTGGATTGATTTATTAAATAAATAAATTTAAACCTTTCCTTTTGCTCCAACTTTTCGTTAGCAATTTTAATATCAGCATGCTGTTGCTCAATAATTGAATCTTTAGACGTTGAAATTCTCGCCAGCTCAACGAATTGCTGTTCTAGTGGTGTCTGTTTATTATCTGTTGTTCCAACTCTTTCCGAAATATTGTGTTTCTGTTAAAATAAATCTTCGTTCAAAACAAAAGTTTTCACGAAATTTCCAAAATTTTCAGTTCATAAAAGCTTTTAATAATTGGAGTTTTCTGACTTACTACAGAGGAAGTTAATAGCTGTTGCATGTTTTCGATTTTAGCATGAACGAGAGAGGAATCTTGCTGAGCTGCTTTTCGTCTTCCTGAGGTTATAAAATCTCTTTTTACGAAATTATTATCTAAAAGTGAGATTTTTTAATAATCTAAAAATGAATCAGCAACTATCCATGGTAGTTATCGACACGAAAAGATTTTTTTTTTTTCTTATTGATAAGTAGTCATCACTACTGCAGATTCTCATGATTCAACTATAAATAATCAATTCATTATTCATCAGCGTGTCACTTTTCAGGTCAGATTTTTATCAGGTTTCAATTTGATAATTCTTATCCATAATTTAATACTCTAACGTTTTTTTTTCTTTTTGAAAAAAAACTTTTTACTTCTACATAGTTATAAATATTCCATTAACAACTAAGAGCAGTTGAATATAGCTTTATTTGTAAAATTTAAAATAGTGCCCAAAATCCACAAGTTTTTTCTTTTTTTTCATGTTTGAGAAGTGTCAATCACCAGTTCTGACAAGTGTGTCTCTCAGAAATTTTCTCGCCTGGCTAATTGCACTGCTTGTATACTGAGTATCAGTTTCTGACTGAAGAGGTGTAAAAAGTTCCACAATTAGCATTTAAATTATTTATAGCAATATCTATTTTATTCAGCAACTTAATGAAACTACCGAATAATTTTTGATTAGCCAAGAGACGTTGTATGCTATTTACTGAGCGTTCAAACTGTTTCGTAGCATTTGCATAACTTCCAAATGGATAATCGAACGTTCGGCATCCTAAAACAAGTATCTGCAAGTTTTGTTTTCACACTTTTCTGGACTTCTGGATTTTCAAAATTATTATTATATTAATAAAATAAAAACTAATGAAAACTTTCTTGCATTTCTATAATATTCTAAATGGAATGTCAAAATCAGAGTGAAAATTGTTATGAATCACTTCAAAATTTTTCTCAACTGGAACTATAATAACTAGATCTGGAGAATAGCCATAGCTTATTCAATTTGCAGAAATAGTTCGCAAAACTTTCATGCTGCGTCTTGAATCACTCTTCTTAAACAACAAGTTCGAGAATAGTTATAATTCCAGAATAAAGGAATATTGCCTCTCAAATAGTCAGTGTTTTTGGATGCTTTTTTTTTTTTTTTTTTTTTTTAAATTGGGGTAAAGCAGAAGAAATAACAAGCCCACATTTACTGTCAATAAAGAAAGGTAAGAATCACGCAAATTATTAGTATCAGTAGTTAAGCAGCAGAAGACTTTAGATAGTATTTTACAAGTTCTTGATTTCATAATTTTTAACTTGAAAAGGACAATATTAATTGACCTACAGCACTGTATTTCAGAAAGAAAATGGGGAATACTAATGAATGTTACTGTTGTGGCTTACTGTCATAAATTAGTTATGGAAAATGGTAAAAACAAAGTTGTAGAGGAAAATTATAATCATGATAAAAGAGAAAAGAAATTTTTTTCCTTCCTTAAATTTCTAATGAAAATTTAAGGAAGGAAAAACAGAATTATTTCTTTGACAATGATTTTAGTCAAGTAATTTGAGCCTCCAATACTTATCCCAATTAAAAATGAAAGAAAAATTAGACTAGATGAACATATAAGCTATGCAATGTAAGTGAAATAAATATTTGCAAAGTTTCTTGATTAGGCGAAATGAAATAAAATCAAAAATAGAAATTAGGAGTTCCTAATATAAGCATAGTTTTGAAAACTATTGGTCGATTCTGATCTTTCTACCAACTATGCATATACCAAAAACTTACCTAGTGAAGCGTAATATTTCCGATTTTTCCAACCACCGCGTGGTGGTAGCAGCTTGTTACCGTCGAATCTCAGTGATGCTCTACAGTCGTTTTCATAGAAATACAGACCAAATGCACCGGGTAAAGCAGATTGAAGAGTTGTGATTAAGATGACGCCCTCCTGATCCAATTCCACCTCTACTGGTTCCACGTAAATACGTAACGTGAGTCGAACATCTACATGAAATCTGAGCTTCAATATCGTTAGAGAAAAGAAACATGCCAGAAACATAAAAGATGCAGTGTTTAGACTAAGTCTTTGTGAATGTAAAAAACGAAACCTGTTTTAATAATCTAATTTAAAATAAAATAATTAAGCAAAAACTAATTCTGTATTATTCAAAAACAATACTTACCATTTTCTGGTTTATTTTCCATCGACTGAAAAGACAACTGAAGGAATGATGACAAAATGAAGATGTATATGAGAAGATAGTTTCACAGATGTTTCAAAAAAACTTTGACAGTTTCAAGGAGGAAGAACGTCAAATATACAAGCAAAACTGAAATAAATAGTATTTGAAGGAATAAATTTTACAATATCTAAAGTTCGTCGTATAGAACCATTGCTTAAATTTAGCAAAAATAATTGTTCCAAATTTTAATTTTCTCATCTTCTATGTATTTTTGTTGTTATTTATTTTCTACGATAAGACTGTCACACAAAATTAATGAGTTTTGAATTTTACAGGAATTCTGAAACAACGGATGATAAAGTGACGTACTGCTACTTCAAAAAGCAAATGGGAACATTGCTTTTTATCACAGTATATGCTGGGCTAAGCAGCAATGCAATCGTTATTTTGAAACTGCTGAAATTTCAAAGAACAAATAGCACTGAACAATAAAGATGTGGAAAAAGAGCACACAGCGAAAGAAAAGGATGAAGAAATGGTTCATAATCGACGATGAACGCTCGATAACGTTGCGACGAATGAAAGGATTGTACATGCTTCTGTCACTGTGTCACCCAACTGTCTGTATTATATCATTTCAAAAGTTTGTCATTGTATATTCGAAAGTTTAGTGGTTTATAAACAATCCAATGTTTATACACAATAATAATACCATGGTATCTTCCCTCAGTTAAGCATATATGTGTTAATAAGGAGGAATAGAAATTAAATTTATTCTGGCAAAGCAGCTTGTTAATCAATGCTAAGCAGTGTGCAGATATCGCGTTAAATAATATCACAGACATGTAGATGAGTGGTTAACATTTAATGATATGAGCATGTATGATGGCTTAATGAGTTTTTTTTCCAAATGTCATTTAAAGACAGCGCGTAATGAACTCTATTAAAAAAATGGATTCTTTTCCTTAAATACAATAAAGAAAAAGGGATGGTAATTATGAGAGAATATCCAAGCAAACTGATCACTGGATAATCAAATTGAGCAGACGTTTATATTTGAATCGAAAATTGCGGACACCAGATTTAACAAAGCAATAGGGCCTTTGTCTCATTAAAACACGGCCCTTTTCAGTACATAGTGTGAAGCAGTGAGATCAAAATCTCTTTCTTTTGTTTTAAAGCAGTTTCTATAGGATATAAGCAATCTATCACTTGAAATTACTTCAAAAAATTGAACTTGAACATTTTTGATTTTTTGATAATATAAGAACTAAATCTTTTGAAAATGCCAGTAATCAAATTTCAATCATTCCTGAATATATTTTTTTAGAGCACTAGACACTTCATTTATTTAAATCATTTTTACAGATTTAATCAAATTTAAACCAAGCAAAACTTGACAACAGTTTTTGTACTACAATTTGCGAATATATTTATGACACTACAATCGTTACTATATGTCAGAAATGAACACTAATAGATGTCTATCATTTTAGAACAATGATTTATCTAAATAGGTCAGTAAAGTTTATCATCTTTTCATCAGCAATAAACTTGTCTAAATCATTCCAAATCCAAAAAGAATTTGGAATTTGTTCTTCATAATGTTTCAATTTTTAACAATGGCAGAACGAATATCATCCATATGAATATCAAATGCATCTTTTTTTTTTTTTTCTTTACCTTATAAATTTCGAAATCTCGATTACTAAAAATGAGTAAAATTCAACATAAAGTAGTTGAAGTATTTTTTAAAACAAATTTTCACAAACAAAAAAGAAGAAAGTTGATCTGCAAACTTTATATGAGGAGTACTATGGCCCTGCAAGCATATAATAATTTATTATTACTGATTTTAATACATTTGTATTCCAGTCAGCTTTTATCAGAAAATACCTATATCCATATTTTTTCATAATTTTAAAAATTCTCTAAACTTTTGAAACTGTTTTTGCTATGATATTCGGTACGAAATTAGCTATCATTTATGATAATGCCTCAATCGTTATTGATTTAAATATATTGCCTTTGAAAGAGAGGTAGAAATAAAAGAGTTCATCTCGGAAATTTCTTTAGGACACAATTAAAATATAAAATTTTTCACTGGAAACAGATCGACAGCAATGAAATCTAAGCTACCATACATTTCAAACATTATAACAATCAAGGTAATAATGACTGAGACGGTAAGATTACCTGGAACTGTGATTAAAAAGTTGAGGACTTAGCAAAAGACATTATTCAAAAAAAAAAAAAAAAAAAAGATGAAAGATTTCTCAGTAGGAAGTTAACAAGAGGTATTTGAGCAAGATATAGATATAAATTATCTGATCTCACATTAAGTTGTAAGAGATTACTATCAATTCTGTTCAGTAGCCTGGTGGTGTACGTGGTTCGGGGCAATGTTCGCATGAACCGCTTTCTCCTCGTTCTCCTGGTAAACCTAGTTGTCCTTCTAGACCTCGCTGTCCAGGTGGTCCTGGTATTCCTTGATCTCCTGGTGGTCCTTGAGGACCGTCTTCGGTAGCTCCATCCGGCCCTGGAAGTCCTTTTGGTCCAGGTGGTCCAGGTGGTCCTGCAAAAATTTGTGATGTAAAAAAGAAAAAAAGTAGTGTTATTAAAATTGAGCATATTTCCCTCCAATAATTATTTAAAAAAAGTTAGTAATCATTAAAGAATTCACCAGGTAATCCAATGGGTCCGAGGGGTCCATCAATTGGAATAAGACGTCCGGGTTGACCAGCAAGTCCAGGTAATCCTTCTTTTCCGGGTGGTCCAACTGGTCCCGCTGCCCCAATCATGCCAGGTTCTCCTTTTTTGCCATCTTCACCTCTAGTACCTTCAGCACCTTTCGGTCCTTGCGGTCCTTTTGGACCAGCTTGACCTGCTGGACCGGGTGGACCAGGTGGACAAATAATACATGGCTCTTCGGCTTCAATTGCTGATTGCATCACCTTAAAAAATATCGCTAAGATTATTTTTAATGATATACTATCATGCTGAATCCTTTAAATTAGATAATTTAGTAATAATGAAGATGAAGAAATCTTATTTTCATGATCAACCAGCTACTGAACATTGAAAATGACTGTTTACTTATTTGTAAGTTCAGCAAGAGAAGTACTTGTTTTTTTTCATCTAAATTTTGATGAATTTCGGTATAGACTATTTATTAAGGACTGTTGGGATGTAAGAACGGATATACATCAATTCTTAAATATGATAACTCTCATTGTCAAAGAAGATTTTGCTGACACAGCGTTGAGATTCCATTTAAATACCATTCGTATTCAATATTAATACTTATCGTTCTGCATGCTCATTAGGCTTATTCTGATTAAAATCCATTAGAGTTAGGTCTGAAAAATACCTGTCCATCTTTTCCTTTGTCGCCATCCTTGCCCGGCTCACCATCTTTTCCATTAGGACCAGGATCGCCAGGTGGTCCTGGCGGTCCTACAGGGCCTTGCTGACATGGACAACAAAAACTTCCAACATTTGGTTCTGCATTGATTAGTGGACCTGGACCATAACCGGGCGATATTTCTGGCTTACCGTTATCGTTATAAGAGTTAGTATCACTGCTATATGGATTAGCTCCACTTCCACCATATGTATTGCCATTGCTGGAACCTCCATAAAGATCACTTCTGGCTCCATCATTATATCCATCTCCTCTGTTACCGTATGGCGTAGGAATTTCACTACCGTACCCGGCATTCCCCAAATTGTAATCTGCAGTACCAGGTGCACGTGGTATAAATTGACCGAAGAGCCAAGTGCCTGCTTCTCGTTTGACACGATATTCTTTATCGATTAAGTTTATTTCTTGCCACATATCCCGAGATCGAGACTGAAATCCATTTTGCTAAATATCATGAAAATGGAACGAAATTCATGTTAAATCAAAGCAACATTTCTTTCTAAAGTGTAAAAACTGATTACTCATTTCAAATTAATTATAACAAAAAATACTTGCGAAGAAAACAATTAATCAATTAATTAAATATACCTACATTTTTTGGATTAATTCTGAATTGTGTGATCATTTTATTAGAAACGTCCTAAACCAATCGTAGAAAACAATTTTTGTCAAGTCCAAAAAAATTATTTTTTTTTTTTTATTCACAAAGGAAATTATATTTAAATTTCGAAGTAAGCTGATCGAAATTTCGATACTGTAATTCAGACTGTTGATCTTCATGTGGGAAATTTTTTTACTGTCTTAATTAAATATACTTTGTTCAACACATTGTTCAAATATCAAAATCTAACCTTACAAAAATCAGTTTCAGCAATAAGATGCGATTGGAAAGATTGAGCAAAACTATAAAGCATTGGAAGAGTGACAATTGAAGCAATCACTGCAGCGGTCGAAACAACAATTGCAAAAAAAGCAGCACGACGCATTTGCACTTGCTCATCGTTCAGACTACTTTCGATATCATTGAACTTCATCTCTGGTAATGCCAGTGTGAAGTTAATAAACTATAAATTGAAAAACATATGCGGAATCAGAAGGCTGTCAAATCATAATAAAGATTCTGACGGAAGAAAAAAGTTCATAAAATTTAAAAGTTTTAAAAGTTCAGAAAAATTCAAAAATTATTAAAGAAATCATTTTAGTAAGTTTATCTAATTCTAATTTCTGACAAATAAGGAGACACCCTACTTAAATTTCGTGTAAATTTGAAAAAAAAAATCAAATAAATTGTTGATCATTCATTTGGGGCGTACCCATGTCGGAGGAAGCATCGACCCAATTACCTACATTTTTTGCAATTGGAAATAGTAAGTTAACACGATGATAATTTTTCTTTGTTAATAAATATCAATCAAAAATGAAATCTCATCTTGTTTTTCGGATAAAATTAAAAAATGAGCAACCTGCATTCATTCATTCAGTTCTTATGCAAATTTTTTAACGAAAGAAATTTTCCCTGAATCATTTCTTTTGCATTTTGAAAATTTCTAATCGAATGCTTTCAATTGTCTCTTCAAGAAATTTGCACAGAAAATAAATCCACACAACATAACTGGTAATGAAGAATTATCTCAAAAAAAAGTGATTGGAAAAGGTCAAGAAGGGAGAAAAGTTAACTAACATAAAAACTAGTTAAAATCATCAGCGTTTCTTGGACAACAACATAGATGTAAATATTGTTTCTATTTATGATTAAATCTACTTTTGATTTAATGATATAAATTTAGCGTCATTTCCAAGATTTGTAGTTTTAATATAAGTCGATTATCAAAATTCAATCATGATATCCAGAAAAACTATCAGGGAGAATGCAATAAGGTTTCTAAGCGAAGGAAGAATCGTTTTAAAAATGAAAAGTTATGTTAAAAGGATCACGAAATAATCAAAGAACTCTTTCGGGCGAAATGTGAATTGAATGGAAAAAGAGAAAATCTTCAGAAAATTTATAACCAACCATTTGATAGAGGAATATATCCATCTTCAAAAATTTTAATTGCTGAATTGAAAACGACATCTTGAATGACTGTCTTTGTTCCAATTTCTGCCGACTGGCGGGCACCTTATCCAATATTAATTGTTTCAAGCACGGCTTCTGTCCATCAAACCACAATTTTTAGATATCATCGCGGTATCTCTTTCATCAAAAGCGGATGTATACTTTGCAGACATCTCTACCATTTTCGTGTTTTAACGGACTATATTTATCGAACATCGAATTGCTACTAGTTTTGCAGAATAATCAAGAACGAAAAAAATTGCTAATTATTGCGATAATGTATTCTATTCCACATGCAAAGATGAAGACTATAACTGCTAATTAATGTTATGTTTATCCTCCGCTTTTATCCTCATGCAATTCTTTTCACAACTGCTGGTTTTAAATTTGATATTCAGAAAATTTAAATAATACGGAAAATTTAATTAATGGGATAGAGTAACCAAATTTCAGTCTGCTTTCTTTATTCTATATGTTAATTTCGACTTGGTCCACCGCCTACTGTGCCGAATCAGCGGTGATGGCTGATAACCTGGTGATAGCGCTTGATAATATGCCGGTGGTGGTAGAGATGGCGATGGAGCATCCATCGAGCCAGCTGATGGCGTATAAACACGATGATTCGGCATTGGTTCACCGTTATCGCAGAAATTAACATTTATAATAAATAGAGTGAACCGAAAATTTGAAGTTGATATAGTATTGAATCAGAAGCTAGATACGATTGGTGAATAACAAACAAGTTTTCAACTTCGTTTGAAAACATTTCGATTTCTTTAATTAAATATTATTTTAAATATATGATATATACGAACGCGTTTAAACTCATGTTCTACTCATTTTCTTCTACCATTTGCTTCCCTATCCCTCGCTTCCATATATATTAATAAACCCTACATGACTATCCTTTCTAAACTTTTCTAATATTCTAACAAGATTTCATATTTATCCCAAAGTAAAAATATCAATTAAAAACAGAGTTTAGTTAAATCCCAACTTTAAGATTCAGAATGCTATGTAATCGTTCAATACTGAGTCACAATTTAAATCTTTTTTTAAAATTTGCGATCTCTTTTTTTGTGTTTTTAAATAACTTTGATTGCATCGTTATTGCTGATTATGTTTGATATCCGTAAATTACATTCTGCCATTTTCAATTCTTCAAAAATGAATGTTTAGGATGATTTAAACATCACGAATCAATATTCGAAATGAACAAAATTAATTAGTTCAACTGTTGCGCCTTCTCTCATTATGATATTTTCGAATAAACAAAGCAATCCAACCAATTTCACGTATTTTAATTGTATCTATAAAAAACTAATCAACATTATTCATTTTTTTGCAATACAATATTAGATCACTTCGTAATGCTTAATGCTTTGCTTTTTTATTGATGAATTTAATTTTCATTTTCATTGATTACAGCTGCTTCAAAAAGACTTTTTTTTCAGTCTCATCATATGAGTGTCACTAATACTGAATCTAATAATTTCCTCTCAAGTGTAAATGCAACGATTTAAAAAGCATCATTTTTGATCAACACTTAAATCATCAATTCATAATATTCAAATTTCTTCATTATATACGCGAAAATTTTGCATAAATATGAGCACTTTCCTCGTTTTCTAAGCAAAAAAAAGAAAAAAAAAGTAATACGTACTCGCAGTGTAAGTTTCTGCTGTTTTGAAAATAAATTCTAATACTAAAATACACCACATTCGGAAATGATGAACCTAAGATTATTTACGGTTTATCGTCACTTCGTCTGATAAGCGCTTCAATAGCACGAGCTCTCAGTTGCAATTCCAGCATATTGAGCTTCTTTTCTTTTCGTATTTTATTGTTTGCATCAGTTGAATTTTCAAAACTGCAAAGATAACAAAATCTGGTATATAAAAATCATTGGCATTTTACGCAATATATCTTCTACAAAATTAAATAAAAAAAAAAAAAAAAAAGAATGAGATTCCAAAATTTCTAAATGAAATTCAATACATGATAAAACTACATTAGACATTTACTTTCCCAAACTTTTTGGCATCGATGCCGGCGATGAATCATCGTCTGCATTGTCGGTAAAAACGATCCTGTAGTTGGCGAAATATTGATTACAATTCTGATTCTTGAAAAGAAAATTATTTTTCTACATCAGAAAATAAAAACCAAAATAACGTAGAATATATGACTTTCACTAAATTTTCGCTAAAGGTTTTTAACTTTCATATACAACGTAAGTTACATGAGAAATATGATTTCTTCATATTAAAGGAATGAATTTTCCTTTTAGCTAACATCGCATAATTCGATCAAATGCAGAAATACAACAGTCCTTTATTAAATGAAAACTAAAATACTAGAAGAAATAATCAATAAGAATATGTCGATATATTCTTCTGCGATGTATCAACAGAGTGTATCATGATACTGATTACTGCACTATATATTTTAAAATACTAAATATCACCTTATTTTTCCATTATGTGAGTATCAATGCATTGGAAATTTTCCGACAACTAGAGTAAGAATAGAATGCTGAGCTTTTATTCTTTGCTACTGTTATAAGAGTGAAATCCCAACCAACATTAGCATCAATTCAAGAATATGCCGAAAAACACCGATAGACGTATGTTCTACATACTGTAAGTCCATTGATCAATTTGACTATCACTCACCGCTGTTTATATACCTGTTGTTTGCATATTAGTTCTGTTGGAAGCTCTTGACACTCGTGCAAGTAAAGTGAAAATGCCTTACACAAGTAACACAACCTCACTACAATCTCGCACCTACATTAGCGACCAATCGCGCTCAGAAACGATTGCTCGCCCTTGAAAGTGCTCAGTCGGAATCAAACTCCTAACATCATACTACCAGGATATTAACCATTACACTATGGACCAATCTCCAGATTCCCTTCAGTAGGTAACTATTAGGTAGCTGGTATAAATTGGCAAAATTAAATAGAAACAAACCTTATTTAGCGCAGCATTCTTACTTGAGTCTGAACTCTTTTCTTGATCACTCACAACCTCACCATCTTCCAAGTCATCATCATTCTCTGTCATTATATTTGAAACAACCTTAAAACTGCTAATCAAAACACTATAATCAAATTAGATTTTATAAAACTATTAACAAGAAATCAGTAATAAGCTTCTTTTAAAGAAGAAAACTAATCTCAATATGCTTCCAAACAACAGGTGAAAATATCGGATCAAAAAGAGGTAATTAATCAATCACTGTTAACTCGTTCAATACCTGATTTTTGCGATTTGATACATCGTCGCTAGCAAATATTTTTGTATGCTGATTTGATGAAACTGAAACTCTCTGTTCCCTGTCAAAGTCAGAGTGAGCAATAATTTCATTTTCTTGATTTTTGAATAAAGAATTATTTTCAATTGGAGCATAATGGACTTCTGGAGTGTTTATGATATTGCTCCAGACAAAGGCATTATCTGCATTTTTGTCTGCGTGAAAAATACTGAAAACATAGTATAATTCAAAAATTACTGAAAACAAAATACTGAAAATAAAGCATAATTTAAAAAATTAAAATCTTCAGTTTTTCTCAGAAATTACAAGACGGAAAAACTAAAGTTCATCAGGAACACTTTTATTAGTGTTTTTTTTTTTTTTCTTCCTTATTTGAGCGAAATAGAACTTGCAATGATATTAATTAATATTTGTATTCTGTAATTCACTTGATCCTATATTGCATTTTTTATCACTAATTCGAAGTTAGAAACAAATAAAAGTTAAAATCCAAAATTATATCAATATACCCATGTAAATTGACAGAATTTGGTGCAGTCATTTCTGTTGTGGAATCGGCAACGGCAATTTCGGTTTTCGATGCTTAAAAACATTAAAATTAAGAAAAAAAATTATAGATAATCAAAATGATAAAGCAGAGAGAAAAATGAACATACTTTTAATATTTGCATTAATCATCTCTGCTTCGTCCTTCTCTCCTTCAGATTCACTACTTCCAACAAAATCCTTCCCTAAAGATAACATTTAGACTTGCAATAAAAACACACAAAAATATTAATGATTTCCTTTTTTATGCATTTATTTAAATTAGAGGACTACAAATGGGCACAAGACAATGAGGTTAAAGATATTTGTTGAAGCAGACTTCTTATTCAAAATAAATAAGCCAGAAGTAGTAACTACACACTAACAGTAAAAGGACATGAATATGATAAATCTATCGCTTTAAAGCATAACAGTAACCAAGCCAACCTTTTAAAATAGTGCGTATATTCTTTGCAGACATCTCATTCAGCTCTTTAATGCATAAATATCGAAGCTCTGCTATTTCCAGTTTCTTAAATTACAATGAAAATACTTCGATATATGTATACATAATAAAATTGTATCAGCAAACCTTCAAATTTTCCGGTAATAATTCATAAAGTTCTCTTCTATGAAGTGATGCAAACATATGGTGAACCATTTCTTCTCGATTGTCAATGTAAAATGCAATTGATTTCGATTTCTCTGAAAGACTCAAATCATGGGAGCTATTTCTATTTTCGAAATTAGATGTTTATAATCTATTTAACTTATTATACTGGCAGACTTGAATAAGTTAAATTTTTTGATGGTAGCTATCGTAATGAACGCATTAAACTGAACAATCTCAAGTATAAAAATTAGCTCAAACATTTCAAATTATATCATTCTTATTGAAAGACAACAGATAACTAAAAGTGAAATATCGTAAATGGCGAAGAATAAACGAAGAAATATAAGAAATAATAAGAAGAGTGCTTGCAAGTAAGATGAGTCGAGAATCTGACTAATACAAATCCATGATCAATAAAAATGCAAAAAAATTTTAAACTATAATCATCATAAATTTTGCAAACAAAGATGTTTACCAATTACTCCATGAATAACATGCATAACGAAACTCTTGAATACTTACAAAAAAAAAAAATTACACACCTTTAGAACGTAAATCGAGAGACGATAAGAAATCACTTTGAGTTGCTTTTTTCCTTACAGATAAAGACCTAAAACAGTTTGCACATTATGGAATAATACAGAAATCAAGAAGAATAAAAAGTTATTCAAGACCTCGAACTGGATGCAGTCGAGATACAGGAAACAATGCTGCTACGACGACTATGCTGTTTATTGGAGTTTGGAATCATGCAACATGTGGTTTCACTGGAAGTACCACTTAAAGTTCGCCTTCGAGTCTTTTTCCTTCGAAATGAATACGATTTCTTTAAAGAGAAAAATATGAATTAAACAGTAAAAGCAATGCAGCGTTTAAATAAATTATGACAATTTAAAAATTGTACAGCAAAAGTACTTACCCGCTTTTTATCCTTCTTCATCGACAGAAATTTAAAAATCTTCGAAGTAATTTTAAGTCGCAAAAAATGACAAAACTGCAAACACATTTATTATTTTCCAGTAACACAAATTGAAGACATTAAACGTTAGTGTAAGTATTATATATTATACTTTATTTTATATTCTCTGACCTAATGTTTGGCATACTCTATCCAAGCAAATCTTGGTAAGATAGACTATTTGAATGGAAGTTTACAAGATATATCAAAAATCTAAAAACTATCTAAAACACGTCTTAACATCATCCAGATAACCACTAAAAAATTTAAATTAATACTGTTATGGATATATGACACATCATAATATAAAAAAGATCGAAGAATGCTATCGGGAAAATCCGAAAGATGGCTTATTATAAGCAAGGAGTATTTAAGGTCAAGAAGCGAGAAATTAGTTTCAAATGGATCAACAAGGATAAACACGTTTACCGTCAAAACGATAAATAGAGTGATAAATATGTTTCTTATCAAAACGATAAACATGTTTATCATCAAAACGGTTCGCTTAACAAATAATGCGAATCGACCAATCATGAGGCAACATGCTGGAGATCGGGAAAGGAGAAGGAGCTCCGTTGAAACAGAGTCAGTTTTCTGAAGAGCTGAGTTACAAGTTTCAACACTGACGTAACTAAAGTTTTATGACGACAAGGACCGGTGTAACTAAAGTTTTATGACGACAAGAATCGACGCATCATATAGTAAAAGTTCGACAAATGAGATCGATATGAGCGACAATTCAACAGAAGACTCTGTTAGCACTCTTTCATTATTTATTGCATATTGTTTATTTACTGTTTACTATTGTATAGTATATTACTGTGTATAATATCATATTATCCAATAAAATCCAGTGTCTTTCCCGAATCTCAATAGCAATAAGAATCAATCTAGGACCCAATCAATCTACAAACCAAATTACGGTTTAATCAGATTTTTTTCCCAACAAATGCTATGTTTAAAAATCGCTGTACCATACTGAATAAATAATTAAATGATGCTGCAGTAAGCAATTATATTATCTTAGGTTGCAGTTCGCTTCCCTACTACCACCTGACCACTGGTCACTAAGATAATTTCTACACCACCTTTCTCAAAGGTCTCACTTACTGCTTTACACCACTCAATTGGCCGACCCGTATTCGACGGCTCGTCCTTTCATACGATCTAGGAAGAAATATATATATAAGGTTCACCAGTTGTGAATTCGGCTCACCTTGTTAAGGGATTGTCGGTTACTTTTAAATCACTGCAAGTACCGTGTAGTTAGATTCAAATCGAGATAGCACTGCATCGAAGAGGGAGGTTGAGTGAGAACGTTACTGATCGGGTAGTTAGGATGAAAGGTCACAGTCTTGCAACGTACGTTTGACCTGAAATCGAATGGGATAACCAATTCATGCATGCAAGGCTGTATCTGCTTTTTTGGTCGAACGGTGGGCAGTTTTAACATAGTGAATAATCCCTAGATGTTAAGTAATAATCTGAACTTGACATTTGTATAAACGAACTGAAATACATGGTACAAAATAGAAACTAAGTTTTGCTTAGGGATGCTCATCGAAATTAAAACTATGAATTTTTGGATTATTTTGCTGGGAAATAATTGAGTTGGGTATATGAGCAGGTTTTGTTTCTTTTGTTGGCGTTTCAGGATAAATAACATGATGAATCTGTAGAAAGAGTAATGTAGCAGATAATGGTAGTCAGTGCTTTGATTTTGTTTACGATTATCTACAATTTTTGTAATTTTTGCTAAACTGTGCATATATGCCGTTACCGTGAGTGAGTATATGGACTTTACTTTTGTCTTTATATTTTGCAGCGATTAGCGTCTCGATTTTGTTATGGAGAGGAGAAGATATATGTAGCATTTCCCACTGTGATTGCTTTTTCCATTTTTGTTCTTTCCTTTGTAGTGTTAGACATCCTAATTATCGAGGAATGAAAGCAATGTTTTTGAAAAAATTACAGATGCCGTCGGAATTAGAGAAAGCACAAAAACCGAAGAAGGACATGGATTTGTTGCATACGCGCACAGGTGGTGCATACATTCCACCTGCCAAACTTAAAATGATGCAAGAGCAGATCAGTGATAAGAACAGTGAAGTATACCAGAGACTGAACTGGGAGCGCCTAAAGAAACGGATTCATGGACAGGTGTCTTTTTCATAAGTTCACATGGTGATATTTATTGTGTGTAATCACTGTTCTGTTATTAACAGTCTTTCAGTGTTTAGGTAAACAAAGCGAACACCAGTAATTTGCTCAATGTCATACGAGATTTGTTGCAGGAAAACGTCATCCGAGGAAGGTTGAGAAACTTCTTTGAAATTTTAATCTTTTTTATATGCTTTTTTATGTCTTTCATAAATTATTTCTGAAGTTATGAAATTCATGTGTATAAAAATGAGTGCCAGCTTCTGATAATGGATTTTCCAAACTTGATTTTTTTTACCATCATTATATTAATTTTTGGCATAATTAAACAACTCTGCAACTTTTTGGATTGATTATAATTAAATATAGTTTTATTTTGCATGAAAGTATGACATAAGTACTTTCAGGGGTTTGTTAGCACGATCAATAATCCAAGCACAATCATATTCACCAACATTCTCTAATGTATATGCAGCATTAGTTGCTGTTATTAACAGTCATTTCCCAAATATTGGAATGTTGATCGTTCATCGATTGCTGATACAGTTCAAAAGATGTTATAAGCGAAATGACAAAACTTCTACTGTCACAATATCCAAATTTATTGCTCATCTTATTAATCAGCAAGTGGTACATACTTCTTTTCTATTATGTTTTTATCAATCGATTTGGCTTTATCTATCTCGAAAACCTTTACTGATAGCTGTGTTTGTACTTACGATTCATTCTGTTTATACCGTTTGCTTACTTTATTCTTCCTACGTTTTCATTATGTCAGGATTCAATTATGACAAATTTATATTTGGTGATTTTATCTCTTCATATCTTTTCTACAGATTTCTCTGGTTTTTCATTACAGATTCACGAGATCCTTGCATTGGAAATGATGATATTGATGCTTGAAAATCCAACTGATGATTCAGTAGAAATTACAGTAGCATTTTTGAAAGAATGTGGGGCTAAATTATCTGAAATTTCGCCTCGTGGCTTAAATGGTAAGTTTTGTTCAGGAATATTATCATTTGTAGCTAAACATTATGCTCTATAACTGAATATAGCATTTCTCGGACTTTCGTATCTTTTTTATGGTTTTTTTCTATGACAAAGTTTCAGCAATTTTTGATCGGTTACGAAGTATTCTAAGTGATTCGGATATAGACAAAAGAATTCAATATATGATCGAAGTTATTTTTCATATCCGGAAAGACAAATTCCAGGTATAATTTGCAATTTAAACTTATTACAAACTTGCGAAGTTGTACAGAACTATTATAGAGTGATCTAGAATAATTTTTAGGTTTGAGGTATCAAGAAATCGCATTCGCATTTATTTTCTTTATTGTTATATATATATATATATATATATAGTTGGAAAATCGCAGTAGAAATGATCTCTATAGTATTTAAAAGCAGAAAACTCAGAGATTCTTCAGTATATCGCATAGGGTAGTAAGCCTCCACTTCCACTTTGCATTATGTTTCTTTTTTTTTTTTTTCTTGTAGGCTTATCCAGCACTAATTGATGATTTGGATTTGATAGAAGAAGATGATCAGATTACGCATACGATCACACTAGAGGATTTACTTTTGCCAGAAAATGAATTAAGTGAGTTGTGGTTATTAGCATTTTTATAATTACGTTAATGTTGGAATCATCGCTTTTATTAATTTAATATTTCAAATTCGATATCTTAATTTATTTTTTGTTTCAGACGTATTTAAATACGATCCTGAATTTGAGAAACATGAGAAAGAATACGAAGAAATTCGACGTGATGCAATTGGTTTAGCAGAGGAGAGTTCAGATGAAGAGGAAGGCGAAGAAACACCGGATGAAGAGATAACAGAAAATCGAGAAGGTTTCAAGATTTTTATTTTTATTTTTTTTATTTTTTATTTTTCATTTTTTTTTTTGTATTTGATTAATTATTTAGGTGACTTGCGATATTTGGTTGATTTTTCTTTTTTTTTCTTTTTTTTTTTTTCAGCATGTCATTCTTAGTTTCAACTTAATTTGAATTTAGGAGAAAAACAAAGTACGATGATCATCGACAATACAGAGCAGAACTTGGTAGCATTTCGGCGCAACATTTATTTAACAATTCAGTCTTCCCTCGACTTTCAAGAAGCAGCTCATAAATTACTTAAAATTGATTTGAAAAGTGGTCAAGATGTGGAACTTTGCAATATGATCGTAGATTGCTGTGCTCAGCAAAGAACTTACGAGAAATTTTATGGTTTACTAGCAGAACGATTTTGTCGACTTCGTAAGGAATTCCAAGAAGCATTCGAGCGGATTGCTCGTGATACTTACAGTACGATACATCGATTTGAATATAACAAATTGCGCAATATGGCTTGTTTAGTTGCTCATCTTCTTTCCACTGATGCGATATCATGGGATATCTTGGACCAGATATCATTGAATGAGGAGGATACGACTTCTTCTGGGCGAATATATATTAAAATAGTGTTCCAAGAACTTGCCGAATTCCTCGGTGTAGAAAATCTGTTGCAGAGAATTCGCGATCCAACAATGCAGTCTTCCTTCGACAAAATATTCCCACGAGACAATCCGAATAATACACGCTTCTCGATCAATTTTTTTACTACGATAGGTCTTGGATATCTTACAGTCGATCTAAGACTGCATTTGGACCAAGCTCGAAAAAAAGCCAGAGCTAAGGAAGATTCGTTGTCTTCAGAGAGTTCATTGAGTGACTCAGATTCGGATGAAAGCAGTAGTGATTCGACCTCCAGTACATCTTCATCAGAGACCGATGATGGTGATAACAATGAGGAACCAAAGCGTAATATAAAAGCTTCACAAAAAGGCGAACAAATTAAAAAAGCGCCAAAAATTGTCAAAAAAGAAAATTACTCCTTGAAAGATACTGGTCGGAAGAATGAATGTGATTGGAAAAATAAATCTCATGATAGAGTAAGCAAAGTGGCTGAGAGACATGGAAATGACAGAAAAGAAATGAAAAGACGAAGTTATGACAAAGAAAGCGACAGAAAAATGGAAAAAAAATATGAGGAGAATCGGAAGGATAATAAAGTGGATGAACAAAATGTAAAGAAGCACAAAAAATCCACCATAGGAAGAGAGGACAACGAGGAACGACGGAATGAAAGAAAAAAGCATGATAGAACCGAATATAAAGAGAATAAAATGGAAGAACGAAAACGTAATGAAAAGCAGAAAAGACGAAGAAGAGATTCAAACGATACGGAAAGTCGAGAAAAACATACAAATAATGAGGAATCTGATCAAGATGATCGCGATGGTAGAACGAACAAAAGCAAGCAAGAGCAACATGGAGATAAGCGTGTGGTTACTGCGCTGAATAAACGTGAAAGCAAACGTCGACGACATGATTAAATTCCAAGTTTTTTTGAAGGTTATGTGACGTTATCGATATTCATAAAAAATGTTTGCCAGTAAAGTGAAGTCCCTAATCCCTGTAATTGATTCATGAATAACACTTAAACAAAATCTACTACAAAATATGCATACAATGCTATAACCATGATATAGTTATTATTTCGATCGGAAAAAAGCGACGTATACTATCGTCTCACTCATAATTTACAAATCTTGTACCGACAAATTCAAAAATTGTCATATTGTCAACATGTCATAAGACAATTTTTGAATTTTGTCGGTACAAGGTTTGTAAATTATGAGTGAGACGATAGTATACGTCGCTTTTTTCCTATCGAAATATTAACTACATCATGATTATAGCATTGTATGCATGTTTTGTAGTAGATTTTGTTTCAGTGTTATTCATGAATCCTAAATGATTGATATATAAAATTTTTTTTTTTTTTTTCAATATTGTTATGAAAATTACGTTGCAAGATGATGTTATAAATCTTTGTATTATTGCAAGTTACTGCTATATTACTTCAAATTCATTGTAAATTGCATTAAATTTACTAATATTGGAACGTTCTGTGGCTTTAAACTTCCGAAAATTTTGTGTTCTTGCTAAATTATGTTATGTGCTAATTAAATCCATATGTTCTGTGCCCTAACTACTTCTTTCTAGTGTAGACGAACCTGAATCGTGGAAACTTGTTTTGCTTATCATATTTAATCAGATCCTTTTGTAAGTTCTTGTTTTCAAAAACTTTATATTCAATCAGGTATTATTGTCAATTTCTCATTTTAGAAGATGTATGAAAAGTTTTCGTTAGATTTTCTTCATTATCGAATTAGTTATTCAAATTATATGGCAGTGTTCTGCAAATTTTGAAGAACTATAAATATCATGAAAAGAAATAGTAAATCCATTTCTATCCGAAGGATTCACAAGAGCGGCCTTTAGCCATTATTTCTATTTGCAGATAATGGCAGGTATGCCGCTTAACTGCTTGCAGGGGAATTATTGTGTATAGTTCAGTAACAGTTCCAAGTTTGAGTTTTAAAAAGTGGCAGAAATGCGTGGTTATTTCGGAAATAAATAACAAAACTCGAGGAAATCCTCATGTTCTACATGCTGTTAGTGTTAATAATCGTTGGAATATTATAATTTGCAATAACTTTAGTACTAATCTCTTCTTTTCCGTTGAAATTAGGTTTTTGTTTTCTTCGAATGTTCCGCAAGACGAAATAACTCGCTCTTAGTGCAAAGTAAGCACTTCAGATATTCAAATCTTAGATCTGAAAAAAGATAACTCCAAAAAATCAAGGAACCAACAGCGAAAGGAATTGGAAGAGCAACATTGGTACCATGGTTTATTGTCCAGAGAAGACATCGAGTTGGACTTTTTAAATTTATAAAAAACAGTTTTGTGATCTAGTGAAAATCTCAACGATGCGATGTAACTAACGCTTCGTGAATATTTATAAATATGCAGCTATTCAGTAATCATACAAGATAGAAATTAAAAGAATAAGATGCGACACGTTATCAATTAGAAAATTTAAAATGATAAAAATTAAACATTCTGTCAGGTAATAATAAGCAACGATTCAATTGTAGTATTTGTAATCTGCTAACCCCAATCAAATAGGTATTGGTGCTTTGATCTAGCAACGACTGATGCAAATGAATCTTGTTATGTTCAAAGAAAGAGGGAAGGTTTCTGGCAAAGATCGGACTGTTTAAATCATCGAGAGTTAAAGTGAAGCATA
This sequence comes from Onchocerca volvulus, assembly GCA_000499405.2. Classification (NCBI taxonomy): domain Eukaryota; kingdom Metazoa; phylum Nematoda; class Chromadorea; order Rhabditida; family Onchocercidae; genus Onchocerca; species Onchocerca volvulus. The sequence goes on along the minus strand of HG738140.1, from coordinate 9,329,649 downwards.
GAAAAATTCAGAGAGGGTTTGAGTAAAGATAATTTAGGGGATAAGACTGTTTAATTTCTTTTGTATTGAAAATAACTTCTAAAACTGTGAAGTAGAATTATGTGTTTCACAGTTCTTCACCCACAGCTTTTGATCAGGTGGCAAGTCATACGGGATGATGGATTGCGGCAAATTAACAGCGCAATATTCATAAAAACAAGAATTCACATAATGCAAAAGCGCTGCACATTTGACTTTTTAAAATGTACATTTCATTCTTTTGTTTCACGAACCCAAGTTGAGGAAGTTGCTGGTTAAAAATGGCGATTTTTTGGTGCGTGTGACAGACATTCAAGGATTACACCAAATTGTTCTCAGTATACATGTTGGGGAAAGAAATATTCATTTAACCATTGCTGTGTTAGTTGCATCTTTCTTTCTCGTATTCAGAATTTATGTGGAAATTTCCAAATATACAGAAATCATCCCATAACAAATCACTGTTTGTAAAAGTCTTTCTGTTCAACAATACTCTAATTCATTTAAATCTTTTATATTGTTATTAATCAGAATATTTCACACTAGATGCAGAACATCTTGCAGCACCGAGGATGGTCATTTCCAGTTTTCAGCGCTGAAAAGAGGAAAAAAGTTTGCTTCAATTTACGACCTGGTGCAATATTACAAGGTGATGTTAGAAATGAACACTTTGTGATAGTGGATACTGATTCTTGAAGCTTTTTAATTTAATTGATAGAAATTCGCTTGCAGGCACATAAAATTAAGATAAAAGATGCAAGCGGTAAAGATATTCGACTGGGAGATGGTGTGCCCAGGCCTAAATGGCTTGTTGGACATGATGCTATCAATTACGACAAAAATGCCGTACATATCATTCAAATGATTTTAGTTGAGATGCTCAAGGATGCTAGTCTGCATTGTTATTTAAAATTTGATCATATCATGATCATTGCTTTATGTTTTCAAAACTCAACATTTTTCCCGTAGATTTAAAAGGTTATGTTAATATGAAGCAAATGAAGAAAAATGAATATGTTAGGCTTCAATGAGCACTATTATTATAATATATGAAGATTTTGAAATGTCATGCCAATATGAGGCAGCTAAAATGAGCCTTGAAAAAATGGATCAATAAAAATGATAAACTCTCTCAGTAATAACGATTTACAGCCTCCGCTTGGTTCAGGAAATTTTGCTGATGTCTATCTTGGCACTTTCGTTTGCAACAAAGATGGCAATAAGCAAGTTATACCGGTGGCAATCAAGGTCAGTTAACATATCTTGTCTATTTTTAACCAAGCTTTTATTATTTTAATAACTGGTTCTCACTTTTCAAACTTCAATTAACAACTTAGTTTGTAGATTATAAAGCCTGAAAAAGATTGTGGACGAGAAGCGAAGCATTCAATGATACGAGAAGGCAAAATTATGAGTTTTTACAATCATGAAAATGTTGTTCAGGTTAGTATATTCCTCTTTCAAAATAAATGAAATGCTTGCAGCTGTAAGTGGTGAGCGTTGCAGTTTTATGGAGTGGCATGTGATCGACCACCGATAGCCATTGTGATGGAGTACTGCCCTGGTGGGAGCCTGGAAAATCATCTCAAAAAGCAAAAGGAAACTATTGTCATTGGCGAGCGAATTGAATATTGTTTAGAGGTTGCATGAATTATTCCGGGTTTCCTAAATTGAGGGAGATATAGACTACTCATTAATAAAAGTTTTAAATTTGAATGAGAGTTAAAAAGCTTTTGAAAATTTAGAAAGTTTAAAGCAAGGTTTCATTTAGTTCTAGAAGAAAAAAAATTGCAGGCAGCACTTGGCATGCGGTATTTGCACATGCAACGTTGTCTTCACCGGGATCTTGCTGCGCGTAATTGCCTTATTTCAATGGATGGTTTGATTAAAATCTCAGATTTCGGTCTCAGTAAAACAAATACACTTGATAAAGAGAATTTTGAAATGACTGATATTCCAGTGAGGTTAAATTTATTAAAAATTCTTAATTGATTGTATAATAATATCAGTTATCGCTATTATCACTGAGGTACAGCCTAGTCAGTTGGATTTTTCAATCACTATAAGTGAGAATGCTCTACAGAAAGATGGAATACTCTAGGAAAAAATAATGAATAAAAAACCATCACCTAATTTAAACTTTAAATTGAAGAACACTATAATTTCTTATTAGGTGGATGGCACCAGAAACGCTTGTCAAAAATCCTTATTTCTCGAAGAAGAGCGATGTATGGTCATTTGGGGTTCTCTTATATGAGGTTTGACAGTGAGATTTATATTTTTACTATATCTTTTGTAAAGCTCATTTTTTTATTAACAATTCTTCATAGAATTCTGTTTACTGTCCAGACCATATTTAAACTCACATCTATATATTATTTAAGGTTTTTAACTTTGGTATAAAACCATGGCCAAATGATGAAAATAAAAAGATAGCTACAAATATTCGGCATATTCGAATGCCACAAATGCCAGCAATAACACCGTTACCAATTAAAGCTTTGGTTTCAGCCATATGGTTCGATTTTTAAATGAATTTATCAGATTTCTCAACAAATTGAATTTTAACTTCATTAAAATCCATATTGTAGCCTCTTGTAGTGTGCTACCAATAGTATTGTGTGTCTATAATAGTTCCTATATTTATCTGTTCCAGTTAAAATAGCTCGCCTTAATTTCTATACTCGTCAGTTATAATACCTTACCTTAATTTAAAGAGGCTGCTCGGCTGTCTCATATATGTGCTAGTAAAGTTATGCATATTTCTTATTATTACTCTTTAATCATCCTAGGATAAAAAATGCAGAAAATAGACCAAGTTTCAAAATTATATGTAAGAAATTGTTTGATATGCAAAAAGGCGATCTAAAGCCACCACCAATTGCCGAATGTGCTGTAAATCGTATACCAAATGTGAAACGAGTCGAATACATCAAAATAGTGGTCAGTTCGTAATTATTCATGTATTATAGACAAAGGAATATAATGGGTTTGAACATTCATCAAATTGGAAATTTAATAAATGGATCAGATTCTTTAATTTTTTGCAGCACATTTTGGATGAAACAACAGAAGAAACGGTAGCGGAACCTGTCGATGGCGAAGGAATGACTACTGAGGAAACTATCGAAGGGGGAAAAAGAGTACTTAGAAAAAAGGACCAATAAACATAAAGTTATTTTCTATAAATTTTTTTCAGACACTGTTCTTTTCGATCATTTTACAAAAATATTCAACAAATTCATGAAATAGTTTTGTGATTTCGAATAGCATAAAGAATAAAAGAGAAGGGTGCAAAAAATTCATACTTTTATAATTTATAATTTATAAAATTTTAAATGAATTTGCGTAAAATTTCAGGCAACTCCTGGATCTGCATATATTGTACAATTACATTTTGTAGAAAAATGCTACAAAAGATACATCACATTGTGCGTATTTACGTTTTTTGCTATGGTCACAGAAATAAATTATTCTTATCATCTTGTTGATTGAATGATAAATAAATGTGTTCAGAATTGATCGTTCTTCTGTCACTTTTAATTATTATCTGCTATCTTTCTATAATTCAGTTGTTCAAGTCAACTGCGACGGCATCAATTATGACTGAAAACTGAATTTGTTGTCATTCATGACGTTAAATAGTTCACCATGTCATCCGGAACTATGTTATCCGGAATGGGATTTACAACATTACTCAGCAGTTCCACATACAAAATAAAATTAATCATTCGGTGTGACCATTGCGATTTCCATTACCTTATTCGATTATTAATACTGCTTATCTGTTAATGTTGTTGATTAACAACTGGTAAAGAATAATAGTGCTTTAAGCGTTAGTTTCTATTTTATATATATGAAATGCGGTAAGGCTTTTTCATAATCGTAGCAAGCAAAATAACCACTATTTCTTAAAAAGTTATTCTCAATATTTACTTTCCAATGAAGTTTCTGGAGAAATCTCTGCATGGAATGACGGAATACCAGTATATACTAATGATTTCGGAAAAATTTTCTTTTTCTCTCTTTTACTCTACAATTTCGATTCTCGACACAATTTTAATTATCATTCCCATACTATTGTTCGTTGATGCTAACCAGTATTTTACTTATCAAGTTTCTTTAAATTCTAGAGTAACAAGCATTTTCTCTTGAAACATGTAAAATAAGACCTGGTTTTTTTTCTTTTTGGAAATTCTTTGCATTGCAGTAGTATTTGTAATCATTTGCAATCATTACAGCTTTTCTTTTCATCATTAATGATGATGAAATATAAAATGTATTTTTAGCAATTTTAAATATGAAATTCTCGCACTGAAAGGCAAATCATTTAGTGTAAATTAAAATTTACTTTGCTTTTAGTATTTCAGTTCGAAAAATGACTGTCAGCTGAAGCAAAAAAAAAAAAAAATACAATTAGATTTCTGGCAACTTGAGGCAGTGATTTAATCATTTCCAATATTTCGCACATGAATTTGTAAGTCTTCTCCATATCTTAAGCTTTTATAAACCTTCCACAATCCGAAATTTCTTTACAAAAAGATTGCCTTCTTTTTCCGATACAATCACCTTCAGAGAAAATAATTCAGAAGCCTTAGATGATTAAATTTTATCATACATTTCATCAGTTAGCATAAACATCAATTCAACTTCAGTTTTTTCATATGTGTAGAAGAAAAGAAAATTCAATTCATTGCTCAAAAAGTGGAAATGTTATTCATAATGGCAAATACATCTTTGATTTCTTTAAAAATCTTTAATTCAAAAGAAAGTCAATTAGTTAGGATTTTGCTGTTGCTGTTGTCATAATTATAATATTTCGTTATTAATAATAAAAGCGTTTTAACAAAAAATTAAAGTAAAATAATTAACGAAAGGTTTATTTAATGGGTTTAATTAACTAAAGTTTAAAACTTCAGGTTTACATCTCTGAGTTATTTTCTATCATACCTCAAACAAATAGAATTTATCGACGAAATGAGGAATTTAAATTAAAACAGTTTACTATAAAACATTTAATTTGGGGTTCATGCTTTTTTTTTTCCATTCAAGTCAAACATTTTCCGTCAATTTTTCGGCGACTGAATCTAAAGTGTTAATTTCTGCTCTATTTACTGCTTTTAGATAAGTTCGCAGCTTGATTTTTGTATTCATGGCAATTGGTACTTTCAACAAAAATGAAAAAATATTTTGGGATTTCAATTCGAAGCGTTTGTTGTAATATTTGGTGCATTTAAAAGCAATATTTCTGACCAACTGAGCACAAACTATATTATTTCAATACATTTTTTATGTTTGCATCAGTTTCATACATCACAGTCATTGAAACATTTTACATAAATAATATCCGCCTCTGATAAGTTTTTTAGATTTTTATAACTATTTGATTGAAATGTTTCATTACAAATGATATCTTAATTATCAGCAAATGTTAAATCGATACTACGGAAATTATGTGATAACTTTCTCCGTTAAATTCAAAAAGCACAGTATATGTTTTCAAAGGGGAAAAAGAAAATTGTGTTATCCGATTTTTTTTTTTTTTGACTAACAATATTGATTCAGCGACAGACGGGAAATCGAGATTGATTAATTGATAATACAGGGACATCAATATTGTAAAAACTAAAACTCCAATTAGAACTTGAAATGAACATTCTTTATTTGCATTTACTATATTTCGAGCTATCGATAAGTTATGGATTAGGAAAAATAAGCATGATAGTTTATCTTTGAATTTTTCTTTTTTTTTTTTTGTTTCATGGAACAAAGCAATAATTATCTAATTTATTTAATATCTCTTTTACCAAGACATGTATTTGTGGCAGCCATATCATACGCCATTTTCGAATTTATCGTCTTTTTTATCACTTTTTGAAGTCTTACTACTGGATTTAACAGAACGTTGATTACTGTATTTTTGCTCATGAGAATTAATCTCAATTTGTATCAAAAATGGTCGATATGAAAATATGAAAATGAAGATAAAATACTTCTATTAATCACTTAAATCACATTAACTCAAATTCATTTCATTTGATCAATTCCTTTTCATACTTTTTCCCTAGTTCAATTCTGTAAGATCGAACTTACATAACATGCACTTTCATTTCCTTGCTACTGTAAAATAAATTTCGATAGAGTGCGATGCCTCAAAATAGCTTAACTTATATCTTTGATTTCAATTCTTCGATTTATTCGAATGTTTCAGTTTTCTAGTTTATTATGTACAAATATTTTGCATAAAGATTTATTCCTCATAGTGCTATCATCATTAAAACAGTGTTTGCAGGCTTTTATCATTTCAGTTCTAGTAAAATTTGGAAATAATTGAATCTTTTATTATTCCAAACTTAGCAGAGATGCAGAATTCTTCGCATCTGTAATCATGAATTTCCAATCTTATCTTGAATTTGTTTATCTGAAAAATTTCATTTTGAGATTTTTCAAATAAAGATCTATGAAATATTAACTTTATTTGAATCGAATCCCTATTAAGAACTCATTTTAAATCATAAAACTATAAAAATATTGAAACTTCATTTTGAACCCTTTATTATTTATAATTGTAAAAATGAATTCTACCTTTACCATATATAAATTCTTCTTTTACAATGATATCTCTATTGTAAACTTATAATTGTATGAGGTTTAGATACACAGAAGATATTACAGCATGAACACAAGAAGATCATCACCGTGTTCCGACTACAGTTTTCAAGCTATTGGAATCATTCTTTTTATATTTTCCATATTTCCTTCTTTTAATCAATTAAGAAACGATAGCTCCTTTTGCAAAAGCTGTAGAAGTTTGCTTCAACTTTGAGCTACAATACCCATTCTTATTATTATAATTGTTATTATTACCATTCTCCTTCGCTGGTACTACTCGATTTAGAGGAAAGTTGTTAGGCATTTCAAGTGTTTCAACTGTTTCTGGAAGCATTTTGTGCTTTAGGCATAATACTGAATTCAGGATCACAGAAAATATTTTTCGATTTCGAACATCCTCAAAAAATTTCGTCCGTATATATCTGAAATGATATATAAGAGTTCAGACATTCGATCTAATTTTCATTTTTTAAAAAAAGTTAAAGTAACTAAACTGGAAAAGGTAAAAGTTAGCATCTAATTCATCACTTATCAATTTTATTTCATTTTTCCAGACTTCTGTTTTTCCGAACATTTGGATATCACTCAAAGTTCTCAACTTCGAAATATCGATTAGATTTTTTTTGATTGAAAGCTCAGCAGAAAGATCATAGCTCACCGATTGAAAAACAAATGCATCACTGGATTTTTCCCATTCCATATAACACATAAAACAATATCAACTGCATTATATATTACAGTATACGGTACATAATAAGGTCTCAAGAACATGAAATACGTGGACACACAAACGGTATATCCACCATTGATCATCACCTGTATCGTCAAGAATGTATCTCGACGTCGAGAATTGTCGGGAACTTTGTTGCCTGATGAACTCTGAAATCATTTTGCTTCCGAATATTTCATAATTTTGTGATATTTTATCATATTTTGCATCACTGACAGCATAGTCAGGGCCATTTTCCTAGTGCATTTATCACTACACTAAGCAACATATTCAATACCAACGAATATTTTTTCGTATGTTCTACAATTTCAAGTGTGCTACTTAAATGTACAAAGAAATTAGGATTAATTCAGAAATTTGAAGTTCACAGATATTTCAAAAATTTGGCTATTTAGAATATATTGACGATTTTTTTAGAAATATATTTCGATTTGATAATTCACTATTTCTCATTTGTATTTTAGAATGGATGTTTTTCAAAATTCGCAACAGAAATGTTCTTGCATTGATCGATAATACTGGAAAACGACTAACTTTCTTCAAAACAAGTCCCAATAGCAAAACGTAGCAAACAGTTGAAAGTATGCTTGTCGTCAAAGTTGTTATGCGATCGCAGGTAGGCATAAAGTCGGGACTGTCATATGTCCACAGTAACAGCTCCGCGTTGAATCCATAAGTGGCTTCAGGTGTCAGCCAAATCAGCGAAAAGACTGATGGAACAGCAATTGTACAGGATAGTATGAACTAAAACAGACTACTAACAACAGTGGTATCATACTGTAGTTGTTACCGTAATAATAATCACGGTATCAGTGCTGTCAATTACTTCAATTCCATGAATACAAATAATTAAGATGTTTTGACAAATTTTTCGCATCTCTTTGTTTCCATTATTACTATTATCATTATGAATGCTATCAATGGTACGATATAAATTTTATTTTGAATTAAAAACATTTGATATTTTTTGAGTAAATAGAGGGAACAGGAAGTGAAATGAAATGATAATGCTAAGAAATCTTCATTTCCGAAACGATTCTCACACTCGAGGTTAAACATTTTGATCAACTTCAAATTTGAAAATATTTCTGAATTAAGAAACCGAAGTCATTCGCGGAGTGAAAAAATACTCGGCCCGCCCACCAAAATATAATAATACCAATCGATTTATGGCCAATAAGACTGTCAAGCAGTTGACGTTGTACCAGCAGAAACTTAGCTGAAAACCACAAATCTGAAAAATTAAAATAAGTTAGAATTCTCATTTCAATATTTTGATTATCAATTGTTTCGAAATTTGTTTTATACAGTACTACTGACGATCAGATCTTACGTGGGCACAAAGTGATACATTTTTGTCACTGAACAGAAAACTTACGAATTGTCGTTCTGCTAATAGTATTTCAAGTTTGCACTAAATCAAGTTTCGATCAAAAAGCAACATTTTTGAAAAAAATTAACTGCATTCGAAAATTTTTTATACTAACTTTTTCAACCCATTTATGCATTGTAGTACCAAGTATTGCAAAAATACCATTGGAGATATAAACGCAAAGCTGAATAATATCAATCAAACCATGACAAACAACGATTTTGTAAGTGGAATATTTCATGAGACATTGATCTTTTATGATTATCTGTAATTACGAAAAGTATATTCCTTCCCGAAGTTTTGATGTATATTGGTAAATAAAAATGCGTAAATAAAAATAAATAAAAATACATTGGTAAATAAAAATGCGCATAATTTGTCTCATTTATTGTGAAACACTTATTCACTGTTCAAACTTTAAACTTGAAAGCCTGTTTTTGCAAAGCTCGTCCAAATCATTTGCAATGGATCTAGCAAATATCGAACCAAACATTTTGATCGCAAATTAATGTTAGTAGTTAATAATAGTTCCAAAAACAATAAGCTAGATAAACTGAACCATTCATGTAGAAAGAACACAACACACGGACAAAGTTTATGAATCTATTTCAGAGGAAATGGAACCTTTTGAATGATGGCATACAGCAATATGCAGTTAACGGATACGATGGTGATAAATAATCCGAATAATGCGTGAAATGGTTCGAATCTCATGACAACTTATTGATAGATGATAGTGTTATCAGTCCATGATTCCCACAATAAGTATTGTTTTCTTTCATCGGATATTTCAATTCTGCAATTAAGAATTTGTTCAGGTCAAGATTGCGTGAGCGTTTGTATCAGAGCACAAAAATTTCAAGGTAGTGTATGATTATAGAGGTTGAAGTTTCTGATCATGCTATTTACTTTACTGATTAAAATTCTATTTCTGATATTGCCGTTTAATCATAATTCACATACCATTCTGCATACTGGGATGCGCATGCGTACATTTTCTGAGAAATAAAGTTGATTTTTGCCAATGAAAAATCCCCAATGTGATTTTGCAAATAAATCTGATAATAATTGATGATTTGGTTGATGAAAATATTAAAATTGATTTTACCCCGAATTATGCAATCGTATTTCGCAATTATATATCACAGACCAATTAATGATATATGAAAACATTCAATAGTAATAATTAAATTGAAACAATTTAGAGTATGTGGAGAGTTATATGCTCAAAAATATTCAAAAAGAACGCATGAAAATTTCAATGATGTTTTAAATTACGAAGCAATTGATATGCAATGTCTTTTCAAAATCTCTTTAAGTTTATCCGTACCCAGAAACATGTTGTATAACTTACTGAAGACTGGTTGTATCTAAAAAAAATGACGGAAAGAGAAAGGGAAACGCAAATGCTTTAGAATAAGAATGGCAAATAAATTAAATTAGTAAGGGCAAAGCTAATGAGATTGAGTTAATTTTGCGTTTTTTGCTTTTGTTGTATAGATTGAAGCAGTCAAAAATCTGGGTAAAAAAATGAATTTTTTGAAAGGAACAATAAAAATATGAGAAAAACTAATCCTTTCTTGTAGGAAATTTTTATTAAATTAAAGCAATGAAACAATGATAATGTGGTTATGAGCTTGTTGACATCATCCTAAAAATGTATACTCATATCTATAAGCATAATAAACAAAGAAAGGTAATGATTTATATCTAGCCTTTGAGAAAGAAAAGAGAAAAGAATGACTTTTTCATGTGATTATTTCAACAGCAACTAATCCATCTTGTTTTCCTCGAGCTTAAAATCATATTTACGTCATGTCACTTATTTGTCGAAAGACATACTTATGATAACTTTCAAAGAAGTTAACACCTACTTAGCACTCTTTCTTTAATAATGATCAAATTACATTTATTTTTATGGAAAAAAACACATTTGATTTTATACGATCGTGAAACGATTATTATACGACTATATATCCGATAATAATATTCCTATTTACCATTAGATGTGTATTTGCATGCATGAATTCGCTCATACATGTATTAAAAGAATGAATTCCATCATCTGACACTAATTAACTAATGACTTGTTAGGTTCTAATGCAAATATCTTTATACATACAATATACAGAAGCTTCGAGCATAACCCAACGACACAGGAAATTAAAATATAGTTGAAATAAGATTAAACAAATCCAGAAATTTCGGCTGATATTAAGATGAACAAATTTCTAACAGAAATTCTTGTAAGGATGATTAAAAGAAGTATGCGCAAATTATTATTAATCATTTTACTGACTTAAATAAAATTTTTGCATTTTTCGACAATATTATCAATATGAAAATTAGCGACTTTTAGATTTCTGATCAGGAGTAACAAAATAAATAATAGATCAAAAGTAATCTGTTAGAATTAATTGACTACTGAAATTCGCATGAAAAAATGCTCTAAACGATTAATCGGAATTCTGATTTATTTGAGTTGGAAATTGAAAGATTGAAAAATGAAAATTTGCAGTGTATGAAGAGAGTGTTTGCAAAACTTACTTCAATTCCAAAAAACCAATTTTTAAAAACTCTTAGCGGAAATTTTCATTCTTGTCATGACTTTAGTTTTAATAAATTCCTCTCATATAGCTTTTTTTTCGGTTATTTTTTTTTTTTTTTTTTACAATGTTGAGTGTGAAATGAAATAATATTCCCATGCCATTTAAACAAGAACATCTAAGCCAAACTCTTCCGCTTCTTTGATATCAATCAGTATTAGGAAGATCCAAGCAATAAGCAAAAAAATTCTTTTTTGTGTTGGTAATTTTCCATTCTTTTAGAATAATTTATCCGGAAATGGATTTAAAAAAAAAAAAAAAAACTTCTTTATTCGAGAAAAAAATTTTTGAATGGCTTTATTTTCAGAACTATATGAGGGAAGTGAAAAAAAAAGTTTTTATAAGAGACATGGAATAGAAAAAAATTTTATAAAAAGACGTGAAAACTCTGCTGACGGACATGAGCAATATGAAATATAAACGCGATATTATTAACAGAATTGGATTAAATCTCATCTCGATTACAATCTAACACTTTCTGCTATATTCAAGACAACCCTTTATTAACGTTATTATGCCTGAAGGAAGTCAATTTGAACGGCGTGAAATGAAAAATCTTCCTAGTTGCAATTTGCAAGTGTTTTTCACTGCAAAAGTCAACATCGAAAATGCAAAAACTTCAAAAAAAAAAAAAAAAAAACTTATAAATGCAGGTTTTTTATTGACAATTTTCAAACTTTCGACTCTTATATTATTACTGAAAACATGAGTAAATTTCGAATTTAAGCATGAAGGTTTTTGAGATTTGATGTTGAACGAGAATCGCATTCATCAAGTTCTTAAATCTCATGAAACTGAAAGCGTTGGAATGAGAAAATCAGACAGCTGAATTGAAAACCACCGAAAGCAAAAAACAGAAATTTCAGTGGCCAAGAAATGATTTTAGTTTGAACGAGAAAGCTTTCTGAAATATTTCAGAATTTTCCGAAATATTGTTTGTATTCTGCGCTTCAAAAGAATCTATTTCTTGAATGTGAAAAAGTAGAAAACTGCAGAAAAGTTTCAAATGAGAAAGAAAGACAGAAAAGATTTTCTATTCATTTCGAGCACGTTGTTGGGAAATTCCGAAAGATGGTTTTTAATTACCCAAGTTTGAGCATGATGCAACGTACGATCCTTCTCCACAACTAACGTTGGATCAACTCTATTCTTCAACAATCAATCTACTACGACTGTTCGACCGCTTTTTACGGCAAGCAACAAATCCATATCTTCGCTATCATTTTGTTCATCAGTTCAGCGTCAGTTTCTAATAAAATACGAATATTGTCACAGGATGCTTCTTCAGTTTTTGATTGATTGGATGCTGCTTTGCATCATAGTGGAATTAGTTGTATCTTCTCCAGTGTATAAAATTGGACGAACAACCCAACGGGGACAACAGTTTCAAAAATAGAAATAAAAAAATTCTGCTTTAAAATAATTGCTCTTTCGTCTTAATTCTCTAGTTTACTTTTCACTGCTTCGTGAAGCCAAAATTAAATTGTGGCTGAACTTCAAAATAATATAGGGAAAATGCAGAATTTCTTTCCTTTACTGCTTATTTAATCAAAGTATATTGATAAAAAGATCATTATTGATTACTTCTACAAATTCATTTAATTTTAATAAATATTTTCTTTGACTACTAATGCGATGAATTTAATTGAATTCGCAAAAAGTGCAGGGAACTGCAATACTAAAAATGTAACTTTAAATTGAAATACGCAATATCTTCCTTTCAAAACTTCTTAGTTGCAGAGATAAAATCCAAAAAGTGAATTATTGAAGTACAATTTAATTCATGCTCTTTTCATCAATCCTATCAGGCGCAAGCTATATTTAAAACATTTTTCTTTCGTCTTTTGCAAGAAAGCTTCATTTCCTGTGTGATCGCTAAACATTCTTAAAATGCTATAATCAATATTATTTTTAGTTATTGATAAAAGTGCGATAATCATTTCCCAAGCTAATTCAGTCACATACTTCCTGATAAGAAAGACGGTATTTGATTAAATTAGCTTTGGAGATGATTATAGCACTTTTATTAGCAGCATAATCATGGATCACAATTTTAACTATATAATCAGCATATTGAAAACATGTAGCGATCACAAAAAAAAAAATGCCTTTCCCTAATAGACGAAAGAAAAATTCTTTAAATTAGTTTGTGTCTGGCGGGATTGATTAAAAGAGCTTTGATTAGACTTGCATCATTTTTTAATTCACTTTTTCGATTTTATTCCTTCAAATAAACAAGTTTAAAAAGGAATATTGCAAATGAGTTATGAAAATGTAATTTTAATTTAAAGTTAGGTTTTAATTACTGCTATCTCATTTTCTTTTCACGAATTAAAGCATTATCGGTCAAAGTAAACATTTATTGAAAAAATGACGTAAGCAATGACCTTTTAAACATTCATTATGACACCAATGATCTGCACTTTAAATGATGTTAAAGTTGTGATGTACTTATTTTCGACAACGATATTTGTTTAGCAAGTAAAAAGGATACTTACATTGCATTGATAATCCGTAAAAGATAAGAAAGAGTTAAAACAGAATTTATCATTTATTTCATTCGGGTAAAGAATTATAGATCATTTCAATTTATGCAGGTGTAATTATTTGCTGATTGAGCTAAGATGTGATATTAAGAGCAACAAAGAAAAACATTAAGATATTACGAGGAATGTAATATATTAATCATTATGACACTCCTTATCACCTCATTAATTCATAACATTAAAGATTAAATCTGCATGCTATAGCGATAACTAAATTCTAAATAATGGAAAATGATACAATTCCGTTTTCTATAAACAGTTTATTTTTATGATTAATTCATTAATGTTACTTTTTCATTTGAAAAGAAATGCGTAAACAACAAATGATTGAAAATCACGATTGAACAAATTTGTCAGAAGCGTCATTGAATAAATTTATAAATGAATAAATAAAATTTACTCGTTAGAAACATTTTCTTTTAATAGAATTTGTTAGAACATCTTCTTGTTGTCAATTTGAACTGAAAACTATGATGATATTGTTCGCATAACTTTTGTCATCACTTAGTTTTCTAACTCATTAGCACTTTTTCATCAGCTACATTAAAATATTTAAGTCTTATTCAGAATTCTGTTATTTAAAATCAATTTGAAGTTAAAAGTTGCAGAATGATTCTCTTTCTTTAAAGGATTGTTAAAAATAATGAAATGCTCAAAATTATAGTATTATGTAATCATGACATCTCGTGCCAAATTTTAAATATTTCGAATCTGCAAAATAGAATATTTCAGGATATATGCATTGTTAATAATCCGAATCCAAATTCTCTATTTGTGTGAGTCTTAAAGCTCCATATGCTAAAGAATAATTGAAAAAAGAAATCTTTCAGTTCTTCTTTCAATGATTTATGAATCCAGTAAAGAATCGTACGAGAAAATAGAATCTGAGAAGCAAAACTTTTTTCACTCCTTTATCAATGATTCTTCTAAATTAAGAAGCTATCATTGCACACAAACCGCAAGAACTTTTCCATTCATTTTTATTATTTATATCATGGAATTAATATTGTCCTAATTTACAACTGAAAATTATATTTCTGTAAATGAAACTAATCCTTACTGCGAGCAAATAAAAAAATTTGATTCCTATGAAGTCGCTTTGTTTTTTTAAAATCACGATCACTAGAATTTAGAACAAAAATTGATAAAATAATTGATAAAACAGAAAACCGGATAATAATCTTCTTCAACAAATTTTAAAAATACTCGAACTAAGCTTAATTGTAAAACAGTATCAATTTTATTATCCATTGAATTTCGCCAAGTTATTATCAAAGATTCCTGAATTCAAAAATAATATTTATTATATTTTTAGAGACATACAATATCTCTGCTTGTCAAATTCTTGAAACTTTTATTAAGTTCAAAACTGGAATAATATTATGGTCTATTTAATTTCGATTCATTTAAAACAACAAAGCCTAACTTTTTCGCAGTGTTCATCAACTTGATCTTTTCTTTAGATGCTGGAATAGTAGGAATAGTTAAAAGCAGAAACGATAATTAGATTTCATCAACAACATTCACAATTTTATGGGTTTCGGAATATTATCGAAAAGTAGTCTGAAGAAAAAGTTGTTTTTCAGATTCGCAGTCTTCATCCATTCTGTTAGTTGAAGAAAAAGTATGCAAAATAGAAAGTAGTCTATATTTTAGGAAGTTATCTTTCATCTTTCATGACTTAATTGAAAGATGATTTATGTCAAAAGAGAACGAATTTCATAACTGAAGTAATTTAACTTTTAATTTATTTTAAAATAAGAAAATATTTTATATTTTCTCATCCAAAAGAATATAGAAGGCTTGAAAACAGAATCGATCCGGAACAAAAAATGATGTATGCGATTGATGAACAATAGGATAATGTAACATAATTAAAACTGTCTTCATATTCGATTATGAATTTAAAGCAGAAAAAAATCAAAATTCAAAACAAATTAGTTTTTGATTCTTTAGAATTAGCGGATGACTTAAAAATCCAAATTTCCTTTCAGCAAAATTTTCATGCTCAGAATAAATTTGGACACTTTTTTCTTCCATATACTAAACATAACTGCTTGAATATCATGTGATCATTAAGGTAAATTAAATGAAACTCATATTTTCAAGTCTTCTCATTTTTCTTAACAAAAATTCTTCAATAAATTAAACCTCTAAATCAGCATCTCTAACAGTTTTTCATTACCATATTTCTTTATTATAAGAAAATCTATTCTGATAAATATTTTTTACTGAAATATTTCAACATCAACTTTCGTCCCGTTTTCGAACTTCTCAGGACTTCTTAATACATTACTTTCGAAAGTATCCCAAACTCAAGAATCAAAATGTACGATATTTCTTTTCCAAATAGAATACATAACCTAAGTTCATGATATATATATATATATATATATAGGCTCTGGTATTATATATATAGTAGTCTAAAATGATGTTGATATAACAACAGAATGATCAAATTTGGTTTCACAGTTTCATACGATAAAAAAGAAACTATTCCAGGAAAAACTGGTAGGATGTTGTATGTATATATATATATATATATATATATACCAGAGCCTAAATCATGGTAAACTATCGCTTAAATCTCAATTCTTTAACTTATCTAATCTCATTAACAATCAAAACGAATGTCTAAGTAACTACATAAATCTAAACTCATAGCCTACTCCTAAGTAATATTCTGTTTCAATAAATCAGCCCGAAATTTTTCATATGGAAAATTGCTTAATAAAAATTATTAACTGTGGGAAAACAAATTGTATCAGGTTTTAAAGAAATCAATCCAACAAAAAACCAATCAATAATAATTTAAAATTAATCTGAAAAGTTGAAATCTATCAATTATAATTGCGCTTAAATATTCACACAACATCCTACCAGTTTTTCCTGGAATAGTTTCTTTTTTATCGTATGAAACTGTGAAACCAAACTTGATCATTCTGTTGTTATATTAACATCATTTTAGGCTACTATATAAAATCAAAGATAGCAGCGTTTCAATGAACTGATGTTTCGAGATTGACAGACTATTTTCCCAGTGAAAGCCTCCTAACAGTTTGAAATACTTTTGAAGCCAACTTCATTACACGTATATCCTCAAATAATTTTTTCTGGTAATAAACAATGATAAAAGTTCCTACTTGAGCTGTATGAGTTATTCCGCAATTTTAACTAACCAGATGCTCAAAAATCATTTTTGAAGTTTTTCAACAAGGAATTTAACTAAACATAGAAGACATCAAAAACCAATCCAAAGTAATTATATTGAGCAGTTTCATTCTGAAAACAACTTTTAATCAATATTTAAATACAGTCATGATATGTTCAATATAATTATAATCTAAGCAGACAATATCATCATGATATATTCTCTTGTTGAAACGATTTCAGGCAACAGACTTATTTTGGGATAAAAAATCCGAAATAAATAAAATTTAGATTGAAATAACAAGAAAGATACTGCAAAAAACATTTTAAATAGCTTCTGAAATATAATCCAACATATTGCCTGAAATTATTCATGGATGTTTTGAGCGATTGCGAAACAATATAATAATATTACGAATATATATTCTAGAGAATTTCAATTGCTTAGTCAAATTTATTATATCTTGACTATTTGTATATTGTTTTTAAAAAATACAGCCATTTTTATTGTAATTTAAATTTTTCGTCCTCTGACTTATTACAATAAGAAACAAACAGCATAGGGCATTATATAATTTGGTTTTTCTTTTTTTTTCAGTTGTAATATCGTAAAAGCCACCACGTAATAGCTTCTGCTAATATAGATATTTCAAGCATCCGCAAGCACAGATCTTCTTTCTTTGGTAATTTAAGACTGCAAGTATAAGATTTAATCATATACGAACGATAATAGTACAGAAATTAAAAATGATGGAGTAACCGAAGAAAATTTCATTCAGATAATTTGTGACTCTTTTAGATATGTTGAGTCATTTCTTTGTTCTTTAATAGCTTTGCAACCTCTAATTATGCCAATGTCTATTGCACCCTCATGCGCTATAAAAAACGCCCTCTTCTATCATTTTAAACGAGGATATCAACGGGAACGGTTTAATGCTCCAATTCCGGTTTTTTTTTTAATTTTCTTCATTTTGTTTTCCCTTCCTTTTTTGTTAATAAATTTGTCATCAAATTTGTTTTATTGATATTGTTAATTTGTAATTGTTACTCATCGTGTAGCAATGTCAAATTTTTTATAATAAATGGTTTCATTACCCAATTTTGAGATTCGATTGTGTCACAAATTCAAGTTTCCCGACAAATGATACCAATAATATTGATTCCGAAGCAACTCAATAAACCACAACAAATATCCGAAAGTAAGCAAGAATCCGGATATAATATTTGAGAATATATTATTCTATTTATTATTTGGTTCGAAAAATCCCAAAAACTTTATATGACGATGAATTCAAAATCCAATATACAAAAATTAATGCATCCGGACATTAACCATGGTTTATTATTATGAAATACTAAAAAGTGGAGAGAAAACGAATAATGTAAGGCAGTAAAAAAAAAAAAAAAAGAAAAGAAACAAATGAAAAGAAAATGAAACATCATTACCAATGTGCATTATGCTAGAAAAATTAGAATAGTAGAAAATATCGAAAAGAAATCTTGTACCGAAAGTACTAACAAGATACTTCCTCTTTATTCGTTTCAAAATAGAAGATATCTTTGGACTGAACCGATATACCTATTCAATTTGTTTCAGAAAGGAAGTGAAAACCTCTATTGAATCGATTTTTTTTTTTTAAATACTGAAAATATAAAATTATGCGAAGTAAATGAAGAAAAGTAAATCAATTATAAAAAATTGGAAAGCAGCAATGAAAGACAGTTAACAGCGCTGGATATGAATTATACTGCGGGCAGTTCTAAGATAATTAAACTTCCGCAACATTTAAACCGACAGGTATTTTTCTAATCTACAAATATTTCAGTAAAAATTAATTAAAATATCATATAAAAGTATGCTAGAATCTCTTTTTATTTTTTTAGCATTTAAAAATAAGTATGAAAAAAAGGAAGAGTTTACCTTGACTGCATACTTATATATATATATATATCTGTATAAACCATCATAAAATAGCAAAAATAGAAAAGATTTGATTCGATAAACAATGTTGGCATGAACTAGAAAGAAAACAATGGTAAAAAACTACATTTATATAAACGTATTATGATATGTAAAATTAATTTTCATATAAAATGTTTAATGATAAACAGAGCGAAGCACTACATAAAAAATTTCTTATCTTGGATATCATTTCCAAAAGTATTGCAAAAGTTAGGGTAGACTATAGCTACCTGAAGGAAAATCCTCCGCACGCCAATAAACTGATATGAAAATCATTAAGGAAGTAAATTTAACAAAAATGAAAGAGTCAAATGATTCAAACGAAAATAACAATTATAAAAACTAGCTGCATAATCAGTTCCCACACATAATATTAATAATGAATAAACCATACAAATTGAATTAAACAGCCTTTGCTTAGTGAATAAGGACACTTGATGCTTGAATATCTAATGACTAATGTGTAATTCATTAGTATTACTGAAACAAAAAAAAAAACTACATCTTAAGCAAATTATAATTAGCAAATATATATAATCTGAAAATGGTCATATTCGAAACGCGAACAAATCCATTATATCACAGTCGCAGATAAACAAAGTGACGGAAGTGAAGGAAAATTTATCGCTATGATAAGACAAACAGAAACTTCCGATAAAGAACTTTGGTGGATAACGATGCTAATTCATAAAGTGATTGATCTAGCTTGCAAAAACCAAAGATAATATTCTAGATTACTACTTGATTTGTTATTTGAACAACTTTTAAGATTATGAACTAGAATTTCTGATTTCCATACATAAGTGAATTTAATCAGTTATATAAATCTAGAAATTCATAAAAAATTATGCAGGTTCAGTCGTTTCTTTTTTTTTTTTTTTTTTAAATATATAACGACTATCCAATCCTGCGGCAATGACTGCATCGTTTGTGAACTGTGCATGGAATAAAACATAAGAAGAGTAAACCAACAGGAAATGTACAGACTGCTAACAGTACCAAACATATTAAACAAAACAGATCCGTCTGTCCAGAGATAGTTCCAATCTGAAAAACAATAATCAAAAAAATGCAGAGTGAAAATATAAGAGACAAATTTTTATAAGTATTAAGTTCAATCATTCTACAGTAATGCAAATAAAACTGCTGAAAGGGGAAATGAAGTTTTACTAAAAGATCAATAGAGTAAACCTGTATTTTGAATGAAAAAGAAAGACAAATGCGATACAAATTACATTGCAATTAAATAGAGAAAGGTTAATATTAAATAATGTCATATTTATGCTGAGTAAAAAGCGATGTATATTGATAAGTACAGGTAATCCAATGCTTAAAAAATAAGGTTAAGCAAAATTATCATGATTATGATCAAAGAATGAAATATAAGAAAAAAATTAAACTTACTCCACAATGGGCGCAGTGTCCTGAACGTGATATAGCTACTGGAGGAGGTTGTAATGATGCAGAAGCTGAAACACTAATTAAAAACATAAACAAACCTGTATTTCGAATGAAAAAAAAAAAAAAAAAGACAAGTGGATACAAACTTACACTGCAATTAAATCGAGAAAGGTAAATATTAAATAATGTTATATTTATGCTGAAAAAAAAAATATTTCGTTAAATACTGTCTTTATCATTGATGCAGTGAAACTGAAACTTATTTATTTACTCATCTAATAACTGATGTATATATATACGAACTGCACTACAGAACTACAGAATATATAATTCATTATGTATCGAACATGCATTAGTATCATACGGTTCAACATTTTTTTTTCTTGAATGACAGTGCTCCAAATTGTTAAAATGTGATTTCTTACTTTCTGATCTATTAGTATAGGTTATCCAATGTAATTTGCTTTTTTTACATATTGGAATTATGCGAAACGAGATATGTATATTTGAGGATATTTAAAAAACTAGATGCAAAAATGAAACAAATTTAAAATAAAACAAACGTAATAGAGGAGGCGTTGTTGGCAGAAACAACTGGTTCCGAAGTGACAGCGAAGGATACGGAGGAACAGCAGTATAAGGTTTTGGAAATGTCGCATTATCTGAATTAGTCGAATATGGCCCTGAAGCGGCTGGATATGCCATCGCTGCTTGATATGAAGGGGGAGGTTCTCTGCAAAAATTTTTTAATTTTTTTCCCTTTTTCAATTTTTTATAAACAACTATTTTTAACTGTTTAAGTAGTCAACATAAGATAATATAAATGCAATGTCTTCATGGCCTTTTTCAGTTGTAAATTTATTCACTTCATTGCCAACTTTCACTGATTATGACTAATTTTGGTTGCGCAACTCTATAAAATAAACAAGTTAAAATAATAACAATATATTAATTCGGCAATACAACAATTTGGTCAAGAAATGAATAATAATAATTCATCTGCTGAAATGTTGAGTCAAATTTTTTTCTATTAAGAAAAAATGATCAATTTCTTGAGTTTATAATGGCAAATGCATCGTAAAGCGAAGTAAACCTGTACGGTGGTAATCCCATATCACACCTGACTGGTGGTTGAGGGCCAAGAAGTAAATCAGGTTGTACAGATGGTGGCTGCTGATATGAAGCAGTAGTTTGACCAATTATGTTTGATGAAGAATTTTCCTCTATTGGTGTTGATAATATGCTGCTCTCTGATTGTTCCTTTCCTGACATAGTGTTGAATTTTCCAGTAATATGCGATAATTAAAAGCAGTATACGATCACCAGAACCGAATTATCTGCAAAAAATGGTTTTAAAATAATAGATCTTATTAGTAACACTGCTGGATAAGCGTGAAATTCAGTTATTTTAGCTAACACCGTATTATATACTGAAAATCAATTTCTTCTTTAGCGGTTGCTGTTCGAAATGAAATTGTCCTTTATTACCTGAGAAACACTATAAAATCCAAAGTTAATTACTCAAACTTCGGAAATATAACTCGTCTTGAAATTTATTTCTGAAGTACGAATACCGCAAGATTTTGAAGTTTCAACAACGAAAGTAATAAATAATATCTCAAGATCACTGGCTTTCACAAAAATCTCAATGAACAATGCCTGGATGACAACTGAAATTGGGATCAAACACTTGGCTTATGTAAAATCATTTCATCTATAACAACATTCTATTATATTTTGCGGTAAATGATAAATCCATTAAACCCGCATCACAAAGAGATAATGTTCAAAAACCTAACAAAAAAGTTAAAAAGAAATACGAATTTTCAAAGTAACATTCTCCTGGAGCTCTTCATTATTTGCTTTCGCAATAGACAAATTTATAAAAAAAAGGTCGAAATCGACCACATTACGGGAATCAATAAACATCAAACTATTCTATAAGAAATGAGAATTTTCACTATTCAGCTTTTGACTCGTCATACAAACGACGATCTTTCTGTTATACACCAGAAATTTTGAGCAACAAAGACCAAAGAATGAAGAACATTACTCACAAATATAGTGATTTCATAGCAAAAATATATGTAAAATTCGTTCCTAAAGTCCTAACTAGAACATTAAAGGGTCAGACTTATTGTAAGCGTAACTAAGGCTGAAGAATTATAAAGCTAAAAAATAACTGAAACTAAGAAACAGTAATTAGGTAATCAATTTAGATAGTAATAGTTTAAAACGTATTCAAAACTACATATAAGAATTCTTTACATGAAATCTTCATTCATAACAAAATTTAATAACAAGTTTGTGAAATATATTAAAAGCCTAACAAAATAAACTGAATGGTAAACAACAATCAAAAAATGACCTAAAACAAAACTCATTCAAAGACACTTTTTCGTCATACTTCATAAGGAAAAAGTACATGCAATACTCGTCAGCACTACCATTATTTTTTAACATTTCAGAGGTATAAAAATATAGCGCAATTTTAGATACTGACCTGAATAATATATAATAAATCAAAATGATAAATTGTTTACAAAATGCTATATAGAAATTAGCACTGTCACACTTTACTCGAAATGTGCCAGTGCATGAACATTTCACGATCAATGAAAAATGAACAAAACGAGAACCGTATGACATACATAATTTTTGATATAATTTAAACAGATCTTATGTTTCATTTCCTGCATCGACAGTTGTTTATGAATTTAAGAAATCCTATTCCCGAAAAAAAAAAACTAGCAAATACAACTAACAATATTGACTTTATAAAATCACGCAAGTAAATACGCGTGACACAATCAATCATTTCTAAACAAACTACTAAAACCGACGTCATAGATAACACTAAACATGCAAATTTTTTTGTAAAAAAAAAAAAGATTCCTAAAACTAACATAAAATGTGAAACAGTGGCAGAAAAACAACACAAACTTCTCTGTTACGAACTGCTATGCAATGTACTCTTTGGAAATTTGTGGCATACTTGCAGTCTGTTAATATTTATCAGTCAATCATGATGCAATGAAATATCATTGTATTCAATTCATTGTGGGGAACTAGAAATAATTGATAAAAGTATTTGAATAATGGATGAAAAACACTATCTCGTTAATTTCCAAGTCTCACTGGGTTTGCGATTCAAAAAGAGAGTCAAAATTTCATTTCGAAAAGCCCGTTGGACTTGCTGTACTACATTGCTAATGATAACAATAGTATCATAATAATGATAACAATATTATAATAGTAATACCAAAATAATAATAATAATGACAATAATAATGTCGCTAATATAATAATAATAATCTTCCTTATCGTTTTTTCCTCTTTTTTCCTTGTCTCTTCTCTTATTATATAGTTTCTTCTTCTTTTAGTGCTAATTAAAAAATCCTAAGCCTATTTCCTAGATTAAGAATTGAATACATGAATCAAAACTCCCAAATAGGATAAAATTCTGATTATAAGAATATCAGGTGAATCCTGTAAACAAGTCTTGCTGCAATGATGATTAAACTGCTTGCTCTTGCAAAAAATTATAATAAGAAAAACAGATAAAAGTCAACTGAAACAAAGAAATGATAGCAAAAAAAGCCATCGATGATCACGAAGCACACAATAAACGAATCATCAACCAGTCGATGTACAACAGTCCAGCACAACATTGCGCCCAATACGCTCAAAATTTGCTAATCAGAGAGACAGACGATGAGCTGTAATGAAAAAATGTTTCTCAGCAAACGTGTTCTGCCTTTCATCAACATACATTAAAATAAGTTCACTTCTTATTTTTTCAAATGGCATTCTTTTTTCTTCGATTTAATACATTCCCATACAGTTAATCACATAAAACTTCAAAAGATCCGAAAAAATTTTTTTTTAACTTGAAGCTCATGCTATCTTTCATTAAGGTGTAAAAATTTTTAAATATTCACGGTGGTTGTGGTTTCATAAGTACTCGCATAAACTATACTTCTGTTCAAGCTACAAAACTAAAGGAAATATTGCAATGCTCCTGGGAAATTTTGAGAGAATGTTTTCCAAAAAAAGAAAAAAAAAAACTGACACATCATTGGTATATGCAAAGCAACTTCATCCGGCACTGAAACAGAATGAATATGATCTTTGTATTTGTAAACGACACGTAGCATTTTCGGTTCTGTCGGACAAGGATCATAAAATCCTGGCAATTGACTCTGCAAATAGAAAACAGTATTGATAAAAAGAAAAGGAGCGGAAGAAGATAAAACTACGTATAACATGCAATGCGCGGTTATTCAGCAGTGATGTTATTTGTGATCATGAAGTAACACTGTTTCCTAAAATTTTCTAAGTTGAGTTCCTTAGCAGTTCTACGAATTTATGATCAAAAATCGATTCGGTGGCAGTTTCTTAATCATTATATTGATTATTACATCCATTAATTGCAAACCTATTTTCAATATTTTTCATATACTTATATTGTATAACGTAATTCTGAACGAATTTCCAAAAATTGTTCTAACATTTCTTCATTCAAAGAATTGCATGATTTCAGCAGACGTTATTCATAAAAAAGAGTGCAATTCTATCAAAACTTTTATCCCAATTCTGAAATTTTCATATGATCTCATATTGCCACGATTCTTGTTATTTTGTTTTGTGAGTGTCTGTTAACAAAATTTTATAGATTTAAAGAACCAAGAAATTAATGATGCTAATGATATATCAAATTGAAAAAAAAAAAGTGCTAAGAAAGCAAGACGAATGTTTACTTTTCCAGAGTATATCCTTAATTGTGAATCATTAACCATAGCTTGTAACGGCACTGTAACATCAATAATACGAGTGCCTAACAGTGGATACGACAATGCATTATGGCCTTCTCCGATCATTTGACCGTATTTCGCTTCTATGATAATTAAACCGTGTTTCTGTTCTTCCTCTTTCGCTATTCGTTCCGCTGTACGTCTCATCAAATCTATGATATTGTTTGCTTCCTCACGTTTAACAGCATCTACCTAAATATTTTTTTTTTTTTCAAGATTTTTGGAACTTTTATGATAAACCATGTACAAGTACGCTTCATATAAGCAATCTAACACAAATAAATATTTAATACTAGTTCTAATCTATACTTCCGCTGTACTAATTTTTATCCTCTAATAATTGTATTTGAATACCTGCCGCTCTTCCGAATGATCTTCAAACAATGATATGAGACGTTCGTACGTGTGTCGAAAAATTCCTTTCAGTAAATAAAAAGTTGCAATCGGTATAATAATGCCATATAAAGTTGAACGTGCTATATCTTCTTCGCTATCACATAACAAAAATTGATAATCATAAACTGAGGTACCCGTTTTCAACCTTAAATAAATGAGAAATAAAATATCATCTACGAAAATAAATATTGATATGAAGTTAAAGAAGCTAAACAGATCTGAACAATACTCACCTAAATTTAGCTTGTAAAAGACAAGAAGGAAAAGTAAATGAAACACTACATCCAATTCGAGAATATCTTGATAAACGTTTTTCAAATGCAACTGCTGGCATAATACCCATTAATGAAAATATGCACGAAGTTTCGGTAAATGAATCCTGTTCTACACTTCGTTTCGTATAGACTACTCGAATATTTGAATTTACTGGTGATATCTAAAATATTTATCATTGATATAAATAACAAAAGTGACTTCCTAAAAAATTTTTACCACTTTAATTATTCTTTCACTTTCTTATTTGTATGATTGATACTAATTAAACAATACGCATAGCTCTTAAAAAGACCTGAAAAAGCCAACCATTAAATTAATAAGGAACTTCGGCATATTCAACTCGGTATGAATCAGAGATGTAGTCAAGGACGGTTGCAATCCACAGTGATATATTATAGATCCTTGCCAACATGGATGTAAATTCCTAGAGAGGACTGAAAAAAGATAAGTTCCAGCAGCCGATTACTGATTAAATTCATATCTGTCAAATTAATTTTTTGTCAAATGTGAATTTGAATGCAGCTCTGAGATAAAAAACAGAGTGAACATACTAAAAGTGCAGCCCGGATTGATAGCTGAATAAAGTGGAAAATATTGAACTGAAGGCTGTATCACAATTGCATTTTTCAAGTATATACTTTTGGCGTATTTGCATCCTAGTAATATCGAGTCTGGCGTAAAAGTTGTAGTGAGCTGAAAAAAGTTTTTTTTTTTTTTTATTTCAGATATTTTAATTGTCTTTACATAATCTTCTCTTCATATCTCATGGAGAAAACCACATGAATACCTCAACTAGACATGATGATGAGATCACTCTTTTCCAATGCAACGTAAATGCTCCATCACCTTTACCATTATTCACTTTGACACGACCGTTCAAGCCCACTTTGTCTTTTGCTGTCATTGCACATTCAATATTCTGGGACAGAGATAAACCGGTAATTTGCGGAGGACATCTAAAATAACATTTTTAATCTATTTTCCACAAGTTGCATTCTTAGAGCACACTTTTTTACTTGTTTTCGCATTAATTAGAACAGTATTTATAAACGAAAACAATTTTTAAAAAATGAAAATAATTCTTCAAAAAATTTTCGAATAAAATTTATTTAATATTATTGTGTTTTAATTTCTTTCCAATTTTTCTCGAAAATAAAGGAAATCGAAGTTGTTCAAATGCAAGGAAAAATTGGATTGAAGAATTAATTAAAAAAAGAAAACCTCAGTTCAGGATTCGAAGTAAAAATTCCTGTCAAAGACGTTTTACACACAAATAAGCCCTGGAAATAGAGTTCGATTACAAAAATTCTATTGAACTCACTAACAAAGTGACAAAATTTCTTCTTGTATTCATAATGGCTGTTAATATCAGAGTAAGAAAAGGATGAACATCTCATTTAATGATTAAAAAACTTGAAATAAATACACTTACAGAAGGATGAACCCGTTGCAACATTATTTCTGTTTCTCGTAAACGTTTGAGGAACTCATATTCTCGTCTAATATTTTCAGCATTGTCTGATTTGGGAATAAGTTCCCAGCCATGCAATTCAAGTCCTTGTAGTCCAACCGCATCATAAATTGCTCGCAGTTTAGGATCAGAAAGCGCTATAGAAATAGACCTTAGAAAATTACAATTAAATTATTTTGTTGTGTTATTGACCATATCAATTTCTTCATCCTAAAAACTGTCTAGACAATGATGCCGCAAATTTAAATGACAAAACTTACTTTCGTGTGCCTTGCGTAATTTAAAAAAAAAATTCTCGGCATCCTTTTTTTCATCAGGATCACGGTGTCGATCTGGGTGGAACATCAAACATTTCTGTCGATATGATTTATTAATTTCATCCAGTGTTGCCTGCATTTGATAATTTTTTCATTTCTGTTAGTAACTGAGAAATTAAGTAAATATGATACAAATTTAGTCTACCAAATTTCACAAAATTTCAATCAAATATCAAAAATTTATTTAAATTGGGTGTTTTCTTCCATTATCGTTGAATATTGCACTGAATGAAATACATCATTAATTAAAACTAGCTCCCATAAATTGATGTAAAAATGTTTCGTTTAAATCAAAAGAGAATTTTTTTTTTTTTTGTAAAGTCTGAATCACTAGGGAAAACTTACATCTTTCGGCACATTTAGAATCGCATAAAAATCAAGATCTTCATCATCCTGATTGTCCGCTTCTTCCTCTTCTCCATAAACTGAATTCAGCGAAGAAGCACCTGACATGGCTACTCGTATTTTTTCGATTTATAATTATATTCAATTTAGCCTGAAATATCTTACTCTTTCATGTCACACTACAATGTGTTACATAGTTCATTTTTCATAAAAATAGTGATACAATTTAAAAAATGTCATGGTGGAGGAGTTAATATTCCAATAAAATTGTCTCCCCCTTTCATACTTGTCGTCATCAATTAATAAAAAGTGGGAGTATTTAAATCATCATGATTGTAACTTCAGAATATCTTACTATTCCTTTTTTACGTTTTTTTTTAAAAGCTGTACTAATGCAATTTTGTCCTAAAAAATCGGCATCACTCGACCAATGCTACTACATTCAGTTAGTGTTAGTAACAATGAAGCATTATAAGAATTTCTCGCACTTACCTATCCACATTAACATTCCGGTAATTCCCACAGTAAACCTCAGTACTCAAATCCAGTATGTTAAGAATCCTGGCCTCTGAATTATCTCTGAATCAAGAGAATGTAACAAACATCGTCCATTCACAATTTACCGAGCGTAGCTAAACAGAAGTGATGGTTGCATGTCGCGATGGTTTGCTTGTTGTGTTGCAACGTACGTGTACAGTCTAATCTTGTTTACGCTTGCTGCATTGAGGGGGGGAACGTGAGAGTGTGATTTTAAAGTGAGGAGAGTATATGTACTTACTTCCAATCATGCAAACAGCTCTTCATGTGTGCAGAGTGCTGAAGACAACTTTTTCACGTATCGTTGGATGAATTAAACACTAGCAATTACATCAAATCTAACATTCAAGAAATTTGTTGTCAGGTTGCAGTTCAAGATACATCAAGTTCCAATTCAGGCTACTGAAGTACCGATGTATCGATGATCGGAGTATCGATATATTTTTTTATGATGATCATGCATTTTATGATTATGCTTTAGACATTGGTGGTATTTTAGATAATCCATAAATTTGCTGCAATCTGTCAAACATTTCATGTTGTACAAGTAATCAGTAGTTTTACTAAATATTCTCTTACCGACAAACTTATTCGGTTGGATCACAATCATTGCATCTTAAAATTACCGTAAGTTAACAGGAAAATTAATAATGCTTAACTGCTGATTACGTAACAGAATGAAATTGTTACTTTCTTTAATCATTGTACTTTCACATTTAACTTTATGAAATTTGAAATAAATTCCGAGAGCTTCCTTCAACTCAAGAGAAATGCTCATTTTTGCTTCACAAAATTACATAATTGAAAATTATCTTCGAACCAGTAAGTTTATTTTGATAATTTGCTTCTTCCATTGTATAGTTGTAGAAAACTGTAGTGAGATTATTAAACACTGGAATTTTAAATATTAATTGAGAATTGATATTTTTAGAGAATAATACTATTTTAATTCGACGAGCTACAATATTATCAGCAAGTAGAGACTTTTATCTGGAAAGAAATGATACTGCAAGAGCAAGTAATGTTTGTCAGAAATAAATGGATTTTCAATAAAGTGAGTAAGGATATGATTATTACTGCAATGTATTGATCGGAATAGAATTTGGGAAATTTAACTAATTAAAATTCAGTATTTCAGCGTAAATTTCTTAATTAGTGTAGCATTGTGTTCGATTTTTATTTTCGACAATGTCTAGTTGATGTTCCAAATTTTAGACATCAGTTTTTGATCTTAATGGCTTGATTTCACTAATACTTAAACAAATCCGGTTGCTGAAGCTCAAGAAAGTAACTATTTGTCCTTATTTCTTTCAGTCCCGGTTTTACTTGGTCTTGCTCGTTAACACGCTTTTTTTTTTTCAGCATTTCTCAGTTTCTTCCCTCTGATTAAATTTACTTTCTACTGTTAAAGTAGTGCTTTATGTATTGTCCAAATAAGTTCAAATCATCAAAAACATTTGTTTTAAAGATGACAGATACATATGAGACATGCATCAGTGTTATTCAAGTCTCAGAATTTTCCCAAATTCGAAACAGTCATTTTGATTTTAGATTTCGAGCCCTTGCTAAAATGATTCCATGGAAAAGAACAGTAAGAGTAATATTTTATGAGTATCAACATCAAATATATTCATTTTTGATCAAACACTGCGAATTTGTCGTAAATGCCCAATGATACTATTAGATATGGTGTTTGCTATGCGGTCTAACTTGCCAAGATATTCGGTCTTCAAATAATTTCCGAAGATTTATAAAAAGAGATTTTTAAAAAATAATTTCGAAAGACCACCTTAATGATCATTAAAAATCACTCTGGTAGTCTATTCGTTTAAAATTTTGTATCCCAATTTTTTTGTTTTTTTTTTCTCGTTTTTTTGTTGGTTTGTAATTTTCAACTTCTTTAAAGCTGAAAATTCATACCTATTGCTTTGAAATTTTGATACAACTTTGAATCCGAATACCCGCATGTTTTGTATACTTTTTACATACACGCGTTGCTGTCGTTCAGTCTAGTTAAGTGGTAAAGAAAGAAAAGAGAAAGCGCACGTTTCTAATGTTTTGGAAAAAATAGTTTGTAATTATACAAAGTTTGGTAGTTTGTAATTATACAAATACTGGTAGTTACTGTTAATTTGTAATTATACAAATACTCAAAGAAATTTACTTATCACATAAAATCAAAAAAAAAAATAAAATGTGAAAATATTAATGCAAGCATTGCATGACTAGTTGTTTGATGTAGTTTTCTTGTTTAAAAATAAAGCTGAGAAATACACGAACTGCTTATATATTAATCACTTAAAATGTTCTCAAATGAATGAAAGAGGCATAAAGGTTAACTCTACAATTGAATTATTTAATTGCAAACTTAAAGTACTCAGAAAGTAGGGATACTTATTTATAAATATTTTTGAAATTTTGAATTTGGATAACTATTGAAGTAAGAAAAATTAAAAATTTTAATGGCTGTCTAATTTATGCATATAGATCTCTTAGAGCGGTTTGAATCCAGTTAATCTAGCTTTTTTTTTTCGGAATTTATTCAATTTCTTGCATACTAATGCATAATACACAAATCTTTTGAAAGTTTCATCTATCAAAAATTGATGATGTTGATTGAGATATCGATTGATTGCTTTTCACTGGTGACTGAAGGAATTCTTTGCTAGCTTTTGCTTTCATTTGTTCAGCGTCGACAATTCGTTTTTGGCGAAATTTCTCGGTGACTTGAATCTGCAAATCATCTTTCATCACATCTCTATGCAAGTATCTAGCATATTTTTTCGTTTTGATACATTATTAGTATATTATTATTATTTATTATTTAGTATTTAGTATTTGTTATTTATTATTTATTATGTATTATGTATTATTTATTACTTATAACTTATTATTTATTATTTATCATTTATTATTTATTGTTTATTATTTATTATTTATTATTTATTATTATTTTGTCAAAAACATCAGTTATTGAGCAAATAAAAATTCTTCTAGACCGATCATTGGTCGAAGATATATTCTTGGAATGAATAGCACTTGATGAACGAACCTGTTTGATAGTAATATTCATAGAAGTAGAAATTTCAAGAGATGCACCCATATTAATATTACCATTTGAAGAGCCCTTATATCCTGGAGCCGAAAACAAAGTCAACATGCAACCATCAGAAAATAATGCATATCCATGAAGTGGCGCCTGACAATTATGGTTACATTTAAAAAATATATTTAAAAAAATATTTTTTAAAAAATATATCAGTCATCCGTGTTGTAACGAAGGGAATAAGTCTTGAAACTAGTCACGGAAACATTCGAAAGTCAATCTTCAAAAATAATACGTTAAAGATTCTTCATAAAGAATTTTACCCTACAAAATGTATATCTCAATGACCATCAAAAAAAAAAAAGCAACAGTCTCGCTAGCGTTAAAAAAAGTCTTAAAAAGATTAAGGAGGAAGTAAGTAACTAAAAATCCTATTTCAATTAGTTTTTCTCACCTTTTTCATCATTCAGTTGTTTAATTTTGATTGAAAGTAATAACTTTATATGGTTTTTTTTAAATATATGACATTAGTTTACTCATAATGCAATGACATCATTTCAGTTTTCATCCAACATTTTTTTCTATTTGTTTGTTTTCTAAATTTTAATTTCTAAAGTCAAGTTTTTTTGGATTCAATCAACGAAAACGACCATTCTATTTTGAAAAATTTAATTTTCAAAGAACGAAACTAAACCTGATGTCCACGAATCAGCATGTCGATACCCAGCTTCTTACAAAGATTTTGTACTGTATCAGGCGCAAATAGTTGTCCAATGCCATATAATGGTTCGCGTTCAAAATTACTTCGGAAACCAGTACAATCTGGAGATGTATCAGGATCTGACCATACCAAATCGCATTCTAATGACCCGATCTCAAATTCTTCTAATGGTCGTCGAATTTCTCGGATTGCCTAAATTTGTCAACATTTCCGTATTTTTCAGATCACATTCAAGTCATGGGAAGAAAAATAATACTTTCTTTGGATTTAAAAGATTTTAATGAAAAATGCTATTAGTTTCGAAAAGATGAATTAACAGGCCTGCAGCGAAGTAAGTCTCGGGCCAATGCCACCATGCATGCCGAGAATTCGACCTCCAATAAGTACTGCCAATGGTAAATTATTGAATAAAATTCGAAAATAAGGATATAATGCTCGACCATTTCTACCAGCTGCAATAAGATGTCGTCAGCTATAATTTTATGTCTCAAACTATCTAACAGATTTTAACAGTTGTGCTAAAATCAGGATGATGGATACTATTTTTCGATTCTAAATTTACCAAGATTATCGGAAAATCTGATGCAAACTTCTTCATAGAATGAATATGCTCGATTTAGTGATTCTTCTTCATGATTACCACGACACAAAAAAATATTGTTCGGGAAGCGAATCTTAAAAGAAGAATTATTTTAAGATTGAATTTCACATATTTAGAATCAGTTTAGAAACTGAGACAGGAAACTTACTTTAAGCGCCGTAAGCAACATAACAACTTCGATGCCATGCGAGCCACGATCAACAAAATCACCCAAAAATACGCTACGTACTTGACTTGGCCATCCATTTAAATTAAACCAACGATGTAAATCACTGTACTGACCATGCATATCACCATACACTACACAGGGTAATGGAACCTGAAATTATTTAGTTTGATCAGTATTATTTTCGTTGTTGTCTAATTATTCCAACATCAAATTACATGAATCATTTAATTCATTTAATTCCACAATTCTTCTTGAAAAGAACTATTTATTATTTCGATCTGTTGTTACCTCCAAAAGAGTAGGTTCTTCGAGAAAAACCTTTGCTCCTTGAAGGAGAATTTCTCTGATTTCTTCAAATTTGAACGGAAATTGTTTTGGACCATTTCTAATCAACTTCAACAATAAATCTTCGTTGAGGTCTTTCGAGGCTGAATGGTTCAAAAAATAAAAGTGTGTCCTTTACGGAATTTTCTAAAACTTACATCTACAAGTCATTAATCCTTACCGCTAACGATAACTTGTTAATTTGAACGAAACCTATGAGACATTTGTCTTGCTGGACTTTACTCCGATAACAGCCGATCGCTATCTTCCCTACATCGAGCTGATATATCTTGGTCAATATATCTCTGATACCGTAATGTGTAATAATTCTAAAGAATAAATTGTCCTCTTATCATCCATTGCTCATTATTATCATAACTATAAACTAATTTGTTATCAACAAATCATGCAATATTGAAGAAGACTTGCAAGTGTTATCATCACTTGACGAAAGATCAATATTAGTTATCTCGTCTGATGTAGCGTAAGTTATTACACGCGTAATTTTTGGTGGCTTTTTGCCTTTTATCACTGTTTTCAACTGACCGTTTTGCTTCACTGTGCTTAAAGAAAATTCTTTGATAACTTTAAACTTTAATTAGAACTGTGAAAATATAAAATGTCCTATCGAATATAAATTTGTTACGTTTAAAGTTAATTTAATCTCAGCTTTTGAAGAAAGATTAACAAATATATATTTAGCTTTAAAATACATTTGAACTTGAATCTAACTTTGAAATGGATTTTCATCACATGGAAGAACAAAAAAGATTTATGAACTTCTGAATTTGAATTGTCGAATTCAAATTCGTTAACTTTTTAGAGTTTGTAAGGAAGACAATTAAAAAGTTTGGTTGGACATTACTTCGAAAGTCCTAATAATTTAAAAATGAAATGAAATTGTTTCCAATAGAATGCTAATTTGGTTAATATTTAAAAAAAAAAAAAAAAAAAAGGAAAAAAAAATAGATTTGCGAATGAAAACATCAACCAACAACTGGGAATTTGACAAACGGAGTAGGATAGATGGATACCTTGGAAGCAAAGTAACTTGTCAAATTACACATGATTTATTACAGCATACTGTATTAATGCATTTTGTTCGACAGGTGTGAGTTGGGCCGAAACGATTGTATCGGTGAGATCTGAATGGATCACATTGGTGGATGATTTCCTTCCTGGAGTACAGATCATTCCGGGAAGATCATCATTATTCTCTGCGTCATCAATATTTGTTCGTAAAGTAACCATTTCCCCAACATTCGCTTTCAAACTACAGTGTAAATTTAGGATATTTTTTAAAGGAAATATAAAAGCTAGAAATTTACATTTGAAAATTTTAAAAATTTGTAAAAATACAAAAATTCATTAAGACATATAATTTCGTTCTCTCTTTTAGCTGATAAAATGATAACTATATCTCCCCCAGATTTTCTTACTTTCTCCATTCTTAATAATAAACTTTTCGCAAGAAATATATTACACAGCCCGGCGTTTCTCTAGCCTTTTGTTGATAAAAATAACGGCAGCAGCAACGATACAGGCCAAGACCACGATCGCACATACTATTCCACTGATAAAACTCCAGGATATCCTGCTGATTTTATCAGCCTTCAGTGAGACACCACTATTCATCGATTGTGGTTTGTTTATATCCAGGAGTGCTCTTTTCAATTCTATAAAATGATAAAAATTTAATGCGATCAATAACAAATCATCCTATTTGCAGTATTCAGAGTAATGCGTAAAATTAAATTTGAAATTTTAAATTTGTCCAGTTGTTTCACTCTCTTTTTGTTTTGAACTTCTTCTGAATCAAAAAAAATACGAATGGGCAAAGGTTTTAGTTTATCATAAAAAGCAAAACTTGGAGTCAATTATTTGGAAAAATATTTTAGCATTCTTGAATAACTTTTAATTCGAAAGCTTTTGCAACCTGGGACTGCTATATCTGATCTATTTACATCAATTCTTTTGGTAGACATCTTTGCTTCTCCTAAATGATCATTTAAATTTTCACTTCATGATTTTTAAAATTTTTTTGTAGCGCTGATGCACTTCAGGCAAAAATTCTTGTAAAGGAAAATAAATATAGATTTTTATTTACATTTTGAATTTCAATTGTAATTTTAACTCCAGCTGAATTTTTTAATTAAAATTTCGATTGCCATAATTCTTTTTAGGATGAAGTTTTTCCGAATCGATTATAAAATGAAATTGGAAAGATTTCAAACGAAGAAATATCTAAAAATGTGTGACTTTTGTGCAGATAATTTCCGTTGCATTTCGTTGTATTGCAACAGCAATACTGCAAATGTTGTCGATCAAAAAATCGAGATTTATCCAGAGTTCTCGGACATTTCTTGAACACATTGTTTTGACAGTCTATGCTATCCTTTGACATTCTCTGCTTAAATTATATGCGCTTTGTAAGAAAAGTACTTTTACTTTCTAAAATATCTTCAAGGAAACTGATTTAAGTTTTTATAAATTTCAAAATCTTTAATATTTTTTGAACTTTTCTGTTTTCTCTATCCTTCATAGTCTTCAAAATTAAAAATCTCTTCTTTACATTTCAAGCAATTTTGCTTGTAAATGGAAGAGATATAAAGTTCGATAATCTGTATTGAATCGGTGAAGTATTTTAAAACGATATCGATTAGTAATAGAAACAATAGTATAAAAAAACAGCATGCTTTGCTTGGATTTTGATTCAAGAACTGGCAGGATTCATTTTCGGATTAAAGTATTAAAAAATGAAAACTCAAATAAAAATTTCTTGAAAAATGAATGATGCTTAAAAAATGCAATGAGATATAAAAATATATCGAACTGCTTTCGTCGATGTTCGGAAATTATTCAGGAATTTCTGATTCCAAAAATGAATTAGGTCCAGATGGAAATACAGGTAAACTAAATATACCTGGCTAACGACAGTACAACCATACAGTATGGTACCAGTATCATCAAATTCCACTGTATAGCACATTGACATGCCATCCGTGCCACTAATGCATTTTTCAAGCAGCAAAGGTCGAGCATTTATCACACATTTTAAATTGTTAATTTTGCCATCACTCTTATTTTCTCGTTTACTACAACAAAAGAACTGCAGATGCAAGTCACATCTTTTCAAAATATAGCTGACAAGATCTTTGAAAAATCCAAGGCTATTATTCAAAACTGAAAATTCATCAACTCCCTTACTAAATTTGGAATAACAAATTCTTAACCAAAATTATAATCAAATTGAATTGAAGCTTTTCATTTTAATTAAATTTGTGTTAGCTAGTTTGATGGAGGATTTTTTAAGAAGCATTTGGCTTGAAGACAAAATTTTGAATTTAAAAATATTAAAATGATTAATTAGGAATTAAAAATATTGTGGCATGAAAAGAACATTTATTTTCCATGTTGCCAAATGTAGCACAAGAAAAGACATTACTAGAATGAGCAGATTGTTATGTTCAAGTTAATGTGATAACGGCAATCTGTCACCTTTCTCCGGTGGGACTTAAGTTTGTAGATAAATTGCGGTAATCTGTTATTTTTCTTCGACAGGATTTAGTTTAATAATTAAATTAATTAATATCTTATTTTATTCACATGAGAAAACGTTCAGCGGTGAGTAACCATGGTAACAATAAAAGCAGCCACATAAAACGTTCCAAGTAATAAAAAGTGACGTTGTATCTTCATGAATCGATTTATAACTGTAAATAAGTTACTTGCATATTTCAAACATGTATTTATTAATAGATGGCTTGAAAAGTAACGAATCATCCGGAACTATTAAAGCAATATGTGGGACCACAGTTAGTCATTTCGCAAATTTAAAAGAGTTGGATAAAATAAGTTATTGGCCTCAAATTCTTAAAACACAAAATGATTTCACAAGTTGGAGAATTTGTACAGAAGCCTTTACGTACCGATTTACTGGATAAACCCAAATAAATCATGAATTTGTAAGTTCTACAATCATGACCTCTGGATGAAGTTATAATAGCAATCGTACGAATATTTCAAACATATCATAAAGACGAATGACCAACAGATTATTATAATATCAGCATAATACACTTGATATTATGCTTCTCTAATTTTCCCTTAATGCCGATTCTATCAATGTCATACTTTTTGTAGGAGATTCTAAACGAAATAATTTATTCAACATTAGAAAACTGCCAAAAATAAAGTTAAAAAATTATTACAAATACATACTAAAATTGACTCTGTATTAAGAAACTAAACCAACTTGTTACTGATAAATTAATACATTGTAAAAGCTGTACAAAGTAATTATTTCCAACCAATTTTGTTAGTAACAAGTCATTAATATTTGTACTTCGCAAATACCCATAAAAATCTAAATAAGTTCATGCAAATGATTGCAATTTAATTCTAGTAAAGGATAAATAACCTACACAGAAAAGTTGATGACACGATGGACCACCAATTTCTTGCACTTTTAATATCCTTCTTCAAATGGACGAGTCGAATCTCATACTTTTAAAAAAATCCGTTAGTAGGACAAAACCCAAGGATTCATGAATACTAAAAAGATCCAAAGTAAAAAAAGAAGGATATGGCACTAGAAATCCCCAAAAAAAAAAAAAAGAAAAAGAAAAAAAAAAGGCAGAAAAAACTGCCGACGAATAAATTTAAATTCTGAGAAAATTATCAACAGTGGCAGAATTCTACTTTGGTACATCACCGCTGATATTGCACGCTCAACAACTTACTATATCTTTAGTTTAAACATTTAAACAGCACAATTTGTACTGTCTGCGATCCACTGACATGATCAGTGATGAAATTTGTGTAATACTTATTTCAAAAACTTCTAAAAAAACCTTCTAATTGGCATGCAAATGGCAGTAAATAACAGAAATCCCAGTGAAATCGCAAACAGTACACCGGTATAATAAATAAGGAACCGGCTAACATACAAAAAAAAAAAAAAAAAAAAAAAAAGAAAAACAACAGCAAAAGAAATTAGAAGTAAAAAATGAATTAAAGTATTAGGTTTGTATTAAAAAAGAAGCGAGATATGTACACGAAATTATGTGATATGTATTTCGTGTATAATGAGACCAAAATAAGTTCTTGAACTTATGTTGCAACTAAAGAAATTTTAAAAATACATTTAAAAAGAGAACATTTGCAAAGAATTCAGGTAGTATTGGAATTAATATTAAATGAACATAGCAATTAGAACTGTTTACTATAGACCTATTAGTTGACACAATTAAAATAAAGATCGAAACCATTTGCTATACACCAAAAATTTTCCTGAATTGATAATTACACTATTACCTGAGATAATGAATTTGTAATGCTAGCGAATAACATCAAAACAGCTCTGTTAATGAACAAATGAACAAGAACCGTAAGTTATACATTGCACTACCAGTCTAATACTTGACCAAATTGAAGCATATTTTATATCTTTTTTGCAGATATTGTTTGACTGACCAAACATGATGTCACTCCATTTCTTTTTCTCTTTCATCGAAATTTTCTTTATAGAAACCGAGAAAAGATGAGAAAAGATCCAAGTAATTCGGCATAATTGGCATCTTTATTTTAGCTTTTTTCATCAGTCTTCTTTTTCTAATCTTCAGTCATTGAACATGCAGATGGATGATCGTACTGCCAGGCGGTCCGAAAGATAATGCCCAGAAAAAGTTCCAATTATCTTTCAACATTTCAATAAATAATGATCTGCTGTATTTTCAGTTCGTTTTAACATGAGATAATAAGCTAAGATGGGTCCTTTTCAACAGTCGAAAAACTGAAATAATGAGGAAGTGAACAAAGGCTCAACCACGACTCAAATATATTCAGTTCGTTATAAGTAATCATTCAAATGATTTCATAAGTGCAAGATTGGTGAGACTTGTAGAGATGCTGGTATTAGTTCCACATTCACTCGTACCATTTCTTTCACTGTATTTCGCACTGGTAGATGTGCAACCATCTCATCAAAAACAACTCCTACTCCTGTTGTTGCACCATTTGCTGAGGAAGATGGTTGAAATGCTTGTTCTCTCACCAAAAATGTTTGAACCGTATAAGGTTTTCTACTTCCAGATGATTGTCCATGTCCTTCTGGCATCGCATCCGAATCTGGCGAATTTGGCTAGAAAAATACAAAATAAATTTCCTGCTTCGTAAAATTTAGCAGCAAGACAATTGCACAAAGTTTCAGTTGATCACTCTCTAGAAATAAATTTACAATTATTTTTTGAAAATCATATTATATTAAACAATATTCTGAGTGCCTTATAGCTGTAAGGGCCTTATAGTTCAAGGATTACCACTTGAAAGGTCATGCCAAAAAAACAGTTATTCTATTCAAAAGAACCAATATTTGATCAATCGAAATCCTCGCAGTATTTACGGATTAAAATTTGAATTCCAGTTATAATCAAACGATGACTAACAGTATGAGTATTTCGTTCCTGTTCTTTTCGGTTGTTATCATTTTTCACATTTACCATTATTCTTCCTTCTCTCACTCCAATCAATTTATTAATATCTTGATTTCTTCCGTTTTCTGTCGCACCATTCACTACTGATTCTTTCGATACCGCTTTACCAACGTGGCACAAAAGATGTCTTTCACAATCAGTCCGCGACCAAAAGCGATATTTGCAGCCTTCGAACAAGCAAATGTAACGCTTCTTCCATAATTTACCTGATATTTGTTAGATCTAATAATATTTGTAGAATGTAATCTACTTCTTCTCTGCAAAAAGAGGAGTTAGGGAGTTAAGAATTGAATTAAAATCTATTGCAGGAGTTAAGTCTCGAAAAAAAGAAATGCTCACAAAAAGCACTTTTTTTTTCTTTTTGATATATTTTCACTGATATGCAACAAATATATGGCGAAAAGGAGGGGAGAAGTATAGCAAAATAAGTATAATAAAATGATGGATTACAAATCGTGATTAATGGAAAAGTCTACCCAAATTTTTAATTGCTGAAAGACAGAGATAAAATGCTCATAAAACCTACTATTTCAATATGACAACTGTCTCATGACTCAAACATCTCATAAAATTATGATCTGCAATTTTTAAAAATCTTCTCTTAATACTTCGCTTCAGTGACGTTTACATAAAGCTACGCAACAATAACTTACGAGGTGCAATAATACCACGAGATTTATTCTTTCCATTCTTCGCTGAAAATTTTAATCTCCATTGATGCACAATAGAAACATGCTTGCTCATTATGATAGGATTACGATATCGTCGTGAACACCATGATATGGGACAATCAAAAAATTTTCGCTGAAATTAATCATGCATATTTTCTCAGTGAACAAGTTACGATTATATAAGACGGGATTTCCAGAAACGGAAAAGTAATCGTAGATAATTTCGACCCACGCCGAGTCTCAATTAATAAATTTCAATATTTGATCCCAATACCGAAACTGCTTAGATCTTCACGCTAGTCAGTGGCAAACTAAACGTTAAAAAATTTAAATGTTATTCCCCCGCTGATCAAGCTAGCGTAGGAGCGCATACTGATGCTCTGTATAATAAAAATGAATAATATTCATAAACAATATGCTATAAGGAAATATTTCGAAAATTCCAGATTCTACTCTTGCGAGAGTGGCTAAATCCCCAAACTACTAGGACACTTGAAATCCCAGTGAAATTCCTGTAAGAAAAAAGCCCAGGAATTCAGCATTTATCGAAAACTGATTAAAATTTTATATACAGAATGAAAAATGATGTGCAAAAACGATTTGTCAAAAAGTAAGCATTGTTTCGTAGCAAAATCGATCACTCACAAATTTCTGAGAAGCTACTTGGCGCTCATCGTCTTCGTCTTCTTTCATGTCTTCTATGCTTTTATTTGTGGGTTTCTCCTCTGAATCAGTCCAAGAATCGGCCATACTAGAGGACTGTAAACTATACTGCATACAGAGTGGATCCATATTATGCGTTGTTATTGCAGCAGAACCCGTTTCTTCTTAAGAAACCAAAAATAATTACACGAAATGTTTTATTTCCTGACGTAAAAAATGTATCTGATTTCAAGAGGCCACAAAGAACTCGATATAATTTCTCTTTCGTTCGATTTAATAATTTAAATGAACTTAGAACAAAAGCATAATTAACATATCCAAAATCAGCAAACATTATAAATATAGCTAAGCTAAGCACTGAAAGCATAAAATTATCCAGTAATTCAGGGATCACAAGAGCGACTATTAAAGTATTAAAGCAACAATCTTTGCTTCGATCTTTTCAGTGTGTAATTTAGATCTCATTTCATTATTTACATATCATTACAATAAATAACAAACCTGGACTACGAATAACCAGTGGATGATTATGGATCATATGCAGCTGAAATTGAATTTGATCGTTGAATATATCTGCACAATGAGTACAAGTGAATTCATCTCGCTCTGTTGTCATTTGCTGTTGCAGGTCCGTTGCAAGAGATCCACTTAGCGTTGCAGCACTTTGTCCAGTTTTAATCTCATAAGCATCCTCAAGACAGGCAAGTTTGATCGTAGTTCAAAAATATATTGCGAACAAAAATTACTCATTCATTTATTATTATTATTGATTAACAAATCATGTACTCTATAAATACGATTAAAACAATAACTTCAGAATGTCAAAAAACCATGATTATTTCTCAAGATAAAATTCGTATAAGATTCATCGTAGAAAATTATAACTGAATTTTTTGAAGAAATACCATTAGTTAATCACTCAAACTAAGGAAAAGCGTTGTTTACCTTTAAGAAACCCTCTAAAGCTCCCACGTTCATATCCATTTTGTGTTTTTCGCTAAGATGTTTCTGCATGGCTACTACACCAATGGTTCGTCCATCACAAAGTGGACATCGCAGCTGACTAAAGAAAATATATATAATTTCCAAAAACCCAGTTACCAATTTCTTTTCCAAAATCTAGTGTTCTTATATCAAAATTAGAAAGCAGTCTTTATTATGATTCTGCTCCACAGAACAAATTTATAATGTTCCTTTTTTTGTCAAAGATGAAAAAAGGATGCGCTATGAATTTTTAATTTAATAATTTTGCTCCTGACAAAATATACAAGTTCCTGAAGCTTACCCGATTAGGTTTGTCTGAAGGGCAAATGCTCTTTCAAATGCAATTTTCAAATCTTCTAAAAAACGGGCCGAATAACGCTGCATTTTTAACACTAATTTGAGTCAAATTAAATCAGTGAGAAACAAACTAATAGGAATAAGTCGAAGCATACAAATACTTTAAGCAAAAAGGACAGGGTACAGGCAGTAGCAATAGCAGAGTATAGCTCAAAGGGGTAATCGGAACGAAAAATGTGAATCTCTTTCTGCAAAATTTTCCAGAAAAAAGAACGGGACGTCTTCCTCTCTTACTCCACTATACACTATACAGACACCGGCAACAGCAACAGCGCATGCCACATTCGCTTCACGACCGCCGCGATCGATTTTGCTGACAAATGTACTTCATCTGTTCTCTTCAACTGATGATTGTCAAAGAAAATTCTTCAACATTTCAAAAATATATTCAGGAAGAGAGAACATATTTTCGTTTCTTCTTTTTCCAATACGAGGCATTGCTTCTGCCGAATCACTATTTAACCTACCACATAACACGGAGAATCCGTCATTATTGTCTCGAATACCAGTTCTTTCAAATTATCTTGAAAAAAGTTTACCTCATGAAAGTGGAACGTTTATCTTGAAAAAAGTTTACCTCATGAAAGTGGAAAGAATGATTAACTATCCCACTTTCCTGACACAATCTAAAATTAATAAGAAAAAAATTTACTCAATATGATTTCCACTTTGATCTGCAATTTTGAGAGATTGACTGAGAGTCGAAGTGCTAGTGATACTTGAGGTAGAACTGAGAGATCCACGATGACCACGTGATGTAGGTAATGACACCACATTATGAATTTCCTGTTTGTGTTGCTTCAAAGATTCACGAGTTTGTCCTACGTTTGTGTTACAAATATCGCAGCTGAAAGAAAAGCAATAAATCTGATCTTTCGGCAACAGATGATATGTGCCCAGATTTAAAGCAAAAGCTTCCAGCCTGATTCTCAGTTACATTTCTCTTTTAAAAAGTAATAGTAATTTCCAGCTTTTTTAGTTATCTTATATAATTTCGATAATATTTGGAAAACTAATGCACCAATTGTTATTAGTTATTGAATTTTACTTATAACAAATACCGAAAAGCAATCGTGCCGGATTTCTCCTTCTCCAAAGTATCGATATTTGCAATGACTGTTTTATGCTCATCAATGACAATACCATGCATTTTGAGCATATGTGTTCGAAGGAAATATTTGTTGCATACTTCCTTGTTGCAAACATCACAGTAATTCTTGCCCGTTGTTGTATACTGCTTTTTCGGCTGTCTTGACTGAAGTGTTTTTTCTCGTTAGTGAATATGAAAAGTCAAAAATTCGATGGAAGAAAATATCATAATTACTAAAGATATTAAATCTACTGAATTTTAACAGAAAAAAAAGAAAACAAAAAATAAAAGTAAAAAAAAAAAGCAAAAATAAAAACATACAACACTGATGGGAGATGTAACCATTCCTGGCACAGCCATCGAATTACGAGTTCGGTCCGCATCATTACCCTGATTATTCTGCTGTTTCTGTGATTGCTGCTGTGACTGTAGCTGACCCAACGGAGAAAGTAAATTAAATGAATTAAGAAAACTGTTCAAGATATTATGCTGCAATAATAAATGATGTTGCAGAGTCGCTCGGCTCTCGCATTCCTGTCCGCACATTTCGCATGCTTCTTTATTGGCAGATGA
The DNA here is from genome assembly GCA_000499405.2 of Onchocerca volvulus. Classification (NCBI taxonomy): domain Eukaryota; kingdom Metazoa; phylum Nematoda; class Chromadorea; order Rhabditida; family Onchocercidae; genus Onchocerca; species Onchocerca volvulus. The sequence continues at coordinate 9,285,402 of HG738140.1, read as the reverse complement.
ATGTTTTAATGGTGATCTAAAAAGAAGTTTGATTTCAGCGGGAATTTCAGAAATGCAAGTAAGAAATACAATTGAACACACTTCATAAGTGCCATATTAATTAACAATAATAAAAATGAACAAATAGCTTACGACTGCTGTTGCGCTTGTATCCCTTCGGCTTTTAATGATGACAACAATTCCTGCGCAATAGCATTCTCCTGAGCTTGACGAGCGATCATGGCGAATAAATCACCCGTATTTGGTAGCTGACTTGCGACGCTTGCAAGTGCTTCTTCGTCAATTTTGACACTGTCTGATCTATAATTATATGTTTGCGATTACCCATTCAATAAATAAAAATAACGATTACGGAAGGTGGATACCTGAATAAAAAATTTTACCTAACTGCACCGACTAGCTCATCTTCTTTATTTCCTTCATCAGTCATTCTCGCTCGTTTAATCGGTGATGAGTCTGTACTAGATAAGCAATTGACAATAACAGAAGTCGGTTGAGATAAAGTTGTTTTTGAAGGAGATATCTGTGAAGCTTCCAGTACATTCTGATTGCAAAGTGCAGCAATCAACTCAGCTGGACTAAGGTTCATCCCTGTCGAGGTAGTTGGCAAATCCAGAGAAAGGTTTTGTGAAACCGTTGCTAAAATATTTATTTAGATTACAAACAGAAACGAATAATCCAAAAAGATCCAAATTTTGACAGATAATAAGACCCAATCCTCAATTCAACAAATATCAAAGTGAGAAAAGAGACGCATCTTGATTACCGAACTGCTTTCAGTTCATTCAAAATTCAGTTTGTACACATTCATTTTGCATGCTTGAGCAATTATGATGCACCGACTTGTAGTTTAAGTACAAGACTAACTAACGTGACGCTAGTGATGTTACATTGCATTCAAATGGCGAGTATTTGCCCGGAAATGGAATGCCATGTTTTTTCCACTTATGTGTTCGAAGAAAATAGCGATTGCAAAAATTCTTGTCACATATCTCGCAATAGGTATCCTGGAAAGTGAAGAACAGGGTTCCTTTGGAGTGTCGCTCAGCAGTTCAAACAGGTCACAAATGACTTTCAATTGGAATGAGCAACCCTGCATTTTCGTTTTAATAGAGGAAGAAATTCCGATTGAATGAAAGCAGTACGGATTTACCTTCGAATGCCCAGCACTACTAGCAAATGGTGAATTGAGGATTGAGCCTGGGCTGCAATTTGCTGATGGAACCGTACCCGCAGAACCATTGGTATTACCAAGTGCTGCTAGAACTCGGAGAGAATCTTCAACTGATCCAGGAGAAAAATACTGATTCATTAGCTGCATCTGCTCGAGCATCGGCGGCATTCGTTGAGTTAAAGCAGCCATATTTCTGGAATTCCAGTTGTGAAAATGTGCATAAAATATTTCTGAACTATATCAATTTTTGAAAACTTACAGTGCAGAGACATTATTTGGCAGTCCTGGAAAAAAATCTGAGATCCATTTGGAAAGGTCAAGTTGCTGTAACTCCGATGCTGATGAAGGCTGCAAATTTTCGTTCTCTGCCACAACCATATCTTCAGTACTTACTTTTGTTGGGCTGAAATTGAATCAATTCAAGTTAAAATTTTTTTTGTTAAACTAGAAATCTTGTCAGATCTTTTCTGACTGTAACACAATGAAGATTTTAAAGGAATCTCAGTGAAACTCAGAACCTCAACGCCGCATTATCTACAGAGTTTCTTTCGTTTGCAAATTTTACTTCCCGTTCCACAGTACCAAATGGCTTGGGTGATAGCGGTGATTCGGCCCCACATGACGAGGTCGCTATTTCAGATGAAGTTGACGCTGTCACTTCTGTTCTATTATTTTCACCAATGGTTTCCTCTTGCTGTTCATTTGTGGTGCTACCGTTGCTACCATTCTGACCCTGATTCAGAGCTGCTGCTGCGGCTAACTGGCTTAGATACATTACTCCCAAATTCTGAAAAGAGATTTGCACTAAGTCTGCTTCGCTTTATGCACATTTTCCTATTTTCAAACAAATTTCACAGATGGAAATATACCGATTCGGGAGGTCGGAATAATGGCATGTCCAACTGCGCATTGCCAAAAACTGATGGCAAAAAACTGTAAGGTGAAGGCAGCATAGAAGCAGATTGCACAAGCTGCTGATGATGTTTCGCATTTTCACTATCGCCACTCAAACTTGATGGCATCATCATGTGACGCTTCTACTCTGCAATTTCCCCATAAAGTCCACAAATCTCAGAAATAAAATATCAATAAGGATTTCAATTTCTTGTTTTCTAGAACCGATAGTCAACAGCACTGGCCGTAAATGAAATGATGTAGAAAAGTGTCACGGTATACTTAGTATTCTCGACTCAAAATCAACAATGAAAAGTCGCACGAGGAAATTTTTGAAAAAGAACTCGAAATGGATTCGTTGTATGGAAAGCAATAATCAAAGTAACACAAATAATAAGGGTCAAACAGCACCCTTTCCGTACCGATAACATATACAACTCTATCTCACTATTATTTCATTTCCTAGATAACATAGCAAGCCTCCGACGCATTTGCTGCTATCGTGTAAACGGTCACTTGAAAACATGAAAAGTCTAAGTAGTTCTGTCTTCACCTTCTTATAGTTGTAGCTTACAGGCTTATCTGAGAATACTGATATCATCGCGTATCAATTTTCTCATTATTCAAAATGCAAACAAATTCAAGAAAGGTCTCATCCCGCCAGAAATCTCCTTATAATAATATACTGAATACGGAATGATGATAAGTTAAATTTTAGACTGAACTATTCTCTCAAGAGAGTAAGGAGAAGGAGGAGAGTGGGAAAAAGTTCTGCCTTGTTGGAATTAAAAAAAAAAAAAAAAAAAAAAAAAAAAAAAAAAAAAAAAAAAAAAAAAATTTTTTAAAAAAAAAAAAAAAAAAAAAAAAAAAAAAAACGAGAAAAAAAAAACGATTTTTGAAAAAAGAAGAAAGTAAAAAAATGCAAATGACAAATGAACAGTGTAATATGGAAATGATCAGTACAATAAAAAGGAAAATAAGTGGGAAATAGCAATCGGCTGCTTGAAGATAGAAACTTGATGTCATCATCAACGAGCATTTCTTCGATTCTTGCTGGCAGAAAATGCGGGAATGCTTCATTCATGAAAAAGGAACAAAATGCACGCATCCACAATTAACGTACCGCCATTTACTCATTTCAACCATGGGCGAAAATACCGTAACTTATCACGTAATCCCGAAAAAAGCGATCGAGACAGCCATCCATGACCTTTCCCATCCTTCCTAATGCCTTTAATTCAACACTCCTCTATCTTCCATCAGTATTATCCACACCTTACCAGACAACAATCCCCTAATTACGTGCATTTTTGACTTCCATCCATGCACGTACATACATCCATTCCATATACACACCATCCATTGCATGCAAATCTCAAGATGGGATGGGGCAAGGGTGAGGTGTGGTAGGAATGGATAGGGTTATCGAGATGAGTTATGAGTTAACTTGGCTGGAAATCAGAGATCAGTCTAAAACGGTCAGTGGGACCTGTTAAAAGCAGTTAATAGCCGGCCGGAACATCAATATCAGTAACTCAACTCGACTTCTTGAGATATTCAAATGAGTTAAAAGCAGTTGTGAAGCTGATCATAAGTGAAATAAAATAGGCAGCCGGAGTGCTGGCTGTGCTATAACCAATATGGAAAGCTGACAGTGCCTCTTAAATAAGGCGACAATAAAAACGAAATGGATCAATTTTTTTAGTTTGCTTCAGATGTACTCTAAGAATTACTGTTTCTCAGACAGTTGAAAAGTGAATAATGCAAATTCTATTGCCCAAAAAGAATTAAGAATGACCATTTTAACAACCATTAAATTCTTACACGATATATCTTTTTGAAAATTCGAATCTAAAAAGAATCGAAAAGTATAACAAGTTCAAGGGTCAAACAGCCGATACACAGATGGTATCAAGATTTGTTAGAATCTAACTTTTAACCAGATAGCTCAATGTTGTGAGTTAACTCTTGGAGAAGCCAGGATATAGATGATGAAAAAATAGATACTAAAAGATCTAATTTTATTATTTCTGGAATAATAACTGAAAAAGAAATTGATGACTGCAAAAAAAAATTTGATTTCAGGCAGCAACAGAACAGATTTCAGGCATTTAGAAACGATAGATGTAACAGAGTATTTTGCCTAGATTTAACCATGCGATACATCCTGTTCAATGATCTACCAGTTTCAGTGATTTATAATATATAAATTTCGTGTTAGAGCAGAAGACAGTGAGAAATTATAAATATTAAATATTACAAATAGGATGTAAGGGAGCCAATTAAAAAGTTCATTTTCCTCGAATTTGAAAGAAATAACTTTAGTTAAGAGAAAAAGTGCAGGATTATTATAAATTGAAGCGATAAAATAACAACAGAACATGCTGCATCGTTTAGTTTAGGATTGTAAATAAAAATTTAAACTGATTTGAATGTAATGATATAGTTGAAGTTTATTATGATTTTTTTTTTTAATTTTCCAGAATAATTTAGTTACAATATTTACCTCAAGGATTTCAGAAGAAAGCTTGATTACTGTTGATTCCGGGCACAATTCTGAAAGAAATGGCAAAATTTAATAAATTTATCGAAATGAATTCGGAACATTAATGAAGATTAACGGCGGCGACGATACGGGGAGTGGGGGGGGGGGGGGGGGGGGGAAGGGGTACAGGGTACAGAATCATTAATTCAGTGTACACTGCTCGATTTTTGGTGAAAATGGGAATAAAAACGATTTAAATATGATGGTGATGATGAGAAAAAATTAATTAAAAAAAAAGGCATTGACAACAAATATTAGTGCATGCACGCGTGGTACGTGTGGCTTGCAAGAAATGTTCTTGATGCTCGTTCGTTCATATCTTCCGTTCCTCTCTACTATTACTCTTCCGAAGTTTTTATAATCATTCCTTTGAAGTCATTTCTATTTCCAGTAAACACTACAAGAAATTAATTACAGACTAGAAATTAATTACAAGAAGCATAAATTTCATACACAACACCCTGAAATCTGGCCTATATTTTGTAAATCAGTGAATAATCGATTAATCGAGTAAACAGCAAAATCAAATTAAAATGCAAACATTTACTACTGAATAAATTTTTTTCACTTGGAAACAACGCAACGTTATTTTTAAAAGAGAGAGAAGCAATATTAAACATAAAGCCTTGTTTTCTGCAAATACAACTCAGAAACGGCAAAATTCACCGCTACTTCCATTAAATTCTAAAATCTTTCAATTTCATATTTAGACTTGATATGAGAATTGTATCGGCTTATATCAGAAAAAGTGGTCATGATCTCCAAATAGCGCGAAAAACTTCCTAATGCATGTTATATCACGTAGGATGCATAATTTTATCTCCAGAATTTTCAAACCCTTGATTCTTTTCGATCATGACCATTTTCTTCTGAAAACATACAAAGAAATTTTCGTCTATCCATCTAATTTGTAAAAAAATGAATGTTAATTGATGATAATTTTATGTCGCTTTTCAGATTATTCAAAAAAAGAATTTCTCCAACGCATATTTTTTATCAACATTTTAGACTCATGCATCACGCAACTGCAACTGAATTTGGTGAGAACAATTCGAAGATTACATTAGGATTTGTCGAAACTTGATCAATTTAAATAAATCAGCATTGATAGGAACTTAATTTTCCACCTTTTAATATGTTATAAATAATATTAAAAAAATCTAATCGAAAAGATCAATAAAATGAAATTTTTTGAAATAAAATACTTTTCGCATTAAAGATTATTAGCATGATACCTCATTTAATAAATCATCGTTACTGGAAACAAATTCAACATACTTCAACGAAGGGAACAGCGATTCATCGGAGATAAAGTGGGATATTAATTCATATCATTTGAAAACTTTTCCCGCGTAGATCATTTCTAGAGAATATGATATTTTGAGAAAATCCGCTTAGGCTTCAAGAATATCTTTTTCGAAATATATAAAAGAGCGTTAAAAGGAAAGAATATCTAGCAACAAGTTTAATTTTTGATCAGCTATGGATATTTGTATCGAGAATAGAATTCAGCTAGAAAAATATAATTTCCTCAAAATTTGATTATATCTAAAATAAGTTAATATATAATTTTGTCGAATAATATATTTAATATCACTTTCTTTAATTGTTTTGAAACAGTTTCTATCAACTTTCATAATCTCTAAGCACTTATATCCATGAGTGTTAGATTCAATTCAGATAAGGTTTCTTGAATAAACGAAAATGAGCATTGATCAGAAAAAGAGTTTATTTAATTAAAATGACACTTCACACACACACACACACATACACACACACACATACACATACACACACACACACACACACACACACACAATATTTTGCGTCTATCGAATTTCATTAATAATTCTCGAATTTTCAATCCAAAACAAACAAATATTTTCAATCCAAGATAAATAAAAAATATTTCAATCCAAAATAAAAAAACAAAAGAATGAAAATAAAAAAAGTGAAAATGAAAAATGAAAGGAAAAAAAATGAAAATTTTTGAAAATGAGAAATTAAAAATAAAAAAAAAAAGAAAAAACTAGAATTAAAATTTTTTCGAAATATGTTTTTTGAAAGATTTGTTTGAAATTTTAAAAGGACGAGTTGAAAAATTCGAAATCAACAGAAAGGTTTATGTCGTATGCTCTCTGAGAAGCTTCTCTCGGAACACTCAAAATACGCAACGACAAAAATAACTACTCTGTGAGAGCACTGAGAATGAGGAGGGAGCGGGGATGGTAGAATATCAGATAAAAAAGTGATGTTTCTCTACATAAATTGACATAAAAAGACATGCATACAGATATGAACAGTTCATACATACAGTCAGTCGTTTTGAGCAATGTAAATAAATTAAAATTTTTGTTTAAATAGTTGAATGAAACAGCTCTTGGAATGTTAAGTTGATAGATGGGTAGGCGGTAGGTGGGCTGAACCCGAGTATCACTACTCGCTTCCATTTCAAACTTTTTCAAACTTGGAAAAACTTCAATGTGACGATGGAAATTGTAATAGTGCAAACAAACAACTTTTTGGAAAGTTCAAAGTGCATGCATTCAAATTTTGTATTTATTTCTGACATACTGTTGATCTTTCAACGCTACTCTCTTCCAGTCTTTTCATGTGGTGTGTCCAGAAGCTAAGAAGAAAAGTTCATTTTTTGAAGACAGACAGATGTCACGACAGAACGCAACTTATGATCCTCAGATGAAACGGAAAATTGAAAAGCAGCAGAAATCAAGAAAGTCCGAAAATTTCTCTTAGATAAAAGAAAGCTTAAATCGAGAAAAATTAAAATTTTCGAAAGGTCAAAAAGTTAATTGTAGATCAAAAAAGCTGAAATCTAGAAGAATTAAAAACTTGGAATTTCATTATACATGCAAAAGATTGATATATTTTAAAATGAATAAAATGATGTCCTCATTTTACAGTCATTTTTAAGCAAGTTTTTATTTGGTCTCCGCAAAATGCAAATATATAATGTCCTACTGTTCCATCAATTGCTCAATTGAGAAAAAAAAACTGGAAAACATGTCCTGCAATATATTATTTGAAGGTTTCGCATTTTTTTTTTTTTTTGTTTAATTTGCAAAAAAAAAAAAAAAGTTAAAGAGCACAGGTTTTTTACTAGTTTTTTCTGAACATTTTTCTTTACCTATTTCAACAATTATCTTATTTAACACCTTAAGTAATGCAAAAATTCTAATTATTAGTAACTTTAAGGTAAAATCTGATAATGATAAATAGTGCGCGGAAAATATTTTCATCTCTTTTCTTTCATTAGTTATTAATATCGGCAAACATTTTTTAGTACAAAAAAGTAAAATTTACTTTGGAATAATCAGTACTGTCAAATTTTTGGATGAGAGGGATAAAATCAGGATCTAACCATTAATTATAATCAAGAACTTTCTCATCAGACCAGGAAATTGTCTCATATCATGTATCATCTAGTACAGCATACTTGAAAGTCATAAGTGATAAGAAATCAAACAAGCAGGTATCAGGATATTGGCCTATCTGTTTACTCATAAGTGATGAGTAATCAAACAAGCAGGTGTCAGGATACTAGTGTATCTGCTTACTAATATAATTCGAAATACAATTATATGACGTAAAAAAAAATTATGTTTATTGAAAGCAGAAAATTAATAGGAACACAGCTGTCAGCTAGAAATTTAATCACAACATTGCAAAAAGAAAAAAGGAAAATTCGTACTTTGCTGGTTGAAAAAAAAATTTTGTAAATCGAAGAATTATCAAACATTTGGTAAAAAGAAATATCAAAATGGAACGATTGAGAGTGTGTGTGTGGGCTCGTGTAATGATCATCTTGTCATGTAGCAATTCGTCATAACATCAGCTTCCCAAGAAAAATAATAGTAATCCAATTAAAATTGTATTTCGAAATGAATGAATGACTGGACAAGGAAATAATAAAATCAAGGTGGCGGGATAAAAATGGGAAGAGCTGTGGCGCGACGAGGCGAGATGAGCTGAGGCAAGGTGACAATCCTGATTTCGACGAACAGGATTAAATTAAATGAATGAATGATTTGGGTATGAAATATGATTTATTCGAAATTCCTAAAAGAAAATTCAATCAAATTATCATCATCATCATCATCAGCAGCAGTAGCACATTAAGAAGAACAGGGAATGAAACAGAATAATAGGAATAATGGGATGTCATTGCCTGTGTTCCTAGCGAGTGACAATAATAACGAGAAATAGTGATACTAGTAGTTGTAGTAGAAGAAGTAGTAAGTAATAATAGATGGTATTAGGTTCAGTTCAGGTAGAAAGAACTGCATGCAAATCGTACAAGATGATTATTAAAATCAAAAGATAAAATGATAATAATAGTAGTTGACTGATTGGAAAGGCTGGAAGGATGCGAGGATTTGTGGTGATGATCAGATAGATCATGCTGCTGCCAATCAATCGCTGATGTGTTGTGGACGAAGCAAAACTCGAAAAATCATTTCGTCTTAAAATTGAAAATTTTGTTCATCAATATATGTATATATATAGTTTCCTATCATATAATCTCGCAACGCCATCAAAGAAGCGACAGCAACAACCGCAAGCAGTAATGATAACAATTGACAGACACAATGGATGGCACTGACCGATAACGAAATTTTCAATTCACTTTCATCAAATTTCATTCATTAATTACTTTTAATTTTGAAAATTTATGAATCTTTTCATGCAGCATTTGATGTAACTTTGGATGAAATAACTTCTCGGCATTTATACTTTTTTTTTTTTTTTTTAGCTAAACTAATAAATAGAAAATTATAGAAAATGAAATAATTGGAGCTGTAAAATCAGCGACTCTCTATTTGTTAATTAAATAATATCAAAATTATTAACAGCGATGGGCTATAAATAAAACACTCATGAAACGAATAGTAAACACATTTAACAGAATTGCTGAGAAAATTTATGTGAATTAGGGAAAAATGAACTATATATAATAATTAAAAGATTCCTAACGAAAGAAATATTAAATTTATCTTTTTAATATTCGTGTGCTTTTCGCGTTATCAATATTTTCATTTATTTACTATCCTGAATCGTCTCGATTTCAATCTCTGACTTGGCAAATGGAAGCCATAATTATCATTTTGAATGATAAATTTTTGGCTAGTTTGAAAACTTTTAAGCATTTTAATAGTAGCTCACTTAATATTGCATCATGATGATTTCGGTCTTTTATTTTAAATCAAATTGAAATACAAAACTGAAAAATAGAATAAACTTTCATTTGTTGGAGTTGGTAAATATAATTTACTCAGCTTAAAATTTTCTTAAATAACTTAAATATCTAGGCTTAAATATAACTTACTCAACTTATATAATTCTCACTTCTTGAATACTCATTCTTTTATAGCAGCTTATCCGTCCCTGGGTATACTGGAAACTTTTCGCTCTCCTTAGAAAACTCTCACCATAGTAAAATTTGAAATAAATTGCTCTGGCATATCGTACTGCTTTGAAACCATTAATTTTTTTTTTTTTTTTTGAGATTAGCAGTGCAGTACTGAAGTTTCACTTTTTGAAAATCAAATTTTTCAGATAAATCGACGGACATTATAACAAACTTTTTGAAACCTTACGTTATTTACGTAAGCAGTAAAACCATTGAAACAATAACTAATGAAGATAGTTTAAAAAAGAGATGAAATATTTTTTGCTCTAATTGTTGTATTTTACTATTAATTAGTAGTAGTAGTAAAAAAAACAAAAAACAGAACTACTGCTTACTTTTAAATTTTCCGGAAATTTCACAAAATAATTGTATAAATTGATTGAGTTCATCCTCATCTCTCATAATGATCAGAATTATTCTAATTAAGTGTCACAAAGCTATCATAATAGCGGTCCCAAATACATTTTCCCGTAAATTGGCTTATTTAAAAAGGTGGAAAGCATGACGTCAAATCTAAAACCTTTGCAATTTTTGACTCTAGAGCACTGGTCTTGTTAACCTCTCATTTTTGCATGCTAAAGTTCTGTTCATCCATGTGTTTCAAGCATATCGCATATGTTTGCATGTCTACAAGTGACATGAAATGTGTATTCTTCAAAAGTTTTAATTTTACTACCACTCCTCTCTTCTTCATCCATCTATCCATCTATCTATCTGTCACGACATTACAGATACATTTATCTCATCATGGCGTAATTAAACAATTTTTCCGTGAAATAGTTTGACATGCACAGAGAGCACAAATTCTCTAAATTTAACAATTTCTTTTGATTATTATTGAATTTGACAGAAAAAATTGCCTGTCACGCGTTCGGGGCGACATAACCCATCAGTTAACGAACGGGCATATTCATCACAAACACATTTAGAAGCACTTAATATAAAAATTTTTCCATTTGATTTACAACTTAGAAGTTTCAAAAAACCTTCTGACTTACTCCTTCGAGATTGGTCAAGAACTTCACTCGTGTCATGCTAACTTCCCTACTTTGCTAATTTTCCATATTACTATTACTTGATTTGTTTCCTTTAGCTGACACCTAGCATTACAAGCTTGGAAATCAAAAGTCAATCTTTACTATCATCAATAACGAGAAAAAAAATTTTTTTTTTATTGCTTTCAGTATAAATATATGTGAAATACTAGGAGGACATCTGCCATACAAATACATGTGCCTTTGAATGAGTCGTTGATCAATGATGAAATATGGGAAAAATAATAATTCCGATCATATTTTCATGTCAATACAGCTTTTTGTTAAATTTTGATTTGTAATCAAATATTTAAAACTCTTTTTCATGCATTAAAAAAGAGCTAGAGAAAGAAAACAGACAGAATAGCATTTTACAGAAATATCATGGATAATAGCAAGATGACAAAGAAACGAGCATTTAAAACTTTTATCTGAAGAGATTACGAAAATATTTTAATTACAACTTTGAAAAGGCAAATATATTTGTTAAGTAGAATTTTTTTTTTCCTTAAATTTAAAAGGAAAAATAAAACAATTATATTTTCTCATAGTTTTACTGGAAACCATTGAAAATATAAGATGTTACAGGAATCTGATCTTTCCCCATTGATTGTTACAACTTATCATTGTTGAAGATCAATCAGAGAATCAAAGAATTTTTCCTTTTTTTTTTTGATTAAAATACTTTTTTTAATTTCAAATTGTTTTAAAGCGCTGACAACCATTGCACGCATTAAAGAATCAATATTGTAACACGAAGTAGAGAAATTGGAAGAATTTTTGCACGAAATCATTGCGCAAAATCTTAAAGGAACTGTTTGAAAATATAAAAGATTGAATAACGTGATCACATTATCATCATCATCACTTTCATCATAATCATCATTCAACCATCATCATAGTTTTTATCATCATCATCATCCATCATTATCATCATCATCATCATCATCATCATCATCATCATCATCACCCATCATTATCATCATTTTATCATCATTATTGCCATTTCAGCAGATATCACGAAATTCCATTTCAAAAATTGTCTCAATACCAGTAATTCTACGCCTTTTTTTCATCGAAAAAAAAAAGCTTTTTACATTGGTATGTTAAAATCTTTTCGAAATATTTTAACAAGAAATAGCAAAGCAACCTCATAAATTTTGTTCATTTTATTTTGTTCCATTCGCCATGAAACACTTTTTTAATTCATTCAATCAATCAGCAGCAGCAAAACATACTAAATTTCAGGCAGTAAAACAGAACAAACTTTTTGTTTCAAATTTTCGAGTTCAAAAATACACTTCTACTTAATAGTTATTGAAATTATTGATAATAAATTTTGAAGTTTTCAACAATATTGCTTTCTTGGTTGGATTTTACAAATCGTAAGATTTGGATGTAGTTCTAATGTTTTTTGAACAATATGTAGTTATCTTAAGCGATAAAGCTTAGATAGTCGTTAAATGATTAGATTGAATGATTTATTGTCTTTCAATTAGTCAAGTTATTGCTCAATCTTTGTATTCAAAATACATCTTCTTCATCCACATTAGGCCTATCAATTGGATGTTCGATGCTGATAACTTATCATCATTAGGGACTCTGTCATGTCCATCAATGTAATCAATATCAATGTTTCAAGGTGTTATTGCTGTTGTCACGAAAATCAAAGAATGATTTTCTGGATTAATTCACGACCGAAATATGGCTTGCTTAGCAGAAATACTTGAATTTGTTGCTTTTCTTCTGATCTCAGCACATTCTTCATCACCTTGATTCACGTAAGATATCTAAATCGCTGCATTACAGTGATTTCAGGTGACTTCAGAAGTAATACTGTTAAAGGAAGGTACGAGGAAACCCTTCATCTCATCAGCATTAAGTTTAAGATCAGTCTTTTTTTTTGTTACATTAGGTATTTCATCCAAATATACGTCTCTTAGAGGCAAATGATTGAAATTAATCAAAACAAACAAAATAATTTGTAAACATCTGAAATTGACTGTCAATTATCTCAGTCGACCAATCAAGCAATACTTTTGATGCAAATTGAATCTAAAGAAATCTGGTGCAAAGAAATTTCACCTTAGAAAAGAAGGTACCATCCCATAATTTCTGAACAAATAAGTTATCTAACGAATATGATAGTACTATTTGATCAATATTTAGTCTATATGATTATTTTCAGAAGTGGATGTTTCTGACATCTTAAAATTCGAATAACTAGTAATATTTAAACCAATTATCCGGAAAAAGTGGAAAAAGTATGAATGTTTTAGTTGCAAATCAAAGTGAAATTAATTAATTTTGTAATAAAATCAAAAAAAAAAAAAGAAGAAAGAATAACATAATTGTTACATATTTTGATAGAAAAAAATAATAAAAACCTTACTTGCTTGATTCTAATTACTTTTCCTCTCCAAAAAATTATATGATGGGAAAAAAAAAATGGATATTTTTGAGAAATATCAAAAATTTTATTTTCAAAAAAAAAAGCACTTATTGAAATGCAATAATTTCTTAACAAAGGAAAAAGATTTATTAGCAAACAATTGCAAAAGCATTATGCAATTAACTGCAGAAACGATAAAATTTTGCGAATGTTATTTTATTTGAAATTATAACATTTTAAAAATCCGACCACTTCTTCAACTTCCGGTTAAAATTATCAACAAAAATTTCATATTTTGTTCTTTTACTCCACCAAAATTTCTCATTTCCTTCATCGCTTCGAATGAAAAGCATCTGTTATGCGTGTTTTATGCACACATGTGTGTGTGTGTGTGTCAAAGCGAAAAATTTATTCATTCTTTTTTCGATTAAATTAAAAACGATGAAGCCATCCATTCAGAGCTTTATGTAAATGGCGTAATAATGCATTTTAAGCAATTCTTCTTATGCATTTCAAATGGCAATCAGCTAAATAAATGTCTCGAAATTTGAGTGAAATTTTCCATAAAATAAATCAAATAAATATTTAGACTAATTGCAACTTGAAAAGGAAATATTAATTTATCCAGTAAACATTTTGAAGTATGTAATAATGAAATTAGCAGTAGTAGTAATAGCAGCATTCACATCGCTGCACGATGCATGCGAGTCCGTTAAATAATATATGCAAACAACGAAATGCTTGTTTTTCAAATAGATTTCATGCAAAAAATTTTTACAAATAACAATAAAAAATTTTCGAATTGATTATGTATGACAGAAAAGCCAGGTAAATAGACAAAAGTTGTTAGCTATTTAGAATTTAAATTCTAAAAAAAAAAAAAAAAAAAAAAAAAAAAAATGTTCCAAACAATTGACTTGCATGAACGGTTCGAAAAAAATAAATAAAGAATTAAGCGACAAATGTAAATCAACTGAAAAATTGATAGTATTTGGAAATTTAAATTTTTTGAAATTTCGTTAAGAAAACACTCGTTGCTAAAACGAATTAAAAAAAGAAAAAAAAAAACCAAACGTTAAAAAAGTTGAAAGAGAAAAGAAAAGTAAATAAATTGGGAGGAATCGAAATGATTACAAATTGAATGAATGGAATATATACAGAATGTAAACACACTCAACCCAAGCAGCTCGAGAAATGTATGCGCCTATATTTCCCAGCCCGTTAACCACCAACGAAATTCAACAAAAATTTCACAAAAATGTAAACTTTGGCTTTTCGCTATAGCACAAGCAAACATTTCATTAAAAATTTCAACCCAACCCTCCCTCATGCCCAACCATCATCATCATTCCATTAAGCAATGTATGCTGCAGCTGCAGCAGAAGCAGCAGCAGCAATCTGCAAATCAGTGCAGTTTACTTGATTAGATTACTTACAGGAATGGAAAATAAAGCCTTGCATGTGTTATTTACTTTAAACTTAGTGAGAAAACAAAAGCCTACTCAAATTCGAACAATAGAAGACATCCTCAAAGCGTCACATTTATTTTCTCCTCCAATTTCCACTTTCATTAAACTTATGAACTTTTACTTTCGAAAAGTAGCCAAAATTGATATTAAGCTTAATTCGCCAAATACTCATTGCAAATCCATTACGGATTTTTGGAACGTTTCTCATTCCGAAATTCTGCTTTCTGTTTTGAGATGTTCATAGATATTTATATACTAATTTGGAAAATTTGCAAAAAGATTCTACCAGATTTGCTTTAAAAGGAATTCCTGATAACTTCACAAAATTTCAGAAACAAAAGATTTGAAAATCAGCTGATAATACTAGGCTTCTTATATTGTATTTTTTTCTTTTTTAAATAGGGTAAAGGAATAAATAAAATGAGGATACTATCGTTTGTGGATAAGAAATTGCTATCTGAAAGATAGACCAGAAAGAGACGAAGGAAATGGATGAAAGTTTGATTTGAAAGAAAAGTAATAAATAATTTCAAGATAGTGGACATATCAATTATAATGAATTCACTTTTTTTTTCTATTTCAATTTATGGTTCAGGCATTTTAGTCATAAAAAATTGATAGAATTTGATATCGTTATCGAATGAAAAGTTTGATAATGGTGGTGGGAGTGCTGAAAGTTTTCTCTGCCCTTGATCTCTACCGTTTCTCCCGTCTACGAAATCATTTTTGTTACACAAATTACAATCAAATTTTACTATCATATTATCATAATATTACTATTATATGCTAAAATTTTCTTAGTCTCCCAATAATAAAAAAGAAATATAAAATCTTTTTTTATTAAGTGCAATTGTAATATGCAAATGACTGGCTGATGTCTTAAATAAATGATTCAAATATTCGATTTCCACCAGTTTCAAGCTATCAGAAAATGAAAATTTCGAGAGTTTTCATTACTTCACTGAGAAGGAGAAATTACGAGAGGTATGAAATGTCATTGTTATTTAAAAGTATTATAAAATAAAATTTAAAACGTATTTCTTGAGGTTGTGACCTTCAATTTATAATGTTTCAAGATGATTAATATTATAAATATGTGAAGGATTTGGCATAGTAGCGTTATGTACAGAGAAATGAATCTTATCAAAATTCAATCTTATCTCTCATTCCCTCAAATTTACCAAGTTATTTAACATAGTTTGTTTAGTTAATTATTTGTTTAATTATATTGCCACGGAAGATAATTCTATTAACTTCGTTATTAAGAAATTATTATTCAGTTAATTTTGCTGAATCCATGGATTAATATCATTTCTTTTTTCGGGATATAACTCTCAGATTCAGTTTAAGGAAAATTTGATTATGTAATACAACGTTTACTGCAGTAGGATCTAGTGAATTTTCAGCTGAATTTTTTTCTATACCGATCAACAAAAACTGTGAACAACTAAGAGCGTTAAAAGCATCCAATATTTTTAGCGCGACTGAATGCTAGCTAATTAATTATTTAATTAATTAATTGATAACTGTTAATAATAATAATTCATAAAAAAATTTGTTTAATATCAAAAAAGAAACATTCTTTCATTTCCTCATATTCAACTGGCATATATTTGAAAACTTTCTAGTGTGAAAATATATGCCTTCTAGAAGATTTGAGCAGACGAATAATATGTTTATCAAACTTTGATTAGTAAGTTCATAAGAGAAAAATCAATCATTTCAGTTTGACCACGAAATAACTCATCTCTAGCAATGATCATACTGTTATTAATATAGAATAAGCACAACTATTTTTGCCGTGATTGTATCTCATCGATATTATTTTAAAGGTACCGCACTAATATTTGAACAATTCTAGCAATTTCAGTCAAACTTAAAGGTCATTTTCTCAAAATTTTATATAAGCTAGCAAATTAGAGCTCCTTCATTTACAGTAGCAGTGAGAGCAAGATGGCAAGATGAGGTATTTCTCATCGGACATAAAAATGCTTCGAATTCAACAACCCATTTAACATTAAAAAAAAACATATGTTTTTCCACAGGCATTTCCCGTCCGCTCCGAATCCACACTTCTTCCTTCTGCTCGCTTTTCTCGAATACCATGTCATTCTTCTACGATGGCATTGACCATCAAATGTGTACGAATAAAATTACTAACCACTATGGTTGTATGTGTGTGTTTCTGCTTGCTGCATGCATGCATGCATTCTCAAAAAACTTAAATTCTAGTAATAAAAATGTTGGCAAAAAGAAAAACAATGAATAAATATCATTTTACGATTTTACTTTTTATTTTGTTTCGCGTACTGCCTTCCATTATACTCACTAAGGATTCAAACATGAAAAATTTTATAGGCCAAAACTAAATGAAACAGAAATCGAATTATTTGCAGGAATGTTTGTGACACCACTTTGTGATCGCATCTAGCATAACTATTTCGGGCCTATTTTAGGTTTGTTTCTTAATTTCGAAAAATTTTTACAGTCACTGTAGCTATTATTCTTTGAACAACTGAATGGAAGACATTTTTGGATGAAAAAAAAAAAAGAAAAAAAAAAAAACGAGAAGAAAGACAGAAATAAAACAGATAGGCAGTTGAACACCTTAATTAATGATAATTGATTAATGATATCAATCAATGATGACAAAAGCAGTCAAACATTTGAAATTTCATGTAAAAATGTGGTGCCATCCCGAACTAACTATTAGCAGTTTCAAATAATTGTTAGTAATGGAAAAGTTTATTATCCAGTTCAGTCTCAAAGGAAATAGCAACAACAACAAAATGTTCTGTTTTAAACAACTTATCCAAGTTGCAATAAATGAGGGAAAAAAACCAAACATGCAAAATAGGATAATTGAAGGCTTTGTGACTTCGAAACTATCTGCAGTAACTGGGATCACAACAATTTTTTTTGTTAAAAGTTTTACTTTTAAAAAAGAGGAATTTAGTTGATTTTAGAATTACTTATTCGAAAAAAAGAGTTTAAGCATTTTCGAATCATTTTTTATATTTGATAAAAAATAAACTTTAAACTGGTTCACAAAATCCAAAATATTTAAAGTTCAGTAAATGCATTTAATTTTGCTTATTGTACAAGCCGGTATTATCCACCTTTACGAGTAGAAAAGGGTCGAGCAAGCAATTATTCCAGTTTCAGAATATTTCAACAGAAGTGAAGCTAAAGTTTGGTTCCATTCAATGACGTCCACATTTCAAACAAAAGTAGCAATTAATTTTTTTCAATAGTTTAATTTTACTACAGAGATTTTCGAATAATAATTTATTCTTTAAAAATAATAATATCAATCGCTGAATATTCATTGCAATTTGTCAATTGCTATTTGCATAAACTGCGACAAATTAGATTCATTTTTGATTATAAAGGTAAGTCAGCAAAAGTCCTAATTTTCTATTGCTTCGAATCATAAAAGCTCGAAAAATTTTAGAAAATGCATTTATATCGGGAAATTATAAAATATTTCCGATTCAATTTTGCTAAAAAGACCTACTAACTTTGAATGTAACTCACACAAATGTTTCCTCTTGTACAGTACATATTAATCAAATGATAGAAGAATAATGGAACCATTCCACATCTCCAATCCTAAATTATCTGATTCCTTGAAAGACAAGTCTATGAAACTCTAGAATAACTTCAAAAAAAGAAAAAAAAAGTCCAAAATAAATTCAATTTTCAAAAGGCAAAACATACAAATTGAAAGATTAAAATAACTGGGCATTACAATCTATTGACTGTTGTAATTAGCAACTTGATCAAACTCATCTCAGTTGAGCTGTTAGTTTAACTCGGATTTGCAATTTAAATAGCTTTCATAGTAAGAGTAATCAGTCATAATAGTGGAGTGAGTAAATCTATCTGTGCTTCATATTTAATGCTTCGATTTATCAACACAACAAATAATTTAACATTCCATTATAGACAGGGAAATACATACAGGTTGATTAAATTTATTGATGATTCATTCAAATATAATCTCGCAAACAAACTTTTTTTTGCTTTATTTTAATTTTATATTAATTATTATTGGTGTTTCTACCTCATCATATTACATATTTTAAAATACACTGCAACGATTACAAATGAGAAACAGATGTTGAGATAAGTCGAAGAATAATATGTAAACATAGTGAAATAACAGCTCAGAATTCCATGTTACTCCGCAAAATATCGTCTAACATTTCGTCTTTTCTTATCAAAAATTTAACTTCATTAATTATAGTTGTTCCTAATTACTAAGTAGAGAAGGATAAAAATCAATTGTCATACGATTTTCAACTAGAATTTATTACCAGTTCAGAAAATAATCTCGTAATGATATCAGTTTGTTCCAATAAGTTTCATCAAAAACTACGAAAAGTTGTTGAAACATAAATTTCTTTGTTATCTCTCGAAATTAAGAGGAGAAAATGAAAAATGAATTATGGAGGTGTGGAAAGATTTGTGTTTTCTCTGGTATGTGTTTCTGCGAGTGGCGTTTTAAATTAAGATGTAAATTAAACAGAAAACGAAGGCTTTTTTGAAGTGCATCATCGTTATTTCGGCTCTTTTTTAATGAAAAAGATGGAAAAGTTTATAAAAATCTAAAATGATTCCGAAGCAATGAAAAAAAAAAAAAAAAAAAAAATGGTTAAAAAAAGGAAATATCTGAGAAAGAAAGGAAAAGAAGAAAGAATAGAGTTTTTTTCCTTTCTTCTTTCCTAAAATTGTTCTCGAAAACACAAAAATTTTACACTTATATTGCACTTTAGCAAAAAACATATAATAAAAAAGACATAAGAAATAAAGGACAGATTTTTTTGAAAATTTCATTTAAAAAGGTCAGCCCTGACGCCATCAAAAAAAGTATCAAAATTGCTGTACTTGGCAAACAGATGGGTAAGCAAGCCAGTTTATCTTTCCTCTCTCATCCTGGCCAACATCTCAAAAACTTCACATTAGGCCATCAATCAACATGCCTTTACATCATGGAAATTTCATAAATTTTGTGGTGTGAAACGAAAACATAAAAATAGCAATGTTAGATTAAATGCATTTTATAAACTTGTGATAAATCAAACGAGAAGTAATGGGTGTTAAATAATGTAGTTAATTTTATGATGAATAAAATAAATTTCATAGGTTGTTGTTTCTAAATTTAATTATTTATTAATCGATTTTGGAGAAAATAGTATTTTAACAGAGAGAAAAACAACACATTATTTTCAATTAAAATCGTTAGACTTTTGCTGTAATCTTCTATAGCCGTTGACTAGTTAAAAATTCTTCGAAAAAAAGATCCGTTAAAAATTTATAAATTACTTTTCGTTAAAATAAATAATCCGGATATTTCACCTCAATTACTGCATAAAAATTGGAAGATCGGAATGAAAGACGATTAACTGCTAAATATCCAGCAATAGAATCCTAATTTGGATTCACTGTTCAAGAAATAAATAAAAGTTTCATATTTGAGAAACTCTATTTCTTGCCTATTTCTTACAAGTATGTGTTATTCTCCGAAATTCCCGGAAGAACCATTCCCAGTTTTGACAAATTGAAGCTAATGATCGCTTCCTTTCCCGATTCATCCGACCGCAATGCTAACAGATAAAAAGTAATATAATTTATCCAATTTCAGTAATACTTTCACGAAAAATTTATAATGAAATAAATTTTAAAATGAGCAATTAAATGTTAAAAAACAAATAATTGGATTGAGAAAAGTTTAAGTGGCAAGTAAAACAAGCAAAGGATCCTTATTACGAAAACACATCAAAATTAACCAAAAAAGAAGTGATAAAAGCTAAAACAGCTGCACAAACATTACTTTAGAGAGCAGAAACCGGTAGATTTGTTATTGTAGAATACAACAGAAAAATAAAGCATTTTAAGGATGCACCATTGAAATTTTGATGTTTTTATTGCACTAACTTCATTAAAAACTGAATAACCGTTAGCACTATTTTTATTATCGGAAAGAAAAAATTGCAAAAGTACTATGTTGGAAAAAGATAAAAATGATATGAAAACAAAAAAAAAAAAGAGGAATTCAGAATTGTTATGAAAGTAGTAGAATATCTGAAGATTTTCTGATTTTTTGAATATTGTAATAATTCTAAGAAAATGTTTTAATCATTCATAAGATAAAATTCTTCATGCTGTTTATAAAAATCTAAACAAGGAATTCAGGTTTTTAAACAGAAACATCAATGAACATTTAGTTTTTCTTGCATTTACTTAAAAGTTATGCTTTTTCGGAGAATTTGCAAAAAAATTATGTTGAAATTAGCGGAATGATCAAAATTATTTTTACGAGTATTTGCAAGATATAATATGTAGCTAAAAAAAGCAAAACATGAATGTAAATATCTAAAGTCAAAAGAAAAAAAAGCCATTCAAATTTAATTGTTAATCTGTCATTTTTTTTTTGGAAAATGTGCCAGAATTTATGCGTAATATATCATTACTTAAGCGAATATTTACCTCAGTTTTCACTTCTTAATATATAGTGAAAAAAAATAAAGAACAGTTAAAGGTCAAAGTACAAAAGTATTCAAAAAATATGTTTTGGATACCTATCAGATTTAAATAAAAAAGTTGGAAATGCCGAAATACTGTTGTATGACTCATATGCATGATATAAATATGCAGTTTTAAAACGACTACCAAAATTTATTACAAGTTTACTTGTCGTGTTTCATAGCGATGAAAAGTGAAGGATCATTTGACAATTAATAATGCCATCAATAAATGGGTTTACATTGTCTCTGATATATTTATAGATTATTTAATAAAAATTTTACTCTTGTAAATTATCAGTGGAAAATTTCGGAATAAATCCAAGATTTTCTAACTAAACTTAATTTTCATATGAAATTGTTCCGCGCCAAAATGTTCAATTTATTCAGATACAAATTTACCAATAGATCCCAGGTTGAATATCAGTCATGGTCATTAAATATCAACTGAAATCTATTACTACCTTTCATTTTTTTCATTTCTAAAATATTTCAAAATGCTTATTCAGATTCAAATTTACATTTATTTATTAAAGAAAAGTGATTTGCAAAACATTTTTTCAAAAATAATAGCAATATATCTCAAATATTTCAGCTAATTTTAAAAATCTTTGCTTACCAATTGAGCAACTTTCTGGGAACATCTTTGCCTGTTCTCATTTGCGATAGAAGATATGCTGTTAAAGATCGAATTATGATAAAAATTTAAGATTTTAATTGAAATGAACCTATTCAGAACTTTTAATAGCGACAGTTAAGCAAGAAAATAAATGTAAATAATGCAAGCAAAAAAATGTTCACACAATGGACGTTGTAAAATAGGTCAAAGAATATGTTAAGGTATCTTTTACAATGTTACATTAAGAATTATCGGGAGAGAAGCATTATGATAATTTTCTAAAAGCGTGCTGATAATTTTTTCTGATTAAATGTTTGCTTAAAATACTAAAAAAAAAAAAGTCAAAAATCCACAAAACTCACAACAATTTAATATGTCTTTCTCTCCCTTGCCCATACACATATCACTCACTATATATTTTTATACATATATATTTGTGTATGTATTTGTCTGTCTCTCTATTTGCCATTCGTCCTAAAATCTAAAAAAAAAAAAGACGAAATTTCTGAGAGAAATGAATTTTTTTTTGTTTTCAAAAGAAACCAGAATGCATGAAGCAAAAGCGACATTAGGATGGATAAAGGAATAGCGAGTGATGATGGTGACGATGGCGCCCGGCACTGGCAGGAAATTCACCATCGGATCGTTCCTGATTTTAAATTCGGTAGAAAAAAATTTCTGAACTTTTTAATAACATAACATAAATAGCGCTAGATATGCTGAGGAAATTAACAGTAGGGAACAAAGACGTTTTAAACGAGATGATGATAGGGAAATTTTTATCGTATCAAGTTCCTGACCTTTTAAAGGTCATCTCAAATGCTAAACCATTCACTTTTCAGACATCCTTTTCTCGCTACCTCTTTCCATGCTGAGAAAAAAAAAAAGCACTAACTGAGTAACTTGAATAGTTCAAATTCGAGACAGCAACTAGTAAGATCAATTATTATCATCAATATTTGTGACTTATCAAAAAGAAGTTTTGAGAGTATCAAAGATCAGATGCGTATCTACTATCGTAGTAATTCATTTTTGCTTTTTTTATTTCGAAGCAAAAACCTCGATATTGAAATTAATTGAAGATAACAAAATCAAAACTAGAACGTTTTCTCAAAAAAATTCATAGTAACTTAATTCTGCAAAAAAAAGAAAAACAGAGTAAGATCATCAGAAAAGATCTAAATAAAA
Organism: Onchocerca volvulus; assembly: GCA_000499405.2. Taxonomy (NCBI): domain Eukaryota; kingdom Metazoa; phylum Nematoda; class Chromadorea; order Rhabditida; family Onchocercidae; genus Onchocerca; species Onchocerca volvulus. The sequence continues at coordinate 9,262,132 of HG738140.1, read as the reverse complement.
CGAAAGGATTGACATTTTCAATTAAACCAATTATCATAATGAAATTCTTTTGTTCAACATAAAATCAGGAGGCAATAAAAAAAAGAGTCCTGATATTTAAACCAGTAAATTTAAATTTTATAGTTTAGCAACACTGAAGTTGTCAAAACTTACTTTTTTTTGTGCTTTAATTGTAATCCGCGAGAAGTTTTAAATGAATATCAGTATGCAAAAGAACATATTATGCAGTAATGACCAAACTAAAGATGTAAATTTCATAAGTCTGAGTTGTAAATCAAATTATGTGTTACAAATTTCAATAGTTTAAAATAAAATGCTTTGAAATGGCAAATACATATGACATATGACTAAGTCAATCAAATGCTTAATAATTAAGTTTGCACGAACTTTGAAATTAAAAGAGCACGTCAAATTGGAAAATTCGGGCAATAAGCTAATAATCTTTTCTAACAAAATGTTTCATTTAAATTTTTATAATTTTTCGAAATTGTAATTTAAATTAGAAGACTTCTAGATTTGGAACAGCAGAAGATAATCATCTTTCCAAGACAGTGAAATCGCTTCGCTAAAAGAAATTTTAATTTTTCGGTTCGCAAAACATTGAAATAGCATAACTCACCAAATCATTATTTCTGGCAACATTTTTTGAAATATTCAATTCGCTGATTCCATGTATGTCCATGCGAATTTGGCTTACATTCTTTATTTAAATAGATGACTTCTGAATCACTGTGCGTGTCCACAGAATCATCCAACCTTCCTCATTATCAATTTTCAGAATGACTCATCCGCCTGATAATAACTTTAGATTATTCTTAATATATTTCCTTAGAAGCTGTAAGATAATATACAACTTTGTTTTAACAACCCCTCTGAACTTAGTACCTTTCGATTTTGGATTACCTCAACAAATTAATGATGCAAGTCGTATTTTTGTGACTTTGAACAAGAATAGAAAGAATAATTCCAAACTTCCACTTTTTTTACTTGATTTTTCGTTAATTAAAATGAAAAAGTGTCACAAAAAAATTTATTAAACACTACTGTACTTTAGCAAAACGATCCCAAATCTTACCATTAATTCAGATCTTCAGGATAATTCAAGCGTTACTGTTTATCGATAACTAAAACTAAATTCTATGTAAAATAATGCCAAGAAATCAACAGCATTATGGATCGGGCAAATTTAGGAAGCTGAAAATCATGTTTCCTAAGATGTATTCAGGAACTTTCAATTAAAAATCAATTTTTAAAATTTTATTCATCTTGAATCAAAACTAAAAGAAAAAAAGAATAGGAAATATCAATATCAAAAAAATTCGATGAATTTCAAAATTACAATTTTGAGTCTTGAGAGAAAATGAAGAAAAAAAGCATCACATGTTCCTAAATATGAAAAACGGAATTTATTTTCGGAAATGAAGAAAATTATAAGGAGATTTCAGCAATATATTCTCTATGAAAAATGAAAAAAAGAAAAAAACAAAGCAATCCTACGATTTTTTTATGGCCGTAGAAAATTACTTATTTAAAAAGCAATGATTTATTATCGCTTTGTATCTCTTAGCACCATTATTTGAGTTGTTCATTAAAGAAATTTTGTTCTCAAAATTGATTGATGCATATTATTTGACAGTTAGTTAAAATACTACGTTTCATTAAAATTTACTTTTTCGAAGTTTTCAGACAAAAAGTGTTTCAAAATATTGACATGACAAAATGGTTCGTCTTTAAAAAACTTTTTTTTTTTAAAAATCCATAAGTCTTTTCGTATAATATTGAATTTTTGAGATTAGGTGACCAGGTGAATTTTTCGAGATTAAATCAAGCGAAATGTTATTGTTTTTTCAAAGTTTCCGAAACTTTGCATAACCAATGAACAAAATGATCAAATGACCGATGCGAATGTATACATCGAAAAGGGTAGTACCATTTCAAAGCAATTTAAATTAGCAATAATTCGAGCATATTAGTTTTCTTAAACTTTCAAACTGACTAAGATAATCATCGGAAGCGGTCCATTTCAAAAGTGATGTAAATGTGAAATGTCAATTAACAATAAAATAGAGTTTAACAATGTTATTAGCAAAATTTTATGGATGAGATGGAAATGTAAATTGTGATTAGCTGAGCAAATTGAACCAGTCATCATTTCTTTTAAAACTCTCTGCTGCCTCATATTAAAGGCCAGGGAAAAAAATTCCGCAAATTTTGGTGAGTAAAAACAGCCAGCAACGGCCAGTTACACAAATAATTCGACGCCAAGCAAAAAACGATAGATAGATCGGGCACACATATGGATCGATGTCGAACAATTCGCTACAAAAAATCGTTTAATATGGATGAGTTACAGAAGGAATGCGCACTCGTCGTCCCTTCAGTAGTCGCCAGCTTCAATTCTTCCCATTATAGCCAACCAAACGCCGAACTCCGTCGTTACCTCTCAACTCCAAACTTTTTTCAACATTCTTTGTTCCACGTTTGAATGAATAGCTTAACGAATTGAAGAATTATTATGTGTGCAGTGAAAAAATTCCTCTTCCCCTCGTTTCGGACAAAAAAATCCATTTTTGAAAACTCGCTTTTTACGCCAAAAAAAAAAATCCACAGCTAACCGGCCGACAAATTGTAGGTATCAGAGCTCGGCTCGGTGCTCCGATAACTACTTTTTCCCAACACTGCCTGCGTCTTACCTCGCATCGTTTTAGACCAGTAGCAATAATAGTGGCATAAACCCTTCAAAATGAATAAATCACAAAAAAAAAAATTCGAACAATCCAAGGGCATTTTTTCATTTGAATTACATGCCTTTTTTTCATCTTTTTACACGCTCATAACCAAACCAAAAATTTATTATAGCGAAAAATTTGCTTTTGGACCTTTTGAAATTCACTAGAAGAAAGTTAGAGGATATTTTTGAACTCCAAAAATATCCTCTAACTTTCTAGAGCATTCTTTGGGGTCAGTTATTAAAGAGATGGAGTTCTCTGATCTCGGGTCAAACTATGCTTTATTCTTTTGTTTGGTGATATTACTTTATTTTGCAAAAAAATTTTGGCAATTAGTGTTTTTAATTTGAAATGATATTATTGGTTCTGATCTACTACTATACCTTTTGCTATGATAGCCTTCTTTCTAAACTATGTAAAATTAATAAAGTCCAGATAATCACTTCAGGATATTGAAGCAAAAAATATGAAATGTTTCCATGATGTAGAAAAAAAGTAGAACTTCGAGAGAGCGTCCTTTTTTTCGATGTTTTTGCGAGAATTATTAGCAAAAGAAGAAATTCGGAAAACAAAGGTCAGGATTGAAATCCAGTAATGTTTCCAGACAACTATCATTATCATTAACAATGTGCAATCAAAAAATATTTGGGAAGCGAGTGAAAAGGAGAAAAGGTCATTTTGGAGGACGATGACCCCTCTCTTCTTCAATTTTCAGTCCCTCTCTCTCGAAAAAACAAGCAAAGAAAGTGGACAGTTGGTCATTCATTTGACTATGTTGAGAGGGTAGCATAGATGGATTTGTTCAGCATTCTTTGGGGTCAACTATTAAAGAGATCGAGCTCTCTGGTCAAATTCAACATCTCTTCAATTCTCTCATCAAATTCAATACTCCATCTTCATTTCTTTCCCTGTAACCTGACCTCTCTCGTAGTATTCCATTTTCCTATTTCAGCCATCTGATAAATTAGGTTTTTCATCTTTCAATGATCGAGCAAACAAATTCTAAATGCAACGATTGCCACAAACAGCTGACTTTCTATCTTGCCTTTTTTAATTCTCTGCAAGTCACTATTTCTATTCTCTGTCCACCTAGTTTTTTGATTTCTAACGTCGATTTCTAATCTCTGATTATAAATCTTTGTTGAGAGTGGTCATTTAATTTAGGTTGCCCAAGAGAAGGTCAATTTACGTCTGCTGGAAAAAATGCTGCTCTCTTGCACATCAGAAATGATTTAATCGAACCACAAGCTGCTCATTACTGTAATATTTCTATCTATCAAATATTTTTCACTGCACGCATTCGCAGAAAACTTTTGCAAACACTAATATGAGTGACACGAATTCATACAAATCTAAAATAATAACTCATTGCAGCTAATTTTTATTTGAAACTTGTGACTAATTTTCACCTAAAATAATAACCCTTATAACTAATTTTCTAAATTTTCAATTTTCTCTTTTTCCAAAACTATTATATGAAAAAAAAAAGAAAAATTGGAACAAATCATCATTTCCTCCTTTGCTTAGAAGAAATAAAACTTGTTTCTTTCACATTTTCTGGCTATGAGACCAATAGTTAGCCATAGAAAAAAAAGGCCATGATATACGATGGCCAAAACCGATTGTATGCAAATCTGGTAGGTTATTTCATCATGTGAGTGTAAATAAATAAGTCAAAATACAGCAGCGGTAATAACACGCTAATATTAATATAAGCACAAAGGAGGGATGCCGTGTTAAAATATCAGAGACTAATTAGCTAGACAAAGCAAAATGCAATACTGATAAGAAAGAAATTGCTGTCAAACTAAATTGATCTTACCGACTGATGAAACAATGAAATATCATATAATTTTCGTTCTGATCATCCTCTTTTCTCTCTTATGATCTACATTAAACATATCTGCCTCGCAATTCCGCAATTCTTTATCAGTTTAACTTTTCGTCTCAATTTCAGAGTAATCAAATACACTAATGAAAAAGAAACTGAAAAAAACTGTCTGCTGTAAAAATTTGCATTTGCGTTCGTCTCACAAGGAATAATAGAATAGACTGTAATAGTTCTATACTTGCACTTCATTTTACCGCAAAAAAGAAAATCCCCAAATCTCGGATAAATTTGATCTCTAATCCTACTACTCTTTAACAATCATCTTTTTTGCACAAATAGAATCAATCACTCAACCAATCAATCAATCAAATCACTTTATTTTCTCAGTTTTCATTGTCTTCTTCTTCCTTCATAGTATCTACTATAACATGCCATAAAAGCTCAAAATAAAATTGGGAACTGTGAACAGCAAGATCACATATTCCTTTTACTATTATAATAAATAATGCAAAGATTAATTATATGTCTTAGAAACCTTTCCAATTTTCTAAAAAAAATAAGGAAGATTTTGAAGTCATATATGAAGGGTGCATAGTTGATTGAAATAGAATGGTGGATAAGTTGTTATTTTTTTAAATTCTCCGTTTGATATGTTGATAAGTACAAACACTGTGAAATAACAAAATGATATAATTTGTGAAATGAAACGAAATTTTCTGAAGGAAATAAACATTAAAAGTATCAGCAGTGTCACGCATCATGCAAATTATTTGACAAGATAACAAGTTAAGTGCTAAAAATACCTGTAATTGTTGATTTTTCAAAGATTCTCTGGGAACTTGGCTACGAAATAAGATATAAGTAGTATTTTCTGATTCCTTTGAATTGCTTTAAAATCGAATGTCTGAAAAATTCCAAAATTGATCTTTTTTATTAAATGCATTCAATAAAATAAGGTGAAAATATTCAGGAAAATAGAACTGAAACTATTTGTTAAGATTTTTCATCATTATCTGTCCTTTTACTACAGCTTTGAAGAAGTACTCTCAAATATTTGATAATAAAGTTTCACTGTTTCAAAAAGAAACTTGAAGAGTTCATAGCCGGTGCAGGGGGAGTAGCTTATTACTTATTTACTTACGTTCATTTTATTTTGCAAAATTTAAAAAAGAGTTTAAAGTGATTGAGAAGTTGCAAATTCATTCGTTCAAATTTTGACAGCAACTTTGTACCCATTCATGAATGCTAATATTAATATGTGTAATGTTTTGTAATTGAAGGATGATTTCAAATCAAGAACTGAAAGATATAAAATAATTAATCGATATTATAGATCTAAAACATTCTGTTATTTGTAGCATTGCTTGATGGCAATGATCTACTCTAATTTATACATTGCTGACCAAGAATTTGAATTCTTGAAATTTGTTTCTATCAAATATAAATTTTTAAATTTTGTCTCTATTTTTCTTGACTAATCACGACGTTGTGACCAATGGCTCATCGGCAATCTTTTTAATTGTTATTTCATCATCTCATGTGTCCATACAATTCACTACCGCAAACATGTGTCATCACTACGTGCAATGCTTGCAGTTTGCAAAAAAAAAAAAAAAACGACGGCACACCCACCATATGCACGAGAATAAGAAAGCAAGAAGGAAGGCGGAGCAATGAAACTGGAGGCGGCGCCATAAAGTCTCCGAAATCATTCATTGGAGGATGAGATTTTTGTTAAAATTTTTGATACCATATACCACCTTGGTGATTCTTATCGAGAACATGGGGTTAAATCTTTGATTCGGGATTAAATTTTGATTAGAAAGTTAATTTAGAATGAAGTGATGCATTCAACTTATCGAAGTATTAATTTACTAATTATGTAAAATCTGGCACTTATCTGTGGTACTCGGTCATCAAAAAAGAACAAAATATGTACAATGTGGAAATTTCTATCTCGAAATAGGTAAAACTTCATGAAAATTCTTATCTTTTCAAATATATTTGAAATATGATGATTTTATGAACTTTGATCTTTTTGAAAATAAGGTCGTGTTTTGAATATAAATGAATAATCACTTATTAAGAATATGGTCATCTAAAAGTATTTCTGAAAAATCTGAAGAAATAGCTATTTATGATCAAAAATGATTATAGCTTCAACGAAAGTGGTATTGGTATACGAGTTTTGCCTAAATTTGCTCTGAAGATTAAAAATGTTGGATAAGATTATATATGATTGAAACCAAAATATAAATTTAGTCGAATTAAACTGAATGCATGGAATCTAATAAAAAAATTCTAAGTTTTCATACAAATGAAAATTCAATGTAGAGAAAATTGAAATGAGAAAACTAAGACGAAATTTTCAAATTCAGGGATCTCCTAATTTCAGGAAAATTGAGTAAAATTAAATTATAAAACACTTAAACAATAAGCAAAAAAATCACCGTGATTACTTCAATGTTGTATAAAAAAACGTTGATATGCGTGCTTTCTAATTGTGCGATCACCTCAACTGAAAAAGCAATACTTCACTGTAACATTATTTTCAGATTCTTCATTGGCTATTAAAAATTTCAAAAATGCTGCAATTTCAATAATTCGAGAACAAAAAAGATGTAGAGATAAGAAAATGGTATGGACATTTGACAGCAAAGCAGATTCGGAAGTGCTTTTAATCTGGCAAAAATTTATATTGTGGAATTCAGAGCTTTTTTTATTATATCATTCACACAGGTTTATTAAAATAGAATTCCTAAATATTTCTATTTATGACTAAATTATTTTCCTGATTTCATAATTTTTTTCTCATATAAAAATTTGATTCAGTTTGAAAAAATCCAGCTCTGATCCGTACTAAAGATCGAAATTGAAATCGAAAGGAAATTAGTAACTAGAAACCTTTTTGATAAATAGCAACATGAAATAGGCGCTCCAGATACAAAATTTTTAAAGCAATATTTTCTACTACTTTTAAATTTTTTGAAACAATAAATTATTTTTGCAATTTACTGTTTTAGAAAATTCACTTTTGTTATTTTTGCAATTTTTTCAATTTTTTCTGCAACTTTCTTATAGCTTTCGTAAAAAAAAAAATTACTTTTGTAATCTTTTGACGAATAATTTCTTTAACTGCATTTAAATACATTTATATTTATCAAAACTTTCCAAATTTCAAATTTTAAATGTGAAATAGTTTTTATAAATGCATTACTTTTATCACTAAATTGATATAGAATTTATGGCCGTTATTTGTAGTAATTTAAATCGCAGAATATGCAAAGGTAAAAAGGAAGTAAATATATATGAGGTCAAAATTGGTTTATATCAGTAATATGAATCAAGTTCCATCAAAATTGCTGCTACAAAGTTAAAAATTCGAAACGTACAATCTTCAAATTACGTTAAAAAAGTTTTCTCGATTGAAATCTCATCTTGAAAAATAAAAATATTTTAAAATAATCTTGCTAAAAAAGAGCCACTACAGTTGGTTTGCACCAATTGCGCTATCCCATTACAGTATTTATCATCTGAATATTTTCTTTTCCATTTTTTCGGAGCCTAACATTCTAGACGAATAAATCTTCGCCTTCTTACTAAACAGAGCAAGTAAATCTTGATAATTGAAACACGACTATTATCAAAACTTACTGAATTTTATTTTATGGCAAATACTGCAGCAGATCGGTTCTAATGCATACTTACTTATAAACAAAACCACAGAATAAATTACTGCAGAGAATTTAGTTTTGCAGACTTTAAATTATATGTTTTCTATTTTTAGAAATTTCACTTTTTATTATTTTTTTTATTCGGTTTTTAGAAGAGCATCACAGCAACATTACATTTTAGTTTGATTTAACTCACAAACTATTTTCAGATTCACGAAATTCTTTGGGTGATGCTATTACTGCCCCTTTTAGAATTACAAATTCGAAATCCCAAGGATTCCGAAAATGTCTACTTTGTCATAACTTTGATAACCTATTATATGAAAATATGTTCGTAAAGATAGAAAAAAGGAAAAATGCTTTACTTTTTCGAATAAATAAGGTTCGAAGGTCAAATCGATGCGTTGTTGAATTTGGCAACGGAAAATTGTAGATGCGCCACCCCTTGCTTGAACGATGTAGAAATGAAATGAAACCCAAACGGTCACTGATTCTCTCTTATATTGAACTGGTCAGTGAAGATGGAAATGAGGGAGAAAAGATAAGTCCAATTGAAGGCGCTTCATTTTTACAGCTTGACCCCACCCTTTCGAATTCTATTTGCAAGTTCTGAAAAACTGTAGAACTTAGGATGTAAAACAGTGATGAAAAGATGCGAACAAATATCGAGCGGAAACGAATGAAGTAGACAGTTAGATAACAAAAAAAGATGAATGAGATCTTCGATAAAAAAAAATAAAATATGCTGCTGCTAACAAGAAAATCCTTGAAGCGAGAGATGAAAAAGATATTTAGAATGGGGAGGAAGGTCGAAGGTCAACCTTGGAGCAATAATAAAAGATAATAACAAAATAATGCTAATTAATCGCGATAGAATCAACATGAATTCTACCTTCCCACAATACTAGAAGTTTGACTGAAAATGCTTCAAGAAATTAAACTTCATCATTCAATACAATAATTCTTTAATTTCTGGATTAAAATCTTTTAATACTGAATTTTATTCAAATTTTGATCGGAGTATATCTTACTTAATTTATATAATCAAGAGTAAATCAATGGAACTTTCTGATTGCAGTCTGAATAAGAAATGATTACTTTCATTCTCCATAACCTGAAGTATGAATTAATATTAAATAATTCTTAAATTAGAATAAGGAAAATGACCAGATAACTTATACATATTCTGATCTATGAGTCAGAGATAACTTATGCATATTTTTACATTAATATTTTTTGCCTTCTTAATATTCAAAAAAAAAAAAAAAAAAAACTAATCTGGCATTTTTTTTTCTATTAAATCAGTTATCACAATGATAACAAGATGATAATGTTTGGTTGAAATGACAGAATTTTGACCTTTCATTTCACCTTATTATGAAAAATTGTAGTACACATGAAATTTATAGCAGCTATTTACATCTGTTCTGTTTGCTGAACTGCTTATTTTATTCATTTTTACTTTTGTACACATATTCCAAGCACACTCACCCGATGCCGCTTTTTGTTCCGTTTCGGAAAGATTCAAGAACAAAAATGAAATGTCCAAATGAAGCTGCAGCTCAGAACACCGTTAAGCTAGATGATGTCACACTAAACAGGTCCATAAGTAAATATAATTACAGTATCTTTGACAATTTTTGAAAGATAAAAACAAAAAATCAAGTTTGATTAGCAGTAAATTCACCCGAAGAAGCCCTAGTTAGCAATAACATAGCGAACTTTCCTGTCAGCATTTGCCATTCTGTTTTAGATTTCAAACACATATTTTTCTTCCAAAGCGCATTTTTCAAATATATTGTAAAGATCTGGCCAATTTATATTCTTTCAGTAAACATTTTTTTTTTTTTTTTTTTTTTTTTTTGATTTGCAACGAAATTCATAAAACTAAAAGATCTGTAAGAAAGCAATTCTAGATAATTCCATCAAAAGCTACCTCATCTTTGGAATATGGAAGATTAGTTAGTTGGAGACAGAACGAAGCATGTAAAAAATGAATTCCGAAACTTCATGCAAATGGAAAGTATTACTTTGTTCCAATCTTCTATATGCTAACTTATTAAAATGTTACTTTCTTTTTCATTTACAATGTGTATAAATATTAAAAAAAGAAACAAAAAACATAGGCATATAAATAAATAAATCATACAAGCGCATGTTTCATCTTTTAGAACTTTAGTAAAGAGTAAATGCACATTACTCTAAGAAATTTTATTTCGAAGGTCATTTTTGTGTTTTATCTTCTCACAAGCTCTCTCACAAGCAATAATCTTTTTCAGTGATCAAACACTGAAAACATTTGGTGCATGCGAAAGTTTTCAGAGTTTCATCTCTTGCAAGAATTGGTTGTTTTCGATGGTCAGTATCATTCCTTTTTTCAAGGTCACTCAAAATGTATGATGAAGATGAAATGTGGCGATAAAAACGCCCTAGTGGACATTGCAGTAGCCATTCGTTCGGGGTCAAATCAAATTAGTGTTGCTTCTAGAAAAAGATTTGTTTTTACTTTGTCGTACAAAATTTTTTAATGCTACAAAGAAGGTTTGTTTGCTCCTGTGACCGTCGAATCTTTCCTCTTTTCAGTTTTTCTTTTTCATTTGTTCACACTGAATTCCAGCTACGATAAACAAACCCTCTTTACTTAGCATTATCCGGAGGAAGGTACACCCACAGAGAGGTCAATTGACAGGGGTCAATCATTTTGTGCTTTCATCCAAAATCCATTCAAAATCATATAAAGCCCGCCAGTTTTTCTGCAATTCAATAAAAAGCACTATTAAATCACTCCGCTCTCATCATTTCCAGTGATCTTTTGCCGTTCCACAAGACCCTAATCTCTTCAAATTATTGCAAGTTTCAAGCATACCTTATGATTCCATCATTCAGAAATATTCACACAATTTACCTTTCATCCATTATCTATTATGCATAATATTTGCGAGGAAATTATGCAAATAAATTGGAATACAAACTTACTCAAATCAAACATAAACATTGGACGTTTTACAAAAATAATTAGATTGCAAGCATCAAAAAGATGAAAATATTTGGAAATATTTAGATTTCATTAAGAAATAACTATATCCAAGTCAAGAAGTTCGCTAAAAATTAATTAATGTCAAAATAAATGAGCTAAAATAATTTCTCGGAAATTGTATTCATGATAAATATCCGATAGATTTATAATAATCCGATAGATTTGGTTACTGTCACCTCTCAACATAACCATCATCATGATACTATGTTTGTGAAGTACAGTAAAGCTATAACTATTATCTTATCGATAAAAGAATTCCAATCTGATTTACTTCTAGTGCCAAGAATTTCCACCTAACTCCTACATTTATTCTCCGCATCGATGATGAACTTTTTCTAATTAGCTTTTTAATTTTCTAGTGTACGAATAAGTTCAATTCGAGAAATAATTGTTCCAAATATTATCTAATATATGGAACAAAACTTATGTGAATTGATATATTTATGCCATACTGTCAAGTTGTCTGGGTTGATACGATGATTTCTTTATTACTGCTTAGACAAGAACAAATTTTGAAAAATGATTTCAGGGAATTATTTTCTCCTCATTTCCGGAGTAACAAGTAACCAACAATAGTCAGGCGATGAATTTTGCCTTATACTGAACTTGCTATATATAGACATCGTTAGATGATTAAGCCTTCAAATCAGCAATAATCATCGATCGTTCAAAGACAATTGGAATTGAAACACAATTTTGAAATGGCATAACAAATCAGGAAAGAAAGAATATAAAGAAGCAGAATGAGTAAAAATGCAGATTTGTGGCGCCGTTTTGAGTGAATGCTGTTGATCGTTGAATACGAAATCGAGTTTTTCTTTTTTTTAAAGGTTGGATTTGGAAGGAAGAAGAAAGGATGATCGTTGTGAGGAGATGGAAATATAACAGTTCGGGTCAAAAAGAAGCAAAAGGGTCGCTGCTGATACTATAAAAATGCGTAAATTCCTAAAATAGTCGACCCGAGAAAAGACGAATAGGTCGAAGGAAAGGTTTTTTTCATCAGATGGCATGGTCCCGAAGAAAAATGATTTTAGCTGCTGTTGTTGCACACAGTTTTTTTGCAATTTTTTTCGCATTCGAAGCAAATGTCTTCACCTACAAATACTGACCAGATGAACGATAGGCCGTAAATATGTACACAGATATAGATACACACAGACAGATGGACAGATAGTACATCAATGAAAAGTTTTTGATAAACTTGCAGTTTTGTGATATGAAGATCGCACAAAAAAGAATAATTAAACTGTAACAGAATTATTGTCAGCAAAAAGTCAAATATCATCCAAAAAGCGTTTATCAATTTGAAGGTGATTTAAGCACATTAATAAGCATTTCAAAATGTGTGGGAAACTTTACGAGAATTCTGAAATCCGGATGTTTATGTAAATGATTGACCTGCAGTTTATACGTGTCACGCTTACTTGCAAAAGTCATGCATGTCATCTCTAGGTATAATAATGTATCGACAATGATATATATGATATTTTGGTAATCATCAGCATTGGACTTTGTTGAAAATGAAATCAGTTTAATGTCTTATCAGCTTATCAGCTAAATTTGCATATTTACCTATGGCTAAAAAACTTGGAAGTATATTTCGAATATATCAGACTTACTTGCAAGTACGGCTAACATACGACCAATTCAACATGCTGGATTTTCATTTTTATTTATGCAAGATAAGAAACTTGCAAATGAGAAGAATAAAATGCAGCAGAAAGCGGAATACAACATTTGAACCAAAAACAGAAATACATTAATCGAGCATAAATGAAAATTAAAACTGAAAAAGTGAATAAGAAAGAAGGAAAAGAGATTAAAAAGAAAAAAAACGCAACGAAAATTTAATAAAATGGATGAAGAATCACCACAAAAATTTTAATATTGCCAATTTGGAGCCAATTTTTTGACATACATTTGCGGTTTGCTTCACAGACTCTATATTGCGTGACCGGAGCTTACGATGGAATTTTTTTTAAATTAAAATTTTATTATCCAAAACCGATAATGAAGCTTAGGCGTCGTGAGCATCGCATTTGGCATGAAGCTTAGAGATGGGCTGAGAGCGAGACAACACTAAATCCTTATGATTAATTTAAAAGCTAATCGTCATTTTTATTGAAAAAAAAAAAAAAAAAAAAATGAAAATTTTGCTATTAATCTTTAATCTTACCAATTTGGAGTTTTTTTTTTAAAAACAATACTATCTCTCTTATTTCAACTTCTCTTTCATTCATAAATTTAAATATTACATACAATTTTTTTTATTCAGTATAGTGATCGCAATGAAAAATACTAAATTTTAGAAAATTTTCAATAAAAGGTTAATTTTAATTTATTTGCTTGAAAAAATATTCAAAAATTTTCAGAAATATGTTGCGATTGCTGCATTTTTGATGTAAAATAATTCGATTGTAAAATAATATAAAATAATGTAAAATAATTGTAAAATAATTTGTTGCCGCAATTTCAAATTGTACAATGAAAATGGAAATTTTGAAACATTTCTTCAGTAAATTTCGCTTTTGTTTCATCAATATTTGAAGTAAATGAAACATGCATTTCATCGCGTTGGCCAAAAATTAATTAAATTTTAAAATTATCTGATAGTGCTTAAGCCAAAGATTAATTTCGTATGGTCAATACTTTATGAAATAATTTATTCAGTCCTTCATGCTTAACACTTTTTAGCCCTTTTGCTCTAATAAACCTAGTAATTCACGGGTAATTTTATTTCAAAATAATCATAAGTTATTTGATATAATTACTTTTAGAAAATTTCATAGCTGATCAGATGTTTTTATAAATAATTATGTGACCGCAAAAGTTTTCTAAAATTGGATCAATACAATAAATATGACATCAGTAAATTAGAAATGAAAAGAAATTGATTCTAAATATTGATTTTACATGAATGTTCTTGCCATATATCTACAGATAGTTGTAAAAGCATACTGATTCATTATCATCATTTTTAATTTTAACCATAAAATAACATAAAATCAACATAAAATTCAGCATAAAATTAATTTCAACCATAGAAGAATAAATCTTCTATGGTTGAAATTAATTTTATGAATTTCTTAGCAGTAAGTCATTCAAAATTATTAGAAATTTAAATTAAAAAGCGATTTATGGAACTGTGAAATTACTGAATGGAAAATACGAGTAAAATTATCATGTCAAAGGGACAGGTAAAATCATTATGCCAAACCTTTAATAATGATTTGAATATAAAATATGGACTTTGCATATCTAATATATTCGAAATCGTTGTTAATTGTTTGCGAATATTATACGGTAATTCAATGAAATCAGAAATATGAAAAATTATATGAAAAAAATATATGAATTAGTCTAATCATTTCTTCTTTTTAGAACAAAAATAGAAGAGTGGGAAGGGAAGTTGGGATTTAAAGAAGACTGATGAAACTCCAAAATAATGACAAGATAATAGAAATTAATAATTTTCCAAAAAACATCTGCTTTCCGTGAAAATCTCCCAATTTATTAGTTTAAACTAATCCTCGTTTCTTGCACATTGGGATGCCGCCTTTTCTGTTCTTATAAATTAAATTTCATATATTCATTCGAATTTGTTGAGAATTATATCTGTGCAATATTAATTTCTTGAGAAGTTAATGACATGTCCTATATTTCAGAACTTTTTATTTGAATTCATATCTCTGCGCAATTGTCGACATAAAGTTGAATGATTACTTGTAGTATTTTCGAAATCAACTGAAAGTATTATTACCTATTCTAATGAATTAAAATACATTAGAACACAATGAAAATTTTTGATAATGTAATCAGAATTAGCAAAACAAGTATATCAAATGACATTCGGAAGAGAAGAGAACGAAAAAACAAAATCATTTTGTAAATGTTCCATCTTGAAATAATTGAATTTCTATGACGAAAGCGCAAAGTCAAAAGAGCAAATTAAGCTAAGTAAATTTTAAAGAGCAAAAATAAAGTGCAAATGCAAGCATATTAAGCTGAATAAAATTGTTTTAAATAAATTTAAAATGCAAGAAACAAGTAAAAAAAAATCGAAGGCTGCAATTACATCGGGAGAACTTTGAAGAAGCAAAATTTCAAACTTTTTTTTTTGATTCAAAATGAAACAATCCCGTCATTACATTTGCATTTAAATCAAGTAGCATGAATGAAACTTTTCAAAGAATGAAATTTGTATTGAAGCGGAAAGAAGAATCCTTACTATTTTAGTGATTGCTTGACACTGAAATGAAACAATAAAAAAAAGATTATTTCCGAGTATTCCCTCGAGAATGAAATTCAAGCAGTAACTTCGAATAGCAAAGTCAAATATAATTTGTTTACTTGACTTGCTTGAGTTATATTTTTTGATTGCATTTCGTGAATTTTTGTTTAATATTCTCAAGTATAACGATTGCTGCGATGGTCAACAAATATTGCTTGCCAGGTGCCAAATAATTTTCAAAAATATTGATTTCTAATGCATAATATGAATATTAATTTGTTCGAATTACCATGTTTCTGCTTTCGCTGCTCTGAAATCTGGCAAGAATATGGCCGAAATATTTGAGAATTTCTAGAAGAAGCGAATTATACTTTCAATCAGTGTCACTATCACACTATCAGAATTATATTCTGATATTCCTTATAGAAATAGTTTGCATTCCATATATCAAATAAAATGTATTGCTCAATATTAAATTTCTTAATTGATCTAATTTATTTTTTATTGCTTAATAGCTCTCATGCAAGAATTTTTTGTTGATCAGAAACAAATTTTCGATCTTAGTTCGGTATTATTTTTAAAAATTTTAACTTCTTGTAAAACTTTTCTATTTGTTCTTTTTTATTAAATAACATTCTTCGATAATTTTGGCATGATTCTTCCCTGCAATATTACAAATGATCAGAGATCTCGAAGAAATGATGTTCGCTTCTTGAGTCGCTTCTCGAGTCTTTTTAAATTTGTAAATCCATTTTTTGTTCATAACCTCCCTTCTATTCTTTTTTTTTTTTTTTTAAAAAATTTTCTGGCACATTCAGGAAGCAATTTTGAATCTGTTTAAATGCACACAAAAATCCAATTGAAATAGAAAATACATTTTTGTTAAAAAGACTTTCAAAACATTTTCTAAAGGCAAGTTCTCTATATTTGAATGCATTAATAGAACGCAATTTACTGGACTAAATCGATACAAAAAATAAAAAAGGTAATGGTTTAGCTGATAAAACATGCAGGTTTTGCCTCGAATATGAAATTTCATTTCAAACAGCTCGTAATTTTGATGTGTAAAAAATAACAAAACAAAAAGTAACTATGGAAATTTACAATTACGTCATTTTTTGATTAATGTCAAAATCTAATTGGGGAAAAAAACTGAAAATCGAAATTTTAATAATTAAGCTTGCAATTTGCATATATTAGAAGAGTGAAAATTTTCAAAAGATGAAAAATTTATATAATCAGTTAGTTAATTAAGGAAAATAGTGGAAGCATTTTTAAACTCAAGAAATGAATAATATAGTTTTGCATTCGTAATTTTTATTAGAACAGATTGTTTACTTAGTAGTAATGATTGGTGTGCACTCAATATATGCTTCCTTCATTTCAAATTTATTTCAATTACTCCAATTTTCATATTGTTCAATTAATTAAAAATTTTGAATTATTTTTGGTTGTTTTTATGCCAAAAAACCGCAGAAAAGGACAGGAGATAAATGGAAATGTTGATATTTCAGATTGGAAGAGTATTTCTGGAATTTCTAAATTAAGAACTAATCCAGAAATAAGAAGGCTTCTGACATCCCGTTCACATTATGCAGCATTGAAAGAATGCATTCTCAGTTCTAGCTAAATGCAAAAATAATTCTTCAATTTAATCTTCACTTTATTTTTGAAATTACATTAATTTTATGCACATTTCGAATATATTATGCCATTAGAAAGCATAATGTATAAATGGAAAACATGATCGTGTATTTCTCATCTCAGCTTTATTTAAAAATATTTGCATAAAGTTCAGATAAATATTCACAGTTTAAATAGTTTAAAATCCGAAAATAGAAAACTGAGAATGTCAGAAGCGAAAAAAAAAAAAAAGAAAAACCCAACCTGTTAAATAATATTACGATAACTGATACACTGGAACAGAATTCATTATGATGAGCAATGCATTCATTGGTATCATTTTTTATCATTCCCTTGCAATCATATCACCTGAAAATGATTAACGATAACTAGATTTTGTTGACATTGCTTTTATCAGCAAAGTTATAACTTCGAAAAGTAAAAATAACTTAAAATTTAGCATTATAAATAAATTTTATGACATATTTTGGACAAGTGTCGATATCGCTGATGTTTATATTTCATTGATGGAATAAAAAAATTTCTGGATTATTGAATATAATCAATAAATATTTATAAAAACATGCGAAAAACATATTTTTCATATTCAATGTGTATTCAATTCAATTTCAATTTATTCGTTATATTCATTATATTACATTATATTCATTATATTCATTATTATTCAATATATTCAATTCATGTTCAATTCTCGGCAAAATTTTGAAAGGCCTGATTTTTCATATATTAAAAGACATAATTTTAATATAAATATGGCGAAGTGTTCTATTTTTTCAAGCAGAATGATCATGAAAGTTTTAAGTAAAAATGTTAAACAATTGGAAAAATTTTTGCGCAAGGAAATGAAAGCAAAAAAAAAAAAAATGGGAAGTGCACATGAACAAAGCTTTTATTTTCTTTAAATTAAAGAAAACAGAGAAAGTTTTGTGAGGCGAGAATCAAGTTTAAAAGGTTTTTTTCATTCTTTTAATTGTTAAGGTGTAAAAGAGAAAAGTAAATGGTGGTTGGGTGGAACAGAATAGGAGAAAATAAAATTCCTAAATTTACTTCTTTTGAGCGAAGCTAACTGAAGCGTAGCATTACTTAACTTCGAATGGGAGCGTACCTCATTCCTCCTTTTTTGCTTGGAAGCTTTCTTTGGAAAATTTTTTAAAAGCTAACTTTTAGCTTTGAGCGAGCAAAAAACCGCCTCATTCTTTTAGTTTTTTGAAAAGCATTTGGCATTTCAAGAAAATGACATTTTTCAGCTTAATATCCAGAACTGAAGCCAAGAATTACGGGGTATCCGAATCTACTGAGACTGCCACTTTCTTTGCTAATCAAGAAATTTACAGCACCAATTCTGGCACTTCAGTCCAGCATCAGAAATTTTGCTTGCTAAGATTACCAAGAACAATCTCGTCAGACAGATCAGAAATATGCAATCATATCTGAATACTGATATCTTTTTGTTCTTAAATTTTTTCATTCTTGATAATCAATTTTAGAATCATTACAAATCAAATTAAATTGTTTCATTTCATTCAGCATCATCTGATTAATAATTTCTAGCCAAAGATTTATACCATTAGTTTGAATTACTTTCGTAATTAATTTCACATCATGACGATTCTAAACCTAATTTTTTGAAATCTTTGATAGGTGCTGAGGTGTTTGATTATTTACTTGATAAATTAACAAATTAACACTTTATACTTAAAGCTACTATTTATAAATCTAATAAGGTATTGGAGCAACTGAAACTATCAAATACTTTTTGGAGTTTTGAATTTGGTTTTCTTGAAATATTTATCTGCAGAAAACTTAATAAAGGTGAATGAACGATAAGCCAGGTGCTTCATACTTACTCTAAATTTTGTTTGTTTTATCAGTATATAAATAAAACGTCATCCGCTTCAATAAACTGCCACTTTCCGGTCCGGAAGATCTGAATGTTAGATCTGAAATGAAATCGGAAGTTACAATGTTTGTATAGATTCGGAACTGGACGAAATATAGCACCATTTATGTCATTATATTACTTTTCAAGACATCAGTTCTTCATTTTATAGATGTGAAATGAAAAGAAATTGGCATTTCGCCTGAAATTTCTTTTTAAAAATGAAAATACACAGGTCGAGATTTCTACATGCAATAGTGATACACCTATTTAGTTTAGAATGAAAATAATATTATGTTTTGTAAAAAATTCTTGCAAAATATTTAAAAGAATTTGCAAAACAAAAATGAAGCGGAAGAATCTTCAAACTGTTAAACAAAAAATATGAAATATTCATGATTGTTGTTCAAAATGGAACAATCAAAAGTCGTCTAACTAAGCTTCCTGAATTTCGAAAATTAAACCATCAAATTTATTTAGGAAATAATTAGATTATTCAGCAAGATTTTTTTTCTCGAATTTGAAATTTATAGAATGTCTCGACAATCAAGAAAATTTATAGTCTCGAGAAATCTCGAAAAGTGATTATAATAGAATCATTTTATTTAGAATAACTCCAAATGAAAATAAAAATGAAGTTATCATCCAATCGGTCATGATATGATATCATTGGGATTGATCAAAATTAGATTAAGAATTGTATGAAATGAGATTGTTCATAAGGTTGAGGAGCCACGAAGAGTGATGGCGATGAGAACATTCATATTTATATCAAAAAAAACGGCCTGGCTGATATTTCGAAGAAGGAGAAGAAGAAGCACCCACTATTTTCGCAAAGGTCCAATGAGCAAACAAACGTATATAACATGGACGGATGAATACATGAATTCATAAGAGAGAAAAGAGACATAAAGAAAAATTTATTTTTGAAAAGAAAATTGGTAATTTAATTGAAATGGAGCCATTTGGGGTCCACCAAAAACGCTGTGTAATTATGTCTCCAATGGATATATCATGCATGTAAGTATTTTCCATTTCGGTCCATCTCTTTCGCTTGCGTGTGTATTCCCGAAGTCTCGATGTCAATAGCTAACGGTAGCTGCTGCTGACGGGCAATTTCCACATTCGACAAAGTAGATGAAATAATTTTTTTTAATTATTCATAAAAAATTTCCCAATTATTGTGATGCACACAATGGATGGCATGGAGTTATGAGAGATTCTTTCAAAAGTTACTGAAAAATTAAAAGTCCAGCTTTCTTTTAGCGCCATATATTCATTCGAAGAAAGCAAATTCTTTCTCTGGCGAATCGGTTTTGGCGCCGAATTCGAAAATTCCTTATGAACTAATTTAGCAAATATTGCTCTTGAAATGAAATTTAGAAATCAGACCTAAAAACTCAGACAAGAAAATCAACTATGACTTCTTAAAATAATTGATGATTTTTACGACCACATCTTAGTTGCTAAACTTTTTGAATCAATAATTACGAATGTTGATTTAATCTTAATAAAAAAACTAAGAATTGATACTTTAATTTTTCTTCCATCCATTCATCACTGAAATTATTATTGCTTCATTACTTTTCAATTTTTTCATATATTTTGGTAATCGAAATGACTACATAAATTCTTGATTTCATCCCAAAAATCGATACAAAATTGCAGCGATTTCAAAAACGACTATAATTTTGGCTGCTAGCAAAAATTCAAAAGCAGTCAGTAAAAACCTTGAAAATGCAATAAAATTAGCGAAAAATTTCATTTTAAACACCTAAAAAAAAAATATTTCAAAAGTATAGTAGAACTTGGCAAATTTCAGATTGAAAAATTGACTGCACTGAGAGGAAAAGGATAAAAAAGAGTTGATGCTGTTGTCATGTTATTTTACAGACTTACCCTTCCGTTTAAAAATATTGAGCTTTTTTGATAGTCGATTAATAAGGAATGGAAAAAAATTTTTCAAAATTCATGAAGTACCTTGCTTTTGAAAATTAAAGAAATAATCAATTTTATATGAAAGAAGAAAAAAATTTGCAAAACAGGAAAAAATGACGCAGTCTAAAAACCGTTATATCAAATGTTACACCGCAGAAAAGGTAGCATTTTTCATATCACAATGATGATTCTTTTTTTGCCCTCTCTATAACATGGTAATATTATTGCATTTAATGCCAAAATTATAATTTTCATTTTTTTAAAATTATTTTATTTAAATGGAAATGTATTTGGATGGCCTTTTCTGGAAATATAAAATACTTCTTTCCAGTAAAATGCTAAATTATCCAAATAAAAATTTTGCTGTCGCTTGTCTGTTACCATTCGCCGTGTGGTACGAAAAGAATGAGAATTTTCATCGCAAAACTTAGAAACTCCTCTGAATCATCTTTTCATGATTTAAGCATTTTATAATAAAAAATCATAAGATTATCTCTTCGTGATGATATGCAATGATTGCGAATACCTTGCTTATGTGATACGCAGTACTAATACATAAAAAATTTTTAAAATAACAACTGCCTTGGAAAAAATAAATTTGTAGTTTAAAATTGCTGACAGGAGGAGAAAAATTTGACACAGTGCCTGTCATATGGGAACTAACTTGCAAATGGTCATAATTCCATAGAGAAACTAAAGATGGATTAATAGAAATGTTATATATAGAAGATGTATTTACATCATGAATATAGCTAAATTCAATGATATTTCAATTAATAAATGGCAAATATTACAAATCATGCAAACTTCTATCGGGAAAGCAATAACATCTCTCTACTTTCCGCATGTGTACATTTTTAAAGTGATATATTGATTTAAATTCTAATCAATTATGGAACTTAATTTAAAAATGGTTCCAGAAAATTATTGAACTGATGGAAAGCTTTATCAGTAGAAAGAGTAACAGAAATCGAAATTATAAGATTAGCTGCTGATGACAAGGGAAGATGCAAAAAGTCACATATTAAGCAAAGAAGCTTAGGATTAATTTTTATAAAAAGCCTTGTAAGATTAGAATAGATAGCATAAATAATGCCATAATTAATATAATCCAGATGGGTCTTAAAAATATTTTTAGAATAGAAGATAAAATCTTTTAGAAATTTTTGAAATCTCCCTTGACCAAATGTTTACTCTCATCTATATATCGAACCTATCCAGAATTTTTCTTAGAACCAAAAAAGTAGACAAAATGTAAGGCACGTTTTTGCAACTGAAAATCGAGAAATTGTTTAAATTAAATAGACCAAATAAATAATTAAATAATATTTACTAGGAATAATCAATAAACATTTGGAAGTATCGAGAAAAACTATGTGACGAACATTTGCCCGTCTCATGACTTGTCGATTCAAAGCAAATTTCGAACTTTTTTTTTCGCATATTTTCGAAAAAAGTTTAATTTCACATCCATTAAAAATAACATGCGTAAATGGAGATGAGAGAAAAAAAAATTTTTTAAAAAGCTTTGAAAGCCTTTCCAATTTCAAAGACAGCAATTGAAATATTATTCGATTTGTAAGTGCATGCTTTCAAGCAAATTAAAATTACGAATCTTTTTTCTAAAAAAAGGTGACTTCGACGAGAAAAATTTTTCAGTGCTGTAATGAAATTAAAAAATGAATGAATTGGATCGTTTTGTTGTTTCTGTGTATTTTTCTTTGAGGAACCAAAGAAATTCAGCTGAATTTGAAATGCTTCACCGAATTCTTTCATCGAACAAATTTGTTTAATCAACTATTATTTTTATTGAATATCAAAATAATTGGCAAAAGAAAGTTACAATTTAAAGGCCTAATTAATCTTTATGGATTCAACTGGAATGGCTTAACTGACATATTCTGAGCATTCATAAAATCGGTAATATGTAAATAGCAACCATATTCTGAAAAGATTAAAGTGCTGGACATTACTACGTTGCAAATATTTCTATGTGTAGAGAAAGCTAAGTAATAGTTTGCAAAAATTTTGTTTAAAGATTTCAACAAATCAAGATAAAATTATAATCTTTATTGTTTTTCACCTTTTGACCTTTTTGGAGATGGCGTTTTTACCAATATCCAATGAAAAAAAATTGTCGGATGCTAGGTCGCTGTATTTTAAACGTGGTGATGATCTGCGATATGATTCAGATGCTTTTTCAGCTATGATATGTAAGTAAATTTATGAATTTTTATATTATTACAAGGAACGGTGCTTACCAAATCGATCACTATTAAGAAATCAGAAACTGAAGATCGATAATTCACAAAAACCATTTCGAAACTTAGCAAACAACAATTTTCCAAGGTGAAATATCAAAAATATCTAGTTTTTCCATTTCTTCAGAATTAAATATTATTATCCTAATCTACTGGATAACTGATTGTTTAGGTTTAAAAATATCGTTTATCTGTACGAATGAACGTAGCGTGAAAATGTTAAGATTGATTGACGAATGAAAAAGTAGATCACTTATAATTGATAAATATTCTTTTCTGATTAAGAAATTAATCAAAAATTTATTATAAATGAAAAAAGGCTCAAATGAAAAAAGCTGATAATGCTTGTAGAGTATAAACGTATTTGATGTGAAACTATGCTAATTCTTGTCTGTTGTTTATTCAAAAACTTAAAGAAAACTTGATATAATTTAACTTGATTTAACTTAATATAATTTAGAGTAAATAACAATTTTCTTTGTTTCAATCGAAGAAAATTCTTAAATGACTCAACTAATTAGCACAGTAATACCTTAATTACAATAATGACAATAAATCAACTAAGATTATAATCATTACTGAGATTTGACGAAGCTATTATTGCTACTAAACTTGACTTGAAACTGTTTTTGAGAATAACACTTACTTAATTCATTGCTCAATTCCACTCTCTCATCCTCGCTTCCAAGCTTTTAAATCCAAGAAAGCAAGTTCACTAATTGCCATTTGCAAAATCACAACCATCATTACTTCTACGGCATGTTTAGTAAAATACTTTCACTATTTCTAATTCACTCTCTTCATTCTCTCTCTTTCATTCGCTCAAAATTCATTAATGAAACTTTGACTAAAGCTTTGCTGAGAAAGTTGTAGTTGAGTTTCTGTTTGCATAAATGCAATCCAACTAAATACACACATATTCTTTCTGATCCAAAGTTTTGCAAATTAATTTTCATACATCCTTGAAAGGACCTAATGAATTCACAAAGAATTGGTTGAATGAGCTACAAGTGGAGTAAAAATGATCCTGTGTTACTTCAAAAATTCTGAAAGTAAATATTTTAGTTCAATAAATACAGATGAAGCTTATCTTACTATTTAAATCCTTTGTTTCAGCAATTGACCCAAAAAAAATTGAGTTTCGTCGAAAAAAAGTAAAATAAAAAAAGGAAAAAGTAAAGAATAATTGAAACAATCTATTAATGACTTAAAATTTTTTGCAAAAATTTTCTATCAGAGAAGTAGAATAAAAGTTGATAAAAATTTTTTTATCTTAACAAATTTGCATGAAATTCAATGCTGATGTTTAGATTTATGAACAGAATACACGGATAAGCTCAGAAAAAAAATATAACTGTTCAATTTCAAAAAAAGCCAAAACCTCGATAATAACCGAGTAGACATGTTAATGGAATACGAAATTCAAAAAATGTCGTTCATTTTTCTAAATATGAAATGAATTGAAATGAAATGGACGATGAATAATGAAATAGAAATAGATGGAGCTATTTGCAACAATAAAATGCTTCCTTTATTTCACTTTAACATAGCAACAATCTGCTCAAATCCATTTCAAACTCCAAGCTTTCCCTCATTTCAAATTGGGATGTCATCCATTTGCAACACATTTTTCAAGTAAATATCCTGAAAATGCAAAATTAATTTTTCTCAAATCCTTACGGAGCAATCCTTGCCACTTCACCATCATCGAAAACAAAAACAGCATTAGTGATATTGTATTAAGAAAAGAAAATGAAGGATCGATATGAAGAGTTTGTTTTTAAAAACTTTGATTGCCTTAGCAATAAATATTTCGAATTAAATTCTAAGCAACTTACAAATAATCTACTTCTTGCAAAAAATATATAACTATTTCACTTCAATTATATTCCTCCAATTTATGAATATTTCACTTAAATTATATTTCTCATTTCAAAAACTTGACATAAACTGGATAAAATTCATAAGTTATTTATGTTTTTCGTAACTAATCGACCTTCGCTTCCTTTAGCAGAATTGCTAGATTTTTTTTATTATTGAGAAGAAATTCAAATAGGAAAATATCCGTGAAATTATTGCTTAAAAATTAAACAAACATAAACTAAATAAATAAGAAAATCAGGTTCTATATTCATCGACTATTGAGGAATAGATTCTTTATGGAAGCTCGGGAATTTCAGAATTTTTACAAAAAAAAAAAACATTTTTTTATTTATTTCCATCATTAATTAACACACTGTCAATACTAATAACATCAGCAACTCTATTTTCGACAACAACAACAACATCAGCCATTATCATTTATTACTGTATTAAAAATTTTTCTTAATTTCTTGAAGAATTTGAAAATTTAAAAAAACGTCGAAATTAAGTAGAAAAAGTAATTGGAGCTCTGTCAAGAAATTCTGGTCTTTTGTTTCACTGAATACAACTTGCTGTCATTGAATACAACTTACTTTATTATAACAACTCAAATCAATAAGTAAATGAGGAAAAAAATTTAGTAAAATAAAGCTAATAAGAATTCGAGAGAAAAGACTTTCATACTAAAATTGCAGAAATGTCATGTAAATACATACTCCTGAAAGATTTGCTGATATCAATCTCGAAATTAGTATGAATAGCTTATGACTTCTTCTAATGAATTGTGTAAAAATGTGAAAGAGAAAACTTTCAAAAAATGCTTCAAATTCGAAAGTTTTTCAAAATAACCATTGTGCTTCATTTCTAATTTACCTTGGCATTTTACTTTGTACTCATATTTTAAAATTATCTTATCTTTTCTTCATTTTTTTGCATAAAGCAATACTCTGTAATCTTTTTAAATTAAATTCAAAAAGAAATTCAGAATTTTTTATTCCGGACCTTCGCTCTTTCCGTCATTAATACCATTTTTCTCCTTCAAAAAAAAAAAAAAAAAGTTTGAAATAAAATGGAAGATATTCCTTCTATTGTTTCATCAAAATGTGCAAAAATGCATGAAAATATTAGAAAAACTTTCAAAATTTTAAAAATATAAAAAAAAATCGTTGATGAGATATTCGTTAAATTGTTGAAGTTAAGTGAAAATGGACATTAATTGGCTGAGAATGGCGAGAAGAGGAGAGGAGGAGACAGTGAATGGACAGCAGGAAAGAAAAGCAGGAAAGAGAAGCAATTGAAATTGGGATAGTAAAAAAGATAGAATTAATTTAAAATTTTTCGAAAAAAAATGAAGGCTATAAAACGGAAGAGAGAAAGATTGTTAAGACGATTTGAAATTGAAATTTGATTATCGAAAAAATTTACCCAAAAAAGCACCGTTGAAAGAGAGAGAGAGAGAAAGAGAGAGAGAAAGAGAGAGAGAAAGAGAGAGAGAGAGAGAGAGAGAGAGGGAAGAGGAAGCCAACTCGCTCCCACATCACATCACATGCCTCTTTAAAATTTTTAGAAATTTGAAAAACGAAAGAATGTCGAGAGAAGAAAATGTGGCTTTGTCAATAGATGAAAGTTTGAGAAGCAACTATAGCAGGTCATAAATCAATATGATTAATAAAAATACAAATTTTCTTAAGAATGCAAATTCTATTGAATTATTATTTTTTCCTCATTTCCTTTTCTTTTTTTTTTTAATAATTTCTTGAGTGCTATTTGTGAATGGTAATTCTTTTATAATTCCAATAGTATGGATTAATTTAGGCTGATTTATATTTTTTAATTCAAATTAGTTGCTTCATAATTAGTCTTCTCATCTATGATAAGTAAAGGCAATAATTCTCATTGATGAGAATAATGAATTCACTAGATTACAAGTTTAACGTTGAAATTTGAAATTTTCCACTGTTAGCCAATCATAAATGCGAAAGAGGAGGACTGAGAGGGAAGTGTTCGAAAAGATTAAGAGTTAAATAGGAAAAAAGAATTAGCTAATGAAATAAAATGGGAATCAAAGGATATCATGGCAATGGCTCTCGTCCCTGAAGAAAGACATTGCATGGAAGGAAGATGATTACACACACACACAAACACACACACACATATCAGCTATATTTGAGCTTTGTGACAACGAAATTGGAAAATGCATTTTAATAGCTTTTTTGAAACGATGCGAATGCATCGATTTTCAAACACACGCACAGACAAACCCTCGCAGACACTCATATTTTAAAAACAGGCAATCTCGTTGAGTTATTACTCACGTACACTTCGCACACGTACAAGATATGCACGTATACACGCACGCACACACGTGTACATGTATCGCAGATAGCTCCAGATAAATGAATGGGCTATGAAGGATAAAGGAAATGAGGAGCAGTCGCATTTTAAAAATAGGTAAATTCATTGAGTCATCCATCATTCACATATATACAATATATAAACGTGTACACGCACGCATATACGTGTACATGTACCACAAATAACGCCAGATTAAGTGAATTAATCTATGGAGAGCAAAGAAAATGAATGAATTGACTAACTGAATGATACTACTCGTAAATCAATGATGTTAGAAAGTGTTTTTTTTTTTGAAAAAAAATTCGAGAAAGAAAATTAAAATTTGGACTACGAGAATCTCTGTGAATTCAGAAATGTGATATGTGTGCAGCATTCTCTTCCCTTTTTTCGTTTCGTCTAAAAGCTTCGTAACTTTTTAATTACGAATCATGAAAAATGAAAGATGAAGTGCCCGCCGCTATGTAACTCTTCTCGTTATTCGATCAAAAATTAAAGGAAAGAATGAGAAAGATGGCAAATAGAATTCAAACGAAAAAATATAATATAAGCCTAAGTTTAAAATTGAGAGCGAATCAGTCATTCGGTAGTACATAAGAGCTGATATGGCTGAGAAATTACTTCCCTAATTTACCTATCAAATAAAAGTTTCGAATTTTGAAAGACATATGTTATTACTTACGGATTATGCAAGACAATTAACTATTTGTTGCCAAATAAAATCTGCATATATATTGCTACAGTAATTTTTACTTTCTTCAATTTATTATTTGAGTATATAATTAATCATTTTCATTTATGATTTCATGGCCAACAAACTTCATCTGCAAACACAATTTCATTTGATTCTTTCTCTGCTTTTCATTTATCTACTGCTATAGATTTCTATTACTTTTAATAACTGCTTGCCACTCAATCTATTATCTGTAATTACTAATTGAAATTCTCACTTAATATTCAATCATATAACAGATAAATAATTAAATATCAACAAGTTGCAGGATAAATGAGTTCTGAATTTGTGCCAAATATTCTCACACTTCATATATGAATTAAAAAAAAAAAATTTGATAAAGATTGCAATTTTTTGGCCTTTCAAGTGACTAAAGCAATAAGTAGCTCTCTAAGTGACTAAAGCAATAATTAAAATAGATTTATATATAGCCATTATGAAGCAGAGAAAAGTGAAAAATAAAGATTTCGCATTTTTATAAAATGAGATGATTGTAATGCTAAAATGTCTAACTAAATTGCATTTGTTAACAATTTGAAGAAAAAAGATCAAAGATCAGATTTATTTGAAAATTCTCAATGAAAATAGCTTGAAACTTTCGCAACTCACACTTAAATTGCATATGTTTTTATCATCATACCCTTGTCCCATTTCTCATCGCATTATCATCCTTTCCCAATTCTTACGTAAACATATGCATATTTTCATTTATATTTTTTATCAGATCAATTTTTTTCCCCATTTTTGATTCACTTATTATTTCATTGGAAAATAGCTTCAGATGAAATCGGATTCTATGTGATGGTCCTTCAAGAAGTAAGAGATAGAATAATCTTTTTCATCGACTGCAAAAAAAAAAAAAATTAATTAATCAATTAATTAATTCACACTTTGTTCTGCATCAGCACACTATTCTCATCTAAATCTTTCGGAATTCGTAAAAATTTGTCTTTTTATCAGCCAAAAAGGCTTTTCTTGAAAATGGCTAAATTGCTAATAATAATGCAGCAAGCGCAATAATTTTGGCTGTTAGTTTGTACTTTATGATGACCTAAAATAATTATATTTATTTTTAATCAAATGACCTTTCCAGAATTGAAATAGCCAAATCATTTAGCGCCTAGTATATCTTCTGCTAATGACATATATGCATAATTGGATAAGTTTATAATCACAGGAAAGTTCATATCAGGTTATATGTGGAATTTTGGGTATTTTAAAGCAATATGATAGAACTCACCAATAAAATAAAATATCAAAAACAAAAGTAGTTTAAGGGTAATTTTTTACCCTTAAACTACTTTTTTTTTTTTGTTCCGTTCAATTCATTCGTCACCGCCAATGAAGTTCTCAGTGATTCAGACAATTTGACCTTTAACATTTGCACTAACTTGTCTGACTAACTTTAGTTTAGTCTCCCTCGATATGTACCATGTCCTATCATGATAAAATACCCAAATGAGATTTCTTGTTCAGTCACTATCAGTTCAATTCCTAAAATCTATTCAATTATGAAAGTTCAATTTAAAGAATTACACTAGAACTTATCGAAGATTTATGTGATACTCGAAAGGACGATGCGAATGTTCTTTTGAATATTTAAAAAAAATAAAGAAAAGATGATAAAAACGAAAGAAAACGAGAAACAAATATCAATAACAAGAACAATTCAAACTGAGCCTGTTGAGAAAAATTTTTAAATTTTTTAGCGAAAATTTGACTGAAATTCATTCTATCAGTGACACCTCACACGAAGCTTCAAACAATAAAAGTGATGATTCTCCAGTATTTGTGTAACACCATCAATCATGGAAAAATGAATTGTAATAAAAAGAAAAAATTGAGATAAATGGTAACGGTAATAATTTTTTTCGTTCATTTGATGGATTGTAAATCATTCTGCCAATCTGTTTTGACAGTTTCGGCTCCTGTCGTCCATTTGAGGTGATTGATGCAATGTGGAACTTCTCATTATTCTTAATTTTGAATGTTGCCATCAATGGCTGAAATTAGAATAAACAAGGAGAAAATTTTTGTCTGGAAGTAGAATTCCAGCGTAAGTGATAAAGCACCGATCCTTCGATTATCGGACTATCAAGATAGTTCGAAATTCTGATTTAATAGCAAACTTTATTGCAAAAACTTCTTTTCCATCTGTTCATCTGTTCTTTTTTCACAAACTAATTTAGCGGTATTCATGCTTGAAACGTCTTAAAATTCTAAAGTTATTCTTAGACTAACTTATATACTCTTTTAATATATAATTGAAAGAAAAAAAAATTGATTATAATGATATAATGCTTTAGAATACCAGCCCTCTTTTAATAAATTCTAATGTATGCACAAAATGCGAAAATATTTCAAAAATTTATATTTCGGAAATTTAATTACATCGATATTCAATTCAGCGCGATGGTAAACGATGCATCGAAATTGAAAAGTTCAGGTTTCTTGAAAAATTTTTCGCTCAGACAGTAGTGGCCTAAATTTTTAGCAAATTTGTTGCAAAAATTTGGAAAATAAAACATATTTTTCTGCAAAATTACTCGAAATGCCCATAAAAAATTGTTGATTCATTCTGAGTCAGTGAATTTTAAATTAAAAAGAAATATTTTAATGCGACCATTGCTATTTTTAATATTACTATGGAGTCTGTTTCTCCTTGTATATTATTTGCTTGCATATGATGCTCAGTTGAGCATTAAATTTGTGAAGTGAAATTAAAATAGAATTTCGTAAAGTAAATATTAAATGCAAAATACTTTCAAAAAATTATCTACAAATGTGATAATATTTGTAAATTTAAGCTGAAAATATATGTTATCACAGATACGAATAGCTGTGGGGTAATACTAAACATTGATAAATGATCTTATTCAGATTTATAAATAAATTTATAAATTTTTGGAATTTTTATACAAAACGATTTATAAATATACAAAACTTTATGAACCACTTTAGAAATTTCTGGAACTTTATGAACCATTTTAGTTTTTACCCATTTTATAATTTTAATGAAATTTCAAGAAGTATATGATTAAAGTACTTTATAAAATACTAGCATGTTTGAGTGTCATGGTTTAAATACTAACTTGACCAGATTTCTTAACATGATGATAAATCTAATGATCATATATGCTTCCAGTTGATGTCCTTTACATTCCGTTCATTTTAAAATCCCTTTATCCTAGAGAAATCTCAATTTTTCTAACATCAGTTTTGCCAATATAAAAGTCTGGAAGAATAAATTATGAAAACAAGTGATTGAAATATGAAAAATTGCACAAAGCGATAGAGAGAAAAATGAAAACCCTGAAACTTAATGAACTTAGAAAATATAAGAGGACTGTATTTATCGAAGAAATAGAATGAATAATTGCAACTGCAAGGTAAACGTAGTGGATTTTTCAAAAATAAATGAGAAAATGCTCAAGATATCAAAGTTCTTATTTACAAGTACTATTCTTGATGAGTTTCTTAGTTGCATAATACATGAACAATTCTTAATTATCGCACTTGCAATTGCAGTTGCAGGTGAGAATTGGAGTTTGTAAATGAAGCAAATAGATGATGAAAATAAATTTGACTTACCTAAGAATATGATTATGCGCTAATAATTACAATATGTATGTCTAAAGTAAGAATATCTAAAGTAATAATCTATTAGCTATGTAATTAAGCTCAGTATTTAGTCTCAACAACTCATTAATTGAGTTTTTATCTTACGTATGCAATTTTACGATTTACTAGAGATAAATATTATTGAGTCTTATCGTAGCCCCAGAATGAATTCAAAAAAGAAATTTTTTATTACCGACAGAATTAGTTTTGAATTATCTCTAAAGATATTATTGTTGAGATTGCTCAACGAATGCTCAGTACCTGAAAGTGGAATGATTTTGAATTTAAATTTACTCTCAGCAATGGCAAACACGATGACATTCATAATAATATGATTGTGCTTTTTTAAAAGTAATCTATAACTGAAATATGGGGTACTAATTTTCATATTCAGCCTTTTGCGAACAGGAAAGATTCTGGAACTGTTGAAGGCGCTAATCTAAATTCTGAATCATTTTGTCGAAGTTCCCTTTTACCTTTCGGATCAGTTCAATTAGTAAAATGTAAGTAGGATTCAGTGATTCAGCAAAACAACCAGATAATAATCAGATACACATCTAAATTCATAACACATGCAAAGATTTGAAATGTTATCAATTCCGCTAATAGTTGATAAGCAAACAGCCCTTAATGCAAAACAACTGGAGAAAATATGATTGTAGAAACGATGCAAATGAAAGGAAAACAAAGAAATTAAATAATAAAGAAAAGAAGGAATGGAATATTTAGGTCGACATAATTTCAGTTTAGAGTTGATAAACACTAGAGAAGTGAGAAGATAATAAAATAAAAGTAATGGATCAGATGGTAATCTTTCGTGAACGATATATTTATGTTGAAAGGATCCAAGATCATGTTCCAAAAATTTTCAGAATTTTTAGGATCTGAATTTGCATAATTTGAGGCTTTCAATTTCTTTGATAACTTCTTTGAAAATTCTTACAAGACTGGACTCCTTCCTTTATTTATTTGGAGAATGATTTTGGTACTTCATTTCTATAGACTAAAAGTCATTAAGTGTTTTCAGTTAAAGATGAGGACATAATAGATTTGTTTTGTAACAATAAAATAGAATTCACATTTTACATGGAGATAGACGGTCTTATTTGTCACTGTAGAGCATAACCAATGTGATATGGAATTCAAATTAGAGGTTGGTTTTTCTGTTTTCGATGACTTTATAATTCTGATTAAATCTTCATGAAAAAGATCTCGATTTACCATAGAGCTTTCGAAATATATCGACCGTTCCTTTGATCTTTTCGCAACTTCTGCTCCATAAATTACAAATCACTTAGCCGTTAATTTCTGCTTTTTATTTGATTTCAAGGTGATGATGGATTTGGGATTCACTCTCCAGTTCCTGCATGTTTTGGAGAATGATGCAGTTAAGTTTTGTGAATAAGCTCTTTTATTATTCTCACATTCCATGATGGTAAAGAAGAACAAAGAGGGAAAATATTTCGGGATTTTGCTTACTTATTGCTAATTACTTAATTATTTAACAAAATTTCTTGTTTCCAGTTGAAAAGATACGCTAAAGCAGATGGATGATGCAGTAAACAGTTTTTCCCGATTAGCATTATCATTTTTGATTCTTTCCTTATCATGAAGAACTTTGTTCTTACAGTTATTTATTGAATTTTCGAATAGAAGCTTTTATCATAACACGATCCTTCTGATTTAGAAACTTTGCATAATAAGTTCGCTTTCCAGATAATTTGCATTAGCCATCTCCTACGATAATTTTCTATGCTTTTATAATTTTCGCCACTCTCAAAGCTTCGTAATTTTGCTTCAGTTTTTCTCCCATCCTTGTTTATTTTCTATTTGCCTGATTCCGTCTCTTCTCAAAATTTGACAGTCTTCATCAGTATCTTAGATGTCACATGAAATCTCTTTTTACTCTTTCAACTATAAAAATCAATATAATCTTCAATTGTGTCGTATAATGTCACCAAATCTTTTCAGAATCTTCTCAGCATCCTCCTCATCTTCTCGTTGATTTTTGCCTGAACTTTATGTTCTTGAGAATAATATGAACTTTGAGGAATAGATGATACTCATCTTCTGGTATCAAAAGAGAAGAATTTTCACGCAGTTAAATCCTAATTACTTAATTACTTCATTTACATAATTTATTTCGTTACTTTGTTTTATTTGGTTATTTGTATTAGTCTGCGTTAATCTTCATCTTCAATAGGATGTCAATAATGCTGAACTGTGAAATCATTCCCTTCGATTACTTTTCCGCCAAAATCAAATCATTTTCCCCTTTCGTTATCTCTCTCAATTTCCATACTGAAATCTCCCAAGAAGATCGCAATAGTTGATCTGCTATCTTAATATCATCAGATTCGCTGCTATATATCTAACAACTAGTCCCGCCAATGAATAAATTTAGATAAACTTGAATTTTTTTAAAATATAAGGGACAATTTTGGTGGATCAATTCCTATTTATTATAGAGATCTCTCTCCTTTTTTTTTCTTCTCTCTTTCTCTTTATAATGGATTCCAACAAATTCAAATTTCAAATATTCTAAAAAATATTTTTTTATTTTCTTTACTACCACACTTCTCCAGTCTCATATTATTCACTTTTAATTTTTCTTTTAAACATGAAGAATTTTTTGGATAATAATCGCAAATCTAATTGGATTAGTACGACAAATAGTTTACATTATTAGACAGCAGGACTGAGAGCGATGGAATGATTGTAGAATTGTGTCACATTCGCAAATTATGAAGCAAAATTAAAATTAAATGAATTTCACAGAATGTCACTAATATGAGAACAATAAAATGCATCGTTTTCATATGCAGCATTGTGAATTTCAACTTACATATTTATTCACTGATCTTCGGTGTTCAACACTAAATCCTAATATTATGAATTCAGTGTTGAACACCAAAGACTTTCATTCGATCGCTGACAAAAAACAATTTACTGGATTTCAGATATCTCTCTTTCTGATAGTAAGACGACAGGGTTGAAAAAACCCAAGTTATCCTGCGTGAACTTAAGTTGATATGTATATAATAATTGCAACTAATAATAAGAAATTTAAGCAAAATAAATTAAAAATAGGAATTAATGCAAAGAACGATGTGCTTCGAGCATTTTTCTTTATTGACTGAAAAGAAAATTTTAGCAATAATTTTTGCAAGCATTTTTGTTTTTCATTAAATTTAGAGCCACATGAAATAAAATGGAAATATTCACTCATGTGTCTTCATACTAACATTCGACACACTCTTCCTATTGAATTATTTTCCCAGAGGCAAATTTTCCACTTAGTTCACAAGTTCGCAACACAAAATTCAATTTTCGAAAAAAAGCTTTTGAGTTATTTTATCGAAAAAGTCTTCTTTTCATATCCGAAAAGCCAATACTATTCAAAAAACTTTTAAACGGTGCAGTGATAATTTGGAACTTCAATGTAGAACTGCCTTGCATTTTCAATTATTAATTAACTTTTAACTGGTTATTTAATACTAGTGTGAACAATTGTTACATGAATAACTGTGACAGCAATGAATTAAAAAAATGAAAAAGTGAAAAAGGGATAACTTTTTAAAAATGTAATTTCATCTCAAGTGTAATTTCAAGACCTAGAAAATGTGGTTTTTACATTTCGAATTCTTCAAGTTGCAAATTTCAACGACTAAATCAAATCAATTTGAATTAATTTAAAACAGAAATATGACAGCAATAAGATTCGAAATAGTTCAGTAATAAGCTAAAATTCTCATCTTTTTCCTTAATTGTTAAAAATATATTAAAATGAAACTGACTATTCACTTCAAGAATTATTAGTATAGTAAAGTCAACAGCAAAATAAATAACAGAATTTATTGGAGCATCGAAGAACAACATAGAGAACCAAAGAATTCAATACGTGTGATTCAATTCGCACTACTACCAGACAGTGATTCTAAGCGTACGTTTAGAATATGCTGAGGGTGAATGATTCAATTCAATGAATCTTACTAATTACAATTAATAATAAATCATTCCCAAAAATACGATGCATTAATTGCAAAGTATATCAGATTATTTTTTCGTTATTTCATTTTTTCCTAAGGTACTATCGGAGCATTCGTTATTTTGAATTTCCATATGAAGAGCTTGTTGTGAATAAATGATAGTAATAATGAGCGCCTTCATCATTTGGAACTGATGGGAATAGAAATTTTTTCCTTTTCAAACTTCATCCAATATTGAAACAATGTAATTTGTAAATTAGAATTTGAAGTTTTGAATGGTAGTCAAGATGAAGAAGTGTAATCTTCAGAGCTATTAAAATCTAAAATTATAAAGCTTCAAATCTTGAATGATGAAATTCTTGTGGTTTACTGAATTTAGCAAGAATTTGAAAAAGACTAATCCATCAATACTAGAAATAGCAAGCAAGTTATCTTGCGGAAAAGAGTATGACAAGTATTGGGAATGTATATTTATTTTACAGTTCAATGCATTAATAGAAGAAATGTCCGAAATTAAAAACAAAAAGAAGTATAACGTAAATAAAGAAGCAAAGAAATTGAGAAATATGAAGGAATAATTTGAACTTAAAGAAATTGGAATTGAAAATAAAACGTATGAAACTGCAATATGCACAATTAATTCTTTTTTCAATAGATATCAGAAGGCATTGGAATAATCTACTATCGATTATTTTTGATTTTGCAAGAGGTGTAGGATAACGATTAGGAAACTTTCTCTGTTTCAAGTATCGTCATATTAAAGTATGTTATTTGAAATCCTAACTTATGAATTTATGATGCTAGAAGAAACTAAATTCTATAAATTCGCACGAAAAGCTCATTTAAGAGTTCTTAATTTTTTTTGCGAGAATTTTTTGAATAGAATATTCGAAATTTGGTGAATGTATCGAAGAAATTGAAAAAAATTGACCATTATGTTTGTAAATGTAAATTTAAATGCTGTAGAAAAGAATTGCGAACTTACTGGCTTAATATTATGATGAAATGATTTATAGCAATTATAAAGTCAAAAAAAAAAATTCAAAAAAATCTCAAAAATATAATAATTTTTTCAGAGGAAATTTGAAATGCAAGCTAAGCTTGTGAAATTTTAGCAGAAAATAATTATCTGAGATTTGGTTTTAAAGAAAATTTTATCCAAGAAACGTTTTTCCTATTTCCACGAGCAAATTGCATCCGATTTGCTTCAATTTCAAAATGAAAAAGGAAAATAGAGTGGATTTTCAATCCAGTCTTTGGCTTCAGCCAAGTGACAATTATAATTGACTCTTGAAAATCGGAGTCACTTGTAAATTCTAATACATATCAACAAAGTTTACAATTCCTTCAGCTACGTCAAGAAATGTTTCCGCCAAGTTTTCAATCATATTTTGAATCTGGCATTACAGCATTACATACAATACATATACACATACACCATACACACATACACACACACATTCCTTCTTTTTATTTCAAAAAATTATGTTTTCAAACAATTTGCGCATAATTAATTTAGTTGGGAAAGAATGACAGCCTCATTAACATTCATTTTTCTTACTAATCACTTCAATCGTTTCCATTACGTCAATCGAAATAGCAAAATTCGATGTTCCATTTCAGAACAAAAATTGACATTTTCAAGATCATTATGAAACGATGAAATTGCTGCTATGAATGCATCTGTGCTTGCGTGGTGCGTATTATCATGATAAAGCGTATTATCACGCGCATATTATCGCATTATCAAGATAATTTTAAAGTGACTCACTAAAACAATTAAAAGTTTCTTGCAGAAGTACAAATAAAAGTTAGAAACAGAATATAATATAATATTCAAGACTTGAAGATGACAGAAACGTGAAAGAATGTAGAAGGCCATTTATATGTAAAAGACGAAATCTTCTATGGAAAATTTTATTCGAATATAGTTTCCAAAAAAGCGAAAATTTCCTATGAATCTTTACAATCAATCAACATCAATCTCAGAGCTTTGAAAACAAGAAAATATCTGGCGAAGTTTCAAGTGATACTTCGGTTATATTAGCTTATCAGTATTAAAATAGGCTGTAAGTGACATTCATCCTTCTAATTACCGGTCCAAATATCTTAAATTTTTGTACTAGACATGCCTCCTTCTGTGCCACTAAAAAATGAAGACTGAAAAAATTTCTTATTGTTATTTGAAAGATGGCTACAGTAATTGCTCTCGTCTAATTAGCATTTTCAATTTGGCGGTTTCGACTTGCTGAGGAAACATTTATCACGACTGCATCGATGGTGAGCGTTTTGTTTCGCAAAAATTGCATTGATAAAGAAGAACATTTTTCACAAAAATCTCTTTTTGGTAAAGGAATTGAATTTCGTCGCTTGATTAGCTTTCCAGATTGTATGTAATATATTCTGATATACGGCCGTTTTATTCCGGTTGAATAGCAAAAAAAGAAATTACATTTGTATAATTTCAAAAATGACATCAAAATATAAACAGCCTTCTTTGATATATTGCATTCATTTGCTGCGAAAACAAAATTTTTCAGTCAGCTAAAATTTCTGTAGAATTTATAGAACTGAACATCGACAAAATAAGAATTATTCAAGCCGACTAAAACTTTCAATTTGACGTAAATGCTTCGAATACTATAAAGATTGGAATGATATAGCAGTGATGTTTTACAAATGAAATTTAGATGCAGTTTACTTCATACTCGATGATTTTAAAGAAAAAAAAATTATTTAAACGAATCCTGAAAGATTACTATCGCAAATTTTCGTGAAATTATTAAGAAAAAACAATTTTATGACCAATTTTATAAGAGATATTTTCAATGTTAATCAAATGACTAATTACTTAATTTCATATTTTTCTAATTAAACTATCCGCAATTTTCTGCACTTTTAGGGTAATTAAAATTTGGAGGAAGAAAAATGTTTTTTTGCCCTGAAGTATGCATTTTTATAATTTTGGAAAAAAATTTGCCATAGCAGCTAGAACAATAAACTTTTTTGAAATAAATTTCTTGAACTTTTTTTTTTTTTTTTTTTTTTTTTTTAAGAAACAAAGTTTCGGAGCAGAACAGATATAAGATCGATTGCCAAAAGAACTATCCAAAATCAAGAGTAAAGTTTGCAATGACTGATAATGGATGAATGTGTCGACGACTGAGTTTTTTGAAATATTCGCAAATGCATATTTAAATAGAATACAAAGTATTCGGACCATGAGAGCACGGTAACAAAAATGTTGAAAGAATGAGAAGGACGGAATATCAGGGTGCAGGATGATTATCAATGATAAAAAAAACTCACGATTCTCCTTCGCTCTTTTACCTGATCTTTTCTCATCCTTAAATTTTTTTACTCTCAGAAGATCGTTTCTAAGATAGAACTATTAACAAAATGAAGAAATCAAATGGCGAGTGAAAAATGCACAGATTTTTGTGCCGCAAAATGAGTTTGAACAGGAAACTAAAAAAAAAAAAAAAAAGCAAAAATGTTTTTTTGTTGTTTAACCAAATCTATGCAAGGAAAAGAAAAAAAAAATCGGTAAGATAACGGTTTTGAATGCTTTTTTGTGGGATCGTAACATACCTCATTTTTTTCTCTTTTTGTTATTTCAAGCTCACACAATAAACTGCCATCAAAAAAATATTTGGTTTGTCTTTAATTTCGAAACAGTTTCACAGTTTTTTTTTTCCAAGGAAATTCAATTTCAGATGGAAAACCAGAAAAATGATAAGGTATTTATTGAATTTGAAAATTTGAAAATCAATTCCAAACATGAAATTTTTCATCTGTCTTTTCTTTTCGCATTGATATTAACTTTTATATATATATTTATTAGCTGGACCCAACTGGTCTGCATAAATGAAAATGTAAATGTTCGTTTATTCAAAATCATAAATCTCCGAAAGTTCTTAAACATGCATTTATTCAAATGCAACGTTATGTCGAAAGTAACGATGTGTCACTTTGAAAAAGTAGGCGCAGTCAATAAATTTATTCGCTAACTTCTTTTACCTGTTATAAGTACGATAGGTGAAAAAATATGAATTTTTGTATAGAAACACGCGCCTATTTGACTGCAGCGTTATTTCAAAATTACAAATTAACTGTTGAAGAATTTGAAGCGTTGTGTAAAAATGAATAACGAACATTTGCAGTTTTATTTGTATAGATTTGCTGGGAAATAAAATCAAAATAATCAGCATGCTTGCTAAATTAGCCAATTTTTTGTCTGAATTAACATTATGAGTGAAGCGCTTTCACTGATATCGATGGAGCATATACAGCTAATCCAAAAATTGTTCCAGAAGCACATAAGCTTAAGTTTGTTTTTTATGATGAAATGTTGGAGATTCGTTACTCGCATCAATGTAAAGTCTCTGAAATGAGACTAAGTTTCTTTTTTTTTTTTTCTTTGCAGAGTTATGCTATGATTTTAGCTTAAAGCCAAATCTGTCTAGAAAATGTATGGTATAATACCTATATTCCGAAGTATCGAAGTTTCAGAATACGCCTAATAATTGCCTGCACACCGAGAAATTTTTACGCGCTATAAAGATTTTTGAAAAGACAAAAAATCCTTGGTTGTAAATAATATTCACTTCAATTATTTCTGCTAAAATTGACGAATTTTTCGAAGGATGCATAATTGGCACAATAATAGTTGTATGAAATGATGGCTTCATCTTGCATTTCTTATTCCACAATAACAAACAAATGCGAGTTACAGTTGTTAGTTGTTATGTGTAAGCGAAAAATGGTCTATGACATTTTATTACAAAATATTTGAATCGCAGAAGATTTTTACAAAATTCATGCAAAGACTAAAATGTTGAGTTTTTGAATGGTCATTTAACGTATACAATCTCTCAAAAATAAATGGAATTGCCATCAGTAGTGATGGCTAACGAAAATATTTTTATACAAATTTTTGTGAAATGAAATGAAGAAAGGATGGAATGAATTGTACGAAATGATGGCTCATCTCGTCGTATTTATCATTCTTTCTACAATTCCTTACAACAAACCCATTCTCGAATCCTTTTACCCTTCTATCCACTCACATTCCACATTTTACTCCATTCTTGGTTTCTGTGCCATTCCTAGCAAAACATTACGGTGGTTAGCTAACAGTTTTCTTTTTTTCGATATTTTTTGACTCTCGAAAAACTATTATCATTTTTTGAATTTCAACTTTTATTTTTGATAATGTTTACATCCAAATTCCTACTTTGGAAATTCGTGCAGTATTTGTAGATTATTTCATTTCTTTTTTTAGTACTTTCGAGAAATGAAATTCTCTTCAGCTGAAGAGAGAAATAATTGGTTTATAAACCTTTTTTCTAACTTATTTTATCGAAAAATCTTGACAAATTTTCGTAAGTTGATTTAATTAGTTGTTTTTGAAGCTAGTTTCCAAGAAGTTACAATTTCAAAATACTTCAGTTATTGAATGAATAAATAGATTCCACTAAGCATACATTCACATTAAATTAATACGAATTCGTTGCTATCAATATTTGAAAATTTTGATAGCAAAATGATCGAGTAAATGGCTGGAAAATTAAATTACAATCAATTTACATTAAATTCAAAATCACAGGGATGAGGCGAATTATTATGCTGATCTTACTATTGCTCCAAAAGGCCTTTACACTTCATGCTATTAATGATAGTGAACGATTTAGAACAAATTGTACGTATTGTTTTGCTGCTTTTTTCAAATTCAGTGTTTTATTGATTAATTTTGAAACCATCCAACTAAATTAAAAACGCTCCAAAAGTAGAAACAATGGAATAATTTTTTTTTTTTTAAATATTTTCAAAGAATACCTAATTTTTTGCTTATATCATAGTGCTGCAGAGTCGATTTATTTCAGCTTCAAACTTAAGGTCATTCGACAGCTCAACAAAAGTTTATCACAACGTAGTAAGTTGCTGATCATTTTATGCCGCGAGAAAACTATTTGAATTAATTGTGTGATGTCTTTTACATATTATTTAACGAATAACTTGCTTCTTCCTTATACTCTTGAGCTCATTGTTTCGTTTTCCAAGAATTTCTATTAATTTTTCGGAAAAACGAAAAATTAGTTTAAATTCTTATATATTGATTGGAAAAAAGGATCGAAAAAGAACTCTGTTACATCCATGTTCATCGTCGTTTTGATAGCTTTTAAATAATAATTTTTAGAGATAATTTTGTACATTTATATTATTCTACTGATAACAAATATAAATGAGGTTGAACTTACACTGAAAACAATGTTATTATTCGTCAGAAAACTCATAGACAGAAAAATTATGTTTATTCTGTTCAAAATTATGGAAGAAGATTTTCTTGACATTTCCAATATTTCAATAGGTTCAATCAACAGCGTCATTTATTAAAAATGATAATGGAAAAGTTAGTGTAGTAGAGGGACTGGATTTTTTGCAAACGAAAGTTGACGAAATTCTAGATTGCTGCAGAAGCAAATGTCCTGGAAAAAGTGACATTATTAGAGAGGTAAGCAATTAAGACTTATTTACTGCAGTTTTAATCTTATATGCCTAGCATATTTCATACTTGAGAGAATTATTGTTTTTGTTCTTTCCTCTATGCACAACTTTTGCATTACGAAAATCTTTGTTTTTTCGAAATTATTTATGTAATCTGAAGATAGTTGGTTTCATGAAAAAATTGGTAGGGTAATTTAAATAATTTCAGGAAATCTGCAACGGGAAGTTATCAATGCAAACAGCATCATCCAAGTTGTGAACAGTTTTTAATTCAGTACAATAAAAAAATGCTAATTAACATATCAAATTAAATTTCATTAAAAATAAATAATGAAAAAATTAATGTTTTGAAAGTTTTAACAACTATCAAATCTTCATTGTAAATATATATATATATATATATATATATGAGGAAACAAAATATATCAGAATTATTTCTCCTGCTCTAGAATATGCCCTCGAATTAGCAAAAATTCAGGCCAAAGACTGTGAAAATGGTACTTCCGACGCGACAATGTATTTTATGTCCTTGTCCAGCAACTTCAACAAATTGTCCAGTAATGCCTGCTGATCATTGTCCATGTAGTGTACAAATTGGCCATCTTTTACCATGCCCTATTTCTTCAGGTAAACAATTTTAGCTCTATTCTTCAATACGTTTTCCAGAATCACATAATAACTTCAAATAATGCATCCACTATTAAAATTTTATTAATTGAATATGAAAATACGATGAAAATTTTTGATTTAAATACCGTTTTTGAGTTTCAAGTTTCGGTAAAATGTCTATTTTATAACTCTTAAATGCAATTCATGAATTAAGAACAGCGCTAACTGAAACAGAAACTTCATATTTATTACATTATTGAATTTAATTTCACAGATATTTTTATAATATTTTTTATAAATTTTTTTTTCAATATTTCATAAATTTAATCGAACATAAAATATTACTGTGCTACTGTGCTTTTTCACTTACTATAGTTTTTTAGTTTTAAAAATGCTTCAACAATAATATGGCAGTTATTCTCCAATGCTCTCATTCATTTCTGCTATTCTCCTTTTCACTTTCTCTTATATTTTTCTATATTGAAACTTTAATTTCTGCTGCAAATATTTGAAATTTATGATTAAGAATTCATTTTAATTGTTTTCAGCTACTGTTTTCAGGTACATTCCAGGTAAGAAGTCGACGACGGAAGAGACAAATGAGTAGGTTATCCATGCATTGCAGCATAATTAGTTCAAGTCATATTTTATTATTTTAAATTTTGGAGTTGATTTTAAATTTGAAAGCTTGATAGATACTTCCATTTAAATTTTAATTTTATTGTGAAAAGAGTAATTCATCAAATTCTGAAAGCTCATCACTTTACTAAACAGTAAATTTAATGTACGAAAAAACTGGTGAACTGAGTGGAATTTCTGAATTATACAAAATCAACATTCAAAAAAAGAAAGAATTGGAATGAAAAGATTAGATCTAGACCTCAGAAATGCAAAGTTTTCAGCAGAAGTGGTTGTACCTGCAGACGACAAATCAGCAATTGAGTATCTCCGGAAACTTGGATACGTGGAAGAATCCAATTTATCGCCTGCAAATATTTGTCATCCTTCAAATTTACCAGTCAGTATTATATTTCCAAATGAAGTTGTTGCTTTGATTCACAATCAGTTTATTCCGATATATAATTTTCGGGATTTATTCATTTTTTGAAAAGTTGAAAATTTTTCAATGAGCTTTATGCAGAAACCTTTTTTGCGGATTTTTTATTCTTTTAATAAAAATAAGAAGATATTGTTGGAAGAAGAAACCGAAAAATTCTACATCTTTCCATAAGATTTCTAAGTTTAGTGGAAAGTCTACAATTCCGTTCACCTTTTTCAAAACATCTTATCTTTCTGCCCATTTCAAATATTCACTTCTAGAAAACAGCAGCAGTGATACCGATAGCGATGGAACCATATCAGGCTGTACTGTCCGCTCAGCAACAAATACCCATTCAATTTTTACCAAATGTGAGCTACTTCCTTATGCTAT
Source organism: Onchocerca volvulus (assembly GCA_000499405.2). Lineage (NCBI taxonomy): Eukaryota > Metazoa > Nematoda > Chromadorea > Rhabditida > Onchocercidae > Onchocerca > Onchocerca volvulus. The sequence goes on along the minus strand of HG738140.1, from coordinate 9,217,802 downwards.
TTATGGTACCATATACAAATATCTATACTAATGGAACCATTTACAAATTTCCACATCTCTTTTAATGACAGTGTTCGTAGTTTATGCTGCAACAACCTGCAATTGATGGAATAAATGGCATGCAATTAATGAATTTGGCACTCATGCACCAACAGCAGCAAGAGAAACAACAAGGAATGGTACCTTCTGGACTGAATGAACAATCGAAATTGACAAATTTGCTTGCATCTCAAACTGACAATCAATTAAACAAGAATGATGTATGCTTCGTTTTCGTTTTTTGATAAAAGAGGATGATCTTTATCAGGAATCCTTCTTGGATCAACTATGATAGTGAACAGAACAGGAGGATAACAGGAAAACTTCCGGAAGAAATGACACATAGTGACAACCACTGTTTAGTTGTCTATAAAACAATTTAGTAAAATGCATAAATTTACTAGATGTTCATTTCAAAAGATGTAGTTATGATCCTAAAAAGCTACTCGAGATTTATTTGAAAAGATTTTTTTCTATACAATTTCTAGAAATAATTTTACACTTTTCCGAAATCCAAGAAGCTTAAAAAAGCCATAAAATTGTGCGAATTTTAAATGAATTTGCCAGTATACAAGAATTGTCGCTGAGAGCAATTAACAATTCCATGCATTTGCAAGTTGAATCGAATTTAAATTAAAATTGGAAACTAAAATAAAGCAGTCATTTTTCAGGACTGCCAATTTCCAAGAAGAACAAAGTCAGCGGCGATTGCAAGAAGCAGAATTATATTCATTGTGCTTGCAGTTATTGTTTGGATAAGATTATCACAAGAATGCAATATATAATCTTTCCTTGGACGCATCGAAAAATGCCTAATTTTATATGCAACAGATTTATATTGCCTTATTCATTACTTTTTGGTGATAAAACTAAAATCAGTAAATTTTTCTGTTTGCAAAAGAAAATCTTTAATTAAAATCATTAATTTTTTCCGGTTTTTCAAAAGATTTCAAAAAAAGCAATTAGAATAACCAAAAAAATTTTAATACTTTCAATATTTGTTATTTGCTAATGAAATTAGTTTTAAAAAGCTTTATTTCATATCGAAAATGGATATCGAATTTCGAAACAAACTTCATGATACTATCGATTATTCATTTATATCGAAAAATAAACTCATTTTTATCATTGTCTCTGCAATTGAAATAAAATTGAGAAAAAAAAAATCAAAGCAACAGCATTTGATTTTTCAGATTGAACAATTTCATCATCTTTATGAATCTCAGAGATGAAACAGTTGTTGTTAAATAAAACTTAATTCAGAAAAGTGATTCTTTGCATTTAAAATGGAAGTAACTTTATCACTGAAACTTTCATTGAATATACTAGTGTAATCAATGCAAACAAAAAAAGTTTAGCGTTTAAATTATTTAAAACATAAAACAGTTCTGGGTTTTAAGTCATGCGATAAAACAGAGATTACTGCATTGAAAATACTTTAAAGTTCAATAATTTGTGTCTTCTGGGAACACTGAAGTCATGCTGACAATTCAGATAGTTTCAGATTATAAAAGTGCTAATTATTTAACATGCAATAGAATCCTGCATTTTGCTGTGATGATCGTCATTTATTTACTATTTCTTTTATTTCTTCCAATTGCATATGCAATATTCAAATTCATTTGAACCTCATAAATATGAATGAAATTGTTACTTGAAGTCATTTTTAATTTACCATAATTTCTGTCCGCCTGCCGCGATCAAGATACGTATGCTAGAAAGAAGATGCCACCAAAAAAGGTTTGTTGACAGTTGCGAGACATATGAGATGGAAAATGACCTTTTCAAGATCATCAGATCATGGTCTAATAGAGATGATAAAGGTCAGATGGATTCTGTATATGATGTACAGTATAATTTGAAATATATCTCCAGCGACCAACGACAACTAAGGGACGACTGGTGTGCTCAATAGCGGATGAAAAGAGACAATCGAAGGGAGTTCCTCGTCGTCACACAATTCAAAGCGAATTTCGGGCTCCTATTGGAAAAAAATTTGTTCACAGAACAATAGTGAGCTATAGTTAATTACTGATTTTGCAACTAAATCCACATAGACTAGTGAAATATAGAAGTAGCACGTATAATTTTGCTTTAGTATAGCATCTCGTCATTTCTAGTGAATCTCGAGCTAGAATTCGAACTTTCATAATTAAATTTGGCATTGACAGTCAGTAATCCAACAAGTAATAAATTTTATTCCAGTTATTTCGAACTTTTTTGCATCCGAAAGAGTTTGTAGAATTCTTAACAGAGGAGCAATTATGGGAAAGTTTCGCATCATTTATCCCTTTTAGATCAGTAATGAAAAATCAATTGGCCAGTTTCATCTTCTTCATTGTCTGCTAGACTTGATATCTGTTAACCCTATGCAGTAAAGTTCATAATTTCCATCTCTAACCTCTAGGAAAAATCAAGTAAATCGTTGCCGAAATCCGAAATCCAAAAGAAAAAGACTCAATATGAACTTTGGGTCGATCAAGTGATTGATATGGGTATTCGGAACATAAGACGAGAATTCATCGCTACAATAAGAACATATACTCCATCTGGCACGACGATTGCATGGGAAGCTGACAAAAATTACGACAAAAACCGGTGAATGTCATCTTCAGAAAATTCTAACTTTGTAATATTTCTTCAAAATGATAATTTTGGGGGAAAAAAAGAGCATCACGAAAGTTTTATCAAGTTTTGTAACAAATTAAGATTCGAAGATATCAAATTGCTGGACAGAACAAGAGTAATACTTCGGAATACGCCTGGCAGTAAGAGATTTTTTTTTTCTGAAAACAGTGTAACTTTTTGCTTTTCTATTGAAAAAAAGAAAGAATTTAAAGGAATTTCAATTAATCTCCCACGAATTTGGGATATTTCGGCAAAAAATATATTTCATTCAGCGCAAAAAAAAGAAAAAAAAATTGAAAATTAAAATAAAATGAGGCGAATAATAGCAGATGACGATTACTATCATGCTTCATACGTACAAATTAGCGAAAATATTAATTTCATTTGCGCACAAGGACCGCTACCAAACACTGTTGAGGACTTCTGGTGTATGGTCATACAAGAAGATTCAAAGGTCAGTCTAATAGGCACGGCGTGAACTTTTGCGAATTGCAATCACTAAGCCTTTGCGAGCAGAAATGTTTCTATTGGTCTAAGGCTTCCCTTTGATTAATCCTTGGGCTTATTTACTTTTGTCTGATCTTTGTTCCTCTTAATCTCTATGATCCGATAATTGATTATTAGGATCAATTTGTTTTTTGTTTTAATAAAACTCATTCCAGGTCATAGTACAATTATGTCAATGGACTGAGGACGGTAAAACTCAATGCACCGAGTACTTCCCGCAGAGTGATTGGGAATGCAAAAATTATGGAGCTATTCGTGTCAAAATTATCCAAAAAACTTCACCGATTTCACAGCTTCGAAAAGTTTATCGAACAAAACTACAAGCTATTTACAAGGATAAAACACATGAGGTTAATACAAAATTCAATGCATATTCTCTGAGTCAGCTCGGCAACTACAAAAGTTAAATTATTTTAGAACTTATAAAATCAACCTAAAATTACAAAACGAATTTTCTTAGCAAATTGCTAATTTTTTAACCATTTAATCTAAAATGAAGGCTACTGAAAATCCTATTTTTGATTTGATCTTTGATTTGTTAGAGTTGTTAGACTTCAAGTATGATTTTCATTTCTGAATTTGATTTTTTTATTATTTCCAAATTCAAAAAATTTATGTTATAACAATTTTCATAAATGAAAATTGGAATGTTCGTTTTAATCTGAAAATATCTGACCAACTTAATGCTGCAATAGATTTGTCCGATAATGTGTCTGAAGCTGCCGTTATGTTTTACAGTGGAGCAGTAGTTTATTATTAAAAATCATTTCATTAACGAAATTTGTCATTAATAAGTTTTCATGATGATCTCTGTATGTGCTAAATATTTACTAAACTGTGACTTAAAAATTGTCTCAAATATTGTAAAATATATCACTGAGCATTAGAGAGTAGAATAAATATTAAAAGTTCACAGTGATCGATGAGCCAATTACCAATTATTTCAAGTTGATCAGCTTCAGAATCATATAATTTATTTTAAAGGTGTTACATTTATTATACACTGGTTGGCCTGATCACTTTGTCGCAGAATCAACACCGGTATGTCGTGAAATACAAACGATGGCTCTGAAATTTTCCGAGAAAAAACCTATAATTGTTCATTGCAGCGCTGGGATTGGAAGGTAATCAATTTTGAAATGGATTGAATTCATTTAGAATGAAGTAAGAAGAAGCATAATGGAATTCGAAATTAAAAATTGTAAAAGTAAAGTAAGGAAATGTTGGTTGAATTTTTTGATTAGCTCGTAAAACTATGGACTTTTCATTAAAAATTATTATCGACAGAGGAAAGTAATTTATTTTTTTTTAATTGAAAAAAGCAGGAATACATATTCAATAAGAATTTTAGTATATTTTCAATACTGTCTATTATTTGTAAGTAGGATTTGTCTTTCAATCTTTCAGTTTAATTTAGAATTTTACATTTACAACTTTGTAATTAATCATTTCCAATTTTTTTAATTTTTTTATTTTTATTATTACCAATCTATTTTGGGTAATTTTTTATATTTCTATTTGTTCGATCTATTATTGTTTTTTATTGGTGAAAAAAAATTACAGTTTTGGATTTAGAGATTTTTTTAGTGCTATCTTTTGCTCATAATTCTTTCTAGAAAAAGAATCCAATACATTACACATAAATTTAACAAAATTATACTGAAGTGAAATTGAATTTATTTAAACTCGAAAAAATTCTGTCGAATTTGCAGAACGGGCACATTTGCAGCCATATTTATGGCAGCTGATCGAATTAAACATGTTGAAAATTTTTCAATTCCTGATGTTGTTAAAGAATTGCGTGATCAGCGAATGCATGCAGTGCAAAATGATCAGGTATCATTTCAATGCAGATAAGAATTTATCTTATTATTTATCTTAGCATAGTAACACAGTAATAACGATGGATTTTTGTTATCGTAAAGCCTAAAAATATGAATCGTCGTAGCAATTATTTGGAAACAATGAAAAGAAGCGTAAAATGGATTCTGAATCTTAACGGAATATCGCTTCATAGTTCTACATAGAAATTCAAAATTAAAAGATTTTTTAGAAATGTGATAAATAAGTGATTAAATCAAAATATTAGAAGAGATAAATTCTTATAGCCTATTGATAAGACCTTAGAAAATCCTTAGTGTGAATGCGTGAATTCAAAGCAATAGTAGTTTCTGGATGTAAGATCACAATTTCATGTTGAGCGACGTTTCAGCAATATTTATTCATTTATCGAATGGTAATCGATATTTTGCTGGCAGAGGATTTATTGATCAAAAGTCCAGATGTAATATCACTAATCAAGGAATATGATGATCTTATTGCGAGGAAACGTCAAGAAAGAATGCGCAAGGGTAAAAAATGAATGATGAATCGAACTGCTGATCATACATGATTAAATAGTACCTATTTTTTGTTTTTCAAGTTGTGCTTTATACTTGCTAGTGATGCAGGAAGAAAACATCGTATATTTCTTATCTGCTATTAAAACTTTGCCATTGCATGCGTCGTAGAAATCAGGTTATATGCGACAGATCCATGTCACAGATATCGATGATGTCATTACTGTTAAGTATGCGATTTGATTTATATGTGTATCTTAATCCTCAGGGCATCACAAGTTTGCGTAACTTCTTGCAATTTGTAGCTATCTGGTATCTCGAAATTTATGAAATCCGAGAATAAGCTAATTTCAGAAACCGATTTTTTTTTTTTCGAAAAATGTATGACAAACTAATTAGCACGCCCGAAACATCTCTTACATCATCACACTGAAGTATAATAGAATTTATTTTAATGGACTTTTGTAATGGAAGCCTTTAAACATCTATAATTTGAATTTTAATAATAATTCAAATATTAATTCACACATTAATGGTCAATCTTTAATCTCTAACTTTTGCAAATCATAACACGAAAGTTTGTAACAGGGATTTTCACCTCGATAGTCTGTGATTTTCATTTCAGATTATTTTAATAAGTTAGCATCACTGATAACAAGACCATTATTATAGTGGTAGTGAGATGCATGCTGGACGCAACATGATAAGAGAGAGAGAAATGCGTGTGTCGTGTGGTAAATTTGCAAAAAGGATATTCCGATAGATATGAAAATGAAGTAAACAAATAATTAAAGTAAGAAACAAATGCATTGACAATCCATGCAATACTTTTGTGAAGGAACTTTCGTTTATGTATTGATGGAAGAGTTTATGTATTGATCGAAATGATTTATGTATTGATCGGAGTGATTATATATTGGTCGGAATGATTTGTGCATTGATAGAAGTGATGAATTATCTATTCATTTACCAATATAAAAGATTAGCTCATCTCATTTCATCATGAAAATGTTCGATACCCGATGTCAAATCAGGCCGAGTTCAGTAGATGAATCGCTCGTTGTTGTCAAAAATATATCCAAGTAAAAAGAGTTAATAATCTAGTTATCAATATGAAAGACAAAAATCTAAACTCTTGCAACTTCGATCTTAAAAAGTTAATCCGAAATTGTTAGCTTAATCTCGATCAGTTGAAAAGCAAACAACTTAGTGAATCATACTTGGGGAGAGAGAGAGAGAGAGGAAGAGAGAGGGAGAGAGATGGGATGTAAAACTTTTTCACTTCATTTCTAAATCCAATCAAAGAACGAAATAACAAAAATCACACTTTTTCGAGGCAATAATAAATTACTTAATTCGAAACACAATAAATTACTTAATTCAAAACGAGAATAAATTACTTAATTCAAAACAAAACGAAGTATATTGTTCATTTCGAATATCTAATTATCATATCATTTGATTATTCGTTCCATCGAGGAACATCTAAAATGCCGATGTTTTCCCCGCATAAAGCCAATCAAAGCATTGAATCATTCCAATTATTCAAAATTCAGTGAGAGAACTTGTGATATCGAAAATATAACTGGTAACTAAGGAAATACAATTGACAACTTGAAAATATGATTGATAGCTAAAGAATTTTTGTACTGCCATGCAATAACTTGCATAATGACAAAACTTCATTAGAATTAACTCCACATTTCTTTCAAGCAGATAAGTTCAGAGGTTAAATTATCTTTTGCGTGGCTGGAATTCAATCTCGTCTAAATATCACGTAGCACATATATGTTTTTTTTAAAAATTTGAAGGACATGGAGTAGAAATGAAATTTGAGATAAACTAGTTCATCGAAAAACATTCCAACCGTAAGTGGGAATGGTGAATTACTTACTTTTCGGATCATCTAAAGATAAGTATGATAAACAATCTATCTCGTGCATTATCATGCACTTGGCCAATTTTGAATCGCTCCCCGTCTTTCATTTTCAAACTATTATGGAAACGAATAGCGGCTTTTAATTAATTCTATATTTCTTGTTGATTTCGAAACTTCTAGAAAAAGCTATCATTTCGGAATGTGATAGTATTAAGAAATGCAGTATATCCCAGTCATGTTTCACGTCTTTCAAGTAGTCTCACTGTTTTTATTTTCATTTTACTTAAATACAGTACTTTCTGAATGTATAAAATAATAATATCCCTACACAAACATGGATGAAGGTTAGTGCATATTGATATATCAAAAAACTACGTGATCCACGTGATCTCCGTGAAACAAAAATCATTTGATATATGGGATACGATTGTTTTCATTGTGGCAAACATTCGCGTGATTGCTGTTTTTTATGCAAGAAAGGCTATAACTATTTTGCAAGGAATGTGTGTTAACGAATCTGACAATGGCGGAAATGGTTTCTGAAGCGGTTGAGGCGGATACATTTCTTCGAATCTACGAAGCCATCGAGGTAAATCTGACTAATTCTCCCGCACGCTTGAATCTTCTCCACTACTTTGCTATATTTCAGGATTCTTCACGCAAAATTCAAATTCCAGTCCGCCATCTGTGCCCTATTCAGAAAGTGGTTTGGTCATCATTTGATTATATGACTGGACCTGAATTGGGTTTCACATGGGAAGCAGTAATTCCCGCAAGCGAATCTTCGTCAAGCTGCAAAAGTTCATTCTCGAGTAGTTCACGTGATGATTCTAGTCTTACTTCTTCCATGACTAAAGGTGGTGGCAGTGCTGCTGATTATGAAGAAATTGATGATGTCTATAAGGTAAGTTGCTTAGACGCCTGTAAGTTGTCGGCTTTAATCCTGAAATATCATGTTAATTTTTTTTTTCTTGAAAAAATAAAATATAAATAAAAGAAAGACTAGATGATCATGTCATTTGAAAGGTACAATAGTTTCAGAGTAAGCTATTGACAGAAACCATATCCGACATGCAAATATGTGCCATGTGTACTCACACTAATGGAAATCTCGTTTGTTATCATTGTGGTGTTAGATTTTGATAGTTTTTTCATTCTTATGATATTCTCCATTTAATATCGGCACTTTTCCATGTTTCAGTAATCCCTCGATCATAATATATAATCATTTCTGAGCAAAATTTGCATATTCTAATTGTTGGATATTTTTTCTTTCTCTTTTTTCAGCAAGCTTCTGAATTGCCTTACGATATTTTCAAAATGAATATACTTATGTGCAATGATGAACAGTTATATTTGGATGAATTCATGACTGAAAGTCGTTCTACTATCGATGGGACTACTACAGTAACTACTAATGACAGTCATCATATGAAACATTTAGTATGGCAGTTTTAATCTACCTTAGCCTGTAATTTATGAACGATAATTAATAAAAATCTTATTTATAATGTATAAGCAGAAGCAAGAGCATAGAAAAATGCTGATTAGGTACAAGTATTGCTCAAAGTGCGATGATTGTGGTTATGAAGAGAAGGAAAGAGTTGGTACTGATAAATTCATTGACTGTGATACTTTTATTTTCTATATTTATAGACAAGTTTGACTTCTATGTCAAGAAATGGCGACTTTGAAAGCTCAACAAATAGTGATAAAGACAGCAGCGTTTATAAGGTATGTATTTCCAGTTGGTTCATGTTCTATTTCTTAATTCAGATTCGATTCTGTTAATTTATTGGTTCCAGTAATAAATAATGATAGTTGTATTAGAACTTATTTTATCATTAGATTTTACATCTTTCGAGACGAATTTATCACTATTAAGTCAGGTGAAAGAAGTTACTGGAATATGCTCATTGAATGAAACTGAAGATTTGCTTGCGCTTGATGAGACATGTGCAAAAAACAACGAAGATTTGCAAGGTATTCGAGGATTTTCACAAAATTTATTTTTTCTTAAATGCATTGTTTTGATGCATATTAATTTGTGCGAAAGAGATATTTAATTTCTAAATTGCAGGAATGGTTTCGTCGGGCGTCGATTCAGGTATAGTAGGCACTGTATCGATGTATAGTGAATTGAGTACGGTGGCTTCTCCACATGCAAAGGAAATATTGAAAGTTAAGCTAGATGAAGAAGTCATGCAGAAATCTTGCATTGTTAGTTATAATCACATCGTAACAAATAATAGCGCATGATTTTCTGCAGTCCTAATTCTAAGTCAAAATAATATATAACTTATTTATCGTTAAATTTGCGTAACTCATTTAACTATTTAAAAATACTGTCTTTCCTATACGAAGACATTTTGGCACTATTATTATTTTTTTCTAATAAATCACGAAACATTTTGGAAGATTCAGGAATGTTTCGATCATAATTTTTAGCTTCAATTTAAAGATCAATTTTTTCAATTCAAGTTGAAAATAAATCCCCGAAAGATGGAGAGAGAAGGGGAAGAAGAACGAAGTATTCTGTTAGAGAATTTTGGTGCTATTTTCTTAATATTTTTAATTAATGACTCAAGTATTGATTAATATCTGTATTTACTCGTTTATTTAGTGTTATAATTTTGGAGAAAAAAATAATAAATGACTTTAAAAAAACTGATACTTATTATTCGAAGTTATTTATAGATAACTGAAGACTGCGTTGAAAAAAAGCAAACTATTCAATGTGTCGGATATGCCGATTATGAGGCGCTTTGTGATTTGGTTGGAGAAACTAATATAGTTCAACAACTTTCTGATGAAGAATATGTCGCCAAATTTGTTCTTGCTGAACAAATTTGCAGGTTCTTCACCTAATTTATATACCTTTTCGCAGTAATTGTCATATATCGAAGGCATTATTGTTTCGTTTCTTGAATTATTATTGATTCTTTTTTTTTTTTTTTTTGCTAGATTGAAGTGCAGCAAACCCATATGGGTGCTGCTTTAGCAGATTTGAATAAGTGAGAGAAAATTTTTTGTTAGCTTTCTGACAGTTTCTTTGATAGTTTATGTGCAACAAAATGAAATTCTTCCAGCACATCGATGCCATCAAATCCAGTAATACATAAGTTGACTTTGTTGCCAAAACGTCGCCTTTTTGTTGGTTCATATTTATTTCAAGTAAATGATGGTGCGCGTCATAACCGTACTATGTTTGCAATTTCAGTTCTTGGTGATTATTCAAGGTTATTTCATAGTTTTATTTTTTCTTTTTTTAAATAATAGTTTGAATATTGAATTTGAATATATTGAGTATTTGAATTTTTTTGTAGTAGTTTTGAAACAGTCAAAAATACTAAATACAGATTCAATTTTTTTTTTTCAGTAGTTGAATCTGTATCTAGTATTTTTGATTGTTTTATTGGAAATTGTTAACTTTGCAATGATGTACACGATTTCATAGAAGCAGTTCTTTATGACCATAGCTTTGAGTTCTATTATATGTAAAACTGAAATTCTTCAACAAAATCATTAAAAAAATTCGAACATAATACTTTTCTTGGTGACCTTATTCAAGGGATTATAGATTGCGTTTTGGATGAAAGAAACATTAAAAAACTAATAAGATAAAATTTATTATAGATGGGAGTGGTATGTTGAAAGGCAGAATGTAATCGAGGAAGCATTCATAGATATTATACCACGTTTGCGGGTCTCACACTTAACAGTACGTTTTTCTTTCAAGATCTTATTTTTCTAGCACTAGGATTGCTTGATATTTCTAGATTAAAAGAATTAATATCTGTGTAAATCATGTATGACTTCAAAAAATCCTCAAGCGAGAAAAATAAATCCGATCAAATTTTTTTTCTTTAAAATTTGGTAATTATAGGAAAATAAAGAAGATTTTATACACCGCACAACCAAAGAAATATCAAAACTGATGTCATTTATTGGTGTTTGTGAAGCTTGCCCATTGCTACGAAATGCTCATGATATTCGAGTACGCAGTGTGTTGTGTAACTAAGGAGAATTATAATATTTTTTGGTTTTCCTATTACATAAACTTTTGCATATAGATGCGAGAATAAAAGAATAACAAATAATATAATTAAGAGAAATATTTTTTATTTTAACTCTTGGAAGTTCTCATGTTTATGTTTTAAATCATTGACTCAACCCCATCATTGTTTAAACATAGAGCATATTTCTGTTGTGGCACAACTTATTGCGGGAATAAGTTTGCTTTCGTTTTACCCTTTCAAAATTATTAAGAATTTAATATGTGAATTCTTTGCAAATATATTTTCATGTCGATGGGATTTCTTTAAATGTATATGATTTTACTTTTTCGTCCTTAGATTATCTTAATAATACATTTGGATTTATTTTTCGCGAATTAAAGAGTAAAATTAGAAATTAAATGTTTCCAACATATTTTAATATTTTTCTTGCAGTTTCAACAAACATATTTTGGCAGTGGAAAACTGCAAAACAATTCGTTTTTGGCGAAAGCTATAACAGCAATACTTTTGTCACAGTCACACTGTGTTGTTGTTGGTGACAAGAAGGCTGATGTTATAAAAGTAGATTTTATTTTTTAAATATGTATTGTTGAAGGGTTTTATGAAATGAAGTTTTTGTTGTTTTTTATTTTTGATATTTTCCCAATTTTTCTTTTAGATGCTATGGACATTATGCCTGTTTGTTGCACCGGAATGGCGATGGTTGTGTATTAAGCCTTTTCAACACCCTTATTCTCCCTATCTTCGCCTTCAGGCTGTTCAAAGAGTATTTCACTTTTTATTGATATAATTCGATCAAGCTTTGGTATCACAAAAGCAGAAACTATTAGTGCGGAAACCATTACTCAGTTTTTTAAATGAAATATAAGTTTTAACAAAGAAAAGTAATAGATAAGCATTTTCATATAAAACTAGCAACTTTATATACAATTTCATTATGGTTTAGATTGAGCTGATCACTGTAATGTATGCTGGTACTGAATCACATTGGCCGTTGACAGTGATTGATTTGGATCGTCGAATTGTATGTACTTCTTTACCACATCCAAAACATCGTACACTAAAGCTTTTCAAGCAAAAAAGCGATATCACGCAGATACTGAAAGGAACTGGTTGTGATTTCAAAGATTCAATAATGCCGAAAATGTTGGTATCATTATTCAAAGAAATCATGTTTTGCATAAATTCGAAGTTCTCATCATTGATCTCTTTTAAATAATTTTCTAATTTTCTTTGCAATTTTTATATCTCCCCAATGTAAATACTTAAATTTTTATTGATTTATTGATATTTCTCAAGTCTCTGTCAGATTCATTTGAATTTTTTCTAGTGAATTACGAAATTGCCATGCAGATCCTCGCGTTCTAAATTTCCTCATCAGAATGGATTTATTGCCATTTGAAAAAAGTGTTCGTTTAGGATTTATAAAACAGTTCAGATTAATGATCGAAAATTCAGCTAAAGCACTTATTGCATATGTGGAGGATATAAGGTTAATTTTGTGTAAATGTAAAGATTTACTAATCGTCACAAGTGCACTAACTTTTATTCAGGATGAGAACCAGAGGAGAGTAACTCTGAGAGTTTATGAATTATAAGATGTAATATTAAATGAAAACCACGATTGTTTTTAAAAATCTTTTTATTTAGTGAACCCGACTCTTCATATAAGCAATATACAACATGCTCGAAATGGAATCTTTGGTCTGCTCGAAAGTCGCTCGATTTAATCAGCAATACATCATTTTTAATAACTTTGTCTGAAGCTGAACGAATTTTACCAGAGGTTGCTGATTTTATATGTGAATCGAACACGCTTTGATGAATAGTAGCTTACCATTCATTGTAACTCTTTTTTTGGAATTATTAACACAAGAATTTTGCGGGAATTGCGAAACACATATGTATTTTATTTGCAGATTTTTCAGTAATGTTTTCATTATCGAGATTCCGTTTTCATTGTACGTTTGATCTATTTCTACTTTTTCTTTCTTTCTTTTTTTTTATGATGTAAATTATTTGATGTTGAGCAAGCTTATATATTGCTGTTTCATTCCACTAATCGCTAGATTTTTTTTTTTATTTACTGCGAAAATGCAAGTAGCATAATTTACATGCCTTATTTAGTATTGCTTGCGATTTCTTGCATATAATTGACATTTATCATTTGTATGTGTTTAGCCTTGTTTTTATGTATCACTATTTATGTATCTCGAAATTTATAGTTGAGAGTTTATAGTTCATTTACCTTACCATATTTTCTGAATTCATTCCAAATAATTTAGGTAGTAAATTTCGAAAGAAAAAAATTACCAATTTTGATTAATTTAAATTCTCATGTAGACACCATTTTTTACCGTTAAATCGAGATCTGTGGCGTTGCTTGCACTGCCTAATTTATTTATTTGTTATGCAATATATTAGGCGCGAAAATTTATTCTCTGACTATTTTCATATTTTTCAGATGTTGTGATTTATTACATATAATTGCAAATTATCCATTTTCACTAGCTTTATAAATGGTTAGGAGGAAAAGAATCTGGGATAAAGAATTTTAATTTTAGAAAGATGAAATTAAAATATTGTTTTCGGAATTCTGATATTATGTAGAATGCACAAAAAAAAGTTTGAATTTCTAGTCGTTTCGGTTTTAGAAGTACTACAGTGGGTATTGATTGAGAAAATCGGCATTTCTTAAATTTGGATGTTTTTTTGTGGTTCTAAAAGATTTTTTTACAGTTTTGTGGAGATATTTTCTTAGCTTAATGTATATTCTCCCAAAACAATTCGCTTTTACAGTCAGGTAATATGTAGATATTTGTAACATAATTTTGATAAACAATTTATCACTTTTAATGTCTAAGAATATTTTCAAATGGAGCAATAAATAGTCCAGGATCCTTATTCATTATTCATCCAGGCTTTTATTCATGGAAGCTTCGTTCTAAAATTTTAAGAAGGATTCAGAAGTTGAGAGATTATGCAAATCATAACTAATTAAAATAGTCGAGATAATTAAGAAAGGTAGAGTTCTCTTCTCAGGATTCAAATCGGGGAAATCTGAAATAGGCGTTGCAATTTTTTGGTAAGAGAGATCATATTTTCTGATTTTTTTTTTTTTTTAAATTTTCTGAGGATTTATAATGGTATAATTTTTTTGTTTCTAAACTTCCAGTCGTAGTTTCATATTTTATTATTGATAGTATATGCATAAAATTGTGCTGAAGAATGGGTTTATAGATCCCAAAATTTTGGTTAAAGGTAATCATAGAGTAGTGAGTAGTATTGTTTGCTAGGCCTACAATATTAGTAGAGAACTTCTAGCATTGGTATCTCCCATTTTTAAATGAGTCCAGATCTCGTATATGTTGCATAATTTTGATGAGATCAATTTGGATGAATGGTTCAAATTCCAAAGATTCTGTACATGATTCATTTTTCAAATTAAAGAATTTTTAGTGACATGGAAAAGCTAAATGAATTAATATCGAGTTAATATCTTCTCTTGTTGTATGTAATTACATTAATTTGTCATAAAAATAATTTGGATTTCAACATTTCAATACACCTACTTTTTTTGCAGTATCGATAGTAAAGCATTATGGAAATGATTAGAATGATGGCGAATAAACCCAGCATGTATGTGATTATTTCACCCGTTTGCATAGCTCTGGAATTGGCGATTTTTTAATGTTTCGAGTAATTAAATATGAAATTTAATAAATGAACAGGCTATTGGACTGATCAACTAGACAGATTGCTCAATCCATAGTAGAAAAATAATTGTAAATGAAAATAGAGAGGAAGAACTTTGGAACTTCTGTCCCATGTACGAAAAAAATCTGGAAAACCATAATTTTGGAGTTGTTTTATAATGATTTCCAAATTCTTCAGTTTTTATGAGTTTTAGTCAGAAAGAAAAAATCAAATGTAAGGGTCACACTTACTGATAAACAAGAATTAACAGACTCTTAAATTAACAAAACGAATTTCGTCATTAGAGTTAGAAATGGTTAAGGATATGATTATATAAATTATATAAAAAAAAAGTTAATTTATTAATTTGAGCGAAAATAATGGTAAAATAATAAGTATAAGCAGAAATTATGATTGGCTCCGAAGAAGTTTTACTTTACAGATATTTTTTTTCTTTGGATAAATTATTAAAAATATTTAAATTATAAAAAAAAAAAATAACAAATAAATGCACTGTCTTCCTTTCAACTTGTAATATTTGATAAGTTTTGCTCTATCCAAATAAAATGAAGCTACACATATTATTGCACTATTTTTGGCGGAAAACTGAACATTAGACATATTATCAGACCATCCAAGAATTTTTTGACTCTTTGTGTTTGAATAGAGGAGTGGAAGTGCTTCGATTATTAGAATTTGAAAATATTTTCCACATACTGTTCTTTTTGAGCTATAAAACTACTTTATTCTAAAACATTTAAGATTACAAGATAGTGTAATGATTAAAAGTGTAATGCTGTAGAAGCGCTAAAAATTCCATTGTTTCAGAATGAGCGTTTTTTTTTTTTTTTTTGATTTCCGGATGAATGAATATGAAGAATTTTAAGATTTTTCAAAAACTTTAAAAGTTTAACTAAAACACTTACGCACTGATGGGTAATTTTCGAGGACATCCGACTTCATCAATTTCTACTTCCATTTGTTGTCTATTTCTTCAACTGTTTTTCTTATCTTAATCTTTGCGTTGTCCACTTTGCATGATATACTTTCCTGCGATTACTGAAATGGTTCAAAGATATGGAACAATTGGAATGTATATCTGAAATCCATCCTTTAAGTGTTCATTTTTGAAAGTGAGTTAGTATCATATTTTCATTTATTTCTTTACTTGTTCAAAGTTATAATCCTTATTATTTTCATCCATCTTTCATCTATATAAATAAAAATGTAAGTGTTCGTTGTGGTTTTTCACACAATATTACAAATTCCTATCCATTGCTTTAAAATTCTGACAAACGTTGTATTCGAACTGACGCGTGTTTCTATGTAGACATGCCTATTTTTTGTATCTGTTACAACTGTGACAGGTAAAAATAAACAAGCGAACTGAATCTAATGAATACGTCTACTTTCTGCAATAAAGTGTGAGGTCAATCAATCATAAGGCGACATGCTAGAGGTGAAGGAGCCTCGAAGGATTTAAAAGGTCAGGAATTCGGAGTTTGAGTCAATTTTAGTCACACAGTTCGGCGGTAGCAGGAGTTCAAGTTCATCAGTTACAAACAATTTCTATTCTGTGGCGACACCCTGAAGACACTAAAATTAACTACAAACATGCGTGTCCAACTGCGAAACGATCGATGAGCTGAGATATTCTCACATTAACTGCTAGAAAATGGGAACGGAAATATTGCCAGTTGATGTAACCTTAGGACGAATTTCATTGCCTCATAACTTTTGCAAATTAGTGACGTCAAAAGAATTGCTTGAAAAAATATTTCTCAAAATTCAAACCAATTGTAAGAATCCGATTGGTTGAGTGAACGAGCTCTTCTTGTGGTCAAGGACAAAGACGTCTCCGATCTTAACAATATTACTCAGTCTAACTTCAAATGCGAGGAATTCACATAAAAGTCCGTCAATACGGTTGTAGAAGCAGATGAAGCGGTTAATTATCCAACAGAATTTTTGAATTCACTCGATCTGCCAGGGATGAAACCGCATGTACTGCAAAGGAAAATCGGCATGCCAATTATCATTTTGCGAAATCTCAACCAGCAAAAACTTTGCAACAGTACACGGCTTGTAATAAAAAAAATTAATCAGCAACGTCGTAGAAGCAACAATCTTGACAGGATCTTTCAAAGCTGAAGATATCTTATTTTTTGCAATCTTATGATTCGAATGGATATGCCATTTCAGTTTAAGAGATTGCAGTTCCCAATTCGATTGGCATTTGCAATCACCATCAACAAAGCTCAGGGCTAATCTTTAGCATTGCAGTTTAGATCTAGACACGGATTAGTTCTCACATTGACAATTATATGTTATGTGTTCTAGAGTCGACAAACTAAACCTCTATATCTACACAGATAATAGAATAACAAAAAATTTTGTATACACACAAGCATTGTGAAATTAAATATATTAGAAACGTTAGCTTTCTCTTTTCTTTCTTTTTTGCAACGAAAGCCGAGAGATGTCAAATAGCGTCACGACAGTTATTGTAAACAAGGAGTGCTAAAGGTCAAATAGAGTTTCAAAAAGATGATAAATATGTTTACATCAAAAGGATAAACATGTTTACCGCCAAAATGCTCCATTTCACAGATAAACAAAGTGAGGCTAACAATTTAGAGGTGACATGATGGAGATCGGGTAAGGGAGAGAAGCTCAGAAATGATTTAAAAGAACAGGATTTGGAATCCGAGTTCAAGGTTAAATTCGAAGTTTTTAGTTCGGAGTTCAAGACCAAATAGCAGTAGCAACAATCTGACAATTCAGTTGAGCAGTATTCATACAAGTGACGAAGGAAAAAATAATTCAGGGATCAATTCAGGGATCTGAATGTTCCCTGATAATTATTCGTCATGAAAATTTATTCTTCCATCAACTTCTTTAACAGGATTCATCTCTGTCACACAAAGTATAGAAGACTTTTCCGACACCTATTGTTGACCTAGCCGAGTCACAATAGCAAGAAGAAGCAATAACCAATTCAATCAGGTTGTGATCCAAATTACAGTTCAAGAAAGTTTTTAGTTTTTTTCCCGAATATTTCCCATTTAATCAAACTGAGCGATAGCAACGCGTGTACATAAAAAGTATATACAGACATGCATGTATTCGAACGCAACATTTTTTCAAAAAATCAAAAGCAATCTACAAGAACTTCCAGAGATTTAAAACTTTGAACAAACGTTTACATTTTTATTTATATAGACTAGCTGGATCAGCCACGCTCCGCATGGCCGGATAACTTAGTCCAAACAAATATTTGTGAAATCGATCATACAAAAGGCCAAAACTCATATTGCAATCACCAGTACCTTGCAAGTCCATTTTGAATTTGCTTGTTTCTTTTAACGAGATAAATTTCAGAAAACAATTTTTTTGCACTGAAGTAAATCAAAGGGGGTAAACACAGTCATATCGTAGACAATCATATCAATCAATAGATAATCATATCAATTAACTTGGAAAATCTTTTCTGTATAGCGGTTTATAATATTGAAAAATCCCCAGATATTTATTTAGACGGTGTTTACGAAAATCCGAAATTTATTGCAATAATTTTATTAGGACTAAAGATAAGCTCTTTGGTAAGCATTTTTTGATATTCACTTACATACGAGAGTCATTTCATCATTCAACAAGTGCCTTTTTAATTGGAATAAAATGATAGACTCTAAATATAAGGTCATAATATTTCCTTTTTACTGAGAAAATACAACTGTTTAAAATGGATTAGAATATTTATACATTGTGTATTTCTAAAAAACCGTACAATTCCCGAAAGGTATTTCATTAGAAATACATTCAGTTAGAAAACGAAACTACGAAAACAAACGAATTTGCAGCAACAAAGCCATCAGTTTAACAGCTCCTGCTGATGCTACTGCTGTAGTGGGGTTGAAATGTATAGCGTTCTTGTTGGGCAGTATCATCATCTGTGTATTGAAAAGTGAACTTGTCGAAAGGAGATCTATGAAATTTGTAAAAAATGAATAGCTATGAACATTTTGGTTTACGTCATCAAAAACATCCACTTCAGACTTCAACTTAAATGTTCCTTTTCCCGAAATGTGCCTCGAACTAGCTGGGTGGTTTGATTTGATTTTATGGCTTTGTAATCGCAAAACAACTCTTGTTTTATTCTCTCTTCGAAAAAACTAAAGCGATAAGAAATAGAAATGATATGATTATATAAGATTTGTTTCCCAGTGGTAAATCACTATAGTAAGACAATTATCAAACCACTAATAATATTGATCATGACTTGGGATATAACTGAATTATCTAATACTAATGGGTAAAAATGTTCAATTAACCAGTGTCTTATTAATTCAACATCCTTCCAAACTCAGAGAATGAACCCTTCGCTAAATGCAAAATAGCTCCAGGAATGCGAAATGAAGCTTATTATTGCACCTAATAAGTTCCAGTATTTATCAAACTGAATCACTGAATACCACTTTTTATAAATAAAATAAAATAAAAAAAATTAAAATCATTGTTATAGATAAAGATTGACAAAATGCGCCCAAAATTTGATTCCATTAATAAATTTTGCAACAAAAACTATAAAACAGTTTAATTCATCTGCAATAAAAAAAAAAAAAAAAAAAAAACAAGGAAAATTATTTTGTTTTTTCTTCAAACAATTACCTTGTAGAATCAATTTTCGCTTATCCCAATTAGTAAGATATAAATTTACATTTAAAAAGTTAAAATGACGGTAAAAGCCAATGAATTTTTGAATTCAAAAGCCATATTCCTATCAGTAGTAAATAAAAAATACATGTAATACAAGCATTGCAAATATATTTAAAAAAAAAAAAAAAAAAGCTTAGTAAATAAAGAGAATAACGAGAATGGTTATCCATTAAAATGGAATTATTTCATCACATCTAATCTATCTTTCAATTCTTTTACTGATACGACTGGTGCCGAGCATTCGAAATTTTCACATATGTAAGCAGTGGGACTGTCTGTCGACGTTGCTAACAGTTTCAAATGATCGTCTATACTTTGCAACCATGAATCTGTAAATTAAAAGATTTCTGGAAATCTTGTAATTTAATTTCGTAATATGACAGACATTAATAGTAGCATGATGAATTTCTTGCACCAAAATTGCACATTCAACAAATATCAAGGAATAAGCTAATAAGATAGTCCTGATAATCTTGGAGGACTCAACAAAAATAAAAACACTTATGAGTCAGTTAAAATCTCAGTTTTCGTACTTACCTTTTTCAGGATCTAGGGATATTAAGATTCTTAGACAATCAAAACGTTTCGAGACAAGCGACAGCATCTGTTTGGTTGTTTCATTACTTCTAGAACCAGTCACAATAATCTATAATTGAATACATTTTTCAATTCAGGACCTTTTTTGTTTTTGGAAGTGCGGAAAATATAAAAAATGAAATTTATAACTTCAAAACAAAATTTGAATTTGTATCGGTACCTTTTTGATCGGATGTACATGCTTTTGTAATGCACTGATCATTTTTGTAAGAATAAAAGGATACTTGTCCAAAAGTTCTGCAGCACTCTCAAAAATTTTTTGTGCTCGTTCCTTGTAAGTTTCATCATTAGTGATACCATAAAGCCTAACCAAATTCATTGATGCAACCGAATTTATCGATGGCTCAGCTCCATCCTGGTCTGAATTTTTCAATTCTGATTTTATTACTCCACTGTTTTTACTGATTTAAATTAAAAAATAAAAAATAATAAAAACTGATTTAACTTAAATTCACTAAATTATGCTTAAAATATCCTATTCAATAGTTTTAGATTCGATTTTACTTCAAAATCTTACTCCTCGATATTTTGAGCTTAAGAGCAAGTAATCATTATTAATGTTTTCTCCATTAATTACTTTCATTATAAATATATTTAAATAAAAAGAAAAAAAAAAGAAATCCAAAATTCACCATTTATAAATCGGATGATAATATGTGGATCTTCAACTGTCTGATAATAACCACTATTCTTCGCTGTATCCCAAAATCGGTAATCCATTTGTTTTTGTAAATCAGAAGCTAGTTTAATTAACTGCTCATCAAAAGATGCTTCGTATAAATCTAATAATCCTTGTATCAAATATGCATAATCGTCTGCATACGCCTGAATTGGAGCATCACTGAAATTTCACGAGAATCAAAAATTTAGACGATAGACTTGTAATTCTTATTTAAAAAATGAAAAAAAAATATACCAACATTATGAAATCATCGGCATTACTAATTCCAATTATTCAGTGCACTGCCGATAAGGTGGAACTACATAAACAAATGACCGTGCATCAAATTCTCCAAATGATGTAAGCAACAAACTATTTCATATAATACCTACTGCTTAGATCTTGATTTGGATCTTTTAGTTCCTATAGATTAAAACAATTCATTATTTTCTTTGACTATATTTAAAACTTACATAAATACACGCTATGCTTCGATATTGTCCAATTCTTGTAACTTTCGTAGAAGAAAAACTCAAACTTGGTTTTCTCAGAACCAGGACAATAAATTAGAATTACATTCAGAACTTATAAACGATTTTCCCACCTTTCGGCAATTTCCCCATCGGCGTCGACATAGGCAACATGTAACAGGTAACTATCTATCATGGAATGTTTCTTTATAAAATCAACAGCACGTTCAGTACGATGCAACAAGTTTGCATTTTGCAAAGTAATAGCCGCTTTTGCTAAACCACTAATCATCAGTCCATTCCAGGACGTTATAATCTAAAAAATTTAACAAAGCTTTCGCATTATCATTAAATATGAATTTATTAAAAAGTCAACATATAAACAAACCGAGCAAATATTCTTACCTTGTTATCAAGATGCGGTCTCGGTCTCTTTTTTTGTGCTTCTCGAAGAGAAGCTTTTGCTTCGGTGATCACATCTCGTAGTTTATCCGCACTGAGCGCATACTTTGTTGCACAAACACTGTGCAAATCTTTCACCATTAATACATTTTGTGATTTCAATTCGTTATGTGGATCCTACAATAAGATTATTGATCAGAAAAATGTTTAAAAGTTTAAAATATTGTTGAGATTCAAATTTCATTGTTTTCATTGGCTGCCTACTTTCATATTATTTATGCAGTTGCGCTTAGTACAAGTATATTTGTACTAAACACATAATTATAACAATCTGAAGAAAAAGAGTGGATTATATAAGAAATTAATATTAACAGAGGAATTTAGATTATACAAAATATATAAAAACTTTGTAAAAATTATATGACAAAAAGCACAAGATTTCAGAATGATAATATGATAATGTCATGACAGCATTTCTCATTATCAAAGATTTCACTTTATTAAGAAAGAGTTTTAAATTGAAAGATAAAACAAAGATATTAAAAGATGAAACAGAAATATCTTAAAACGTGGACATAATTTGACTATGTTTTCCATTATTTTTGTTGCAAATCTAATATATTTTATGTATTAAACAAATATAATAAAACTAATTAAATGCAGAGAAAAAAGATAGAAAAAATTGAAAACTTACTTCATGTTGCGGAACGTTCCCGTTAGATTTAATGTCATAATATGTTTTAAAAATTTCAGCATAAGTCAATCCTTGAACTCCATTAACTGGTTTATCGCTGAGTATCTCATCGATTTCTTTTTCTGTCCAAACATAATATGCTCCTTCGGATTTCTGTACTGAACTGAAATTGGACAACGAATCCGCATCTTCAGCACTGTAGAAACCACCGCACTAAAATCAAATTATTCCAATGTTTTTTTTGGGCAAAAATGTATTTCTTTCCCTTGTATCTCCAAAACATATGTTTGAACTTTTTAATACTAGTGATTATAAAAATGAATACCTTATGTGTAAGATTACTGTCAACATAGCTCACAATATCTTCAATAACTTCAATGAATTCACCAGTGATTGCATGATAAGTTGCATACACTGCCAATAGTTGAGCTTGGTCATATAGCATCTTTTCGAAATGAGGCACATGCCACTTCGAGTCTACTGAATAACGATGGAAACCCTGCAATTATAATCATAAAAAAGAAAATTAAGAAAATAATATATATGTTGCTGCAAAAAGGAATCAATGATACTCCAACTGAACCAATAATTCCGATCCCTTTTTCTTCTTATTTTATTTTCTGCATTGAGTCCAAATATTTTAAATTTAGCCATATTTCATACCATCAAAATAGAATATACCTTTCCGATATGATCATGAATTCCTCCTCGATCAACTGCCGTAAGTGTTTCACCAACCATCTGTAATGCATTTCTGCCAGCGTCGTTATTTGCATGAGTACAGTAGAAACAAAGTAGAAAATCAAGATATACTGCAAAACACATATATTCAGAAATCTTTTACGAGGTTGATTCTCTTTAATTTTTCTATATCATACATCCAATTTAGAATTTCCACATGATAACTTGTTTTGTTTTAGTAAAATTTACATATCATTCTGTGTTTTATTCATTACGATGCAAAATCAAATAATTAAGTCAACAGATTTTCGATCAGTTCTAGTTCTTCAGAAATAAATACTAACCACAATTGGGAAATTTAGGCGCAGGACCAAAACCCTTATATTGCACATCAAATGTATCCTTCAAATGATTATAACACATCCTCTCGATTTTTTCAAATGATGGAAGCATTCCATGCTTCGGTTTCATTGAATGTCTCATCGAATTAAGTAACGATTCTGCTGCATCTGTCATTTCTTTCTCATTGGTCCGCCACTAACATGTAATATTATTTCACCTGAGAAGCTATATCTAGATGTGAATCCAGAATGTTTACTGTAGTTAAAATAATGAGTGATGAAATCCAAATAAACTTGACTGTTGATATGTCGTAGAAAATTAAAATAAAATGAAAAACCTTTTCTGCAATAATTTTCAGCAACGTTATGAAACCTAGTCGATCGTTCCTGTCATGAAGTGGAAAGTACGTACCGCCACTGATCGGTTTTAAATTAGGTGTCAAAAAGATACTTAATGGCCAACCACCAACACCACCAGATATTGTCTGAAAAAAAAAAAAAAAAAAACAATGTCTTGCGGAACATTTAAATATAAATTCCATCCAACTATTTGATTATTTGTTTTTATATGTCTACAAAGAGAGGCAAGATGATTTCGTTTGTGTGAACAAGAGAAATTAATGGGAAAGTTTCGTTAAAAACAAAGTTTGATTAAAAAATTTCGACATCAAAAGTTCGTGAAATAAAAAATAAAAAAAATTTTGACTGATATAAATCCACAATACAGTAATCCCGAAACCGAAAATTCAAATGACAATAAAACCTAATACTAAAAATATTATGAAAGCGAAACCTGCAGTTATTAAACTAGTATAAAGTAATATTTTTAGTAATTATGAAAGTGAAACCTGCATAAAAGCCATGTAAACTTTATCGACATCAGGACGTTCTTCACGATCTACTTTTATGCTCACAAAATTTTCGTTTAGAATTCTCGCAACTTCTTCATTTTCAAATGATTCATGTGCCATTACATGACACCAGTGACACGTCGAATAGCCGACTATAATCTGATTAGTATAAGAAAAAACAAAAAAAATTTGAGTCTATAAAAATTTAAATTCCATATTAAAAAATTCTAATGAAACTTAAGATGATTTAATTCAAGTATTGATGATTGACAGACTCATTTGACTGACCTAAATACTTAATTTATTATTTAAAAAATTATTTCTGAAAAAGATTCAATCTTACTTGACAAAAATATCAATCGATTTGTCGTTTTTGCTTTATCGAAAGCCTCTCTACCCCAAGGATACCTACAAAAAATATCTGTAACTTTGGCGCTCATGTGCTCTTTAACAACTTTTTGGAAAAGGATGGATTTTTGAAAAAGAGAGGATGAAAAAAGAATAGATTAAATGATCGAGAAAAAATTAAAGAACTGCTAACCAGTGGACGGGATTACTGGCATGCTGAAGCAGATAGGGTGATTTTTCAGTAGTCAGATGATTCTTATCCATAAGCAAAGATGTCGTCGATCTAAAATAATTTGTTATTTAAAATTGTAAGGAAATTTGAAACAAGAAGTTATCCTAAATATATAATAACATACACAATTCGTCTCCAAGATGATGCGGCGACGGCTTTTTCTTGAACTGCTGAAGTGACGCCGGCAACAGCAAAAATACGCTGTATGCCTTGCAACATAAAAATTTTAAAAAACCGATAGATCTGTGTAATGATATCAAAACGTTAGACTGCTGCAAAAGTTAAAAGATTTGGAAATAAGCTAGAAAAACGTAATGAAAAGTTTGAGATGAGAATCCATCCATTCAACTTTTTATTACCTAACTTACCTGCCCATAACGATAGTCGGTGGGGAGACTGTTCATATTAAAAGAGTAACAGTATAGTTCAGTAGCGATCATTCAAGGATAGAAAGGTCAAGAAGAAAAGCCAGAAGTGTTCTGGTGAACTTTGGAAAAAAAGTTAAAAAAGCATGATTTTTAGTAAAATTAAAACTTGCAGTTAGGTAAGTTTAATATGTCTCGACCTGCCATTCTCCTTATCAAGTTAACCTCCTTTTTCATCCAAATTTTAGCACTCTTTCCCTTCAACCGATTCTCTATCTATCCCTTAACTATTTTTCTGAGTCCCGCACTCACTTTACGTTTGGAATTTCGCTTCCCTTCGCTCTCTGTTTCAACACTCTTAATTTACCAGATATTTATCTCATTCGACAAATAATATTTTGCGGATTCGTATGTTCTTATTTACTCTTAATTCTACCAATGGATTTAGGTTCCTAATATCAATCAAACCCAATCATTAATTCTTTTGTTATAATTGTGATAGACTGTTATCATTTATTCTGAAACCGAATTTATTCGTTATTTTTTTCAGCCGCGAAATATTTGGTCCTTCGATTTTTGAGTCGCCTCATTCAAAGGCTGCAAAGACCTCTATTTCTATAGCACTGGTGAGTTTTCATATTTCTGAAATAAATTCCTGAAGAAATTACGGACCACGAGTCGTGAAACATATGCTACCGTTCTTTTTGTTACTCCAATATGCCTCTAATTGAGAGAGGACTTAGATATCCAATTCAACTTGAACGAAAATTCTAGAGCGTTTCACTCGAGATTCTGGAAGATTAGACAAGACGGATAATTTGAATAGATTAGAAGTCCATTGCTTACAGATTTATGATTTTCTGTTCTTTTTTCAAAACTGATGTCTTATCTCCGATATAGTGTGTATGCAATTTCAGCGTGAGACAATGCTTCATGTTTTCGTTGTATGAAAAATTCATTCATGGGATTATGCCTTGGGATATAGATAGGATGTTTTCTATTTTCGTCTACTGATTTTCCAATTGACTCCTTGATTTCCATAATTTTTCCCTTTCACTATAATAGAGATTTCATTTATTTATTTCTTTTTTGATCAATTCTTCCGATTGTGTTTACCTGATTAATACCGTTCTGCTAATTTGTAGCCGTCATTTGTGAGTCGATCTTTCTCAGTTGATATTGGTTGTATCCATGATACTTTTTGTCTTGTTGTTAGTTCTATGGATTTGAGGATTCAGGCAATAGCTGTTAGCAGTCTTAATCATTTACCAAAACGATTTCCGTCAATAAGTCTTATTTCTTGAATAGGAATCTGATTGGTTACCTTTGCGATAATTTTTCCTCCTTCATTTTCATAATCTTCTTTGAATTTGAATTCCCACTGTGGCAATTTGATTTTACTTCCTTTAATCATGTTCATAATTTTTCAGTTTTTCAGGTGAAAGTCCTCTATTGCCAGTTATGTCTGTTTGGGAAACGGAAAATGAACTGCAATGACAATAGCAGTGCGAAATGTCAAACACTCGAAAATATCATCAATAAAGCAAAAATTAAAATGAGAGGACTGAATTATTCAATTCATCTGGAGACGAACTGCGATCAGTGGCCAACGAAAGCCGGATTTCTCATTATGGGTTTGGATATTGCATATCTTGCTGTTTCCATGGTATCTAGAAAAGACCGAAATATTTGTTTCATCAGTTGTTGATTATTCAGCAAACATAAAACTGATGGAACAATATTCCGGTTTTTTTTTAGATACCGTAGAAACAGTAGGATGTGCAATATCCAAACTCACAGTGAGAAATCCGGCTTTCATTAGCCATTGATTGTAGTTCGTCTCAAGATGAACTGAATAATTCAGTCCTCCCATTTTAATTTTCGCTTTATTCCAATGAAATTGGCGGATATCGCTACGGCAAAGCAGAAATGCAAGAGCTGGTAGACGATACGATACAAAAGATTTTCTAACATATATTGCATTATTTCAAAACAAATCGTGACAAGTCGCCGATGCATTTATTCGTTATTCAAGGTGACATATTAAAACAATATAAATATATTGTGATTACGAAGTACAGCAGATCAGAAAAGCATGATGGATGATTAGAAGGCATAACTTCTGTCCCCACATTATGCCTATTGTGCTCACAAAGATACAAGTGACAGCTCAGCAGGAGCAACAGCAGTGATGGAATGGAAAGAAAATGACAGTGACAAAAGAAAAATACGACAACGTAGTGAGCATTCAAGCGAGTGTCCACATACTGTCAGTAAAATCGAAATATCGATATATCTTATTATTTATAGTAGAAATTTGTAATATTTCTCAGACAACTTTGTTTTCTCATCTTTCAATCTTCTAATAGAGCTCATGTGCATTGTCTAAAGGATTGTAAAATACATCAATTGTTTGGAATGTTTCAGAAATTAATGCTTGTACTTGTATTGTCTTAAGGTTTGTAAAACATGTTACTTGTGTGGAATGTTACAAGAATTAAAGCTTGTGTACTTTGTTTGAAAGATTTTAAATCATATTAATTGTCGGAATTTTGTAAGGACTGAAGTTTGTGTGATTTGTTTAAAATATTTTAAGCATTTTCATCTCTTATCCTTTGTTCTTTGTCTTGATATCAACATTTTGTATGATTAATGTGTTGCAAGTAGAACCAAGGATTATCCACATAAAAAGGGTCCTTTCGAATCAACATTATCAATTTATACAATACCAGTGTTTCAAGCAGTATCTCCAACAGCAGTGTCTTCAACACCATTTCAACGACAGCTCAGTTCTAATTCAATTTCAAAAACGGTTTCAATAGCACAAGCAACAATTTAACAGGAACAACGGCGGTAGTGGAATGGAAAGAGTACGACAATTGCAAAAGAAAAATACGATACGTAATGAGCATTCAAACGGTTGTTAGTATCTTTTATTGTTTACACTGTATTGTTCATTTAATCTTTACTATTGTATAAGCGCGATATTGTGTACAATATCATATAAACCCAATAAAGGCTGTTGTTGACCGCAATCTCCAATCGAACCAGACAATAAACTAGTTGCAAATTACCAGAACTTTTCCCCAACATATATATAGGAAGAATATTCATAAGCAGGAAAGATCAGTGGAACAAAATATCAATCTAGATACTATTGTCGATAAGCATGTGGTGAATCCCGTTCCATATGAATTTTATTTGAATTCGCATCTGCTTTTGAGGGTATTACACAGACACCATGATATGCGGTGTTTTTATAAACTTTGGAGATGAAAGCAGATGTAATGCGAAATCATTTGTGATACCATGGGATCATGTTGTTTGCCATCTTCGCGATACAGTTCAACTGATCTTTTGATTTGCCATTGCATTATTTGACAGCTTTGAATGATTTAATCAACATCACAAATTATTTCACAAATTCGGCTTCATAAATTTTTCCACAAATTCGGCAAATCACTACCGTAAAAAGTTGTTTTACAATAAATTACAATCCATTAGAGGAAACGAATAAGGAATGGAAAATAACTAATGGGGTAACTGTAAGAATACTTCGATAGCTAGAAGCTATAGGCGAGAATTTAGAGCATTCTAGTATCGAAAATGCTATCGAAAGCAAATTACTGGCCTTGATTTTGGACAGAGTATTTCAACAAAAACATTGGCAAGAAATATGATCCGTTAAAAAGCTCTGAGAATATTTGGTAGAACTAATTTTAAGGAATGGAAAAATGATTAGAAGTCAAGCTCTTAGTTGGGACAAAAAATTGATCGAAATCAAATCAAAAAAACTCATACTAAATAAAGGGAAAAGCTTCAGCCTTAGCCGCAATCAAGCAACCCGAACGAAGTGGTCTTAAATTGACCACAGAATCAAAGAAAATTTCAAAGACTAATGAACCAAGAATGTCCTAAGCGTTTTTTAATATCTTCCATTGAGATAATGAATGTCAAATTCATCCCATACTCAAACACCGAATGGGTTTGAGAAAAACTAATGCATGGTCAGCTGTATTGGAACGGACATGCAACAAGAAGAAACTTTTATGTTTTCACTGCAAAAATCTTCACAACACTGCACTTTGTCGTATAAAATACATGGAAGCAAGAATGCTATACAAATTATGCATTGGAGCAAAGAAAAATTGGATTTTTGATTACAGTAATAAATTCAGTAATCAAAATCGGAATGCGAAAAGGCAAAGAATTTTACTTTTGTGCAAAAAAATCAATGTAGTCAATCCAAACTACCGAGGAACTCAACAAAAGGCTTTGGCACTACTCGATATCGGTTTGCCATTATCTTTTATTTCCAAGGAATTACGAATCGATTGAGCCTTCAAAGAAAAGAAAAGAAGAACTTGAATCGCTTCATTTGGTAATAAGATATCAATGACATTTTCCCGATTTTATCCTTTTCTACCACACCTTATTCCTGAGAGGTTATTTGATCTACTTCCATTTATAACTTACATCTACTTTTTACTCTTCTTTCCTTCAAATATTCCAATGAGGCTTTGCAATATTTTTTAAACCTCCAGTACCTAAAATAATTGAATTATACCCGCACTTATCCTGCTCTTTTGCTACCAAAGCAGAAATCAGGATAAAAATCGAGAAAAAGGAAGTAATGTTATTTGAGGTAATTATGATAGATCCTTAACAAACGAATTGCAAGTAATTAAATAGATTGAAAAAGAATTATTACCATAACAAAACAAGATCAACTAAATGGCCTCAAGAATATTTGGAAACAACTTGACATAGTCACTGCAGCAAATTACTTCTTTAAATTTTCCAATTAAATAAGGTTGAAAATTTAAGATCTGAATTCTCTTTACTCTGTATAAAAGTTGGATCTATAACAGTCGAAAATGGATTTACGAATGAAATTTACAACTATACCGCAATCCAATCAAATCCATATGCATTACTAATGCCATTAACATTCCAGACATAGATCAGTTTTGGAAATTAAAATTTATAGGCTCTCAAGAGCAACTTAATGCCTATGATGATGAACAGGCATTAGAACAAATCAAACAAAATATTACCAAAAAAAAGAAAGATACAAGTCTGTTGGCCATGGAAAGAATCAAAAGTCAAATTGAACGATAATTGCGGCCTTTTTTCGGTCGAATAAAATCATTAATTAGACGAATTCAGATTGATTCTCAGCTGCTTAATTGATGCAACAAAATAATTTAAGAACAGTTGCAATCGAGCATAATCGAAGAAGTATCTTCCGACATGAATCAAATTGATATTACCATTATCAGCATTATCGATATTAACCAGTACTTTGCGACTCACCAATTATTCATCAATCGTGGTTACGGTGAATAAATCAACACCTCGTCACACAACAAACCAATTCTTTCCAATTCCCATATCCACGAAAACCTTTCCCAAATTTCTATTTTCAAAACACCATGTGGTCAGTGATTTCAATGAAAAAATTTGCTGAGCATATTCCTTTCCTCTTTCTCCTCTTCTTTCACTACCATTTAATATAATATTTGAAGTGGTCATCGACTGAATCAAACTATTTTGCAAAATTTTATTCAGTTAAAGAAATATCAAAAAATTGCTGTAAAACTCCGGAATTTTTATTTGTAATGACATCGCTTTTTAATTCTGTCAATTAGCATTTTGCTTATTTTATAGTTTTCTTCGTTAAAGTTGATTCTTTTTTTTTTTTTTTTAAATATAAAATTATTAACGTAATTGATAGTTTGAAGTAGTGCACGCTGAATGATAATCCAATAAGCACATCAGTCCATTTAAATTATTCGAGCTCTTAACCATTATCAAATTTATCAATTTCTGCTTGAGAATTGATCGATGCATTTTCGTGATGAATTAGTAGCCGCATATGATTCAATTCCCAAACAGTTAGCCTGTGGTAAGCAAGCAAAATGTCCTTCGATTTGTCCAAGGTAATAATTGACACAGCAAGTCCTCTTGCCAAATGGACATGGATGTTGGTTGCAGTTCTGATGGTTGAATTCTACTACTGCATCACTGAAATTGCTTCGACTGAAATGTTGAGTCGGAATTAGAAAAAATTTTGAATAGTTTTTAATGTTGCTTGATTTCTTTTGCTTTTTAATCTTTGACTTACATGCAAACAAAGGGAACCGACAAACACATTCTTGTCCTACGTCCAATCCCGCAACCACCACAGCTTTCGGTACATGACCAGGTAGTCCAGTCGGAGTAAAATGGTTGAACAGTGGAAATAGCATCTTTTCCTTTCGTTACTGATGTCGTTGTTTGTGGCTTTTTAGATATCAGTGTTATTGTTGTTGGCGATGTTACAGTGGGTGCATTTGTCATTACTGCTGAAAATCATTTTTTTTTTTTTTTTCAAAAATATAATTGAAGTCATTTTTAACCAAAATTTTATTAATGCAGAAAATTAATATTTCTCTTGTCTTTCAAATGACGTTTCTGCATTCTTAGCGCAGTAGATTGTCCAGGACAATTATCTGCAAGGAAATAAATCCATCTATAATAAATGAAGTCTTCACTACTATTTCATTATATGTAGCTGATTGGGAAGCATATCATCTTTACAGATGAAAACAAATAAATGAAAATACGACGAAACTAAATCAGAATTGAACAAGTTCTGCTAAAAAGTTGAAATAAAGAAATTGGGAAGTGGTGTGGTTATGCCTGGAAATCTATTTCAGTTGTTATTTAAAAAAAAAAAAAAAGAATGTAAACAAACATGGATACGGATATGGAACGCAGCACCATCCTTGCGTCATTGTCGTTTGCGGGATACGCAGAAAAATCATCATAAAGATCATCGCTAAAAATAACTTTCATTGTTGCACATTCAATTTCCGCTCTGCAATTATATCTCTACCGGTAAATATGATGTACTGATACAGTGACTCTTTAAAATTGAAGAATTCAGTAGGTACTTGAAACTTGTGAATAAAATTGTCAAAATAATCATATTTTCAATAAAATAATCTGCGGATTGAGAAGATATCTTATAATTTTTAAACTCTGAGGGAAAGGAAACATAGAAGTGGAAGTGAAATTACTCAACTGATCACTACTCTCTGTAATTGAGGCAAACATTACACACATACCATTATCAGTATAGGCTATCATGATTTCGGATGAAAATTCTCACTATGTTTGCGTGACTTTAATCTATTTCTTCTAGAAATCTTCTTTACCAGTACATTGAGGCTCACGAGGAAAAATTAATACTTTTATAGAAATATTTGAAAATGCAGAAAAAACCTTGAAAAGCTATCATTTTTTGAAGAGTATTTTAGCTTAGCAAATATTTGGATATTCGAAAAATTGATGTCTGATCGAAAAATGAATGTATTTAATAAAATTGATTTACTACTACTTCAGTTAAGGTTAAATTTTGATCCCGTAACTTTTAATAGTTATCAGAGGAATGTGATTCAAGAAAGAAGCTTAGAAATGATAAATTTCATTATGTGTACTGAAAATTCCAATCATTATTAAGTGAAATTTGTGCTTTTTGATTGGACGAAATGATCTATAAAGTGATAGAAAAGTTATTTGAAATTAGTAACTGAAGTTATTATAGTTATTTGGATACCTAAATCTATCTATATCTATACGTAGTACGGATATGAAAAGAATCAGATGACCAGCTTTATGTTGCTGGAACTGATATATTTTTTTAGATTTCAATTTGCATACAAACTACTGAAAATTCAATTTTGTTCCTTGGAACTTCTCCAAACTTTAATCCATCATAAATTAAGAAGTTTATGATGTGTTTCGGTTTGATAGAAATAAATTATCATTCCGCGCTTTCCCTCTTTCCCTTGCTGTTAAACTTGTATCGTGATTATTATGGCAACAATTACGTAGTTTATAGTTAGCAATTTCATAAAAATCGAAGCTGTTCTTGTTTATGAGACCTACCTAAGGCTTCAAGGCCATGAGATACTCGGACATTCATTTTTCAACGATTTACGCAAGATTCCAGCACCAGTACGAAGCAACGGACGAGCGATACCACTTCGGATTACACTGCGTTATATTCATTCCTTAAATAGACCGAACCTATCGAGTAAATTAAACCTATCAAAGATTATCAGTTAGATTACGCTTCTCAACATCTCTCAATTTTTTATCTCCTCTCTTTTGCATAGTATTTGAAACTGTTATTATACAGCTTCTCTAACACTTTTTTTTTTAGTTCGTTTTCATAAAACCGTGACAGATTGGATTATTTAAAATTACTTGTAAGAGAGAGAAAGAAAAATAAATTTAGGAAGATTTTCTAAATTTTTCTTAAATGGACAAGAAGACTAGTTAACCTACTTGGGATAATTCTAGCATGACGTATTCTGAGAATTGAGAATAAGCAAAACTTTCTAACTATCATAAACTGAAATTAAAGTAACGTAACAAAAGGAGAGAAAATTGCTGAAAAATGTACGAAATGATTTGTTTTTTATATTAATCGTTATTAACGAAGATGATGCATGTAAGTGACCTTGCCTTTTTCAATCCTTTAAATTGTTTTTCGGGTGAATCGCATTTCCTAATTATATCGTTCTTTTCATATCAAAAGTGTGATTTTATTACTCGGTTATGAATATTGTTTACTTCTTATTATTGACTGAGACAAGTAATAAAAAATCGATTGTTTAATTGGCTAGTAAGAATTTAAAATAAAATTTCCAAGGTTTATTTAAAATCTTTCTTAGGATGTCACCTATAAGTTCGATTTTATAATTACGCTAACATTTGTAATGAATATATTACCTATCTTTGTCTTAGAATTTCATTCGTTACAATAACTGCTCCAATTAAAAGATGAAAAGATAAATTTTATTATACTTTAACTAGTGATTAAACTATCTAAATGATAAGCATTTCATGTTGTCATTAATTAAATAGCATGATAAGCAGTTTTGCTTTGACAATATCATCTTTATTAGTAGATTAACTTTGCCACTGAAAGTTATATGAGGAAAAAAGATCATAAACTATTACATATTATTGTATTAGAACATCCATCTATCGCATATTTCTAATATTTAAGTACTGCAAAAGTCTTTTTGGATTCATCTAAATATGATAATATACATAAGGGGGATTGTTCCAGCATTAAATATAACAATCGGAAGGGATTTTGTCATAGAAGTTATTTTAAACAATTCGTAAATATTAACTTCAATTTCATATTATTAAGCTGCAATGCTATCCACCGAAACTTCGTCAATTGAAATGAATCGGAAACACATTTTTGCATAAATAGGGATAAATCACGCAAAAAAAGATTTTCATTGGGAATATTCATTGAGACATACACCGATTACGCTGCTTCAATAGGAGTATCGATTGTTGATGATTGATCATCCGTTTTCTTTTCCAGCCAGTAAGTTACTAGAGTTCCTTTACCCTGAAATCATTGAACAAAACAGTTTTCAGATTTTAGGAAAATTTCAGGAGTGTTTAAAAAATGAAAACAATGTGCATTATTTCATTTTCATTCAAATATTATTAGAATAACAGGCTTCCAGTTTTCTGGAATTTCTTTAACACTCTCAATGAAATAAGTTTTGAATATTAAAATACCTTTATTTCTACTTCCCCTCTTTTTTGGCATTCATAGAATGGGTAATGAACCAGCAAAAAGTTCCGAGCATCTGTACTGATCTGTATTTTGCCGGGAAAACTCGTGCTTTCCATTCTAGATGCTTCATTCACCTTAACAAAATATTGAGTCTCTGTTTGTTTCAATGATTCGAATCAAATCATGAAATATAAATAACATAAGCGCATCTGGAACAAAACAAAGGAACAAATGTTATATACCAAATTTCCAATCATTTTTTTCCGAATTTTTTTTTACTTGCTGAGTAAATCTTTCCTGATTTTTCAACTTTCCAATTTTATATTAGTTCTAAAAATCTGCATCCAGAAATAAATACAAACCGTGTCACCAAAAAGACAATAGCGAGGCGATGTGAGTCCTACAACTCCGGCAGCTGCAGGACCAGTGTGGAAACCCCAGCGACACTGTAGCTTATCTGGGCGATGTGGTATTTTATAGCTATCCAGGTACTATAACATTGTATAATGTATCTGAGAATTGATTCAAAAAATGATTTCAATTACTTCGATAACGAAGAAATAAACTTTCAGGAGCAATAAATTCCGCAAAACTTCCGCAAACAGTAAAAACAAGAGGAAA
The DNA here is from genome assembly GCA_000499405.2 of Onchocerca volvulus. Classification (NCBI taxonomy): domain Eukaryota; kingdom Metazoa; phylum Nematoda; class Chromadorea; order Rhabditida; family Onchocercidae; genus Onchocerca; species Onchocerca volvulus. Next base: position 9,182,118 of record HG738140.1, on the reverse strand, counting down.
AAATTTTTTTTTCAGCTGACGAAAAAGATGAAAATAATCCTTTTCATTCTTATTTGAAATGACTCACTTTTCTCATATCCAATGCAACATCAGCAATGCACTGAATGTGTTTGGCACCATTTTCCTCGGGTATTCCCGAAACAACCATGTAAGCGTCACCAATTGTTTCCACCTAAAATCAGGAAATTCGTTAACAAAAATTGGGTTCCAATATTAATATAATCTAATAACATATATATTTAATTAACCTTATATGCGCCGCTACGGTTAATGCACTCATCAAAGCCACTATATAAGCAGTTCAACATCGTGACTACTTCCAAAGGTGTTGAAGAAGAGCAAATGTTTGTGAAACCAACAATATCCGAAAACAGCACAGTTGCCATTTCAAACAATTTAGGCGGAACGGAATGACCAAGCTTGAGTTCATTTGCAATATATCTTCAAATGACCAAAAATGAATTGTATCATTTTCCAGAAACTTCGATAGTTTGTATGAAAATGGATAAAAAACTTAGATAGAACAGAGGCTCTATTTGACACTTACGAGAGTTATTTGATAACGAAAAATCTTACGGTGGAAGTAATTGTGACAATAATTTGTCGGCTCGAATGTTCGCCTCTTCAAGCAATGCAGTTCGATCAGCAACTAGTTTCTCCAGGTTCGTGGCATATTGCTCCATTACTGACATCATTTGATCAACCAAACTGCCTTTTCTGTTAATTGACAAGAATTAAAATCAAGCAGATCTCGAAATAATATGATAAAGATTGTTTCATTTGCTAAATAATCTATTGATAAAAAACGGACACTTTTAGAATCATCTTTGTGGTCAACATAACACGTCGTATTGTCGGTCTGATGTCCAAATTTTCAGACCAGCAATCCTCTAAAAGCGCACAAAGATCAGGACGCACATTTCGGGAATCAATTATACGCGGTGGAAATGTTCTGCTTCCATCCGATATTGTGTCCACCAGTTCTGTAATTCCACAGCAACATCTTCAATATTACATTGCTTGCCGCTTTCATCACAAGTAAATTTGAAAGCGGATTTAACTCCGAATATAATGAATAAATGACAATGCTTTTGCGATAAATACTAGAGCTTCCAAAAATCGGGAATTGCAAAAAATTCGCTATAAAATACAGATCTGAATAAGCTAGCAATATGGAATTATGAGAAAGAAAGGGGAAGCAAAATAATTATTTCGAAATTATAATTATCTATGAAGAACTATCCATATACCATTGATATCTGTGTTTTCCGGGAAAGGCAGCGATCGGAAAAGGATTTCATACATAATCATCCCGAATGAATAAATATCGCCAGCTTGTCGAAGAGTTTTTGATTGGTTTTTCCAGTCTTGATGCTTTACAGATCGTCGATTCAATTCTCGATTTTTCAACATTTCAGGGGCACAATAAAGTACAGCTACAAAGAATGAATATGTGCTCAAAGGTTATTCCAATATAATTAAGAAACCGAAATTTAGTATTTCTATCACAGAAGTGCAAGTAACAGGAAACAAAAATGTAAAAAATGATACAGAAAAATCTGAGTTAACAATTAATGATTCAGTCAATAAGACAGATTTGTGAGAAATGAAGTTTGGAAACATATATTATCCCATGACATATATAAGTTTCATTTGGATAGCAAGTGGAAATTCAAACAGAAATTTCGAGAAATCACGATTAATTAAAACACAATTTTTGAAAGAAAAGCGTACATGTCCTTTGTGTAGGCCCACTTCTGTCATCTTCCGAAGTAAGTGCGTTTATAGAAATCAAGCCTCGTTTTTCCCAGCGTTCAATTGGATTTGCAATCCCAAAATCGGTTAATTTTACCATCCAGTTACGATCGATCAAACATGCCCATGGTGACAAAGATCCATGATAACCAATTGGTGACGCGTGCAAATATTCCAAACCCTGAATTGAACACAATTAGATGCCTCTTTGTAGTCTGAAATTTATCAAAAAAGACTGAATGAATTAAAAATAATGATCGTATTCGATATTTAATTTACAAAATGTTCCTGGGAAGAAAATATCTGAAGAGATAAGTTAGTGTTCAAAAAATATATAATTCATCCACAATAGTTGAAAAGTTTTGGTCTAGCAAAAGGCGGAAAATTATTGCTATTTAAGGATTTCAATTTGGGTAATGGCTAAATTACCTGTGTAATATCATTTACAAATGCTGCATGAAATTTTTCATCCAGGATCATGTTTTGATTATAAATGATATCCTAAAATCAAAAAGAATGCTTTTTAGGTTTTTTGAGACCATGTGTTGAATTCGTAATTTGCCATTTGTTTATTACTTTGAAATTAAATCACTCAGAAAAATTATTATACTTGTACGGTTCCTCTCGAGCAAAATTTCCAAATCACATATATATCTTCACTTTGGTTAAATACGATTCCAATAAATGTGTTCAAATTGTCATGTACTGCTGCCTTCATCTATGAATATTAAATCAGAAATACCAAGATCGCGAAATAAAAATGAGAAATAACACAGGAAAGAGACAAGATCTCGAAATAAATCAATAATTGAAATAAGATCTCAAAGTATTAATAATAGATATATTCTAGATGTTATTAGTTTTCAAGAAAAACTTTAGCTTCTGGAGTAAGATAGAAGAACTGAAATTTAATGAAACCATGAAAAGCAAATTACTTGCGTGAGAAGTTTTTGATCATCGCGACTAAACTTTATTGGACGTCGCTGTGGATATAAATGGTAAGTAACATGAGTATTAGCACCAACAATTGCATGCTTTTTTTGCCCAACACTTAATTCAGTCAATTTTGTGGTCGAACTTCCTATTGACTTCTAAAACAAAGTTTTTGAAAATGTTACTTTCACTAAGTATTTTCAGATTTTCTGTTTACTAGCTCCACTTTTTTGCTTATTCAATTACTTTTGCTGATTACAGTGCAGTGAAGAATGATATGGTTTAAGAGCCATTTTAGTAGCAGAAAATAATCCTTTTCGATTGATAAAAGTTTCAGTGCAACCAGCATGAGGGAGTATAATTCACGTAATTTTCGAATGAAAAAGTGATGAGGTCATGGGAATGAATAATTTGCAAAAAAAAAGTGAAAGCTTAATTGTTTTAAATTTAAAAGTTATCTACAAAATCTACCATTGACTTCAATTGCTCTTCGTCCAGTATTTTGACATCATCCTTGTATATACGCCAATGCATTTTGCGTAGAGAACGTGATTCGCTGCAAAACAACATGATATTTGCAGATTATGAAAAAGAAAGCTTGCAAAAAAATTAAAATTTCCTTTGATGAATAAACTCATACTTACCAGTATCGATAAATAAGAAAAAATAAAACGACAAATACAGCAATTGCAAGTAGCACACTGCCAAAAATAATTTCGATCAAGTAGGAGCATTTCTCGTTACGAAAACCACAAGTAGGTTCATCCGCTGGCAGTAAACCATCATGACTAGGCCAGAATCCCGTTATCACATCCGTCATTAGCTGAAATCAATTCCAGAATTCTCGGCAATGTTTTTTAAATCATACAGAAGATATCCACAAATATATTTCAATCCATTCATAATGACTAGTTTAAAAACTATTTTGTCTCATTTATTCTATACATTTTTTATTCTTTGCGGACAATGTTGACCATTAGTTAATGAAATCTATACAGTTTTCGATTTCGCTCATATTCAACAGAAATGATACTGTATATTGCGGGCAAAAAAAAAAAAGAAAAGTTCTTATTTATAATAAGCATACGGTAGAGAAGTTATCACTATTGAATCAAAGTCCCTGATGTTATCAGATCAGGCCTTATGCACGTCTGAAAAACAGGTACTTACAAGATCATAGCATCCGTTCTTATTAAGTAACCCGTCACAGTTTGGTTTCAACTTCGAACTCATATTAACAATTTTCGAAATTTGCTTTCCATTTGCTGGCACATAGAAGGCTGCCAAATTTGGCACGCGATCTGCTAAATCATCCATCATAACTGAACCTGTCGTGCCTCCTGCAGATAAGTGACATTTCTGGATTGTTCTTTTGTTGTAATATGAGACAAACGAAATTATTAGAAACCTTCAAACTGCAGACGTCTCATTTTATTCCAAACAAGTTTCCCATCACTTAGGGATGAAGCATCTTTCGTTTCGTTCAGCAACGCTCGTATTGCATGTGCGTATAAGATTAATGCGTCGTATATGTGTAAGTAGGAATAGATATTATTCTGAAGTAAAATGTAGTATACTAAGATGAGAATGCTCTTGAATGATGCTTCTTTAATTTTCTCTGCATCTCGGAAGACTACCGGATTTATGGTGGGAAACATGTCTATCATTATAGCTTTAACAACAGAGAATAACCAGTGATTTAGCCTCAATCAGGTGACAAATATTTCGCTCATCAGAAATAATATTTTCGAAAAGAGAACAGATCTTAGTTGATAACAAGTAAATGCCTTGTCAATCAGATCGGTAAGATTTGCTTTGCAGTTATCTTCATTTTTGTTCTCAGTGTGAACAACAGAGTTTCATTGAATTAATCACCGTTCCATAATACTTATTCGTTCTTATTTTGATTGATTTGTGAAATTTCATTTCGCTTACCAAATCCAAAACGTCGCGCGACAAGCCTCTTGATTCAATTTTAGCCAAAAATTTGGTGACGTATTCGTTATCAAAACCGGTCGCATCATCAATATAAAAATTAAGGATATTGTCAGTTTCAGTTTTCAGGATTTTATCATTCATTCAATCAAATTGATTAAAAAACAAGGAAAGGAATTGTCATATTTATTTTTATCATGATTATAAAGATTAGATGCATCGTCTGGTACAGTCCATCGATGTTTCGGGAAAAATCTCAATCTGAGTTTTAAGAGTCAGCGAAATAATAAGATAACAAGGAAAGGAGAAACAAACTATGACAGAAAATCATTGTTAATTATACAAGTTGCAGCTTACATTTTCCATTATCGTACTATTCTGGGCTGGAGTTTTAGAATCTCATTGCTCAGATCGCAAACTCAAAATGAGAACTAGTAGGAAATATATCCTTTTAATTCTTAATCTCATTTTTTTATTCCTATTAATATCTATTTCGATCCATTTCTTCTTGATAATGCCATTAGAATTATATTCAAATGATATGAATAATCGTTCACTGTCTTGATCTTTTCACTAAATTTTTGAAAGTAGAATGAGTCTGGATTTTTTTTCTTTTCAATCCGAAATTTTCATAAAATATGTACCATAATAGTATTTTCATAGTGATCTCGCACTTTTTGCATGATTTCACCATTGGTACCAAGCCAGGGTAGAGCGTCCTTCTTCCCATCCCGAATCCACGGTAATATATATACAAAATCGTGTGAATGCATGCCGATATTGTAAGTTGCTGCCATGAACTCTCTACTCATTTCAAGCATTGATGAGAAAGTGCAAATTATAACTGTAAAAATGCAGTTTTACAAATATTTTTTCTTGTTCGATGAATTCAATTGTCACTACTAATCTCATAGATTCCCACTGATCAATAATCTCCCTCCACATTTAACATTTTTGCTCATTTTTGCAATTTTCTGGCGAATGATGACAGTTGACAGAATGATTACTTAAGAAGAGATGATGTTGGCATTACAAAAAAATCGAAACATTACAGTTGTCAAAATCTTATAGATATTAAGAAAAGAAAAGATTCACAATCATTTAAAGAATACGAAGAATATCGCTTAAGAAAAAAGAAAATGTCTAAAGTTTCGAATCAAAAATATACTTCTAGCATTATTGCGAAGCTGATTCAGCAGACCGCTTTCAATCATTGCTTCTGAAGTAGAATTTATCTCGAATGTCACTTTTTTTAATACAGTTATTTTTCGTTTTTTTAGCACTTCTTCCAAAGTTAATACACGATCGACATCTCCAACAGTTGTTACTATTGCTACCTTAACATTAATAATTATAAATTAATTTTTTTTAAACGAAATCATCAAAAAATATGATCTCAGTATCGCTGCAGAAAGCTTAGACACGAAGAATTACTTTACCAATTTAAACCTTTTTAAATAGGGAAAAATATGTTGTTAGATATTCTGTATTCAAAGAAAATAGAAATGAAAAAATAAATATTTACATAATTTTTTCATAAATATTATTAGATAATATTTTACATTTTTATAGCCCCATCGGAAACAGTAATTGAAATTGTTACGAATTAAAATCGGTTCAAATTAGACGGGTCTCTCTCAATATACAAATACATTTCAGTAATACAGTGGTAATTAATTAACTGGGTTCTCCTTATGAAAAGAAAATTTTCTAGCTTTCTATTTCAAAATTTTCAATAAATTAACCTTAAACCACTTGTAATGAACTAAAAGAGTAGCTACAGCTTCAGTAATCGAGTTTACATTTGTAAAGGAGACTCTGGCCAAAGTTCCGTAAATTGTTTTATCAATCAAGCCATTAGTTGCTGTATATGATATGACAGGTGTATTCCAAAAAGTGGCCATTTTTGCAACTGCATCCAGTTCTATAATTAAATTCGGTAAGATAAAATATTAGAAAAATCTTCATACTCTCAAATATTTGAATTTGAGAAATTGAAAAAATAATTTCTTAAAATTAAGAAAAAAATTTTTAAATCCAAAAAAAAAGAATTGAAAAATTAATGTCCTACACTCAAACTAAAGGAATTAAAAATAAAATTGATTAAAAAGAGATTAATTTGTAGTCAAATGTTCCCGAATATTTGCAATGGCCAACGATAAAAGTCTTTAATAATTAGAATTGCTGATTAAAATTCGAAAATTTTCACTGTTACAATTTTCCAGCAATTCACATGTCATGACATAAAAGAATCTCATAATGATCAAAAACGCTTTTTTCTAGAAAAAGCGAAGGTTTTCTAGTCTTCTGCTCTAGCCCTTTCAATAAATTAACCTTAAATTGTTTGTAATGAGCTAAAAGAACAGTCACAACTTCAGCAATCGAATGCATTTTTATCTCCTATAATAATTTAGTTTCTCGTGAAAAACGATCCAGCTGATTTATTCATTATCAATGAAGATTACAGATGAACTGATGTTCTGATCTGCTTATTCAACCTTCACTGACAGTAAATCCATGATCACGAATTGTTTTTTGGTGACTTTTAGCAATGCAAAAACAAAAGTCATGCTTCTTACCTAGCAGCAAATTTTACCTAATGTCCAAGGCAAATAATATTACCAGCTGTATTTAATAAATATTGCTTTTACGTAATTAGTGATGCATAATTAAGGATTTTAAATTAATTGAGAGAATCGAGCCTGATGAGCAGTAGGGACCAATAAATGCACGAATCTCTTGTTTATAATACATTTCGGCTGCAACCGCTGCACCTTCAAATGAATGACCACATCCCGGTCGGGATGAAATTCTATAACATCACTCTTCATTAAAATCACAAATAGTCAGAATTAGTAAAAAAAAAAATTATGTTTCTCTCCTAAGCTCCAGTGTTTTCAGAACAATGTTGCTCATCATTATGTTTCAAAATAAATGACATTTCAGCAGGCTGTCATATCTCAGAATTTGTTTCCTTCATTAAAATTAAATTATAATCAACAAATTTCAATTAATTCTTAGGCATCAAATCTTCAAATAAAACATAAAATTTTTTTAAAAATCGCATCGCAGTTCTCATTACTATATAACTTAAATGTTCATTTTATAGGATGAGAATTGTCAATACATATTTTGATCACCAAATTGGTTTTTAAAATAACTAAAAGAAATGGCTAACTCGATATCAATTTTTTCATCGATTATTCCATTCTTATAAAGATCTTCCAATGATACATTTAGCATTTTATCTTCATTTAATATAGCTCCAGCAGCTCCAATATGGCCCAATTTCAGCTTTATTCGTTCTCTTACTGTTTCCAACATCTGCACTGTTTTATTATGTAAAATTTTCGCAGTTAAATGTGTTTTTCAAAATTCTAAAATTTATGATTAAATTCATAGGACAACCTTATTGTCGTTGGCATGTTGTAACAAATCCAATCCTTTATCAGAATGATTGTTGAAGTTGATATTTCCAGTGTGAGGCATTTCTACTGATGTGTCAGTAGAGTTCTGAAAGGGAAACTCTGGATCCCGCACATTTTTTGTTCCACTTCTGACAATATTCAGAAGCAAAAGAAACAGTGGCAATTTGCACAAAATAGTTAGCATATCTGAAACTTCGAGAAAATCAAATGATTTTTTCTTTCTCTGGTAATTAAATCCAAGTCAAAATGATTTCAATCTCGTTGTGATTTGACTTTTAATTTAATTTGGATTTAATTTTTATATATGGACAGATGGAACTTTCAGCAATGCTGGCGATAAATATCTCTTGAAATTTTCCTCTCAAGCACAATATCCCAAATACTTTTGTTATCAGTTTAAAATTTTTCAATAATATAAAAAGTTATTGAAGACATAATTGGTAGAATAAAGGTACCCTAAAGTAAGTAGAATGAAAATGTAGAAATAGTATTACCACTTAAGAGCAAGAATAGATTTATGTGACATGAAAAAGAATCTCAATGAACACTGAGAATGTTGGTTTGTTTGCAGTTGTCAGAAGATTGACTAAGAAATATGCATTCAGTAAAAGTATGATTTAATTTGGAAGAACTTCACGAGATTCTGATCGAAAATGATCTCAACATAGCGAATTAGGCGTATTATTGATAAGGAAAACTTTCACTAATCCCAGTTTTCTTTTTTCTTTTCAACTGAAGGATTTCTGAATGTACGACGTCGCAATGTTTCGAATTATTGCGGTATTTAGCTCACGACACATTTCGTGTATATGTTTATCCATCAGATAATAGCTCGATGATGTCCATCGTATACAGTAACATATTGAAAGTCAGTTCTTACACTTAACGTGATAATTCATGTTTCTTTATACATTAGCATAAATTCTGTTGAAAGCTCGAAATAGATCAATGGTTCATTTTTTTCTAAATGAATTTAGTTGAATTGGATTAAACGAGAAAACACAGGGATTGATTTCTGAACCTTCAGACAGCCAAGTTTATTGGTTTAACAAATAATTTAGAATATTTGTTCATGATACAATAGCACAATGCGAGTTAAGGAAATGAATTTTAATGTTGCAGACTTTTAAAAGCTGAAGCATAATTTATGAATTTTTGAAGATTAATTTATGATTTTCTGATGAATCTAACTTGTAAATAATCAACTGCTGCAACAAAATTCGATTTAAATGTAAAATATTCGTAACTTGAATGAGAAATAATTGTCTTGCATATGAAACAATAAGGATCGTAACTTTCTTCTGATCTTTGAATATCACAGATTTACTTATGCTTGACTAACCTCAAGTGTTAGTCATATATCATATATTCAATAGGATGTCATTTTTAAGTTTATTTATCATTGGCAATTGGAATAATCTGCTGCAAAAATAAATAATATGTTTGATTGAATATCTGGAAGAGATTCTCACTCGATTTAATCGATATCGTCGGGTAATGAACGAAAAAAGTTAAACAATATCGGAAAGTAATAAAACACTTTGTCTGAAATTTCATATGAACTCGAAAAGTGGTGAGATACTTTGTTTGAAGCTTCATATGAGAAATATCCGCACAGACCTTCATGACTACTACAGCATGTCACTCATGAACACCTAGCAATTCGATGCAACTTCTCCTGAGAAGCTGATGTTCGATGATTTAGCGTGAAGTGCTGCTGTAACAAATTCAGCGCTACATGAATTAATCTAAAGCTATCTCCCTAAATTATTGTTTAAAAAAGAAATTATTTAATATTATGTCTTTTGTCAGGAAAATAATTAACAGACTTTCCTTAAAAAGTATTAATTTGAACCATCTAAATGGTTCAAGATATATCAATAAATGCTTACCGTAGATTTGATTTTACTTTTGATTTTTAAAAGATCTCTGAAAATTTTAGAAATAAAAAATTTTTTGAAAACAACTTATGACCAAACGATCTGCACTTTTGAAGCAGATACAAGCAATATTTGCAATAAAATTTATTTTTTTTATATTGTCTACACATCAAGATTATTATAATAGTCTCTGGGAGATATGTGGACACTAAATACAGCCAGTCAGTTTATACCTCTCTTCGCTGATCTTTATCATTCAAAAGTCTTTATATCTTTGTATTTTCATCTATCTGACTTTTTCGGAAATTTTTTCCGTCCTTTAATCCCTTGGCTGAAGATATTCATTCCGCGAGAAAGATAAAAATTTCTTATCTTCCTCTAGTGTTTTACATCGTATATATGTTTTTGCGTATGCATGGTTTCATTAATACAGATAAGTACTGGATTAAATGGCTTTCTAACTAATTGCTCTAAGACATTTCAGATGCAGATTATCACTATTCAACTAAATAAATAAAAGATTATAAATAACCCATTTCATCAAAAGTTCAATTTAGAAATGAATGAATCAATAAAAAATTGTTGACAGCGAGAATTTTTTTTAAAAAAAAGCATGCATTTATGATTATCAAAGTTAATGCCAAGATATTACTTCAGATAAATTTCAATTTGCATATTGTATTGATGACAAAATTTTGATAAGGGCATAAAAATGTATCCAATGCAATTCGCACATCTGAAGAGAAGGCATTGGAAATATTTCTCGTAGTTTAAAAAATTAGCTCATTTAAATGGACCACGGCAAAAACATAGGAAGAGAATACGGTAAATTAGGCTATGTGAAAAGTGAGGTGAACCATTCTGCAAACTATCCAAATTGACATGGAAGATGGAAAAATCTTTCGAAAGGTGAAATATGCCATGCAACTGGGAAAGGAACTCTCTTTTCTTTAGGTTGCCAGAAACGAAAGTAGATAGACTATTGATCGGTTATATCAAATATCCGGAACTCCCGCGAGATCCAAGGAACCAAGGTGACCCGTGGTGGATATGTCGCTTCCACCTTTTACAGCAACAGCAAATCAATTTATCCGACATCCCGCTGTCATGTTCTTTCTAGCTAATTGGGAAAAGTTATGCCATCTTGCTAGAGCGGTTTGACAAAATGGTCTTAAATGAAGTTGAAATGGAAGTAGCTCTTTCCGGCAGTTGAAGTGGAGGTAGTTCTTCCGGAAGTTGAGGTCAAGGTGGTTCTTCCCGCGAGTTGAGATGGCGGTAGTTTTTCCCGGAAGTTTAGTTGGAGGCAGTCCTTCCCGAGAGTTGTGAAATGCGAAGCTTGAAATAATCGAACTGCTTCTCTGTTTCTCTCTGCATTTCGAGGACTATTCTTTATACAGCTTTTTAGTATGTAACATCATCTTGTGAGTTTATGCTTCGAAATTATGAATGTTTTTATAATCAATATATTGCCAACGATTATATTAGGATGAAATAATTAAATATTTGATTAAAAAAGTTAATATTTCAGTTCTAATTTAATTCCAGGTTCCAATTTATTACCGAGAATACTGAGATTATGATCTGGAAACATTAGCAACATTAAACATAATGGTATACCATTCTAAGACACATGAAATGTTTTTTTGCATTTGGTAGAGATAAAGTTAGTGCCAGATGACTATAGTTGTGGGAGTAAAATAGTGTCAGTAAGAGATAGGGCATGCCAAAGGCTCCGATCAGTTTTGACTGATATGCTGACATGAACTTGTATCGGTAAGGAAGACAATCTACAAGTTATTATTGCCACGATTATTTTTAGAATAGTAACATTCATTGGTATGCCGTTAGTTCTTCTTTCACTTTTGAATATGGTAAAACAGCGAATACACTGATCATGCAAGCTCATTGTTTCCCGTCCATCGGTTCACAATGAGTATTCTCGCTGAAAAGTTGATAAAACGGAAACACAACGCTACATAGGTTGAATATGATTTCTCCCGGAAAGTATAAAAGTTTTCTAAAATCTTTGTATTTTATAACTTTTCTTGCATTTGTTGAAGAGTAGGAAGAGAAATGAATAGCTAAATGACATTTCTCTTTTTTTTGCCATTCATCTCGATAAACTGCATCCTCTACTCATTTACATATTCCCTTCCCGTCCTCATTGTTTTGCGGGATTATAATATGCTTCGAAATATCAATAGTGATTTCAGTAGAATTAACTGGGAGCAAAAATCAGTATTTCTCGTCCAGTTGATGATATTATATTTTACAGAATAAAATCAGTCTCCCAAAAGGAGTAGACAAAATCTTCTGGAGGATAAAACCGCCAAATTAGGAAATAAGTAATTTATACTTGTATCGAAATCATTCAATACATTCTCGTATATGGGATGCCGAAGTTAATGTGACACGCAACAAACAACGGCTTGGCTGGCGAGCATCGAAGTGTGTGAGCAAGTAGTTACATGAAATTTCTGTAATATCTTTTGATAAGTTATCACCGTAGTAGGCAGCATAACATTATTTTCTAAAGGCACTTTTTTTTTGTGTATAATGGTAATGAAAAAACACTTGGAAGTTAAAATATAAAATTCAGTTAAATAAAGGAATCAATCATTCTATTCACTTTCATTCATTAAATTTTTTTTTTTTTCACTATCAGATGTTTTTTCTCTTTTTCATTAAATAAAACTACTTTGACAGAACTAATCGAAATTTTTATTTTGATTTCTTGGTTGGATGCTTCAATGCTCTCATTTTTATATTATTTTTAGTTATTGTTGTTTAGATTTTGCTTATCTATAGACAAAATTTTGATGCTTTGGTGACTGAAAATTTTGCAATAGTAATTGTGGACGATCTGTATAATCCATGTGGTTTACTATTGGTTGGTTTGCAAAAAAGTGTCTTCATCTACTGGTCTATGACTATTTTGCGTACAGAAACAGCTTGGAGTGATCAAAATCATGATTCTCCGAGTTTTATTTGCCTGTTCCTAGCACTAGGTATGCTTCTCTTTCCTGAACCATTTGTTTCTATAATTGGTAAGTATACTTCATGCATCACAAATTTCACGTCCATACTGTTGAGATCAGTTATTTCAATTAGGCTTTAGTTATTATTTATCAGGCTGTAAAATTACATAATGTGTGTCTCGTTCTTTTTTTCGCCGTAAAAAGTTAGACGAAATTGACGAAATACAGAGTTTAGGAATTTAAGGTGCTTTATAGATTGATTAGGTTTAGATGCATTTTGAGTTTCTGATTCACTGATAATCTAACATTCCTCCAGCGACTATATAACTTTGCTTCATATTTTCGAGTTCTTTATATCCATCAGCACTTAATTTTGAGAAGAATCGATAAGCTGTACAAGATGAAATGAAATATTCGACTTATTTGTTTCAATTTTCTTTTCTTTTGCAGAAAAAAATGCCAAATATTAGCTCTTGTTAGATATTTCTAATAGCACAACAGTTTTACTAATTTCTTCATATAGAGCTTATTTAAGTTCATTATACTGGAAACAAAAAAATTGATTTTTAATCTCTTTCTAATAACTCTATAATTATTTTAGAAGTATTATGCAGGCATCTTGTTAAACGCATTTTATATTGAGCGAAATGTTTCAATTAATTTTATTAACACACCTCAAATTTTCGATTTTTCGAGACCTTACATAACATGAGTTGCTTTTATTGGAGCTATCGAATGTCGTAAGACAACTTTACTGGAAAAAGTATGTTATTGTACCTTTTATGGTTTTTTATTTTTCCATATTGTGTCATCTTTTTCTCTCTCTATGTTTCTAAATGAATTATTAGGACTAATAGTTTTAATTAATTACAGTTTGCTTTATTTATTTTTATATTTAATAATTTACTTAAAAATTGCAAGCTCCTGATATAAGAAAGTGTTATTTCATGTTCATAGCATAATGTGAAAAGTTTACATTCTCTGTTTATTGGGCGAATTCTCCCAAATTTGGCAAAGTAAAGATTTTGAACAACAATTAGTTATACAAAAAAATATACTAATTTTTGATATCTTATCCTATAGATTATGCTTAGTTTTGTAACGTTTTACAGGAGTGGCTTACTTTTATTGACAGAGTAGATGCGAAGAATGGATTCGTATTGTTCACCATGGGTTTAACAATACAATGGAATCTTGCACCAAAGCATGTAGTTATTAGTTTTTTGCCTCAATTTTTTTTTTTTGAAATTGAAGAAAGCTAAAAATCCGTACATATTCACTGAAAGAATTTCAGGACAGCTTTTTACAGGCATTTGTAACATGCCTGAAATATACTTTATTTAATTGAACAGTTATGCTGCATGTTGTATTAAATCTTTCAAGTTTCATAAAATTTCTGTGTTGGACTTCTGTGAATTAAAAGGACATTCTAAAGCACGAGCGCATGTAACACATAGTGGTCTAAACAGCGTTATTGAAAGTGTTTGGATGGTGTTGCTGTGAGAGGCTATCCATTGACTATTTCCGGTTATGACAATTTACTGCGTTTGACAGCACGAAATGTTGGCATAATGCTTGAAAAGCGGGACTTAGGCAAAGAGAATATCAAGAAAGCTGTGAAAAGAATTTATAATTCGAAGAAAGTTTTACTTTTCTAATTAAATCTCTTAGGGGGATTCCAGAGTTTTGATAATGTATTTTCTTTCTAAGCGGACCATCGAGATGTTATCTTCTTTTTGGTAATGGATTTTACGACTCTTCTCTCCTGCAGTTTTTGATGCCTTTCAGTTCATCTGAAAATTGTCAATGCATTTTCAAGATTTTGTTTCGAAGATTAATGTCTGTTCAGCTCAATTCAGTTTGTACAGTTTGAGTTTTTACAGTCAAATATTCATTTAATTTTGCAGATACAAAAAAGAAATGCTCATCTTTCAAAACATAATGACAGATATGCCTTATTCAGAATTGATTCTTCCACATTTTGGATGAAATTCATTGAGCGTCACAATGATGTTCGTGTATTAGCAAGGCATTTTACTAATATATTCTCTTTAATCAAGTTTCGAAATAAATCTGGAAATTTGATTTTCAGTTCTTTCCAGAGAATAAAAAGCGGTTTATATATTTTAAATATTCTATAAATTCTATGTGTTATGTTACTAGATCGTAATTTAGAAAAATTTTTTTGATACAATTTATTTCAAAAGAAATCATTATTCAAACATGCTCACCATATGTTGCTAAATAAATGCGTTTTGGATTTATCTATATTTGCTACCAATAAAAAGTTAAATTTCACAATAATCTTTCCATCTTTCGTCACACTTTAAAAAATCAGGTATGATGACAGATATTTTCAGATTTCTCATGCTCGTTTTGATGCTGGTGAATTAAAATGTTTGCAGTTACTTTTTTTGGTAGATATTATCTTGTTTGTGATAAGCATTATCTTTGTAATACTGTTTTTGATTCATTACACTGCTGTGAAATTTATCTTGAAAGTAATAAAAATTGTAAGAAATCATAGCATGAAAAAAATAAAATAATCAAGCGGCTTTCTATACGTTGCAATGTTTTTACTGTTTATCGATTATATTAAGAATACCTATGAATTTTTCATACACTACCTTGGCTCTTTCTGACTACTGCTTAATCAGTTTTAGAGCACTTTTCGTTTTATATCAGTGTCTAGCATTGCATCTTGTTTTTGTGATTCATAAAGTGAATCAACAGTCGTTTATTTCAAAATATATTAGATAAATTTTTCAGTTTTAATCGTCATCATTTCAATTTCAAATTTATATTGTCTACGTTTGAATGTTCTTTCCCAATTTGGAATAATATTAATGATTGATGATCTTTTAAATGATATTAATCATTGATATATGCTCTGATAGAATTCAACGAAGTGATTTTGTAGTATTTTTTCAAAAATCAATGATAAATTTACATAGTAAAAAGATTTATATAATCAGCGCATCCTAATGATTATCACCTGATTTCAGCATAATTTTATTTACTTTAAACTTTTTTGGAATATGGTTCGATAGATATATTTTTGAAATAAAATTGGTTTAAGGGAACTTCGTCGTTTTATATCTCTTGAAGTTATATGTGAGATTTTTCTCGAAATTAAGAGCAGTTATTGAAACTGATAAGTTCAATATTGGATTGATGTCCCAATTATCGGAAGTCAGTTTTACGATAGTTCCGGAAGTTACATTGCGGGATTCATGAAATAGTTGATTTACTTGTTTGAAAAGCAATGTTCTACGAGAATTAGTAATAAAAGAAAAAATTCAGAAAAAACAATGACTAAGAACGATGACTCTCTTGTATTGAAGTCTGAGCAAGAGAAATTATTGGAAGAATCATGTCATGTGGTGCGTACCTTATCGTTCGAAATGAAGCGATGTTTGGATAAAGGTGTTCTGATGGATGCATTAAAGCATGCTTCACAGATGCTTGCGGAGTTACGTACTGGTTCACTTACACCGAAATATTACTACAGGCTTTGTAAGAGTTTCGAAATTTTTATGTCTTTTTTTCTTCAAAGCTAATTTTAATAGAGGTTCTTGCTAGACCCAGTGAAATTATAGATTATTCAAATGAAACAGTCTGATAGTTAACATCATCCTTTCTTCGCATTGATTTAGAAAATATAATATATCGTTAGCTTAAGTTTTTTTTTCTTTTAATTTTCTGCTGATCAGATTTTTTTATTTTAATAACCTGTGATAGAACCTGATATATCCTATTTGATATTGCTCCCGTAATCTAATGCATAGTCTAATATGTCTTGTGCTTTGCTTTATTTCATCAAAACTTCTGTTTTCCTGAAATGAATAATAGAATGTATATCAATCGTAAATTGGACTTGGAGCCTCGAATTATTTTTTGGCTAGCGAGAATTGATAAGAGAATCTAAAGTAAAGTTTTTATATCATAAAAAGAATTCTTTTCAGACGTTGATGTGACCAATGAATTGCAACATTTAGAAACACATCTTACTGAAGATTACGAAAAAGGAAGAAAAGTCGCTGATTTATATGAGCTTGTCCAATATGCTGGCAATGTTATCCCTCGTTTGTAAGTTTCCAGTGCAGGTGTTTACCTCGTAGTTCTGTTTTTTAATTTTATTAAACTTATGAAAGTTTGTTTGGAATAAAATAAACTTGGAATGTTATGGAAAAAAATAATTGAGAAATTGTTTATTTATGCATGTGCGATAAGTTTGAAAGCAAATTTCGAAATAATAATTTTAATGCAGAAATTAATAACATTTCTTGACGTTTTTAATTTTTGTATGCATGGAGTAGAATTATTTTAAAGCTGTTCTGTGAACTGAATTATATATGTTCCAACATCATGATAATTTTATCAATAATGATAGTTCGGACATTATAATAATTTTAATCAGGTCATTCTTTAGAATGAAATATTTTGCAGGTATTTATTAATAACTGTTGGTGTTGTGTACATAAGACTGGAGGAAGCGAATGCTCGAGATATATTGAAGGATTTAGTTGAGATGTGCCGCGGTGTGCAGCATCCACTTCGCGGTCTTTTTCTACGTAATTATTTGTTACAGTGCACCAGAAATCTGTTGCCTGATATAGAAGAGAGTGACAAGTATGTTTCTAAAGTTTGTTGAAATTACTAATTTTGGATTTTAAAGTATTTAAGGTTATTCTTTGTTTTTACATTGCAGAGAAAATGTCTAAAAAGTGGCAGTCTTTTTTGATTTTATTTTAAATTCATTTGATTATCAATTTCTCCGTTA
The DNA here is from genome assembly GCA_000499405.2 of Onchocerca volvulus. Taxonomy (NCBI): domain Eukaryota; kingdom Metazoa; phylum Nematoda; class Chromadorea; order Rhabditida; family Onchocercidae; genus Onchocerca; species Onchocerca volvulus. Next base: position 9,164,426 of record HG738140.1, on the reverse strand, counting down.
ATTCTTTAAAAATTATATTATGGTAGAGTGAAAATTGTTTTAGTAGCGATCATGGTGATGTACGAGATGCAATCGATTTTATTATGATGAACTTTGCTGAGATGAATAAATTATGGGTTCGAATGCAGCATCAAGGGCCAAGTCGAGAAAAGGATAAACGTGAACGTGAACGACGAGAATTGCGAATCTTAGTAGGTACAAATCTTGTTCGGCTTTCGCAGCTGGAAAATCTGAATATTGACACTTATCGCAAAGTTTGTTTGTTTGTTTTTTCTCTTCCTTTTTTACAACTTTTCATGTAATATTGAAATGTTTTGACATATAATAAGTAGTTGTTGAGTATTTTCATTATTTCACTTATTTTCAAGTTTTTAATATTGACTCAAAATCAATAAAGCTTGATGTAAAAAGTTTAGCTGCAATATTTTCAGGTTGTGCTACCAGGGATTCTGGAACAGGCTGTGTCATGCAAAGATGCGATATCCCAAGAGTATCTCATGGAATGTGTTATTCAAGTTTTTCCAGATGAATACCATTTGGCAACTTTGCATGAATTTCTCCATGCTTGCTCTGAACTAGATCAAAATGTTCAGGTATATTTTGTTTTGTTTCAATTTATCCATTCATTATCTTAATATTTTCAGATTTCATTACTGATTTTTCTTTTTTTTTTTTGACTCGTTTTCGTTTTCGAAATCTAAATGTGTAACTTGTTCTATTTATTAATTATTTTATCATTTAGCATGATTCATTTACAGATAAAGAATGTTTTCATAGCTTTAATTGATCGTCTTGCCATCTACGCATCATCTGAAGATGTTAAAATTCCTAACGATTTGCCATTGTTTGATATTTTTTCGGAGCAAACACAATCAGTGATAATGAGTCGAAAAGCAATGCCGCCAGAAGATGTTGTTTCCTTGCAGGTTTGTTTTATTGTTTTCAATCAGATCCTTTTAATCAAAGCTGATTTTTGAAAGACTTGAAAGATTAGGTTATTTGCTTGGTTCAGTCATGCACATGAAGATATTTCATTTTTAGACTACGCTGGTTAATTTTGCTTTGAAATGTTATCCAGAAAGAACTGACTATGCAGATATAGTCTTCGCTACCACAGCAAATGTTTTTAGCAAATTTAAGATATCAAGGTAAAAAATGATTTTACATTTTATTATTGATCAGTTAAAATTAATTGAAAGAGATTAAAAAACTGAAAAAAAAAGTCACAATCAAATCAAATAATAACCAGTTATTCAAAAACCAAGAAAAAATTACTTTCTTGGTAATATCAGTTTTTTCTTCAAAATATACGCTCTTTTTTGCTTTAATAAGGGCTTTCCTGAATATACTTTCCTACCTGTTTTTAATTGCAGACTTGTTATTATCAAATTCATCATAAAGTCATTGTTATGCTATATTTTGAAAATAGCTCTTTTTTTTTTTTCCCTTTTAGAGCTCCGTACAATAACGTTGTTGGTCGCGAGATTATGAAAATTTTGCGAATCCCAGTGGATCAATACAATAATATTGACAAATTACTCCAATTGGAACATTATGGCGATGTTTTAGGACTGATGGATTACCGAGGTAGAACCCAGGCAGCAGCATATATTTTACAGAAGATGGTGGACAATGTAAGTTTATTTGCTTATCTGCATTACCAAAGAAGTTGATTTGACAGATGGAATGGAAATTTTTCAAGTCGATTTCAGAGATTTTTCGAGATCTTTCTTAGAAAGCCCAAAAACATTCTATAACAGAGGCATTTTTCATATTTTAGGATATAGTTTTAACTACACTAGAGGCAGTGGAGAAATTACTGGATTTAATCGAGCCGTTGCTCGTGGATCAGGAAGATCAACCTGATGATTTAAGAATGAATGAAGACTTTGCTGATGAGCAAGCCCTTGTTTCACGATTTGTCAATCTCGTTCATGCTCCAACAACGGATCAACAGTTTTTGGTAAATTTCAGTAATTTGGGAAAATAAGGCTAAAATTAAAAAACAATGAGACAACAATAAAATTTAGAGCATAACTGAAAATTTGCTTGCGAAAGTATAATATGAATAATATCACGAAAATGATGCATTTACAAGGACCTTAAGTTGTAGGTATTTATTTTTTTACTTTTTCATCGTTTAGCATTAACTTTATTCCATATATTTTCAAATATATTGATTCTTGTTTTCATGCATAATTTTTAGATAATCAGTGCAGTGAGAAAACGTTTTGGTGCTGGTGGACGTTATCGTATTCAGTACTCATTGCCCACTATTACTTTTGCATTATATCAGTTAATTGTTCGCTATGCATCTGAAACCGATGATGTTCGTTGTTTTCAACTAATTACATTTTCTAGATATTATGACTGAATTGAAATATCCAGTGATCACTTTTCGTCAAAAAAGAGAAATGTAAGTCTGAAAATGGAAAGATCTAACTAAATTTAGACTTTGTGGATTGAATCTAAATTTAGTTGAAATTTTCTGTTTTATTCCTTTTATGTCAAATTTCTAGCGTCTTATGTTTTCTCTTGCTATATCTTTAACTGCAGGGAAAACGTAATGCAAAACTGCAAAAAATGTTCGTTTTTTGTATGCATACAATAGACGCTTTGGTTTCATCAGCAGAACTTTCACAATTACCAATACGACTGTATCTTCAGGTCTATATTTCTGATCAGTTTTCACCATAAATTAATTTGCAATGTGGTATAAAATTTTATTTTATGTCATTTCTTTATTTAATTGTAACTTTTACATTAATGTTAACGCCAAAATTCTTGGAGAAAATGCTTTTTTCCATTAAGTGACTTTTTTGCTTATATGAACTTAGGTTTTTGCAGGGAGTACTAATAGCTGACCAAATCAAATTTGAAAATAATGTGACTGTTGCATATGAATTCTTTTCCAAGGTTTGTTATTTTTTAGTTTTTTTTTAACCTGTACTATGCAGTTATGAGCGTATGGTGAAAGATTTGCACTGTTAACTTCTTTTGCAGGCTTTTTCTATTTATGAGGAAGAGGTTGCTGACAGTCGAGCACAGCTGGCGGCAATATCATTACTTATAGGTGTGTGTATGTTTCATATCACGAAATTTTTTCCGTAATTCAAAATTATAAAAATTAAACATCGTTTTGGTTTTAATATTAGTTGTAATACTTTTTTCAAATAGTCATAATTTAGACTCTGAGAGACAAAATGACTGTAGCTTTTGAGACTATTCAAAATGATGTTTTGCAATCTTAAATTTTATTTTAATTTGATTTTAAAATAAATTTTAGGTACTCTTGAGCGAGTAAAATGCTTCACCGAAGAAAATCATGAACCATTACGTACTCAGTGCGCTCATGCTTCAACCAAACTTTTCAAAAAAGCCGATCAATGTATAGCAATTTGTTTAGTAGTAAGTCTGTTGGATTTTATTTAGTAGAAGTAGAAGTGAATACATGAAAGTGACGAGTATTGTGATATGAACCAAAAGCCATCGTATTTTTCTTTCAAAACAAGCTGTAAACAGTTCAGCATTTAATTGAGCTAGTTAGTTAGATGCTATCACAATTTAAGAATTTTAGAACAAAATCAAACTTAAAAAAATATATAAAAGTTACTTATTAGCAAAAGAAATTTATAACGAAACATACTGTTTCGTTAAGGCACACTTGTTTTGGAATGGTCATACAGCAGACAAGGATCTTCCATTGAAAGCTTCTGTGCAGGTATTTTAATTTGTTCTCCTTTTTGTTTTTATGCAAATATAGATGTAGATGAATAGCTGCAACACTCTTGCGATTTAACTCGTCCTGAGCGCTTTCAAAAACTGTATATGTGGATTGTTCAAATTGATTTATGAAAAAATTCGAATAGAAAAAATGATTTTTAAGTTAAGGTATTATATGTCTTTTTCAGGTCATGAATTGCTTGAAAAAAGCTTTACGTGTTGCATCTCAGTGCATGGATCCAGTCGTCCAAGTTCAACTTTATATAACTGTCTTTAGCCATTATCTTTATTTCTTTGAAGCTGGTTGTGATCAGGTTGGTCTTTCAAGAACTGACTTTAAATATTTGATATCTTTTATAAATTTTTCTCGATATTTACAGACGTAGATAAGAAAATAAAAGTTGCAGTTTGCTCGGAAATAATAAAGTTTTAATTAGCTGCAAATAGCATTCCTTGATAAGAATAATATTTTTGACATTAATTCATTATAGATTACAATCGATATATTGAATCAAGTTATTGGAAAGATTCGTGAATTAATCGTGCAGTTGGAACCGTCTAGTGAAGCGGAGCAAATTACTACTTATTTTAACGTAATACTTTCAAATTTTCTGAATATACATGGCCTTAGGTATAATCACCATACATGAAAATTTATCTAATTCTTTCTGTTCAGAATTTAAGTTTGGGTCTAAAAATTTTAATTTTTTTTTTTTTTTTTGATTTCCGTTAATTTTTCGTTGTGAACTTATCATTAAAAGCTTTGTTTTCGACAGGGATTTTAATTAATTGCTTTTTAAGTATTTTGAAATGACTATCGAAATGATCATTTTGATATCCATTTCAAAATAAATGATCGTCATTATTTCAATATATAACTCGGATAGGATAACTTCCGAGATATTTGATACTTAGATATTTAGCGGGACGGAAAATTGAACATATGAAATGGAAACATTCTGTTTGTTAGTTGGGTTTATAACAGATGACATATACTTTGAATATGATGGGCATATGAGAGCAGTTTGTGTCCGAAAACTAAGAAGTAAAATATCTGCCCTTAAGCATATTTGCTAAATAATTTATAGTTCCTGGTTGAAATAATTATCACTGTTTTCTGGGAATGAGGCAATCGTAGCAATAGTAATGTTCATGATAACAGTTTACTAACAACTTTTTTTAAAGTTCAACTTGTAGCAACATTCTTTATATTAAAAAAAAAAAAAAAAAAAAAAGAGAAAAAAGAAGAAAAAACTATTTAAGCTAAAATTTTCGTAACACTTTTTAGTTGACGATAGCGCATATCAGAAATCTTATGGAAAGCGGTGATTCCAGTGTAAGTTACGATGGCATCGTTATTTAAAATTTTTTTCGAATATGTTGAATTTTATTTCGAATCAATATATTGCTTTTACCGGGAGTATTATAAAGCATAATATTTCACCTTACATATGTAGTAGATATGTGAGGTGAAACACTTTGCTTTTACTCTTTCTCTCTTTATGGATTGTGATGCGTTTGTTTCCTTCAAAAATATGGAACTTAATAAACAAAATAATCTTTCTCTATTTCAGTTTTTTATCTTGATTGATGTAGGGATTATGGTTTCTCTTATTGTTTCCGTAGATTTCCATCTAAATTAGGATCTATAAATATTTTATTAAAAAATCTCGAGCTTTTGAAATTTTTTTCTGCTCTGACGAATGGAAAATATCCATTTTTACAATTGAAATCTTTAAAAAAGTGCTTATATTAAGTTCTGGATCGCTTAACTTTTTTTATTGTTTATTAAAGATAAATCTACAAGCGTGTTATTTTGATATGCCCACATAAGCAAAAAAGATATAGCTATTGTATAGGTTAATAATGCAAAATCAATAAAAAAATCAATTTACGGGATGTAAATTTTAAATCGGCTCAAATTTTTTATATTTTTTGATTTCAATTGTTTTTTTTTTTTAAACAGTTTCATAAGAAATGTTAAATTAATCGAAGTTCTCCACTGGATTATATTGAATTTGGTGAAATGTTATAATTGATTGAATTAAGTCTTGTGCCATACTGCAATTTGTTTGGATTTCCAGGATATTAAAAATCTTTTAAATATTTTAAATGAAGATAAAAATGATTATTGAAATTTATTAGTGCACTAAAATTAAAATTAAGTAAAAATCAATTAGGGCAGTTTTTAAACTGTAAGGGTAGAATTTTGCCCAAAGTACTTTTTAAAGATGCATTTTTATACTTTTGACTTTCATGTGAATTGTATTAGATTGATTGTCTAAACTGTGTCTTTATTGGTGGAGAAATTTAATAATTTTTTTTGGAGGAATATGCTGCTTGATTTTCGTACTGTTCATATCAATCTTCGTTTATTGATATTGTAGAAGTAATATCATTCGGAAAATTTTTGTCTCATTTTTTAATGTTCTGAAAGAATTTCAAAAAACTTTAAGAGAATAAGTGGAAAAAATTTTAAAGGCTATAAAAAGACGACCAAATGGCAGAACAAGTTCAAAATTACGATGGTATTTCAGCAATAGAGTTGTTGCTCAAACAGCACTTCTTTTTATAATTTACAAATGAGAATAATGGCTGCTTTCTTTCAAACAAATGAAATATTTCAAATGAAGTTTATTATTTAATTTCACATTCCGTCATTTCTAGTATTAGGTATCAAAAGTATTGTTGAAACTAATGAAAATAGTTCATTATTTTGATGGATACATTCCAGTTACTTTTTCGAAATTCCTCTCATATACTATTGTGATTTTTTTCAATTGTAGATTTTTCGAGAAATTTTTAATGTTCTTTAGTTTGAAACTTGAATAAAGTGGGAAATCCATACTTAACATAAATAGTGCTCATTTAAGATGAACATAAGTTAATTGAAGACATATGTGATCACTTACTTTAATTTTATGATTTTTCACTTTTTGCCATTTTTATTTTGTATATTTTCAAGGTAGGAAATAATTTGTACTTACACTTGACTTACAGTATAATTTAAAAATTGACTTCATTTTTCAAAAAATTTTTTTAAACTAAATTTTTTTAAACTAAAATGAGCAATAAGATGATACATATATTAAGTTGATACTTGTTTGTATCTTTGTATTCTGTTCGTGATGTTTAAATTGCTATTATTTGTTTGCCATTTATCCTGCGAAATTATGTACTTTTATATATCAGGAATTGCGTTGCCTAAATATTTTGCATATATGCATTTAAATGCTAATTATTCAATAAAAGATCACTGATATTGTTTTTGCCTTCTAAACTTATTTAAGTTTGGTGCCGAAACCATTAAATGATATCAATCATTTTTTCGATTGTATTTTCCATTCAAGTTCTTTTTTGGATTATTTATTTCTAACTGAAAGTGAAGTCAATCTGTCACAAATGTTTTAATTGATTTGTTATTTAACCATAAGGACGATCAGGATTGTTTCATCTAACATTGGATACAGTACTGTTATTCATATTGTGATCTGAATGGAAAAGGAAGAGGATCATTTTCGTTTAAAGCAGGAGATTGTCAGTTGTGATCGCTAAACATTAGGCAAGTTTAATTAGTTTTCTGATGATATTATAAGAAAATTACAATTACACAGAAGCGAAAGAATTTGAATCGAAACTTTACTAAGGGGATTGTATTTCGCTACTTATTGTGGATTGTAGTAGATAATGGTGATAGGTAAAAATCTGCGCTATGTTTACCGTAACTGTTGTATTTCTTGACCTATATTAGTCTTTAGTTGTGGAATGTTTATTGAATGCAAAATTTTTAAAGTGAATATTCTTGTCCAAAGTTTTTTTTATCCGGACTTTTTTATTTTGTTAATACATGGATGTACCTAATTATCGTTAATTTACTTTGTGAAGGCATAAAACTGCTTTCTGTCCACTTACTTTAGTATATTTAAAAATATGAGTAAAGATTAAGTTATACTACTAATCCTCACTCATTTCGTTATGCATTGAGCTGTTAACATTCCAGCAAATATCAGCTTTTTTCGTGTAACTTACAAAAACAAACAATGTTTTTTATTAAATTTCAGATGGCCTCAGATGCAAATCACACTTGCATTCGTTGATATCATCTCGAACTTTGCATTCCCATTTGCAATTATCATTTCTCTGTTTCTCTGCGGCTTATATATTATTCATATCATCGCTATTTCCTATGCGTAAATTTTTATCTCGTTTTTAAATTGCTTTTGTGAAAAAAAGGAGTTAGCGAAATCAAAGTTTCTTATATGAACACTGTGAAATTTCAGCTAAAACAAAGCTTTCTTAGTGTCTTCACACACATCCATAGCACCATGTCAAAAAAGTTGTACTCTATATTGAAACCTCGATGAAGTGTGTAAATTATTTTTTAAAATAAAAATGAAGAATGCTTTTAAGAATTGCTTTTTTAGTGTCACTTTTTTGTTTCATTGTAGAAAATATCGTTTGCACCGACCGATAATTATGAGGAACGATACAGATGGAGTGTCCATTATCAAGCCGCTAATTGGCACTGATGAAAATTTGTTTTTTAACCTCGAAAGTTTTTTTAAGCTAAAATATCATTGTGTAAGTTAATTCTCTCTTAATGTTAACAAATTCATGTTTAAGTCATAAATGGAAAATATTTAAATAGGATAAATATCACTAATCAGAAGTTCCAATTTCATATTGTTATTTCATTATTTAATCGAGTTATAGGTAATTTCCGTATTCTCATTTAATTAAACTGTTAGTTATTTCTGCAGATTTTGAGTAAGAAATCCTTCTGTTCTACGATCTGAATATTTAAATTAGTGTTTTATACTCCAAGAGAAAGCATAAGTTAGCATTCTAAAATTCACTCTGTTTCCAGTATGAATTATTATTCTGTGTGCATGATGCGAGTGATCCCTCCCAAAAAATCGTTGAAGCACTAATGATGAAATATCCATATATTGATGCACGCCTTTTTTGTGTTAAGTCATTTCATTTTTCTTAATTGAAAGTTTCCTTGGTATGTTGTGTGTTTCATGATCATTCAGTTGAAAAAAATTTATCCAATACCAACTTTATTTCTGACTTATCGTTATACTTATCTTCTTGATATATTTATGTTAATTTTCTAAATCATATTATATCTAAAGAATTTTGGATTCTGATGCTTTTTTTAGGCGGTAGTAATGTTGGATTAAATCCAAAGATTGATAATATGATGCCTGCATATCGTGCTTCGAAATATCCATTAGTTTTGATCAGCGATAGTAGGATTTACAGTAAGTTATTGTTTAATTTTTATTATTTTAGAAATGAATTAAATTCAACCATAAATTTATAAGTTAACTACATTTGAAATTTTGGAATTAATTTCAGTATTTTCTTTCTAGTGCGTGAGGATGCATTGATGGATATGGTGAATGCCATGAAGGAGGACGTAGCATTAGTTACGCAGGTGCCTTTCTGCGCTGATGGATCCGGTTTCGGAGCTAACCTTGAGAAGGTAACAAATATAACTCTTATCAATTTTCGATCACCTTCTTACATTGTTTTTTAATATACAAATGTATTCTTTTGAACAAGACTAGGTGATCCAATAATTATTTTTCAAGCAATTCAGGTATATTTTGGTACGGGACATGCACGTATCTACTTAGCTGCTAATTGTTTGCGTTTTGTTTGTTCTACGGGAATGTCGTCACTAATGAGAAAATGCGCTCTGGAGGATGCTGGTGGTATGGAAAACTTCAGTAATTATCTTGCTGAGGATTACTTCTTTGGCGTTGCATTTGTTAAAATGCACGTGTTTCTTTGTATTTTGATTTTGAAAACCGCATCTTGAATCATTGGATTCGAATGCCGATTCAGCAATAAATGCACTAAATAGCTAAGCCATATTTACTTGGCAATATTTGATTGGTACCTTCTATCTAAATTGCATTATGATTAGCAACTTCAATTTGCTGAGAAATCTGTAAAATATTGACTTTTATCGAATTTGAAAGTAGAATATTAAGAATTTGCAATTTTTAAGGGGATGGAAAATTGCTATTTCGGGTTTACCGGCCATTCAAAATGCAGCAAAACTTGATCCGAACACTTTTCATGAACGTATATGCAGGTTTGTATTAGATTCTTTCGAAGAGGCCTGTTCAAATCATAAGTTATTCTAAATCTAAACTTTGCAATTTCGCATTCTTAATAAGGCTTATCTCGTAAGCACTTGAAATTTCAATGACTAAGCTTTGTGAAGTTTATCATTAGACTGTCGAAATGAATGTAAATCCTCAGTCACGGTTGTCTAATGAGCAATTAAAACCGTTTCAGTATTTCATTTCCAGGTGGATGAAATTGCGTATAGCAATGTTGCCTCATACGGCAATACTGGAACCTTTGCATGATTGTTTTCTGTCTGGCATACTTGGATGTTATGCTGTTTCGATCCTACTTTCATCCTCACCAATTTATGTCTTTTATTACTTTATTTTCCATCTCATTTATTGGATCTCGTGCGACTACATTTTGATCCGTCTTATTCAGGTCTGAACTTTTTTTCTTTCTTTTTTTTTTTTTTTTTTTTGCATATTTCCTGATATCCTTGAATCGTGATATTATGTATAGTCCATTGACCGATCTCACTGATGATTGCATTCATAAAGTTCCTCATGATAATTCACCACTGGTAACTTCCTCTCTGTATATTAATTCACTGGGTTATATATTTAAAGCAAATAATTTTTCTTTTTTTTTTTTGAAAAAAAAATGAGAGAAATAACGAATAATGTTGGTGTATTTCGTATCTATTTTGCAGTTTTTATTGGAGGAATTTGAACTATATGTAACATTGACATGAATTTGTAACGGTAACCAAACTTTCCGTGATGAGATTCACTCTCCTAATTTTGTAATGAACTATATTTGCATGTTTCAGAATGGACCTTTGCCATTTTCCTTTGCACAATTCCTCTTTATTTGGCTGCATCGTGAAATACTTTCTTTTCCAATTTGGTGTCGTGCGTTGCTGAATCCAAACATTAAATGGCGAAAAGGCAATTTTCGACTTCGTTGGGGTGGGCGTATCGCGCCACCAACACATTTACCCAAAAAAGTGAATAGCTGTTGAGATTCGAATACTTATCTGCATCTTGTTGGTTTCAATATATAAATAATTGTTTTTCTGAATTTTCCATAGCAATTTTATTGTTTTCATCAATAATCAGTACTTGATATCTTCCAGTATGTTACATTTTTTTGCTTTAATTGCGTAATATTTTTACCCATTCCTTCATTTGCCTTCAACAAATCATTCAGATTTGTTATACTTTTTGGTATTAAACTTTTCTTTCTTTCATTTTGTACATATTTTTTGTAATGCCAATATTTTTTCTGCAAACTTATTATCTAATGGTCTCCAAGATTTAGTCTTACAACTCTATCGGAATTTAATCGAGCATCAAAATTTTAAATATGCAAGAAATATGCAAATTGTTGATGCTGGAGACGAAAAATAAAAAATAAGTATATTTGATTTAATGCTCATTATTATAATTGAGGGGGCACGTGCAAACTGAAAACCAGATGCAATGAATTTTGGAACGATTTCAATGCGAAGCAGAACTGTTGCAAAGAAACGAATGACTGTCGTCAAAAAAAAAAAAATACTCATTCAAAGGAAAACTTGAGGAATCGACTGTCTTTCCCAGTGAATGCACCAGATATGAAATAAACCCAGGAACAGTAATTAATAATATTAGTCCAGACTGTCTGAAATTATGCTTAAAGAAATTCCGTACGCGCAGAACTAAAGTCAAATAGCCGGATGCATCGAAATAATCAGCCTAAATAAAGAATGAAAACAATTCATAATATAATCATTGACAGCATTCTTTGTTTCTTGGAAATTTCGGATATCATAAGACTGAGCTTGAAGATTTAAAAATGCAAATGGATGAACACAGCGGATGGAGTTCAAATAACAAGAGTTTACAGAAACAAAAATCGCAGAAATTACTTTTGGAAATATGGCACAGCAAAGTTTTCATTTCTTTTTCAAAAATTTTAACTTTCATTTGTAGAAAATCTTGCCAAAAAAGTCTCAGGACTTAAAGCAACTATTAAAACTCTAAACTTGAACTATCTGCTAAAATAAAATAGCAAAAAACTGAATTCTTGGATACAAATAATTTAAAAGATTCCCTGAATTTATTTCCAATACTGCATACCCATTATATTTTAAAATCTATGATTCGGATCTTACGGATATAAATTGAACTCAGATATCTCATGACGAATTCCATCTATTTAACCAAATATCAATTTCCAGTTATCAGCACTTATATGCAAATCTTGAACCCAGAAAGCCAGCCACACCGTTTAATGCAGAAAGAAGGAAAAAGATTTAGGGACCAAAAAATCAAAGAATTATTGCACAATCTTCTTTAAGCCAAACTTTTTCTGTACGTAAAAATGTGAATTACCGATTTGCGATAAATTAAAACTTATATTGTAAAAGACAATGAATTTATTTCCATTTCAATTTCCAGAAGAATTTTAGTCTACTGCTATTAATAATAAATGTTACTTTCCCAATGTTACAGTAACCTCGAAGAAAATTTAGTGTCATCATTGTTTGTTTACATCAGATTAAAATTTACTTCCTACAAAATACGTAAATGTTCAGACGTCCACAAATGCTCATCTCGTATTCAAAAAGAATTCGTCCACTTATCATACCTTATTCACAAAAAGAGTTATGCTTTGACTTACTAAGACAGAATTTAAATTGCCGGAGATTAGTACAATATACTAAACATACTTCATCTAATATAAGTCTTATTACAAAACGTTGAAACTACAAAAAGATCAAATACTAAAAAACTATCATAAGTTAACTATCAAAGCTCCAAGAGCAAGAGAATTGAAAGCTTACGGTCCAAATGCTCATGAAAACTGAGACAAGATATTTTAATGCAGATAAAAGTAGATGAGAAAACGAGAAGGAAAGCTACAATCTAATCTGAAAACAACCATATTAATATCTATTTACTTGCTTCTTCACATATGTTTGTTAATAGTAATAATTATACTTGTTTTTTAACTGTAACTTCATCGTATTTCATCCATTAATGGATAAACTAAAACAAGCAACAACAGGATATCACATTATTCAAAATATCAGGAAAACAAAGAACAATACCCCAAGCAATCACTGATATATTCTTATTATCGAGTTCTTAATCCCATTTCGTTACGTGTGATAATGAGTAGTGATTAGTATGAATACTAATAATCAATATAAGCATGATTAATAAGTATGAGCTCTCAAATCAATATTAAAATCTTAGAAACCGCAAGAACCAAAAGTTACCGAGAAAAGAGATAATAAATTACTTAACCCACTGTCACTGTTGTCACACAACAGATCATTGACTCAATAAATCCCGACTTTTGGCTATCTGACCCCTAAACCCTCCGGAACAAGAATTAATAAATAACGGGGACCGTGAGGCTATGAAATAGAATTGGGGCCGCGAATATAATTACGTGAAGGGGAGAAAGGAAGGGGTTGGTACGTGTTAATTGAACGTAAAGTGCAATATAGTTAAATTGTGTCACTCATGACGTGTACATCTTCAGTAAAATGCGGATGATGGAAGCTATTTCAAGGAACGATGAATTTGTCGATATGCAGGAAGACGAGGAGTCAGTCAATTTTTTCGCTGAAATATGAAAAATGAAATATATTCTATTGTTTAAATTCTGCATCTAATCCTTTTTAAAGCTTAAGTAAAATCTGGAAGATATTGATTTCGGAGCATTATCTTTTCTTACTCTTCTTATTTCCTGTGAAATATTTTCTCAGATATTTTGAATGAATAATTATTATATTAAATTTCTTCAAATTCTTTGATGAATGTTGCAACTATCCAATTCCAGAGATGTTGAGAAATTTCAAGCACTTTTGGCTGAAGGAAAACAAGCATATATATCAGAGAGATTCAAAGAAGCCGAAATAAAACTGAGCGAAGCTGCTGAACTTTCGTAGGTTTTGCTGAAATTCACATAACACATTATAATATATGCATATCAGACTGAACAAAAACGATTGAACTGAATTAATCTAGAGCTAACAGCTGTCGAGATTCGACTTAATTTTTTATTATTTAAGAATTTTCATTTGCTATTATCTAATAATAGATTGTGGGATATATGAAGAAGTAGAAGACAGGATCCTTTATGTAAAAGTTTCAGTGTCAACATCTATGGATATTTTGCCATTCCAACATTTGAGCCTCATCTGTATTATGGCAAGACTTTGCTTGAATTAGCCAGACTAGAGGATAGCGTTTTTTCGAATACTCTGCATAATATTCGAGTTACCGACAAGGAAGGATGTAAGAAGCACAACAACGAAAAATACGAAGATAGTGAAGAAGTGGAATCATTCACTGGTCATTTTTCATTCCTGGTCTTCAGAATCAAATTTTTCATTTTCGATTTTTTCACTTTTATTAGCTATGCTTTTTTAAAAGAAATGGAACTGTTTCTGGGCTTAGAAAACGAACGAACTCAAATTGTAGAAAAGATTGGCAGTGCTTTCGAAGAAAATGCCGAAGTCTTGGAGAAAAAAATTGCCTGTTGGGTTGATTCTTCCAATATATTAGAAGAAAATAATGAGGCAAGTCTTTATAAGTATGGGGGTTATTTCTATCGATTATTTGTTGCATAAAAAAGGAATTCTACTTAAAATGAAATTGTTTTTTCTCTAATTTGGCTTTTGAAATTTTTTTAAAGGAATTTTACATGTGGTTAAAAAAGCTACATGTGAAGTTCTTTCCAAATATTTAAAATTTATGAATGCAAAAAATATGCAAAAAAATTGTAACTTCTCAATTCATCGATTCACTTCATAGCAAATTTTTCAAGAATTTTTTGGGATTGGTCTTAATTTATGACCAGTAATTGGTTTTCTGATAAACTAACTGTTTTATTATTTTTACTGAAAATAATTTTTTTATAAAGGTATAAATTAAATTTTAAGGAAGATGAGAAAACGAAAACTGATCATGATGCTGATGAGAATGAAACAGATTTGATTATGGAAAATGACGAAGGTAACATAGAGAAATTATATATAGAGATTATATATCGGTGAAGATTATTTATTAATATTTGAGAAAAAAAAAATGTATCTGATCGTGCAGTTCATTATTATTATATGTATTAGTAATATATCATTAATATATTAATATATGCATATTTTAATATATGTATTGTAGGTAAGGAGAAAAATGAAAGTAATGTCATAGATCATAAAGAAGATAGAAGCAGAACTGGAGGAAAAAAGGAGGAAAATGGAAATATGGAGAACGAGGAGAAGGAAAAAAGGGATGAAGTTGAAGATGAAGAAGAAAAGAATGATAGATTAGATGAGGATAAGAAGGATGGATTTTCGGAGGAGAATGACAGTAAGGATGGATCTGAAGCTGGAGATGTTGAGTATCTGCAGCTAGCATGGGAGAATTTGGAAGTTGCGCGAGCCATTTGTGACAAGTAAATACTAATTTTAGAACTTTAGAACTCGAAGTTATTTTGGTGTTCCTGTTATAGTTACACTATTGCAAGCTTATTTCCAGCATCATATCCATTTTAAAGTTTCTTTTCATTTTAATTCAGACAATATTTCTACGTTATCGACAATAGATTAGTTAATTTATTGTCTATAAAATATGACACTGAAGAAAGTTATTTCAATTTCCATGTGATTTGTTAGACATCTTGAAAGAAATCAATAAATGGAATTACTTATATAAATGGAAAAAATAATGTTTAGAATTCAGTAGTCACTTAATTCCAATTTCTCGGTTTAAAAATTTGAGAATTTTGAACCGGATATTCGAATTTTCAGACATCTGGAAGAAGAAGGTTGGAAAGAGAAGAAAGTAGAAGTTCTTCTGGATCTCGCTGATTGCTCAACCGATGCAGAGAATTATAAACAGGCAATTGATGATATCGACGCATGTATCATACTTACGAGAAGCATTTTCGATAAAGTCGATCGACGTATTGCGCAGGCCTATTTTATAAAAGGACGAACTCACAACCTCGCCAAAGATTTTGGAAATGCTGCTAAAGTTTTTGGGAAATCAAAAGAAATTCTGGAGGCGAGATTGAGTAAGTTTGAATTTTGCTTGCAGTATTTTTTAATCACTTTTCATTTACTGTATAAATTAATTGAAAAATAGAAAATATAGATTTGCAGAAAGGTTATTTTTTGAAGAAAAGTTTGTAGTTGGTAAGCTTTATTTAGACTATCGAATTAAATACATTTTGTTGTATTTTGTACATATTCTAGCAAAACTCGAAACACAATTAGCACATGAAAGTCAGGAGGAAGTAGAGAAAATCAAAAAGGAAATTGATGAATTAAAATCGCTGTTGCCTGAAATTCAAATGAAAATCGACGATTCTTTGGAGAGTGCGAGAAGTTTAACAAAAGTCAGTTCCATTCATAATCATTGAGCAAAACTCCTAATTTTTATTTAGATGCATAGCAAATTCAAACTATGATGATTTAGTTTCAAGAATGCGATTTATTTGAAATTGAGCTGCATTAGAATCGTTGTTGAGCCGAGACGCATATGTCATAATTTTTCTTTATTACGCAAAAACTGTTTGAAAAACGACAAATTATGCTTCGCTTTCTGGATTTATTTGACTTGATTACGTAACTAGTTTTTTTTTCTTTTCTTTTTTGCTTTATCACTTTTTTATCACTTTTGTCTTTTTTATTCTCTTTTTTAAAAAAATTTTTTCATTGGTTATAAACGCTGATGTTTTGGCTAAGTATAATCTAACTGACAGTACGTTTCAGGAAAGTGTTGTCGTGGAAGATAAAGAAGGGGAGATCTCACTTAAGTCATCGATAAAAGAAATGCCCGTTGATGATGTCAGCAATTTAGTACGTAAAAAGTTAAAAAGACCAGCCGGAAATGAAACTCAAAAAAAAATGAAAAGGACGAAAGATGATGATGTCGAATCTGTGAAAACTGCAGTTGGTTCTCCTCCGTAATTTGAAATTTAGTGGCCACTGGTAGAACTAAAATTTGTCTATTTCCTTTGTTTTCCGTATTTTTTCTTCATCATTTCTTCATTATTCGTTTTCTCTCCATTATTTCATCATAGGTTGCTTCAGATTTCAGAGCTGTGAAATATTCCGTTTGATTCGTTTTTTAAATCATTTGGGCTTTTTTAAAATCATTTGCAGTAGCTGTTCACTTTTTTTTTTTTTTTTTCGAATGATTTTGTTTTACAGTTGAAATGTGAGTTTGTCGTTGTCTGTAAATACAATTTACATGAGATTAAGTATGACAGATGTTCTGTCTTTAATCTCTCTTATTTTCATTATACATTAAGTCCATATGCCTCATGTTAAACGTTGGTCTCATTCCATTTGTTTTATTTTGATGTTCGAATGCTTGAATTTCTTTTTACAGCATTTTTTGTGTTACGTCATAAGTAATAGCAATATCGATTAAATAAAGTATAAGAATCGCTAAATTCAGCATCAATCAAATTGCTACTAACTTTAATTTAAAAAGAGATGATGCGGTACATAATTCGGAAAGTGATTAGCAGTTAGTGTCGATCCAGCTCACATTAAATTGATCATTGATTTAAACATTGGAGAACATTGTCAAAGAGAAATTATTTGGCTTTTCTTATTTGGATATTGCATTATCTACATTGTGTCAACAGTCTTTTCAATTTCATTCCTTTAACTTTTTTTTTTTCTATTTTATCCTTATCTTTTCATTTCATTATCTTTCCCCGATTATATTTTTCTTTCCTTTACTCTTTTTTTTTTTTTTAAATACGTTTACTGTTGCCGGTGCTAATCTTTTAACGAAGTATGGTCTAAAATAATGTTTCAGGAGAGATTGTTAAAGAAGGTAATGAAGAAAAGGTCTCTCTCAAATCGTGTCAACGATAAAAAAAAAGTGCATGATGATGATATTAATAATTTAGAAAGATTGAAAGAAAAAATAAAGATTGAAAACACTAACCATAAAAAAAAGATTGAAAACACTAACCGATGATAAAGCTAAGATAGAAAAAAGGATGCGAGGTTAGCGTCGGTTCTGGCCCTCACCGAAAAATCTGGCTATCTGTTAGTTTGAAATAGGATTAAAATTCATAGTCTGAAATATCATATGAATTTTAAAATGATTTGAAAATCACTTATATTGGGTTACGCATGATTTATTTTGCATGGATCTTAATACAAGCTAGATGAAAAATATTTTGTCCCCAGGAGTTATTTAAGTCGTGCTACTTTGCCGAAAAAATTGAGGTTGTTAGTGTTGGAATGAAACATCTTGATTTAATACCACATCTGACGTTCAATTTAACTTCATTTTCTAACTGTTTTACGTTAAAATTCATATATTATACTTTAAGGTTTCATATATTACAAAATTTAATTTACTTGCCGATTATTTTTTATTTATTCGAATTTACCATTTTCGTTATATCTTTTGGTGTATTCAATAACTGTAAGAATATAAGAGCACTACCTTTATACAACTTAGACCTTGTCGGAACAACCGAAAAAAAATTTGTATTAATATCAGTTAAAGTATTTAATCCTTTTATGTTTCATAACAAGTCTAATCGTAACATATGTTAATTGAAATGTTAATATGTTGCATAATTAATTGCATTGTTGCAGAGATTAAAGTTTATATGCAATTGTTAAATTATTCGGAACATTTACATTGTCCAAATTGAATTAATTATGTAATCTAACTCCGTAAATTTAATGTTTGATATCCATATGCGTAGTTTAAAGATCAAGATCTTATCAATTGCAGCCAGTGATAACGATCAAAACTTGCGCTTTCCTTGATTAATGAGGTTTCGCCCTTCAATTGTTCTTCGCCCTTCAATTTCTTGTTCTTCGCCCAATAGGACATCCACACATCAAGGCGCTGCCAGGATATTGCTTTTCCATATTTTTTGTTCAGTTTATGTCGTTCTCAGTGCTTACTTCCACTTTTAAAAAAATATCAAATATTTTTCAAACTATACTGCAGAAATTGATAAAGGAAAGACGGAAATATAATAGAGAAAAAAATTCTTAGTAAAAAAAGTATCAACAAATTTGATATCTCAAATGTACGATCCAAGATATGATCGGTTATCTTCATTTTTTTTTTCTTTTTCTTTTCAAAGCAAACATAATTCCAAATCGAATTAACTCTATGATAAAAATTGATCGTATTATGTACTGAAGCTTTTCAAAATCTGATGTTCAAGAAATTTTCGGATTCTATATGTTACAACTTCCTCATAAAAACTCACAATCAATATCAGTCTAAGTTTTGCACAAATCATATAATAATTGATGAAATGATTTTGTATTAAAGTTGAGAACAGTTTTCATTAAATAACGATTTTGTTAAGGATGTCAAAACTGTACATGCTTTAAATTCTTACCCAAGTAAATTTGTGGTGTAAAATACTTCGAAAACATTTTAGCATGAATAAAAATGTTATTTGTTTTTTGCATCAATTTACAAAATACTTTTTTCCCCGGAATTTAAAAGTACAAATCTAAAATAGTGCCTTTAAGAAACATTCTTTTTTAATCCTTTCCTGAATTTTATAAAATGATTATTGTTTTTGCAATCGAATCTTAAACTTCCAAGATATCACAAATCCTTCTGGTAACATCTACTAATTTTTTCAATTTTGAATTTCCAAAAAAATTATTTTGTTCAGGATAAAATTAAGAGCTAATTACATATTGCACTTGTAGAGAAGAATTTTAATTAGATAGGATGTCGAGATTGGTTGCAAAAAAGTGCGAAAATTAGAAGAACTGGATGTTTAAATATTCAAACTTATTTCCTCCTCGGATTCATAACTTTTAGATGTTCCAATGCTTTGAAACAGCAGCTATTTTTGCAAATTTTTAGAAGAGATCAAAAACCATTCAATTTATAAGGAATACTGATTGTCTACTTGAATGGAAAAGTGTAACACACAATCAGATTTATCAAAGAAAGGATAATATTTAATGGGATGGCAATTTGTTTACAGCAGTGGAAAAAAGCCTACCGCCACTATATGCTTTCTTCTTTGCTTATTAATTGATTATCATTTTATCAATGGATTATTTTGCATTGATGTTTCCATATTGTATGGTTTCGTAGGCTCAATATGCAATCCATTTTAAACTGCCAAATGATGAAGACCTTTCTAATCTTATTTTTTATATGTGAACAGTTTATTTCAGCGACCTTTTCTAACTTATGACTATGACAGGAATTGCTTTGCGTTGGATTTAGCACAATGCTTTATCAATACTGTTTTTTTTTTTTTTTTGCAATAAATCTAATCATCGTTGAAAGAACTAAATTATATGATGATGGAATTAATTAGTAGAAACTATTAGACAAGATTACAAGTCCTTTCAACTTGTTAAAATTTCCTCATAAACATTGATAAAAGCTATACTATCTTTCAATACCCGACTTTGTCTATATTCTTATCTTGAAAATTAATTAGAACTTTAATTCAAAATTATTAAAATAAAGATATTTGGCAACAATGTCATCGAAAATTCTAATGCTTTTAATCACTTCCATCCCATTCGCAACGACCTGTCCATTCTGGATTCCACCGCGGTACTGAGGATAAATTTTTCATCTGAAATACAGAACGAAATACAACGTTGTAATAGAAGCAATAAGAATGAAGCGAAATCAAAAAAATTGTTGCATGAAATACCTTTGTAAAGGACAATCTACCATTAAAAGTTTTTAAACAAAAAGTTCGAAAAAGCTAACATGACAATGAGTGATCGTTTCGATATATCTCAAGCAAGGTTGATAAGTGAAAAGGCTTTGCAAATCACATGTTGGCACATCACCCTTGCAAAAGCTCAAACATTCTGGAGCAATACCTTCAATGATAATACTTAATTACTCAGTCACGTATTAAAATGCTTAAATATCGACAATTTTAAAACATGAAAAAAACAACAACAAAAGACTGAAAGCCAAACGTTAGGACTGCCACATCATGATCACAGTTCCAGTGTTTGAACTAGATTATAAAAAGCTTTTATATATATATATAATCTGCATTTAATCGCTTGACATGGACGGGCTTAGCAACATTTTTTGATCTAAAATTCTTTGAATAGTTAACTACGAAACTTTAAAATTAATTTAGCATTACTTTGTTGAAAATTTCATTCACAAAGCATCAGATAAGTGGTTTTCTCAAATAAAAAAAAAAAAAAAGAAAGAAAAGAGAAAAAAGATGGAATTAAAAAGAAGAGATTTTGAGAAATAAATCCGATAGTTGTTTAACAAATGAATTAAATCAATTCATCATTTCAACAATTACTTGTTTTTCAAGATTCATAAAATGAATAAAAACAAAGAAAAAACCTCTTTGCTCGCAGCATGCTGTATTATCCGTAACATCAGCAGCGCAGTAGGCCCATATAGTTAGTTGGGAAACACATTTATAGCCCAAACCCGTATTGAGCTAAATATTTTTTCAAACATTAGTTGTTAATTCTTTCAATTACAGTCACATTTTTTATTATGCTTTTGATTTCTTCCATGAATTCCCATAGATCCAGACAGTATAGCGTTCAGTATGTCGATCAACTGCTACGAATATGAAAACTATCAAAGGAATTCCCAGAGTATACTATGTGATCTTACGGAGTGCTGCTTCGTGACCTCATTAAAAAGAAAAATTAGTGTAATATAAATAAAACAAGAGGCAAACACTTAACTGTGGCTTAATATCAGTAAACAAAGAATGTCATCGTCTTTTAAGACTATTTCAGTCATTAGAGACTATCAGATCAATAATAGAATGTATGAGAAATATTTGATAAGAATTTATCACCAAATAAAACTGACCTCGTCCAAAGTAGTATTGTATCTACACAGCGGCAAGCAAAATTCCATTTCTTGTCGACCGACCGTTCTGCAGCATGATTGAATCCGATCGAAATGTACGGCATCACAAGCGCATGAACATGTTCGTTTCAAAGTTTCTGCTTTCACACTGTTGCCATAGCACTGACCCTATGATATTACAACAAAGATAATTTATAATCATAAATCATAGATAACTATTGCTAATTGAAATACAACAAATGTAGTTTCAAGTCAAAAATTCTTCCAGCAATGACTAAAATATCAATGATGAGAAAAAAAAACTTTTCAATCAGTATTACTGACAATGAGCTTACTGAGGATGGAAATCTTCGCCTCTAATTCTCATAAAGAACACAACTGAGCAAATATGTCTTGTAATCTAAGCATTGATTAGAAAAATGACTATATTTGACGTTGAATGAATGTGCAGTTTAGTCGATTTCCAATGGAAGAATTTACCTGTAAAGCTTTTATTAAACAAAAAGCCCTTTCCCTTGGACATAATTTAGCCACTTCTGTCTGCGACAACAGACTCAATCCAGGCATAATGAAATAGAAATAGCCGAAGAGGATGGAGTAGTGATAATGAAAAATATGATGTGACATGCTGATGATGACAATTCGTTCTACTGCTCAGTAGCTGTTGCAAACAACGCCACAACATTTACAACGAGATATCGTTGAGCGTTTCATTCTTTCCTTTCATTTCATTCTTCTTCATTCTCGATTTCGGAAAAATGGGCCACACTATCGTAGTTTAGATGTAAACATCTTCTTTCTCGAGATGACAGAATGAAGAAGTGAATTATAAGGATTGTCATTCTGGTGCTGTTGGTATAATAATCCAATTGCTACGAGATATGATGATCTGATAATGGTCATTAGTAGTGATATGGACAAATCAGTTGTAATACTAAGTCGACTTCTTGAATAAAAGCAATGTTTTTGTGATTTTTAAAACCTGTAGTTGTAAGAAATGCATTGTTAATATTTGGATTATTCATTTTTCAAAAAATCTTGTTATCGTTACATAATTCTTTTTTTCTTAAGTTCGATTACATTTTAAATCAAACCAGATGATCACTGTTTGGAAAATATCAACAAGATAATCGGAAATCACGAAAATTATTATTTCTATTTATCTAAGCTCAGATAAACAACTCTGAAGTTTTAAATTTAAAAATACTGCTTCCATGGAAAATACAATGTGCCCGTAAATAAATTAGGAATTTCTAAAACTGTTCAATTTTTTCCAGCAAAGCTTATGAAGCCAGTTAATTAAACTCCTTTTTTCTTTGTTCCGAATTTTTTTGTCACGAAATTTCTATGACAAGAAAAGCGACAAAATTAATTCAATATATTTAAAATATTTATTCATATTATTAACAGAACTTCGCAGATATCACCAATGCGCAAAAAAAAAGGAGCATTCTAAATTTCATTATGGAATTTGAAACTTGACTTAATCTCTCTCATTCTAATTTCATGGAAAATTTCCCATTGCTTATGAGTATAAAAAATTGCAACAGATAGAAATACGAACAAATTTAACATATTTTTCTTACGAATGTGCCTTTTCTGCAGGGCAAAGTGCAAATGTAATATATAAAAACTTTGAAGTAACTTGTAATTTGTTTTGCGTACGAGGCGAGTTCAACTCCTAGGCAGCCATTGAAAGGCTATGAGCTAACTAATGTACTGCTTGCTTTGGAATTTTAAATGAGAAAGTTTGAAGTTTCTGAAATGAATCGACAGAGTGGCAGAACTGAAAATTAAAGATTTTAAATGAGAAATTTTGCGCGAACATTTTTTCATCCCAACATTTCTCTTTTTCTTTCCTAATATTCATTTTTTCCTTAATATTTTTTTCTTCATATATTGCTCTCTTCTGGTCTTCCATCACTTTCGACTGTATTAGTTCCGAAATATTACGAACTATCGTTAGTGAGGACATATTATCTTCTTGTGTATGTGTCACCAACATTCCGACTAGTGTCGTAGGCATGTTGTTGATATACGTAAGATAATTGATTGCCGTGCGATTTCTTCTCGTAAAATCAAATGTCCATTCTAGAGCAAACGGCAAGAAACAAAGCTTCCCTTTGAAATTAAAAGAATCTTGAACGGAGGATGGTAGGAAGTCAGTTTAGAAATACCACTTCCTTCCTTTGAAGGAAGTTTTGTCAAAAGTGACGTCAACTATTGCATCCGGTCAGAAGAACCACTCCGCCACACTGGAGAAAAATAAAGAAACAAAAGATGGAGGATGAAGAATGAGTAGTAAATGAATGAGTGTGTGTTTATAATATATAGATTGATTGAGAGAAAGGGAGGAGAAAGTGAGAAATATTATGACATGTGAGGTAGAAGATGGAAAAGTTGGGAAGAGAAAAAGAAATAATGGAATGATAAGTATTCTTGACTTTGGGGTATTTTTAGTGATTTCTTTTTATCGTTTTTTTCTGATAATACTATGAAACTGGAATAAAACATGTGACATGTAGTCTTTCAGGGGCCATTTGCTGAAGAATCTGAAAAAACTCTTTAGAAAGCATTAAAAAAATAGCAGATGATCAAATTTCCTTGTAATCATTTAAACATCAAAACATTGCTAGCAGCACTGACAACTTTCTAAAGTTATGAACTGTCCGGAGATATGACTTGTCTTCACTGGAATTGCCTTCCAGCTCATCAATTATTTTTATACTTTAATGCAATGCACATACAGAGAGCATAAATAGGCAATGAATAATCAGAAATTTGTTGTGTCGCATATTTGAGCTTTAATTCCGATTCTCATATATTAGCTACTAATGAATTCAGTCGTAGTTATTGCTTTTTTTTATTTTTATACATTAGTTTGAGCATAGAAATTCCGTCTATCTTTCTAATGGAATCGATGATTTATGCTAAACTAATAATATCCTGTGCAGAGTGGTGGGGGGGAAGAAGGAGAAGGAAAGGAGAGACGATGGAATGTTGCTTAATCTCTATGATAATATGAATCAAATTGCAAACATTTTTGAAATTTTACAAAATATGAAAATACATCAAACTAACAGACATTTCATTAGTTGACTGATTTAGTGGCTTAATTGTATACCGCAAATAACTTTCATTAAATGACACATCGCAATTATACAGGTGAAGCTAATCGATAATAATAAAAGGATGATGATCAATTACAAATGCTCAAATAAATCAGTGTTTCGATTTTCAAGCATTATACGCTACAAAAGAGTAATAGATTTAAAAATATTACAAGGTTGTAAAGGCTAGCGTAATAATTTAATATATCCATCCATCTGTGAAAATATCAAGTTATAACAAAAATATGAGTGGGAAATAAACACTCTTCTCATATGTGTAATTACGATGTTTCTTCAAATATGAAATGATTCTAGTAATCAAAGAAAGTAAGCAGGCTGAAGAAACAATCAACATCGTTGACTTTTCTGATCATTAGAAATAATATTTTTACTCAAATTGATATTTTAATCGGAACATTAATTGTATCAAATTACCGAACTGATCAAATGCAATGAATTTATTGATGTATCTGGAAGAAATTTCAATCCAATGCTTGGAACAATTTATCGATCAAGCCATTTTTAAATGCAACATGCATTCACATGTGTATAAAATCTTGTTAGATTGGGTAATGATAAGAATTTGTCCCTCTAATTTTTATAGAAATATTCAAACATCAAGAATAAACAAGGAATTTCTAACAACGAAATTTCTACAAAAGAAATGAAAGAAAAAGAAAAAAATAATGGAGGAAGATTTTCAGCTAAAATTTTTCGCAAAAAATATTGGATAAAGTGGGAATTCAGGGAGTTAGAAAAAGAATTAACACGTTCAAGTGGCGAGCATTTGTGTCTATGACAATGTCAGCAGTTATCAATGATGACAATAATTGTGATAAGAAAAGAACTAGTACATTGAGAGAAAAAGGTAAGAAAAAGTTTTTTAAGAAAGAATTTAATACATATGCACTTTTCACATTATCGTAGAGAATCTATACTTGAATGGAAAAAATCAAAGGCAGAAAGTGATATAACAGAATTGGTGGATAACTGAATTAATTTTAATGAAAATTTGAGCACATCAGAATCTGTTCTAATATGAAATAATACACAAGAATTATTTGCCAAATATATTCATTTCAATTAACGAGAAGGACGGCAAATTCTGAACATTATTCTTACTAAATGCATAAATAGAATGTGGTATCGTGAAGCAAAATCAAGAATTTTTGATTCATTATTCAGATTCACTTTTTGGTCATCACTGAATCCTTCAATGATGATCACACAATTTTGACTCGAAATTTGCTAGGGATATCTTATTTGTTGAAGCCATTACTGTAAATTTACACCATAACATTTTGCATTGAATCATTTTCCCTTCAAACATCCAAAAAAAAAAATTTAACGTACTCAGCATACAAGCATTTCTGTACCTTTTTGTTTGAAAGTTGAAAGTAAACGCCTTGAAGATTTTAACAATTGATTCTAATCTTTGATAATTAATTTTAATAAGTAACAGCTGTTAATCTTTTCGTAAATATAAATAGATTCAGATTAACTTTACTCATTTTCGGTTATTGAATTTATTCATGCTCTTTTATTAAATTATCGCTCAATGATAGAAAACTAATCTGTTTTAAAACATTATATTATTGTGTCTTATTTGAAATATCATTTCAAAGTTTACATGATGGAGTGCACTATCGTTATTGTTGTTTAATACCGATAAGAATATGGACGAACAGTTATTGATATCATAAAATGATGATAATAAGAATACAGTAATGGTGATGTTTCCTATCTCCTTTAAAGAAAGTCATTGGCAGGCTTTCAAGGTTGAATTATCAGCTGTTGTAACCTCCACGAACATCATTTTCCATCTTTTCATTCAAATATCCTTCGTCCCTCAATCCTCATTTGTTGTTTAGCGAAAATGACAAATGCAGACACTTTGTTCATTCCTTCTTTCCGAGCAATACCAAATTTAATTATCGGTTAACGAACTTGCATGAAACATCTTAGTTCTCAATGTTCTACTAGTAGTGAATGTTGCCAAGTTTCATTGAGTTTTAGTAAATGGAAAAGAATATGTTGAAACGAACAAACTTGAAAGAAAATTTTCACATTGCAAACTCGTATTCTAACGAATTACTTCTCATCTTCGGAAGCGACGAGCCAAAAATTTCAAAATTGATTTGAAGTTCATGATAGCATCAGTGTACTAGCTATCTTTCTATCTTTTCGTCAAAATACGGGAAAAACTCCAAGGTTTTATTCGATGCAAAATGTGATATGAGCGACACACGTGCCTCTGTTAAAAATTTGAATTTTCAGTATGACTTTAAACAAGTTTTATTCGATATAAATTTGGATATTTTTTTTTAAAGTTACTACGTTTATTGGGCCATTGGATGTGGTAAATGACTGTTATTTTTTTTTTTTTTGCATGAATGATTGCATATTGGGATTTTTATAGTAAATTCAGTATAATGGCTCGTTTTCAAATAGACGAAAGAATGGCTACTGGATAGATTGTAAGGCTTAAATTGGTCTTAGAATAAATCGTTATTCCAGTAATATTATGAGAAAAAGAGAATATTTTGGCATTGTCTTTGCATTTTAACCTGAAAACAATCTTGTCGTGACTAGGAAGATTGGTTTTGAGCAAACAGAAATCATGAAGAACAAAAAAACATTTGTTTTGAAGTAATTCTGGAAAAAATCTATCTATATTTCATTATCAATTTCTGCTTTCCTCCACATCTTCTTCACTGAAAAGCATGCTTAAAAGATCTTTATCATGACTAATATTATGAATTTCCAGCTGTTACATTTTTGTTTAGAATGAGTAATGATGACCATGAAATTGTTTTCAAAAAAGATTAAAAATTTTTAAAAAGGTGAAAAAAATACATTTTGTGCTTTGTTTTGGAATTTTTTTCCAAAATTTGAAATAAAATTTAAGAAATTCAACTTGTTTTTGAAATTTTAAATAAATTAGAGGAAATCGATTTTTCATTAATTTGCTTCATATGATTCTAATTAACAAAAAACTTTGCTAAGTGAATTTAATAATAAACAAATCATTCAAATTTGAAGTTTCTTTTCAAGAAATCGTCTCCATATGATGTCAACAGTTCGTAATCGCTATTTCACTTCCCCATTTTTCCATGCTTTCCTACTTTGCATAATTGTACAGTAGAAAATGGTGGCTTCTCCTTTTGATCGTTATTTTTTCAACAAAATTTGATTTTCCTTCCAACATTTCGTATTTTCTCGATTCTAGATAGACAATTCTGAATGATCAGAGAATTATTCTCACCTATTACGAACTTACTTCACTTTTCTTATTGCATAATTATACAATCTAACTCCTGTGAAATTTCTTTGAAGATTGCAGAATTTTTCGAGAAATGAGCGGTCTACAATTGCATATGCAGCCGATACTCGTCTTTTAAATGATGCAAACAACATCTTTGAGAAGTTTTGGAATTTAATTGGAGAGGATTAGTTATTTAGAGTTTGATAAATTATTTGGTATTCTTTCGAATGGTTTATGAATTACATCCTAACTACAATTATGTATCACAATGAACTTATAGTGGGAATTATTCACAAAGAAAATGATTTGCTGAAATAATTTTTCTGCCCTCAAACATTTCTTTGCGAATTTCATAAAATTGCTGAAATTTTTTTCAAGGATATGTTAAAGTGCAAAGGATATTTCCAGGAATACAATCTATCAATTCATCATTTTGTTTTACCGCCCATGGAAATAAGAATCTTCAGAATTTCTGAATGCATTAAAGATTGAATTAACAATTATTAGATTACGAACTGTTTCAAAACATATTTATTCAAGCTTGCTAATAAATTAAATGAATTTAGATCTTTATCAAATTTTAATACAAATAAGATTTTTCTTTGAAATTTTTAAATTTAGTTGATAATACTCCTCTTTCAATAAATCTAAAACATCCAATGAATTTTATTGGAATTTAACATTTGCTTTCAGAAATATTATTTATAATATAATATCTCTAATTAAAAAAAATTTGGTATGAATGAGTGAAGTAATACCCGTTTAGTTATATCATAGCTGTGAAACATCATTAAGCAACTAATTAGTATTACTATAATGAAATTGATATAGAAATAAATTTTCTTGATTGACATAATTGAAAAATTAACATAATTAACATAATTTAAAAAAAAAACTTTCCACATGGCAGAGAAGTTCTTTCTGGGAATCTAAGCTCATTTTGAATTCTAATGTATTTCTCGATAAGAAACCTCGGAACACTAGTGATAGAGTAATTGAAAATTTCCTTTATGTAAAAAAACGAAATGCGACCCTCTTTCACTGTGCATTTATGATTCAAATGCTATTTCAAAATTTAAGACAAATTTGATCAAAGTGTGAATTTAAAATTATCACACATGAGAATTTCTTGAGGATTTTGAAGAATTTCCAATGATAACTATATAGTTTCGAGAAAAAAAATTCTGAAAGAATATTTTGAATGTTCAAAGATCAGCTTATTTTCAAATACCAAGTAATTTTAATGCATGATACTTATTCGAGCGCTGTGCTCCAACGTTTTTTTTACGTTATTTTAATTCTTAGATAAAATTGAAAAGACATGTCGCTATCAAAAATACTTAGTATGATAAAAATCATTCATGCATCAGTAATATAAATGCGAAAATACTGAAAAAAATTATTCATTTTTCAAGATTTGTACTTGAGATATTTAAAAAACTTTCACAGCATTAACAAAAGATTTTTCCGCGTCTGTTGCTTACTTTTCTCATGCATTTTTTGAATCAATTTTGAAGAGGGAATATGAAAAGATAGCACTAAAATTGTTCGAAAATGGTTTTTTAATATCACTAATGAATCAACGAGAGCGATTTTTTCAGAAGATTTCGTTTATCTATGCTTTTATCTAATGAAATAATACCTCACTATGTTGAGCAATTTTAAACATCAAGCTTGTTCGTTCTTTTCAAAATGGAATTTCAAAAGTTTTCTCATTTAATTTGATTCGATAATTCTACATAAAGTCAATTCTGAAATATTCGGAAACCTCTATATCAGTTATGAAAGAACAAACTATAGATTCACTCGATGATTTTTTTGATATTCAAGTCTTCAGATTTATTAAGCAATGCATTGTGCGTTGGTACGTTATAAAACGTTGTTTAGGCCAGTTTCAAGATTGCCTACTTTTTTGCATCGCTTAACCAGAGATCACAAAAGTTTCAACCATTTTATCAGCAATATTTCAATGCACTGCTATTTCAAGAAATTTCCAGTTCTCAACTGTAAACTTTTTGTTGAAGTCAACAAATGATTTTATGAGGCTATCTGACAATATACAAACATACATGTAAGCAGAATATTGAATCCATTATTTGTTCTATTAATGCTAGGCAAATAACAAACATTCCACATTTATCACAATCACATGAATCATTTTAATATTTATGGAACAAGCAATCTTCATTGCTTTATGAATAATTTATTGCATTTGAAAACTTCACTGGCGAGAAAATGAAGCCAACAGTACTGCTTTCATAAGGACAGGCTTATCAATTGGTTTTTCGATCTAATTCATTAACGTATTAATTTGTAATCAAATATACGGTGAAATAATTAAACTTAGCTGAACAAAAGCAAACAATGCAACAAGATGTGTTTATTGATTGATTTTTGGTAAAGTTTTTAGATTTTTATAATAAGAAGCTAATATTTCTTTCTGTAACCTTTAATATAGGGTGCTTTGTTTCTCTTTTGAAGTATCATAAAATTGAAGCTCCCTGATAGATGATTGTTTGCTTGTCGGTTATTGTTTTCTTACCTCTTTATGATGAATGGACATCTCTTCAGTAAACAAAATATCAACGTCGCAACTGTCTTTGCTGAGTATGTTCAATATACTTAGCGAGATTACTAGCGATAGATCGTTCGAGAGAAAGAGCCGAAATTGTAAAGTTTGTTGGAATCGTAAGATCACTCGATCCCAACTCATCACCTTACCTCACTATCATCACTCTGCATTCTTGTCGTTGTCACCTTTGTCACTCCTCCATTCCATCTACTGCCCACTTTTAGGGATAGGTGAGTACTCAGGTAGATGGATGGGTACCGGTCGTGACATTCGGACATTCTGTACACTGTCTGAGCATTGCAACATACAATTTCTACCTTTCCTTACCTGCTCAATAATATCTTTCCTGTATTAGATCCATGCTTGCTATTGTCACCACCATTATTAATTATTACTACTACTACTACTTCTAATGTTACGCAGCTGCTGTTATCATTAATAATAATATTATTACTACGGTTACTAATAATAATTAGTTATAATTATAGTAATTAATAGTGATAATAATAATCCATGAAATGAAATTGTGTTGAAGGACACATCTGTCGATGACAGCCTTGCTTCGCCTTTTCTCACCTTATTTGCAACTCCGCGCATCCATTCTTCGCATTGAACCCATTTCAATTTATGTCTTTAAAGAACTTCAAATTGAGATCTTTCTCAGAAAATAATTCTTCATTTTGCACTATTCCGACCACATGCATTTTTCCCAGTTCAACCTAATTTAATTTAATTCAACTGTATTTAAGTCTACTTTTAGTCCATTTGCCTTGTACGATTATGTCGTACCGACTTTCATATACTGTAGATTACAAAATCCTAACTTGTTTTCGCTTCTTAATCTGGCTTCTTATTCTAAGTATCTTCTCCATCTAAATGTTTTTAATTTGTGTTCCATTTTTAATCACTTTTAGCCTTTTCACTATAAAAGCGAACTTCTGTTTACTCTTTGTTTACTTCATTGACATGCTTTACTCAACGAGTGGTAAAAGTTTGAAATGAATCATAAATTGAAATTTTGGCACTCGTAAATGAAATGTTATGACATCCTTTTTTTTTAAGTATTTTCCATTTTATAGTTTGTAACTAAAGATTTTCATATATTTAAATAAATATAAAAGATATATTTATCAACCAGGAAAAAAAAAGCAAAGACGGTTGATTATTACTTGGATAATGACTGAAATTAGTTATCACATGCAGTGAAATAGATCATTTTTATTTTTATTTATCGATTTTGTAATTTTAATTCATTTCAAGATGCTATTTATGTACATCTCTCTTCTCCCTTCATCATTCCCTCCTCTTAAAGCTTCTTTCTTCCATTAATTTATCATTTATTAGTTAAAACACATCCCTTAATTCTGACTTGTACTCTTCGAGAATTCCCAATACATCTAAATTGTCTCCCTTGTCCCTTATCATTATTGCTTTTGAAATACAACTGCTCCCAATATTTCAGAGAGTTGTTTAGAGTACTTAAAAGCGGTATCTTAAAAAGAGATTAATACCAAAGTCATATCTTCAAAAAATCTAAAGCCAGAACTCAATGATATAATTTTGATCTTCCTATATTTCTACTTTTGCATTATTGTTAGTCAACAAATGTCTCACAAAGGAAAAGATCATTCTAATCAATATATTCACCTATAATATTGCCATTACCACCGTCGTCCATCCATCCAGCAACAATCATTGTCGTTGTCCTTGCTGTCACTCGACTGTTTCAGTTCTCTTCTCTACTCCAAAATAATTCTCATTGATTTTCTTTCCGCTTTCTTAATTTTTTTGTACCTTTGATTCGGTTATCTCATGACGGACGGTTTGACTTCAGAGGAATAAGCATTAACCTCTAAATAATCGCAAATGGCTGCGATTGTTTATCTCCTTTTTATTCGATCTTATCCTAATTTTTGCATTGGATTTCGCTTTTTTTTTTCTCGTTTAGTCGAAATCTATTTTTGCACAGCTTTTATAGCACTGTACTTGTATTTTTCGATTTATCTCTTTTCTAAATTTTCCAAAAAATTGCATTGGTTTTTTAAGATTAATTAATTTCTTCCGTTGCTTCCATATAGCTTCCAAAGAAACTATTTAATGAATGATTATAAAAATAAATATATGAAAAGAAATTATGGGATTTAACAGGTCCGTTTCAATCTGCTGATATCAATAGCAGCAATGTTTTAATGCGCCATCATTCTTTTTAGCTTCTTCAGCAAAACGGAATAGATTAATTTTACTTTTATTTGGCTCTCAATTTTTTTTGTTCATGAGATAACATAGTAACTTAAAGTTATTTCGAATATAAAATTCTTCTATTATTAATAAAATTATATTCTAAAGTTACCGTAACCAAGTAAAATGATAATGATCTGATGTGTGGATAGGCGAATTAAATGAAAGAATGCTCTAATAAAATATTCTATCTATATCTGTGATAAATAGATCACTACCTCTAATTATTTGATAATGTGTTACAGTAAGGGATAGTGAGCAAAGAATTCCTGATCAGACCAAGATTAAATGTGAAGAAGATTAGCTTATCTATGCAATGCAAAAAACTTTTTATATCAGCTAATTTAAAAGTTTCAAAAAGAATGAAAACTATATTTATTATCGTAAAATTATCATAATTTCTAAAATTTCGCGGATGATCAATTTTAAATTGAAAATACTTTTTTTTTTCTTTTTCGAAAAGGAAGGAAAACTTATCGTGAAATTTGTTATTTCAGCCATGCTTAAATTTACATTTCAAAAGCTGAAGCGAAAACGTAATAACAACATAATATATGAAGCATAAGTGAAAAGTTTATGATGAATTCATAGATGACTAAAGCCGAAATCTCTGCAAAACTTTTTTATTCATCCTTTCCATTTTTAGCCTTTTCGTGGTATCTATGAAAGGGAACATAACAGGTAGGAAGGTGAAAGAAAGTGATGAGAATTGCTTATATTTGCTTAACAAGTTATTGTTGTCTTTCTCGATGCTATTCATTCTCGAGAAGAATACTGATCAGTGTACGATTTTAATTGATCAATGTACGATTTTAAGTGACCAATGTCAATTTTTACTGTTTTGACGATAAATTGTCCCCTAACTTTTATGTCATCTGTTCCATTGTGCTGATAGTGTAGTCATTGAATGGCAAATTATACATTATGAAACTTTTCCCTATTTACAAGACATAATCTTTAAACAGTCACATTTGAACTGCCCTTGAATGTGCAAACTATAATTTTTTATATCAATGAAATGATAAAACTCGATCTAAGACATTTCTGGCGCGAAAATACTATAACTTTATTGCAGTTCTAAAGTACAATGATATCATCATACATCTTGAATTGATAACGAATTTCTTTTTTTGTATATTTTTGATGTTATCAAAAATAACTATAGTTTCATCTTTATCCGTATCGCTTCATAATTAGTAAAATCGTCTAAGAATCATTTCATTGATAATCCTTTAGCATTCATATCAATCAATCGATACTTCGAGAAGCATCGGGATGAAAGGATTCTATCAAATATATCTCTATCATGATTTGTTAGAGTGAGAGATAAGTTGCTCCTTAAAGATTTATTTGTTTGCGCTTTGCCAATTTACGAGACTTTATCGGTGCTTTTCAAATACATTTCATTTTCTCCATGGATACCTGGCTGCCAACTATTACTTACTTACTCCTTAACTTTGTCTTTTTCGAAAACTTTACTGACCTGACTCTTATATCTGAGAAAATTGTTCATTTTTTGTTCTTTGCGCCAATTATTTTCCACAAACTGATACAAATGATAATAAGCAATATTTTCGTAAGTATTTTATTGATCATATCATCTGATATCAATTCTTTTTATTTGTTCTTCTTTGGAATGGAATTTTTCTGTGGAAAATTTTGTTTGCTTCCTTTTATGACAGATAAGAATGATAACAGCATTTTTTTGGCATCTAGATTTTAAATTTTATGTCATAAAATTTCTTACATAGTGCATTTTTGATTGTTCCAGAATTATACTTATACTGCAATTATGACAAGTTTTGTTTGATTTGGTGATTATTGATATTATATATAAATGAAATTAATGATTTTTTTAATCCTTCAATAACTCTGATTTATCATTCCGTTATCATTCTAGCGATATGTGGACAATTCCTCAAAATGAGTCAAACTCATATGATAATAATTGTAATTTGATTATAGCAAAAATATAATCAACTCTAAATAAGTAGAGTGCATTATTATGAACATATACCGGTATTCATTGTTATAAGAATCCATTCACATTAAAAATATAAAAATTACCATAAAGACAGTTGATTCTTGGAGATACAAATGAGATTTGCTTACCTGTAGCACTTGGAGGAATAAGAAGATTGCAATGTCTGAAGAATGTTTGCAAAAGAGAGACACTATTTTTATTAATCTTCTTGATGGATGGCTAATGAATTTGAACAAGAAAATTTCATGCTGTGAAATATCTCTTTGGTGATGCTATCAAAAGTAACAAACGAAAGAACTTCATGAATTCTGCGGTCATAAAAGATAACTTACAGTAATCCAGTTTACATAGACATAGCTTTACAGTTTTTCTTTTTCTTTTTTTTTTTTTTTTTTTTTTTTTTTTTTTTTTTTTTTTTTTTTTTTGTAGTTTAAAAGTAGCAAAAGAAATTCTATAAGTAGAACTTTTAATTTGATTACGGCCATTAAAAGAATAGTAATTGCAAATTGTCAAGCACTCTATAGTGTATCGCCAAGTTAATATCATTTGTCGCCTGAGAAGTTGTCTCTCTATTGTCACCAAATTTCCTAAAAGACATCTGCGAAATTTGCCTTATATTGAATGGCAATTAAAAAATTAAGATGTTCATGCATTTAATAAAATAATATTGCATAAAATGTTTTCAACTTTCAAACTTTTCCAGTGATTAAAAACAAAACATTGATTAGTTTTTTTTATAGCTTCCATGAAGTTTTGATCACTTTTTTCTTTTATGAAAATTGAAAGATTATGTGAGCTGTCGTTAATGGTGAAAATTTTTCATGAAATTAGATTTTGTAAGCAAAATCCTTTTTAAAACAAAAAAATATAATCCTAGAAATCATGTCAAAATAACATGGTATGAATCACTGCAAGAATAATCAGATGATACTGAAATCGTTGCTGTGGAGCAGTGAAATTATCCATAAAAATTCCTAGCGTATACCAAAGAGACGAAGAAGGTTCTATCAATATTATGTCAGCATTTTTTTAAAGTTAAATTTCAAATCACTGTACCGTTGTACCTGTTCTCTTATTAACCAACCTATTTACCAATTAATACCATAAAAGGAACTGTTGTTTCTTCACTTCAATTAATCTATGAATGTCATTAAAATAATATATGATAGTGAGCATTTGATATTAGAAATAGTAGCAAAAACAACAGAAATGTTTTTATACAAATTTCCATTTCTTTTGAATTGCAATTATTTTTTTTCTCGATTTTTCCTCTCTTTTATCATCTTTCAGTTTCCGCTCTTCGACCATTTATATTCCTTTGTTATTTTATTCTTGCTGCTAAGTTTTTTTACTAAAAGTATTTCCGAAATGGTCGCTGATAACGATTGCTATCGGAAAATTCAATACAAGGTCATCGACTATTTATTCATTTTTTTGAATTCAGAACATGCAT
This sequence comes from Onchocerca volvulus, assembly GCA_000499405.2. Classification (NCBI taxonomy): domain Eukaryota; kingdom Metazoa; phylum Nematoda; class Chromadorea; order Rhabditida; family Onchocercidae; genus Onchocerca; species Onchocerca volvulus. The sequence goes on along the minus strand of HG738140.1, from coordinate 9,128,145 downwards.
ATACAAACACTAATATATTTTAACATATGTAAAATGGCCTTAATATTGGCAATCAATTCACGAACTGACAGGAACTATTTTCTTAGGAAGGAAAATTGAGAATTAAAAAATTCTGCTTGTAAGGGATGGATTTAAAAGTAAAATCGCTAAAGATCGGTAGGAAAATAATGGGGATGGAAAATGCACAACAATGAAATGAAAAGTGATTGATGAATTGGTGCTTTTAGTATTTCAGAATTTAATTGTTCAGACGATTAGTTGAGAAATAAAAAGGAAAATTATTACTTTTTTATTTGTAATGTTTGTTTGGCCAATAAAAATCCTAGAAGTTTGATTTGGCCGGAATTCACGTCATACAATCTTTTTCATATAGCATGAAACGCGAGAAAATACTTGAACATTTAAGAAACTGACTAATCGCAATTTTTCAGTTATTTCATTGGACATTTTTATTTCTCGTCTATATAGGCAGATGGTTTCCGATTAACTTTCGAAATTATGTTTAATTTCCATTCATCCATTCATTCATTCACATTTCCATGTTACATGATAATTGAACAAATACAAATGGAATGAATGTATATATATATATATACATATATATATATATATATATATAAGTGTAATGGTTTACTACTAGTTTTTATAAAAGATAATTTTGAGCAGAATTTTGTGGTAGATTTGACGGAGAAATGAACTAGATTGCAGGTGTGCACTACATAAATCCATCCGTTGATTGTCTCTCCTTCCGCCACAAACGCGAATTAATGTTGAATTAAGATGATTGATTAATGTGGTCAGTGAAGAAAAATTCTAAACTTCTCCTAGAGAGTCAAAAGTTCTGCCAATAGACTAGATGGATATAATTGAGGGAACAAACTGGAAAATATTCATGTTTTTCGGATAATTAACTTTTCTAGATTTCACCGATTGTTATTTCAAATTCATGATGCATTTGTTCTTTTCATTATTGCTTAGCAGATCACCATACTTCTGCCTTGATGATCTAATCTTTTAATTTTATTCAAAAAAATTAGAAATTGAAGTCTTTAAAGAAAATGAAATTCGTTCATTTTGAATAGATGCATAATTGCTCGTTTCATATCTTTAAAACCAGCAGTTTTATCCAAGAGAAATCTTTGTCGAAGACAGCTATATTTTGAATTCATCGAAAAAGATTGAAATTATCGACAGAAGATTTTTGAGGAAATTTCTTATGAAAAATCCGTATGACTTTTAGGGAAATATTCACAATAAAGAGGGAGGATTTGCTGACTTTATTCAGTGATTATTGAAAAAAAAAAAAAAAAAAAAACTTTGTTCTATTAAGCACCATTATTTAAAATAAAATTTCAGTGAATATGTAGAAAGAAAATGTATAGACTTGAACTAATTTAAATTTCATATTTCATTTTAGAAATTTTCAGAATTTACGTTCCTTACTCTATCCATTTTGTTTTGCAAAGATATTATATCAAGATATCATATCTATTAAAAATTACATCTGTAATATTCGTAACTTTATTTCAACTTTTTTTTTCAAATAATTTTTTTTCAGAAAATTTCTAATAACGATAAATCAATTGAAGTGAAGAAACACCAGTTTCTTTCTACTATTGCATTTTTAAAGCAGCTCTATCAATTAATAAGAATTATTCACTACTTTCTTAAAAAATTAACAGGTTTGGAAGGAAAGACTAAAATAGTTTCATGCAACTTTTTGCAAATCTCTCCTCCTAATATTTACATATTGCCTTTCTTTGGATATTTCTTGTAGTTCTCTTTCTTTTGAACTTACTCATTGACTTACTGATTCGAATGCTAATTTCGCGTTTATTTCAAGATTTAATCAAATTTTTTACTTCCTAAAATTTTCCACTCTCCTATCTTCATGATCTCCTAACGTGATTGTTTCCCGATTATTTTTCTTTGTACCGATTTATGACACATGATATACATCGCTAGAAAGAACTTTTCAATTGAACAACGTTAATTTATTGTTTGAGTGATAAATTTGAATAAATATATTGTCTCGCTTATTTTATCAAATCTTTATTATAGTTTTCCTCAACTAATTAGCAAATAATAAAAAAAAAAATGAAATCAAAAATTGAAATCTGGAAAAACACATATTAAGTTCTAATTTAAAATATTTTTCAGTTCTACTTTTAGATCATTAATTATTATGAAATACACATTTGCAAATATGATTTTAATATTGTGATGTAAGAAAAAAATTTTCTTAATATCATGGCATTTTGACTTCAATTTTTCGTAAAAGAATATTTGTTCATTAACTTGTCATTCGTAATATTACCTTTACTCATTTATTAAAGACGGAAATTTTCGAAGAGAACAATGCATTCAAAGTTAATTGCAAAACTGCGCAATTAAAAAATTTTATTTATTTATTCCTCAATTATTAATGTAAATCGCATTTTCGAAGCAAATTCCCTTGCAATGTCTTGCTTTTTTGAACGGAAATATGTCCTAATTTAATTCTTATGGAAAAATTTCTGAATAGAATATCAATTTTGAAAATTTAAGAAATCAAATGATATCATTGGCATTACCAGAGAACCGAACAGATATATCTTTTATTATTTAAGTTAGTTAAAGCGTTTTATATCTTGTAATTTATTAAATTCCTTCTTTTTTGACTATTCCGGCCAAATTTATTTTTTATTTTCTCTTCTTTAGCTAATTTATATTGAATTGGAAAAGAGTAAAGATTAAATAAAAGAATAGTTTAAATTGGAAGATATTATATTTTATGAGTACTTGGGACATTTATAATAATAATTTTAGGACTTTATATAGCAAAAAAATGATCGCTATATTACGGATTTTCTGGCATTAGAAAGCCAATGATCAAAAAGTTTTATGAATAACTTAAAGACATCAGCAGTAATTTCGTACAAATTAAACTGTTCTTACTCACTGCTTCATTTGCTTTTTGTTAAAATTCAGGATTATAATTTTGAAGGAGAGATGAGAAGTTCAGTAAGATAAGAATTTTTCAAATATGAAGGATTTTATATCACAGCTATGATTTGAAATAAGTTATGTAAATAAAATTCGAATTGTTTTTCATTCCGGTCATTTTTTAAACTAATAATAATTATGCCTTCCCATTTTTTCAAATTAACTTTTTAGAATATGCCGAATTTAATGAAATAGTTTCTTTTCGGAAATCATATAATTTTTACGTCGTTTCTTCATCTAACATCAAAAAACGCATCATTTTTAAAATGTTTCATGAATTATCATCATATGAAATTTTGTCATTTTAATTTAAAATAAAATACGCACATTTAATAAAAAATTCAGCGTTAAACTTTTAAATTTCGATATTACGTATTAGGTTCTTAAATTTGAATGTTTTTCTAATAGAAATCAGTTTTCTAATAAATTGTTGAAATGGATTAATTTGCTCGATTATCGATTTTCAAAACCAGTGAATAGCAAATAATATTTAAGAATTAGTAAGTGAACGAAGAGCTACTTGAGTATTCAATAACTGCTACCATAGTTCTTGTATTAACAATTGTTTCTTATTGTTAAATTCTCTATATTTCAAACATCATCTAAAGCGGTTACTTAACAGTTTATCAGAATACGATTTTTAAATGATATAAATGAGATGCTAATTTTGATCATAGGATTGATAAATTGCGTTTTTTTTTTCAGTGGCTGCTGACATTAAATCTAGAATTTATTTCCAGATTATGATGTATCAGATATGATAATATTGCTCAGAACTTGATAACTATGGCAGACGATGATATGCTGAATATACAAATTTTCATTCCCGAACTTCATATTCAGGTTGTTACTTAATATTTCAAGAAGATTTAAATCGTATGCATGTAGTGCACGACACATCTCCTCCATCATTGATTAATCCAAAATTTAGAATTTTAGAAAAGAAATTGACAACAGAATTTTGAGCAAACAATAGATAAGCATGAATGACGAATTGAAAAGTTTTTATAATGCACCTAAAAATGACTTTATGTGCTTCAAAGCATAAATTTATGTTTGTGAATGTACGAAATTAATGGTTTTAATGAATGCTTGCTTGACAGGTCACCATCGACCGATCGTGCAATGTTAGCATTTGATGACTGAGCATGCATTAGCCTTTTTGTTTACCTGTTGAGCAGGAAAAGCAAAGTTCTGATTGATACATATTTCATCTTCGCATCATTTCATCGCAAATGATCGCTTTGTATGTTTCGCTAAAAGCAGAAAGAGCAATACAGTACTACTCAATTTATGCACTCTTCACATACCTATAAGTGTGAATAAATGAATAAAAATCAGTGAAAGATAATAGCAATACACATAAAACATTCATCTTCACACAAATAGATCAAATGAATCTTAATTCTTGTTGTTATAACAAGATTTATGCAAAGAACATATTCTTAAAATGTCAATAAATTTCATTCGGATGAAATCTGCATGAAATATATGTTCAAATTGTTTTTCTGACGAATTTGAAGTTGAAAGCATTCATGTGGAAAATTGCTGCATTACAGAAATGCCTGATTGTGAATCTTGATGAAAAGGTTTGGGAAATCAAAGGGCGACTTATCCGATCGCTTCAGAATGTAAGTTTATTGGTAAATAAGATTTTCTTTTCTTTTTTTCGAATTTTTCTTTTAATTAATTTAATAAAACATTCTTATTCTTCCGAGATTCTTGTTTTTGTTTTTGTTTTTTTTTTTTTTTCGATAATCTCTCTGTTAAAATTAACAGTTCTTTAGTGTTATCTTTCCATTTCCATAAATTTCTATTCATTATGAGACATTGATTAATTTTTTCATCAAAAACTCACAAATTAAGTGTTACTTCGCATAATTCATAATAATTCAGAGTATTTCTAAAAAATTCCATCATGACTTTGCCAAAACTACGTAATATTGGACTTTTTTCACTAATTCGATGAATCGAATTTTAAACAATTTTCACATCTATTTGTAATTTTATCACATAACTGCGCGAGAATAGCAATTATAAGTAGAAATTTCCGGCAACCATATAATTCTTCCAAATATTAGTGATGAATACTGAGATGAAGAAGAGAGCTGATTTAATGATAATTTTTCACTGAATTAATTTTGTTACAGAAGTTGCCTCAATCATTCAACTACGGCTTATTTCTGCCACCTTGCGATGGTCGTGCTGGCAAATTCCTACTGGAAGATCGTCCGATACGTGAATATCCATTTCATGATTGTGTTCCTTATCTTGAGGTTAGCCCTTCAATTTTAAGAGATAGCAGAAATACTTGTGATCTGATCAACAATTCAATAAATTATTATTTTTGCGATATTCATCAGATCCCAAAAATTCCTTAGTCATCGTATTTATGTCCCAGTTTCCATAACTTCGCCAATATTTTTAAAATAAAAAAATTGAATTCAAAAAAAAAATCATTACCTATTCTTCTCAAAACTTTCGACACTAGCAATACTAATAATAAATTATAAGAACTTGAAATAAATGATTGATTGTTCCAACAGAGCAGCTATATTAGAATGTTTATTGAATTTTGTACCTTAATTTTTATCAAGTTCTTGAAATCAATCTCTTGAAACAATAAATAAAAAATTTTAGTAAATTAAAATTGAAATCTTTCATTTTTTAAGCTCAAATACAAAAAGCGGGTCTACAAAATGTTGAATATCGATGAAAAGCAATTGGAGAAATTACATACTAAGGTAAATTTATTGAATCATTTCACTTAGTTATGAAAAATTTCTTTTTATCAAATAAAACAGACTTAATCCGTCTTAAATCACATCATATTTCAGTCAAATTTGAAGAAATTCATGAATCACATTGCTCTTGGACAGCTAAAAAAGGTGGAAGAAATGTGCAGTGTGGGATTCGATCCTAATTTCCATGATAATGAAGGAAAGACACCGTTAACGTTGGTATGCTCATTACCACACAATGAAAGCTTCATCAAAACGCTGGTAGAATATGGAGCTCACATTGATTTTCGAAATAGTGACGGACAGGTAATGAATCTAAAAAATTATTTGAAGAGAGGCTGGTAGAGAGAAAAAGTAATTTAATCGTAGTTAGTTGAAACATGAAGTCACATTTTTTCGATAAAAGTATGTTTTTGTTATTGTTTTAGTTTTATTAAGTTCGCTCGAAAATGGCCCATATTCTATAGAAATTGAAGTGGCATTTATTAGAAAGAAAACAAAAGCTGTACCACAAACCCATTCAATGTTTGAATATTATTAAATGAAAATATAACAAAATAGAATTCTTTTTCATGCAAATCGAAGTTCAAATGCATTAGCTTCATTTAAGGTTTATTTTTCAGTTCTTTGAAGAGCGAAACTGATTTTTACTGATTTCGTCGAATTCACAATATATTTGATAGAGCAACGAATTAAAACAATGTTGGTAATACTACACATTTCTGCAACATTTTTCAGACAGCAATGCATAAGGCAGCATATTGGTCGTTGGCGGAAAATGTGAACTGTTTGCTAGAACTTGGCGCATCACCAAACTATCGTGATCAACTTGGCCTGACCCCGCTCTACTACAACATGCTGCAAAGTAGTTCGAAATCATCAGTAGCTCAAATGTTGCTTTATAATTATTCAGATATTGCTGTGACTGATTTGGATGGAAATCATGAAATACATCAGGTTTGTACTTTGTTATTCTTATTATCAAGTTTAGTGGTGATATATGATTTTTGATTTCATTTATTGATATATTTGATCGAAAATGTTTTGTAGTCAATTGAAATTTCATTATATCTAGCAAAAGTTCCAAAAATTTCTAGTATCAACGCAGTTTCTAGTATCAACGCAATTTCTAGTATCAACGCAGTTTCTAGTATCAACGCAGTTCTTGAAATATAGAAAAAGGAGAATGAAAAGGTGTCAGCTTCGATTCGTTTCAGTAGAGATCTGTATTCCTTAGCTATTATGTTTCTCTTGACTATATCCAGAATAGTTAAATATCCGAGAAAATCTCACAAATAATTTGAAAGAAAACTTCAAGAAATGGTATGATAATGATTCTATTTAAAATTCTCTCCTAAAATACACTATGCATTTCTTTCAAAAATTTTACTTTATCCATCTCTACAAATGATTTTAAATGCTTGGAAAACGGCCCGATGTTTTACTGCAGCTTTTTTTTTTTTTTTTTAAATTAGTAAGTTTAGTATTTTCCTTCCAGTATTTTTTTCTTTGAGGAATAATCAAGTAGAAATAGTTTCGTGAAGATATTAAAGTGTATTACTGAGAATGAATGTAACGAAGAAATCATTTTGAATTATCCGTTCTTTGTTGTTTCCTAGACGAAATTTCCGTTTTGTTTTTCACAGAAATGCTTATTGTTCAAGTTTCTCCAGAAGTTCATCCACGCAGGTTTGATCGAAATCTCTCTTAGTTTCAAAATATATTAAACAAGAGCAATAACTTCAAACAGTAAACACTTTTTTGTAAAAAAAGATGATTCTTTCTAATCTGATTGTTGTTGATAATATAGATTTTGATGATAATGTAAGAGAAATATAAGAGAAATGCCATGCCTCGCATTTCTGTTTAATATAAAAAATTGCATTCCATGAATATGTCCCCCCAATCTGCAATGCAGTGGTAACCATTATTATATGGAAATGTTCAATAAATCTGTTTCGAGTAGATGCGATAATGACAAAAATTTGGAATTTTGAAACGAGTCGTTTTCTTCGAAGCTTCGAATATGTGGGAAAGACATACTTGTTATTGGCGAAGACGCCTGATCCGAATTAATGATATTTAATTAATAAATAGAGAAGTACCATCCCTGTTTAAATCGGAACTTTATCCTAATCTTCCACATTGTCACCTGACTGTGGATGCACTGAACAATCGTTAATCTAATTAAACAATATCAGCATTCATGATAAATTAATTGAACTGATTTCATCCAAAATAAATTCTCCAAAAGAGAACTGGAAATGAGCTATATTCAATAATTGTCCATTTAATCAATTATAATTTTCTTGAACATAATTTACTAAAAAGATTTGAGTCATTTCCGAAACCAAAATAACCTTAATTATCTTAGTTTAAATGGCTGACACCTATTGGAAGATAGTTTTCTTTTGATTTGAATTTTTTATTTTTTAAAAAATATTTTCATTCTGTTCCTTGACAAATATCAATACTCTTATTAATGTTAACACTATCGTTACTATCATCACCAAACATGCAATCTTTTCTTTCTATTATACCACTATTTTCTTCATTAGCCAATTTCTCAGATTATTATGTAATTTTGTGTCATCATTTCAGATATCCCGAAAACCAATAATTTCTGTGAAGGTGAACAACCTCACCTTGTCTTGTTCTGCTAAATATGAGACATTTTCTGCGAGAAAAAGCAAAAGTTGGTTAACTACAAACCAACTTTTGTTGTTTTCACATTTTTTTTGATCAGAACATTTTCAAATTTTATTTTTTTTAGTACTTGTTAAGATGCAAGACTGCTCATCAATTAAGATGTTAGACTGCTCATTAATTGAGGTGCAAGATGCTTATTAATTATGATATCAGACTTTTATTAATTAAGATGCAAGACTGCTCATTAATTTGCATGATAGTTTCAACACTATGTCTACTTTAACTGTCGCCATTTCTTAGCAACATATGATAGAAAAAAAGTGGTGACTTATATTAACATCAGTGAATTTCACATCATTTCGGTTTTTATCGAACTGATATCTATCATTTATCGTACCATTTCCAAAAGCAAAATTTATTCTTTTAATCTTCCTTAATTATTTATTCGCTCACCAACTGAAAAAAAAAAAAGTTCAAGATTATAGGGAGGTTCGAATTACTGTCAAAAATTTTCTATTGGATCTTGAGAAGAAATATTCATCATTTCAGGACTTCTATAAAATTTAAAAAGATTGCTCGACCGAAATAATGAGCGTTTTATGAGTGCATTTTATGTTGCAGCCATTAAAATTATTGACCAACTTTTACAAATTGGATTAAAATGCATAGTTAAATTCCTTGCACAATTTTTATTTTATCATTTATTTTTCTTTCTTTTGAAATTTATTTTCATTCATCTTTCCAAACACAGACAGTTTCAGCTTCCATTTATTGATGCGAATTTTTCCAGACAAAATTTAAAAAATTTGAAAATTGACAAAAATTCTCCTTTCCACTTAGGCGTGCAAGAATGGTCTGGTGCAACATGTTGATTATTTAATATACTATGGAGCTGAAATTAATGTTCAGAATATCAACGGGAATACTCCTCTTCACGTTTGCGCCATCCATAATAAGTAATTAATTTTGATTTTTTACATTTTTTCTCAAAATCTATCTCTGTGTCATTCCATTTATAAAGCATGAAATTTTCTGTTTCTGAAGCATAAAAATTCTAGTAAAATTAAGCATGCATGTAGCAAATTAAATTTCCATTAATCTGAAAAGGAATGGAAGATAGTTTTGGCTATCTGCGTTTTATTATCAGTAATTCAATCAAAAATTTGAATATTATTATCGCAAATTTTTCAGACCGAATTGCGCTCGCTTATTATTGTTCCGTGGAGCTAATCTGGAAATTATGAATAATCAAAGTCAAACACCATTGGATGTGGCAAAGATTCTTGGTTCTAATGAAGTAACGGAAATTATTTTAAACTATGATCCTTTGTCCACTGGTTCGTTATATCTTTTTAGATAAATTCAGAATTGTTTTTTCAGAATCGGTCGTAATAAATAATTAATTACTTTGCAAATACACATATAAAGTTGAACATATTTCTATTTATAGGAAAATATCAAAAAATCGTTGTTATTTCCTTCTTTGTCTTTTCAGAGACTTTTAATTTTGATAGAAATCTTGAACATTTAGGATCTGAGCAACCTTCTATTGTCAAAACATTTGAGCAACTTTCATATGTGTTTCTGTTTTTGTGATATTTGTTCGTAAATTGATATTTTAGAAATGAGAGATACTACCAAAACTTAGTCCATTTATAGGATAAGGACATTAGAAATCTAAGCATTTACTAGGACGATCGATAGTATTAATATTGGAAATGATAAAGCTGGGAAAGCTTCTAAATCACTATAAAGAACTTTTCAGTACCTTATAACGTAAAGCCGACTTTCAATCCTAGGAGACGTCCGTCAGTGCTACCTGGTCAACGATCCTCAAGCCAAGCATCGCTTTCCAGTAATGAATATCGATCTGTGGTAGAATTTTTAATAAAATAATTTCAATTTTGCATTATAGGACAAAACTGTAAAATGTGAATAATTTATATTTAAATTATATTTTCATACTATTAGGATTAAGAAACTTCTTATTCAGACTTTTGCGACTCTTTAATGTTGGAATTTCTCTGTTTAAGCAAGTATTTGTAATTCTTTCTTTTCCTCATGCATTTATCGATGATTTACAAAAATATAAATTCACTTTTTCCTTTAGATTGTAGCCAGCCCGACTCCAAGCCACATGTCCGTATCAAGTTATAAAACATGTCCAGGTGATGTTAATGTTGGATACAGTACCATGCGACGATATCCAGCATATCCATCATTGAATATCAATAATTTTGAGTATGTCTTATATATTCAATCAAACATTTATAAACTTTTCCTTATTAACTTTAGTGACTGTAGAAATACGATGAAAATTCAGGAACCTTCTACCTCTAGACTGAAAAACGTTTGATGAATTTCGGCCAATCATGCCAGATAGTTTGAAAAACCGAAAACCTAGACCGTATTAGACAGAACGATTTGGTGTTGGTTTCTTATCTTCTAATAAGCCATCAAGTATTTAGTGTATGTATAACAGACGTATTCTACTGAACAATCGAAGATTCTGATTGTGCAATGATCATCTGAGAATGTCGTCTGTTTAAAATAGATGTGGCAAACTTGTGCAAGCCAGCCATGAAGAGAACATAAAAGTAATT